>CM035130.1:157143636-157786136 GCA_020205605.1 Panax ginseng | reverse complement strand
GACAAATGTTGTTCAATCCTCTTTTCAAATGAATAAAACTGCCATCATTCAATCCAACCATTTCAATGAAAATAACTACCACTAACAATATCCAACATAAAAATATCATCATTCAATCTAACCATAAAAATGAAAATGATTCAATCCAATCATAAAAATGAAAACTGAGATTGACAACATTTCATTAATAACCTTGATTGTAATTAACATACTGTCCAAACTTGATATTAAACAAAGGTCATAAATATTAAACAAAGTTCTTCAAAATTAAACAAATGTCATAAAATGTTTGACATTGATATCTCATGTTCCTACTGGCTTCCAACTTAATCTCTCATGTTCTCCAACTGACTTGACTTATTAAGTATTTCAGTTGTGCTTGAAGTTGGTGGATTGCTACTTGATGTAAGTGGGGTTCTATACATTCTTGTAGCAGGAGGTGTGTTATTTCTGCTTGATCCATCTTGATATATGACTTCTCCTGGAGTTGGCATCTGCATTTGACATAACCAAGCACAAGTATGGTTACATATGAAAAATGACAAATAAAAGTAACATAAATACTTGCAATTTAAAAAAAGTTGTAACTCACAAAAACTAATCCAGAGTTGTGTTCATTCATATTATCTATTACAGCTCCCTCATGACTAACATAAACACCAAATCCTGCTGGTACTTTACTGCGGGTCTTTATCCTCTTAACTTGCAACTTTGGTCTAGTATTAGTGTGAGACCCCAGATTTTATGAATAAAGATTTAAATTTCTCGAAATATTTTTTTTAAATATTATGGTGTGGATTTGATATAATGTTATAGTTGTGGGTAATATTTACAAATTTTGCAAAGTAAGCAAGTGGTTAAATAATATTCGATTGGTGGGGAATATTCATTTTAACAGAGAAAATATTTGTGACGACCAAGACAATCATTGGTGGACCCCAGCGGAAAGTATTGTCGTAGTTAGAAAATGATAGAATTATCTTTTATAAAAATGACCAATGAAAGTGTTATCGTTAAAACCGTTGAACTTCCATTAGTAAAAGTACAAATAATATGCGTGGTTGTATAGTAGCACACGGTATTGATTATTGATGCTTACGTGAGAAGTCACTGATTATACTCAATTATTACTACAAGAATTCTTGCATCATATCTCTCATATTATTGATTGAGTTATTGTCACAAGATCATCCGCATAATATGATATACTATTAAATCAATAATTGAGACGACAAAGTTATTCATATTATTAAATTGCAATATTTACAATGTACAGAAGTTACATCGAGGAGAGGTTTGGTCATCTAATTGCGCACCAATAAGGAGAAATCCTTATCGGAAAGCCCCCTCTTTCTTGGGAACGACCTGGTTGTTAAATATTATGAGTTATGATATTAATGATGAATAAGTTCGTGTTGATTAAAGATGAATTTGATAGTTTTATTATGTTGGAATTATTAGTGTTAGTGGAAATCAACATTTATTTTGATAATAATTGATGTCTGGAAGTTATCGGGTAATTAATCGGATAAATGAGCAATTAATTGCTATTAATTCACATGATTATAACTATTTATTCACATGTGTGTACTATTGATTCACATTCTTGTACTATTAGGGGAGTTGGTGCAAGATTGATAATACTTGCATGACTAAGTTAAAAATGGAGGTATAGATGGATGTACTATACTGTAATTCGTATTTTCACATGTCTAGAACTATTGATTCACATGATTTACTATTGATTCACATTATTTACTATTAGGGGAGGTGGTGCAAGTTTGATAATACTTGAAGGACTAAATTAAAAATAAAGGAAAAGAGGAAGGTATTATTCTGTAATATTTCGAGCCCCAAAACGTGCAATTATTGAAACTATATTTTTCTATAAATAGAAGCTCATTCTTCCTTCATTTCTCACCAATTCACTAAAGCTATAGAGCAATTATTATAGAGAGAAATTATAGAGAGAAAGAAGAAGAGATGTGTGACGCCCCCAAAATAGGTATACATCACCCATTTTGAGTTGTCAATAACACGGTACAGAAACAACTACAACTTTATTAATACAACATAAAAACTGTGAGTTAAAAACAAATATTATCTTCTAGACAATATCAACACTCAAATAAGTCCTAATTACAATTATTGATACATTATTTTACAAAAATGGTGAGGACTACTAAAACAACTCTCTAGAACCATCATTCCACACCCCGACTAGAACTCGCTACATTCTCGCCTCCTGAGAAGAAAAATAGAACAAAAAGGAAAAGGGTGAGCTCAACTAGCCCAGTAAAGAATATTATGACTAAGATAATATAGAACAAATTATCGTTAGTCTTCAACAGGGAAAAATCTGATAAAAATACAATAGACATCAAGTTTCAGATCAATATTCGCAGCATAAATAATAATTCATAGATGAGTTACGTAGAGAATGAAATCTACTATAATCTATGAATTTAAAAGTCCATCAACAATATTATATCCCTGTAACATCAATCAATATACATCTTGAATCAAATATTCATCTTTGCACTACGGGCCAAAGATATTCATCAGTTGGTCATGTTCATCTCAACACCTGTTCATCTTGCACTACGGGCCAAAGATATTCATCAAAAATTCATTCATCTTTGCACTACAGGCCAAAGATATTCAGTAATATCATCATTTAGGACTGAGGATGATGAAAAATATTTTAAAGAAAACGAATCCAGTGAAATAAAAGAACAAATATTAAGGATTCGTACTTTAAACAATCCGAGTTCAAAAATACTTCATAAATAACCGTAGTGAAGTAAAATTCAAGAATGATCAAAATATGGATACAATCAAAGCTAGTATCCATAATAGATATTTTGGACAAAAAACGAAAATTTAATTTTTTTTGTGAATAAGGTCGTATACGTGAATAGTAACCGAACACAAAAAGTTCCAAATTTGATTAAAAAGTTAACCAATATTTTAAGATAATGATATTGAAGAAAATAATATCATTTAAGAAGAAAATAACATCCCTTACCTTGAAAAGAATAGTACTTACATTTGGAATATCGGATATAATTTCAAGGAACTTGCACCGATATAAAGAACACTCAAAGTATCAAAATACTCACAAGAATACGCTCGATAATATAGAGAGATAAATAGCTCTTTTATCAGAAAAATTCAAACCTTATGTCCTTTTTATAGGAAATTTCATTATCTACAACTTTGCAGAAGAAAGTTTTTCCAAATTCCAAACAGAAGTTGACCGAAATCCACAAACGGGCGCTTTTACAGGCTATAATCAAATTTCAGTCAAGAAATGGGCCCATAGACATGTTTAACATGTTTTAAACAACTTTTACAACAAAAATATTCTTCATCCTCATATATTCATATATATCCCACATTCATTGTAAAAATATCAACATTATTATATTTTTAAAATATAATAATATATTTAAATGAATTATTTTATCAGAAAAGATAAAATATCAATTTTTCAACAATTGTCATTTTAAAATTTTCTCCATCTATATCCACATAAAATGAATATTTTCCTTATCATATAAATCAATAATTAATTATTCACAAATAATATTATAGAATCACAACATCGGGCAACTGTGCCGCTCCCAAGAAAAGAGGGCTTTCCAATAAGAATTTCTCCTCATCAAGCGCAATTAGGTGACCAAACCTCTCCTTAGATAGAACTTTCTAGACATTGCCAATAATGTTATCTAATAATATTATTCAAATAATATGAATTATTGATCCGATAATGAAAATATTGTAAAGTGACAATTATTGAAACAACAATAATATAAAATATCAACGCAACAATTATTGAATCAATAAAATAAAATATTAAAGCAAGAATTATCGTAACAATTATTGAGTAGTGTCTTTTTACGTAAGAATCAATAATTGTGCAATACCGGTGCTTCCGTGTTTTAACCACCGGGTATTCCAACAAGATAATCGGTGAATAACTCTGTTGTTATTTAAAAACAACTTATACTTGTCGTTTTCTTCATCCAATCGCTTTTCGTTATGGGGCCCACATTAAAGTTTTCTTACTGTCATATCTAATATATTCTCCGACAAAGAAGAATATTTCACGACCAAACTAATATTCCCCGACAACAATGAATATTTTATAACCACTTACTTATTTGAAATATTTGCGCATTTTACCCATAACTAACCACATTAATCAAATCAACCCTTACTATTTCAAAATAATAAATAGAGAAAATTCAATTTTAATAATAATAAGTTGGGGTCTTACAAGAAGTCTGCTACCTCACTATTACACTATCCAGTTTTCTTCTAAGGTAAGGGGTATTATTTCTTTCGTATTCATGAAGAGATCTTCTGTTATTCCATTCTTTATTATTATATTGGAATAACCTGTCTATGCAAAGTACCGCATACATGGTGAAATTCTTCTGTTATTCCATTCTTTATTATTATGTTGGAATAACTTGTCTATGCGAAGTACCACATACATGGTGAAATTCTTCTGTTATTCCATTCTTTATTATTCTGTTGGAATATCACATACATGCGTAGACACGCATTTACTTCGGTTCCATTATTTATTATTACGTTGGAATAACTCGTATCTGTGCGGCATCTATCGCACGTCCGATGAAATTCTCGTTGTTATTCCATTCTTTATTATTCTTTTGGAATATCCCGTCGGTCGCATACACGCATTGACTTGGTTCCATTATTTATTATTACGTTGGAATAACTCATGCATGCGATTCTATCGCATGTATGTTGAATTCTTCGTTATTCCATTTTTATTATTACATTAATATATCGTCGATGCGTATTACGCATTTGACCGATTCCATTATTTATTATTTCGTTGGAATAACTCATTCATGTGCATGCGATCTATCGCATGCATGGCAAATTCTTCTGTTATTCCATTCTTTATTATTCTGTTGGAATAACCTGTCTATGTGGATTACCACATACATGGTGAATGATCCTTCGTATTTATTCTTTATTAAATTGTGGAAATGACCTGTCTACGTGGATTACCGCATGGCGGGCGAATATCCATTTGTAGTTTCATATATTCTATGATACTCATTTGGTTAAAGTTTTGGCTTCTATACTCCATAAAATTAGTGGGATATCCTTGATATTTGCACTTCATCCAGTATCTTTTCATGGAGATATTCTTCGGAGCATTCTTGAATTTTACTCCACAAAGAAGTATCATGTTGACAATTTGAACATTATTGATTTCTGGATAAATTAAATTATAAACCTTTAAAATTTATCCTTGAACTTGTTTTATTGAATTATTATGTCATTGTCATCATCCTCATGCTTATATTGTGATTAAAGTCATCTTTGGCTTACGCATGTAGATGGACTTAGTATGATTATGACCGAGGATTATTCGGTATAGTTATGGACCGTAATGTGACGAATGATGTGGTAAAAGTCCTCATTGGCTGTAGTTCATTGGTGGACATTTGTTGGTATGATTATATTGAGGATTATTCGGTATAATCATGATCATTGATGATTACATGAATATCCTTGGCCGTAGTGCGGGGATGATGTGGTTTATTTATTAAGTTGAGTCTCAAAGTTGATAAAGTTGATGAAAATCTTTTTAAATCATAGAAGATAGTAGGTTTTATGCTCTACTTGACTCTTCTAATGGATTGCTTATTCCATTGCAAATTGTTGATCTAAAACTTGTTGTCTATTATATTCTATCGGTTGTTATCTTTGTTGAAGGATAAGGATAATTTATTCTCGTATTATCTTAGTCATAATATTTTTATCGGGCTAGTTGAGCTCACCTTTCTTTCTTTCGCGTTTCTTCGTGAAATGAGAACGAAATGGACTAGTCGGGGAAGCGGAGTGACGGTCCAGATGATAGCATTAGTAGTCCTCACTATTCTGTTAAATAGTGTGACAATAAATGTAATGAGGACTCCATTGAGTGTGGATATTGTCTAGATGACAATATTTGTATTAAAACTCACAGCATTTGTTTTGTCATATTTTACACGAGAGTTGTATAATTAAGTTTTTATTTGTATTTTGTACCATGTATTTGGCGACTCAAGATGGGTGATGTATACTTGTTTTGGGGGTTGTCTGAATTATAGCAAGATATGAGAAATTCAAGATAACTGAAATTGAATGATATAACAATACCTTGTTAGAATTACCAGATTGCACCATGTCATTGTTATGTTTGTTTTTTGGATCTGCTGATGCATTGCAATTTTTCTTCTTGACCTGCCTACTTGCCTGACACAGAGAAACAATAATGTTTAACTCAGGTAAACAAAACTGTTACATAAAAATAATGTTGGAATGCTATAATACTTATATTGCTTGACTGAAGTTCATCTGTTTGGCCACTGATGGTAGGATGTTACCCTTGTTGAGCCCTGTCTGTCTACATTTTGAGCAATTCATTTTCTTTCCCTTCCTTGTTATCCTTGTAGGATTTTTTGGATTCTCCCATCCTTCTTTCCTTCTCATTTTCTTAGGCCTTCCCTTGAATTTCTTGCATATTGAAGGAGGTAGCATCTTCTGAAAACTTGTTTCACCCCAAAAACTGCTTCTAACCTCTAACATGTGTGTGTAGGCTTTTAGGTATGTTTCCTTCTTGTACCAATGAGCAAGATAAGTTTCAAGCTCTTCCTCCTTGAAATATATTGCTGAAATTGCATGAGCATATAGAATCCCTGTCAAATCCCACTTTCTGCACGTGCATGTCTTCTGGTCAATGTTAACAACATATGTGTCTCCTCTCATCTTAACTTGAAACTGATTCCCTCCACCCCACATAGGATCACAATAACCAGACTCGTCAATAGCTTTATCAAGCTTTTTTCTGATCCTAGGACATATACTATCACTTGACTTCTTCATTGCATCCCTTTTAGTGTGGAGCCTAATCATAACCTAGCTCCTTATTTGTTCTAACATATCAATACAATTCATCCATCTTGTTTTCACAATCCAAGCGTTAAAGCATTCTGATATATTATTCTCAACTACATCTGATTTGCATACAGTCTTAAAAAAAGCCTTAATCCATACCTTAGGATTTAGTTCTTGAAGTTTATCATGTGCATCCCTGTTGAGTCTATTCACCTCTTTCATGTTTCTCTTGAACTCTACTTCATATGTTGACATTGATGTTGCCCAAAAAGCATTCCTTAATGCTAAGGATGAGAACCTTTTCTGAAATTTGCGTATATGTGTCTTGAATAATTCTTATGCTTAGCAAAAGGAAGCACATCGTCGATAGCCACTTTCAACCCTTTTTGTTGATCACTGACCACTGTCCACCCAGACCCATCACCTCCCTCCAGGTCTTCAACCAACAATTTCAGAAACCATCTCCAACTATCTGTGTTTTCAGTCTCCACAATAGCCCATGCAATATGATACATTTGATTGTTCCATCATACCTACACTACCGAGATCAATTATCCCCCAACAACAGTCTTAAGGAAACATCCATCTAGCCCAATTATGGGTCTACATCCCTCAAGCCAACCCCTTTTCAAAGCACGAAGACATACATAAAACCTCTGCAAATAAGTCTAATAAGTAGGATTGCTTTTGTGTGGAAGAAAATCAATTGTATTGTTCTTGTTGGACTTGATCAATTCAGTGGCATAATCCCAAATTTTTTCAGTGTTCCACCAGTAAATCCCATACATTGCTTAAAGCCTTGCTTCTAATCCTAGAACATTTGCATATAGTAATGTCCAACTGAAACTTCCCCTTGATCTCATCTTTTATGTCTTTTAACTTCCACTGAGGGTTTTTTCTAATTTTGTTGCCATAAAACTCAGCCATGACTTTGACTGATCTTTTCATGTTTTTGAAAGCCCTGCTACAAGTATGTTTTTTCTGGTATGTTTTAACCTGCAGTGTCTATAAGACCCCAAATTTTATGAAATAACAATATTCAATTTTTCTTATAATTACTATTCAGTAAATGATTAAATTGATAAAAGGTTAAAGTTAAGGGTGATATATGTAAATATTTTGAAAAATAAGCAAGTGGTTTTAAAATACTTATTGTTGTCAGGGAATATTCGTTTGGTCGTGGAATATTCTTATTGTCAGGAAATATTCGTACGACGGCGCAACCATTTGTGGGCCTCGTAACAGAAAATTTTCGGATAAAGAAAACGACAAGAATGAGTTTTCTAAAAATAACGGCGTAGTTGTTACCATTAACACTGTTGGAATACTCTTGGTTAAAATCTGATGAATACGCGTTGTTGCATAGTAATATTACCAGATTGCACAATAATTCTAATTATTGATTCTTACGTAAGAAGTCACTACTTAATAATTGTTATAATAGTTATTGTTCAATATTTTATTTTATTGATTCAATAATTGCTACGTTGATATTTTGTATTATTGTTATAATTGTCACCGCACAAAGATTTCCATTATCGGATCAATAATTCATATTATTTGAATAATATTATTAGATAGCATTATTGGCAATGTCTAGAAAGTTACATTCAGGAAAGGGGTTAGGTCATCTAATCAAGGCCAAGATGATGAGAGAAATCCTTATCTCTAAATCCCTCTTTCCAGGAATGACTGGTTGTCATTATTGTGATTTCGTAATATTATTTGTGAATAATTAATTATTAATTTATATGAAAAGAAAATATTTATTTTATGTGGATACAAATGGAGGAATTTTTATAAAAGTGACAATTGTTGAAAATTGATATTTTATCTTTTCTCGATAAAATAATTATTCAAATATATTATTATATTACATTATAAATGTATAATGCGATAATATAATAATATAATAATGGTGATATTTTTATAATAAATGTGTGATATATGAATAAATGAGGATGAAGAATATTTTTGTTACAAAAAATATGTTAAATATGTTGGTGGACCCCATTTTTGACTGAAATTTGATACAAAAAATATGTTAAATATTTTTGACTGAAATTTGAATATTTTTGTTACAAAAAATATGTTAAATGTGTGAAGGGAACCTTTTGCTCCTTTGAGCATTCTAAGACATAAAATATCTTGGTGATTTGCTTTATCAACGTCTCCGCCTTAAGTGGTTCTGGCTTTCCCAAAACTCCTTGAACTGCTTAGCAATGACCATCTGAGAGTTATCAGTGTTTCCACCTGCATTTTGAACAGGAGTCTCTCTCGCCTGATGTTACATGAATTGCATAAAGCCTCTGAACATCCCATCGTTCATCATTTCATCGGTGTTATTGTTTACCTGAGGATTATTGTCTTCCTGTTGCACATTATCCTGGATATTGATCGTTGGTGACTCAACGGTCTCATGTGCTTCATTGCTTATCTCAACATTTTCGGATGCCATTTTCAAATACTGACACAAAATAAGGGTTAATTGACATGCCACATATTATCCATATACTCTGACCGACCAATTAAATAACAAGTAAACTTAGGCAGGTCCGTCTCTCCCCTCGTAGTTCTTGTCTCACATCTCAGTCAGGGATCATATCCCTAAGCTTTGATACCAACTGTGACACCCCCAAAATAGGTATACATCACCCATCTTGAGTCGCCAAATATATGGTACAAAATTCAAATACAACTTAATTATACAACAGTTGTGTAAAATACGAGAAAATATAATCTAAGAGTTTTAATAAGAATATTGTCATCTAGACAATATCCACACTCAATGGAGTCCTCATTATATTTATTGTCACACTATTTAACAGAATAGTGAGGACTTCTAATGCTATCATTTGGACCGTTAATCCGTTCCCCGACTCGTCCCAGCTATATTCTCATTTCCTAAAGAGAACAATGAAAGAAAGGGTGAGATCAACTAGCCTAGTAAGAAATATTATGACTAAGATAATGCAAAATAAATTATCCTTAGTCTTCAACAGTATAACAACTGATAAAATATAATAGACAACAAGTTTTAGATCAATAACTGCAGCAGAATAAGCAATCCATTAGAAGAGTCGAGTAGAGCATAAAATCTACTATCTTCTATGATTTAAAAAGTTTTTCATCAACTTTATCGCTGAGACTCAGTTTAATAAATAAAATTGAATCATCCCTGCATCATGGCCAAGGATATTCATGTAATCATCAATGGTCATGATTATACCGAATAATCCCTGGTCATAATCATACAAACAACTGTCCATTAATGAACTACAGGCCAATGAGGACTTTTACCACATCATTCGTCACATTACGATCATGATTATACCGAATAATCCCTGGTCATAATCACACCAAGTCCATCTATGCACGTAAACCAAAGATGACTTTCATCACAATATAAGCATGAGGATGATGACAATGACAAAATAATTCAATAAAACAAGTTCAAGGATGAATTTTAAAGATTTATAATTTAATTTATCCAGAAATCAATAATGTCCAAATTGTCAATATGATACTGCTTTGTGGAATAAAATTCAAGAATGCTCAGAAGAATATTTCCATGAAAAGATACTGGATGAAGCGCAAATATTAAGGATATTCTACTAATTTTATGGAGTATAGAAGCCAAAACTTTAACCAAATGAGTATAATAGAATATATGAAACTATAAATGGATTTTTACCCACCATGAGGTAATCTACGTAGATAGATCATTTCCACAATTTAATAAGGAATGAATACGAAGGGTCATTCACCATGCATGCGGTAGTCCGCATAGAAAGGTTATTCCAACAGAATAATAAAGAATGGAATAACAAAAGAATTCACTACGCACGCAGAGCAGCGTGAGACAAAGTTATTCCAATAGAATAATAAAGAATGGAATAATGTAAGAATTCACCGAGCATGCGATAGATCAAGATGCAGAAAGTTATTCTAATGTAATAATAAAGAACAGTATAACAAAAAATTCACTGTGCATGCGATAGATCAAGACAGATAGATTATTCCAAATAATAATAAAGAATAGTATAACAACCCTTACTTAATATTGAAAGAAATAACTCTCTTCATGAATACTGAAAGAAATAATACCCCTTACATTAGAAAAGCTGGATAATTTGGAATAGTGAGGTAGCAGACTTCTCTTCTTTTTTTTCTCTATAATTTATCTATAATAATTGCTCTTGTGAGACTTAGTGAATTGGTGAGAATGAAAGAAGAATGAGCTTCTATTTATAGAAAAATATAGTTTCGATAATTGCACGTTTTGGGGCTCAAAATATTATAGTATAATACCTTCCTCTTTTTTTCATTTTTAATTTAGTCCTGCAAGTATAATCAAACTTGCACCACCTCCCTTAATAGTAAATCATGTTAATTAATAGTTCATTCATGTGACTCAATAGTATAATCATGTGAAAAAACTAATTATAGTATAGTACATTCATCTATACCTCTATTTTTAATTTAGTCATGCAAGTATTATCAATTTTGCACTAACTCCCCTAATAGTAAATCATGTGAATCAATAGTAGACACATGTGAACACATAGTTATAAGCATGTGAATTAATAGCAATTAATTGCTTATTTATTCGGTGAATTACCCGATTGGTCAATATAACCTCCATACATCAATTATTATCGAAATAAATGTCGATTTCCACTAACACTAATAATTCTCACATAATGGAACTATCAATTTCATCTTTAATCAACACGAACTTATTCATCATTACTATTATAACTCACAATATTTAACAACCAAGTCGTTCCCAGGAAAGAGGGAGTTTTCGATAAGGATTTCTCCCTATTGGCGCGTAATTAGATTATCTAACCTCTCTTTGACAGAACTTCTAGACATTGTCAATATTGTAAATAATAATATGAATAACTTTATCGTCTCAATTATTGATTTAATAATATAACATATTATACAGATGATACTGTGACAATAATTGAATCAATAATATGAGAGATATGATGCAAAGAATTCATCGTAGCAATAATTGAGTATAACTAAGTGACTTCTTACGTAAGCATCAATAATCAATACCGTGTGCTACTACGCAACCACGCCAGACATTATACTTTTACTACCTGGGTAGTTTAACAGTTTTAACGGTAACACTTTCGCCGTTATTTTTATAAAATGATAATTTCGCTGCTTTTTAACTATGACAATACTTCCGTTTTGGGGTCCACTAATGATTGTGCTCAGTGCATACGAATATTCCTGTTAAAAGCGAATATTCCCTTTAACACAACGAATATTTTATATCAACTTGCTTACTTTGCAAAAAATTTCACATATCACCCTTAACTTTAACCTTTTATCAATTTAACCATTTACGAAATAAAATAATAATTATAAGAAAATTGAATACTTTCATTTCATAAAATTCAGGGTCTTACAGGTTTGGTCACCTAATTGCGCGCTAATAGGGAGAAATCCTTATCAGAAAGCCCCATCTTTCCTAGGAATTATCTGGTTGTTAAATATTGTGAGTTATAATATTAATGATGAATAATTGTTGAAGTATTAAGAATGTGTTTATTGAAGATAAATGAATTACAAAAGTTAGAGGGGAATAATGGAAACTTGGAAAACTTTAGGGGTTCTAAAGTGTAATAAGTTAAATCAATCTGGACCATTGGTGGTGGTTTTAATAGTAAATCAATCTGGACCGTCGATGGTGGTTTTAATAGTAAATCAAACTGGACCATTGGTGGTGGTTTTAAAAGTAAATCAATCTGGACCGTCGGTGGTGGTTTTAAAAGTAAATCAATCTGGACCGTCGATGGTGATTTTAAAAGTAAATCAATCTGGACCATCGGTTGTGGTTTTAATAGTAATCAATATGGATCGTCCGTTCTAATAGTAAATCAATCTGGACCGTTCATGAATAATTACTATTTAGTCATTTCTCCTATAAATAGAAGCTTAATTCTTCTTTCATTCTCACCAATTTACTGAGACTCACAAGAGAAACTATAGAGAGAGAAACTATAAAGAGCAAAAAGAAGAGTATTCTGCTACTTCACTATTGCAGTATCCAGTCTTCTACTAAGGTAATGGGTATTATTTCTTTCGTATTCATAAGGAATACTATTTTTCGTATTCATCTTTTTATATGTCGGAATAACCTGTCTACGCGGATTACGTACCGTATGACAGGTGAAAATCCATTTGCAGTTTCGTATGTTATTTCTTTTCATATCCTTAAATCTAAACTTACTATGGTAAGTATTGCTTCTATAATCCTTGAAATTAGAGGAATATCCTTGAGTTTTGCGCTTCATCCAGTATCGTTTCATTAGAATATTGATATGAACTCTTTTATTAAATATCAATATTTTCACCGGAGTACTATTCACGGGTTACTATTAACCCGGTTACAATTCACTAAAATATTATTCACTCGGGTATTCGGTGCACTTTTCATGCCGAGGTACTATTCATGAGTTAATATTCATGGGTTACTATTCATCCATTTACTATTCACTAAAATATTATTCACTCGGGTATTCGGGACACTTTTTATGCTGGGGTACTATTCACGAGTTACTATTCACCCGATTACTATTCACTCAAATTTTATTCACTCGGGTATTCGGGGCACTTTTTATGTCGGGGTAGTATTCACGGGGTACTATTCCCGAAGTACTATTCACAAGGTACTATTCACCGAAAAATTTATTTCGTTACTGTCCAAATTATTTTTGATACATGGATATTATTCTTGAATTTTACTCCACAAATCAGTATCATGTTGACAATTTGGATATTATTAAATTATGGATAAATTAAATTATAAATCTTTAAAATTTATCCTTTTCTTTCATTTAATTGAATTCTTATATCATTGTCATCATCCTCATGCTTATATTGTAATGAAAGTCATATTTGGCTTACGTGCATAGATGGACTGTTGATTGGTATGATTATTACCAAGGATCACTACAAGAAAAAGGTTTATCAGCGACCGACTATCAGCGACCGCAGATAGTCGCAGATAGCCATCAGCGACCGCATCCGGTCGTTGATAGTCATCACAAAAAATCTGGTCGTTGGGATACACATCAGCGACCGCTATTAGCGACCGAAATATCTGCGACCGATATGAACGACCGAAATGACAAATCCGGTCGCTAAGCTAAGTCAGCATGGTCCAGGGCCAAAGCTGACGTGGTCCACGTATAATGCCCGTCAGACAAGAATCGGATGCGGTCATTGATAGCCTCAAATATTTAGCCGTCATTATTGATAACGCACAAATGACCATGATCTGATCACCGATATTAAAAAAATAAAAATAGATTTTTGCTATTTTGCAGAATTCCCAAAAACCTGTACCTGTTTTGTACCTATTTTATCCCAACACACATACCCAACAACAACATACACAACAATATGAACATCCATCATCCACCAACACATACACCAAACTAGTATATAAACCTTTAAAAACCAATATGATTTGAATAAATATAATAACATTTCAAAACTTGTTTAAGTAACATACAAACATCCAGAGAATGAATATACAAGTACAAAACTAATCTAAAGCAGGTACGTCAAGCATCATCGCCTCCTTGATCACCCTGTAATTAACAAAATAATAAAACAAGTTACAAATATATACTAACTATGTTAATATTGGTATATTATGAAAATATATACAACAAATTGATTTTATACCTTGTCGCCATCCTCGTATTTGTGATGTTCTTCTTTGTCCGCCGCTTCAGCCTAACTCCTCAAAGACTCAGAGCCCCAGATGCCCGCCCAAGATCTTCGTAAGATCGCGATCTCGACATATAGCTCTCACACAGTCAGCCGGAGTATGAACAACTGGATGGCTCGATGACTGTGTAGACTGGGTAGAAGAGCAGCCTGAGCCACTGAAGGATGGGCGTCGTCATTGTCCTTGACCTATAATGTAGTTCTTCTTCACAACAAACGCCCTCTCCCACAACTCTTGATCAATAGGCGGACGTGGAGTGCCTTCAGGATAGCGCTCATTCAATAAATATTTATAAGTGTCCTGTCATCATGTTAACAATTAAATAGTTAAAAATAAATTAATTCTGTAAGCATTGATAAACAAGATCAAGTTGTTAAAATTTATTACCGCTATCTGGATAGCCTCAAAGTGAACTCATCACGGGTTGCCACGTACACATCTAGCCAATGGATAGGCTGACCTTGAGACTGAGACTCCTATACAAAAAATAACATAATATTACTAAGTAAAAATGTGATATATTTTCTATAATTCATGATTGTAAACATATTAAAACTTGTAAATATGTACCCTGGCAGTGATATGCTGCAACTGTGAAATACTACCGCCCTTGTATGTCCCTTTAGCCTTTTCTTCATCGGGTACACCCGAGGATCTATTGCTGGTTGCAATTTTTCATTTTTTCACCCAGCTCTCAGCTCTCTATTGGGCACACATCTCAGCCCATATGGCCTGGGTGCACCACCAGGGACTATGCTCGTGCATGTAATCTTCTCCCTGGCCTGGATGCTCGATCTCGGCATTGTGAAGGGCTTTTTGTCTTTCTTTATGCAAATTATCTTTGGTGCGGACCGCATGACTTCTCGCTGTAATAATGTCTCAGATCTTTCAAGCCTCACAAGGTCCTCCCATCTATACCGTTTCTGCAAATAAAATAACAATAATAATATTACTAAATAATTATCCTTTGAATATTATATTAATATTATATTAATATTATCTGTTATAATTAAAAAAAACATACCTAAAATTCTACCCAAACATCATCCTTGTGGGCGATAGGTGTGCTCGCCCACGTAATCATAGGTGTAGGCCAATTCTGTAAACACAACTGTGATATGCTGTGACGCTCCCAAAATAGGTATACAACACCCATTCTGAGTCGCCAAATACATGGTACAAAAAGCAAACTACAACTTCAATAATACAATTGTCGTGCAAAATACGACAACACATACTGTGAGTTTAAATACAAATATTGTCTTCTAGACAATATGCACTCCCAAATAAGTCCTCATTACAATTATTCATACACTATTTTACAGAAATAGCGAGGACTGCTAAAACATCTTTCTAGAACCATCACTCCATACCCCAGACTCGATCTTGCTATGTTCTCCGCTCCCGAGAAGAAAAATGGAACAAAAGGAAAAGGGTGAGCTCAACTAGCCCAAGAAAGAATATTATGACTAAGATAATATACAACAAATTATTATTAGTCTTCAACAGGAAAAATCGATAGAATATAATAGACAACAATTTTAGATCAACAAATACAATGAAACAACAATCCATTTAAGAAGAGTCACGTAGAGAATGAATTCTACTATCTTCTAAGATTTAAGAGTCCATCATCAATATTTTATCCCCGTAACATCAATCAATATACATCTTTTAATCAAATATTCATCTTTGCACTATGTGCCAAAGATATTCATTTATTTCACCGGTTGGGTCATGTTCATCTCAACACTGCTCATCTTTACACTACGGGCCAAAGATATTCATCGATTAATCATTCATCTTTGTACTACTGTGCCAAAGATATTCAAGAATATCATCATTTAGGATTGAGGATGATGAAAATATTTTAAAGAAAAACGAATCCAATGAAACAGAAGAACAAATATTAGGGATTCGTATAACAGTTTATCCAAGATCAATAATACTCCATAATAACCAATTTTGAAGCAGAATTCAAAAATAAAGATCAAAACATGGATACAATCAAAGATAGTAACCATAATAGACATCTTGGACAAAAAGGAAAATTTTCATTTTTCGGTGAATAGTGCCGTATACATGAATAGTAACCCCGACACAAAAAGTTGAAAATTTGATTAAAAAGTTCATATCAATACAACGACATAATGATATTGAAAGAAATAATATCATATATGAAGAAAATAACACCCCTTACTATAATAATAATATCCCTTACCTTAGAATAAAGCTGGATACTGGAATAGAAATGTAACAGTCTTCTCTTCTTATTTTTCTCTATAATTTCTCTCTATAATAAATGCTCTATAACTTTGGTGAATTGGTGAGAAATAAAGGAAGAATGAGCTTCTATTTATAGGAAAACATAGTTTCGATAATTGCATGTTTTGGGGCTCAAAAAATTACAGTACAATACCTCCAACTTTTCTTTCATTTTTAATTTAGTCCTGCAAGTATTATCAAACTTGCACCACCTCCCCTAATAGTAAATTATGTGAATCAATAGTTCAATCATGTGATTCAATAATTATAATCATGTGAAAATACGAATTACGGTATAGTACCTCCATCTATACCTCCATCTTTAACTTAGTCATGCAAGTATTATCAATCTTGTACCAACTCCCCTAATAGTATAAGAATATGATTCAATAGTACACACATGTGAACAAATAGTTATATAAGCATGTGAATTAGTAGCAATTAATTGCTCATTTATCCGATAAATTCCCCGATTTATCAATATAGCCCTCAGACATCAATTATCATCGGAATAGATGTCGATTTCCACTAACACTAATAATCCCAACACAATGGAACTATCAACTTCATCTTTAATCAACACGAACTTATTCATCATTAATATTATAACTCACAATATTTAACAACTGTGTCGTTCCCGTGAAAGAGGGGCTTTCAATAAAAATTTCTCCTATTGGTAGCGCAATTAGGTGACCAAACCTCTCCTGGCGTAACTTCTAGACATTGTAAATATTGCAATTTAATAATATGAATAACTTTGTCGTCTCAATTATTGATTTAATAATATATCATATAATGCAGATGATACTGTGACAATAATCGAATCAATAATATGAGAGATATGATGCAACAATTCATCGTAGTAATAATTGAGTATAATCTGAAAGCGACTTATCACGTAAGCATCAATAACCAATACTGTGTGCTACTATGCAACCACGCCAGACATCGCATTTTCTTTACTATCGAGTATTTCAACAGCTTTTAACGGTAAAACTTCCGCCGTTATTTTCATATAAAATAATTACGCCGCTTTTCTTACTACGACAATGATTGTCTTGTCGCACGGATATTCCCCGACAAAAAGAATATTCCCTACCAAACGTAATATTTTATAACAACTTGCATACTTTGAAAATTTATAAATACTACTCACAACTATATCATTATATCAAATCCACACCATAATATTAAAAAAAATATTTCGAGAAATTTAAATCTTTATTCATAAAATTTGGGGTCTCACATATGCACTTGACGATCTTATTATCTGAAAAATCACTATAATATACAACATCAATTAGCATATATTACAGCAATTTACATCTAAGTTATAATACTTATGAAAATTTTTCAAACTTATACTTATAATACTTAAAAAAAAATTTCCAGAGTCTCCCCTACAATATAGACTAGTCACATGCACGACGGCATACATATATGGACATTTCTAGACACCCAAGACACAAACCAAGAGAAATATACAAATTTTCAATACAATAAGACCAAAACAATAACGATTGAATGCAAATTAAAGCAGTAAAAAATTCAGACCCATATACATTACCAATATAATATCAATCAAAATATTACCAATATACAATAAATCGAATCTTAAATGCTTATATATAAATGATATATGCTGGACGTACGTGCTATTTGGAGGAGGGCGAATCTGAATAAGAATCCGATCATCCGGATTAGTAGGGGCCTTGGGCACATGATTAGGCCCCCTACCCAAGCCACGCTTTTTCTGCGTTGCTTCAGAAGTCATCTGTATATTACAAATTTCAAGATGTTATTATGAGTCATGTTTGATTACATGTATATATGAAAAAAAATATGACAGTGATATAAACATGTGTATATATGAATATAAAATGACAATAAACAAAAGTTGCATTTAAATAGTTTAGCACATAAACAAGACAGTGATATAAACATGTATATATATGAATATAAAATGACAATAAACAAAAGTTGCATTTAAATAGTTTAGTACATAAACATGACAATGATATAACAAACATGTAATGCTAAACATACATTTCATTTGTTCAAGTGTCAATATCTGATTAAGAATCATCTTATATATGTGTTGCAGATTCATAACCATCATCTGCTTCAGATTCAGTGTCAGATTCATTCAATAACTCTTCCTCCTTAGTATCAATGTCATCTGACACAAGTATTGACTCAGGATCTAATTCATGCGGTTCATCTCCACCATCTAACTGGATTACTTCATTGTCGTCCTCCACATTTATTATAGTTTGACTATGAAGCATCTGCTCTTGGTAAATCTGTAAGACCCCAACTTTTATAAATAAAGATGAATTTTCTATAATTATCATTTTTGAATGAATTTGATATAATGTTATAGTTGTGGGTAATAATTATAAATTTTGCAAAGTACACAAGTTGTTATATAATATTCGATTGGTTGGGGAATATTCATTTTAATAGGGAATATTCATACGACAGCACAATCATTGGTGGACCCCACAATAGAATTATTGTCGGATTGAGAAAATGAAAAAATATTTTATTGAAAATAACGGCGGAAGTTTTATCGTTAATTGTGACGCCCCCAAAATAGGTATACATCACCCATCTTGAGTCGCCAAATACATGGTATAAAATTCAAATACAAACTAATAATACAACAGTCGTGTAAAATACGATAAAACATATGCTGTGAGTTCAAATACAAATATTTTCTTCTAGGCAATATCCATTCTCAAATAGAGTCCTCGTTACATTTATTATCACACTATTTTACAGAATAGTGAGGACTACTAAGACACCATCTTGGACCATCACTCCGTTCCCCGACTAGTCCCAGCTACGTTCTAATTTCCTAAAGAGAACGGTGAAAGAAAGGGTGAGCTCAACTAGCCCAGCAAGAAATATTATGACTAAGATAATGCAAAATAAATTATCATTAGCCTTCAACAATGTTAAACTGATAAAATACAATAGACATCAAGTTTAACTGCATCGGATCAAGCAATCCATTAAAAGAGTCAAGTAGAGAATAAAATCTACTATCTTTTATGATTTAAAAGGTTTTTCATCACTTTTATCGCTGTGACTCAGCTTAATAAATAATCCACATCATCCCTACACTACGGCCAAGGATATTCATTAGGGTCACGACCACAAATTCCATACACTACGGCCAAGGATATTTGTGTATTCATCAATGGTCATGATCATGCCAACAACTGTCCATCAATGCACTATGGTTAATGAGGACTTTTACCACATCACTTGTTACATTACGGTCATGATTACACCGAATAATCCCTAGTCATAATCATACCAAGTCCATCCATGCTCTACAGGCCATAGATGACTTTAAAAAAAATATAAACATGAGGATGATGACAATGATATAAGAATTCAATAAAACAAGTTTACGAATTAATTTATTCAGGAACTAATAACGTCCAAATTGTCAACATGATATTGCTTTGTAGAGTAAAATTCAAGAATGCTCAGAAGAATATTTTCATGAAAAAATACTGGATGAAGCGCAAATATTAAGGATATTCCACTAATTTCATGGAGTATAAAATTCAAAATTTTAACCAACTGAGTATAATAATGAATGGAATAACAAAAGAAATCACCATGCATGCGGACTTCAGATAGACAAAGTTATTCCAACAGAATAATAATAACGGAAACGTGTCGTGAAATTCACACCGCAAGCTGGGATGTTCCAATGTAAGAATAATAAGTGCTGAATAATAAATAATGGAATCAGTCCCGCCAGAAACGCATGCATGAGGATATTCCGGCGAGAATAATAAAGACGTAAATAATAAATAATGGAACTAGGTCCGTGTAAAACACACGCATGTGATATTCCAAATGAATAATAAAGACGGAATAATAAATAATGGAACTAGGTGGGGTGTAAAATACATGCATGTGATATTCCAATAGAATAATAAAGACAGAATAATAGAAGAATGTCACCAAGTATAGGGTAGATCAGCAGATACTGAGTTATTCCAATGTAATAATAAGAAATGGAATAACAACAGCTTCTCTACATGAATAAGAAAGAATAACACCCCTTACCGTAAAAGAACTCAATATAAGAGTAGGAAGTAGAAGAGAATACTTTTCTATAGTTTCTATAATTTCTCTCTCTGGAGTTTCAAAGTGAATTTGTAAGAAATAATGAAGGAATGAGCTTCTATTTATAGGAGAATGGAAGTGTACTGTTTATGAACGAATTATTTTTGCAGAATTATTTCTTCAACCAAATACAATAAAGTCAATCAACTAATCAATAAAATCACAACAAAAATTAAAATATAATACATATATATAAACACATGTTTTCAACTTATATATATCAATATTATATATACACCACTTAATTTTTCTCCTCCATAACCAACATCTATCCCCCACCCACCCAATAATCAAATTTACTACACTCTTACACATCACTATCACACTACCACTTTTCCACCATTTTCCATTCACACACCCATCACTTTTACATCTCATTTTCTCCCACCATATACTCAATACACACATATACTTCCATACGTATACTCTTCCATTTCCAAAATCATTTTTCCAACACATATGGGCCCCACATGTGGGCCCCACCTTTAAAAATTTTCTACCGATTATTTTGAAAAATGGGTAAATAGGAATCCATAAAATAAGCAGACTTCATAAAAAAAACCTTAATAATTTTAACAACATTTATCATCTTTATTACAATTCACAATATTAATCGACTGGGTCGTTCCAGAAAGAGGGGCTTTTAATAAGGATTTCTCCTATTAGCCTTGAATTAGGTGACCAAACCTCTCTTGGCAGAACTTCTAGACATCGTTAATATTACAATTTATAATATTAATAACTCTGTCATTTCAATTATTGATTTAATAATATATAAAATATCGAAAATAATACTATGCAACAATTACTATAGCAATAATTGAACAAAAATGAGAGACTTCACGTAAGCATTAATAATCAATACCGTGTGCTACTATGCAACCCGCCAGACATCGTACTTTACTACCGAAAGTAGTTCAACAAAGATTTACGGTAAAAATTCCACCGTTATTTTCAATAAAATATTTTTATCGTTTTCTCAATCCGACAATAATTACATTTGTGGGGTCCACTAATGATTGTCTTTGTCGCATTTAATATTCCCCGACACAAAGAATATTCCCTGACCAATCGAATATAATACAACAACTTGCATACTTTGCAAAATTTATAAATACTACCCACAACTATAACATTATATAAAATCCACACCATAATATTCAAAAAAATATTTCGAGAAATTTAAATCTTTATTTATAAAATATGTGGTCTCACATTAATACTGTTGAACTACTCTGTAGTAAAAGTACAATAATACGCGTGGTTACATAGTAGCACACGGTATTGATTATTGATGCTTACGTGAGAAGTCATTCAGTTTTATTCAATTATTGTCGATATTTTATATATTATTAAATCAATAATTGAGATGACAGAGTTATTAATATTATTATTTGCAATATTAATGATGTCTAGAAGTTCTGCCAAGGAGAGGTTTGGTCACCTAATTGCACGCTAATAGGGAGAAATCCTTATTGGAAAGCCCCCTCTTTCCTGGAAACGACATGGTCGATTAATAGTGTGAATAATAATAATGATGATGAAGTTTTTTTTTATTAGTATTATTAATGTAATAAAACAGAAATTTTTTTTATATAAAACATAATACTTTTATAAAGTTATTCGTTTTATTAGGCTAATAGTAAAATCTTTTTATATAAAACAAAATACTTTTATAAAGTTATCTCATTTTTATTATACAATAATTAGATTATAATATATTTTATTATGCATAGTGTTTCAGATAGTGCTGCATAGTGTTTGATAGTAAAATCTTTTTAAAAGTTATTCGTTTTATTAGATTATAAATAGAATATATTATATTTTATTGTAAACCAACTGGACCGTCCGCTTAAAGTAAATCGATCCGACCGTTCATGGTTTGGTTCTTATTCGATCCATTCTTCTATAAATAGAAGCTCATTCCTTCATTATTTCTTACTTAATTCATTGAAACTCTAGAGAGAAAGCGTAGAGAGAATTATTCTTCTATAATCTTGAGCGTATTTCTTTTAGCGTTTAAGAAAGCTTGAAAGCGTAGTGCAAGTTTCTTCAAGTATATCCCCGCCCTACCGCTGGTGAGTACTCTTCTTTATAAGGTAAGGGTATTATTTTTTTCATATTCATGAAGAGAACTTCATTATTCCATTCTTTATTATTACATTGGAATAACCAAAGATATGCGATCACCCTATACTTGGTGATTTCTATTGTTATTTCATTTTTTATTATTCGTTAGAACATCCCATGCAATGCTTTTCTGCGGGACTGGGTTAAAATCTTTATTATTCATTTGAATATCCTCGCATCATGCGTTTTTACGGACCGGTTCCGTTTTATTATTATTCATTGGAATATCCATTTGCGGTGCGTTTTTACGCCGGACCGATTCCGTTATTTATTATTACGTTGAATAACTCGCTCTATACCAAGTACCGCATGCATGGTGATTTCGTTGTTATTCCATTCTTTATTATTCGTTGGAATATCCCGCGGTGCGTACATACCGACCGGTTTCGTTATTTATTATTCAGTTGGAATAACCTGTCTATGCGAAGTACCGCATGCATAGTGATTTATTTGTTATTCCATTCTTTATTATACTCAGTTGGTTAAAGTTTTGACTTCTATACTCCATGAAATTAGTGGAATATCCTTTATATTTGCGCTTCATCCAGTATCTTTTCATGAAAATATTTTTCTGAGCATTCTTAAATTTTTCTCTACAAAGAAGTATCATGTTGACAATTTGAACGTTATTAGTTCCTGAATAAATTAATTTGTGAACTTATTTTATTGAATTCTTATATCATTGTCATCATCCTCATGTTTATATTTTTTTGAAAGTCATCTGTGGCCTGTAGTGCATAGATGGACTTGGTATGATTATGACCAGCGATTATTCGGTGTAATCATGATCGTAATGTTACAAATGATGCGGTAAAAGTCCTCATTGTCCGTAGTGCATTGATGGACAGTTGTTGGCATGATCATGACCATTGATGAATACACGAATATCCTTGGCCCGTAGTGCATAGATAATTGTGGTTGTGATACTTATGAATATCCTTAGCCGTAGTGCATGGATGATGTGGATTATTTATTAAGCTGAGTCCCAACGATAAAAGTGATGAAAAACCTTTTAAATCATAAAAGATAGTAGATTTTATTCTCTACTTGACTCTTTTAATTGATTGCATGTTCATGCAGCTTAAACTTGATGTCTATTGTATTTTATCGGTTTAACATCGTTGAAGACTAATGATAATTTATTCGCATTATCTTAGTCATAATATTTTTCATCGGGCTAGTTGAGCTCACCCTTTTCTTTCACTATTCTCTTAGAGAAATGAGAACGTAACTGTGACTAGTCGAGGAACAGAGAGTGATCGATCCGATGATAGTATTAGTAGTCCTCACTATTTACGTTAAATAGTGTGATAATAAATGTAATGAGGACTTATTTCGAGAGTGGATATTGTCTGTAAGACAATATTTGTATTAAAACTCATGCCTTTTCTTGTTGTATATTAAAGATTGTATTTGTATTTTGTACCATGTATTTGGCGACTCAGAATAGGTGATGTATACCTATTTTAGGGGCATCACAGTTGGTATCAAAGCTTAGGGATATGATCTCTGGCTAAGATGTGAGACAAGAAATAGGAGGGGAGAGACGGGGAATTCCTTCGCTAGTATGACCTACCTAAGTTTATTTGATATTTAATTGGTCGGTCAGAGTATATGGATAATATGTAATATGTTATTTAACCCTTTTTTTGTGGCAGTATTTGAAAATGTCATCCGAGAATGTTGAGAACATCAATGGAGCACAGGAGATCGTTGAGTCTCCACAGATCAATAACCAGGACAATGTGCATCAGGAAGGCGACAATCCTCATGTAAACAACAACACTGACCAAATGATGAACGATGGAATGTTTCGAGGCTTCATGCAATTCATGCAACATCAAAGAGAGCGACTCTCGCCCAAAATGCGGTGGAAACACCTGGAAACTCTCTTGACGGCCACCGCCAAACAGCTTCAAGGAGCTGGGACCACCGAGTTTTTGGAGAGCCAAAACCACTTAAAGCGCAGAGACGTGGATAAAACAGATCAACAAGATATTTGATGTCTTGGGTTGCTCGAGGAGGAAAAGGTTCCTTTGCCACCTTCATGTGTGTGGGCAGAGGAGACATCGTGGGAATGCAAAGCGACTCAACCCGCCAGATCAAGATGTCTTGGGAAAAGTTTCAAGAACTGTTCAACGACAAGTACTTTCCCGAAAGTATTTGTCACATGAAAGAAGTAGAGTTCATTAAACTGGAGCAAAACAACATGACCGTGTCACAGTACGAAGCCAAGTTTGCCGAGTTGTCCCGGTTTGCGTCCCATTTGGTTGATAATGAGGAGAGAATGACGCGAATGTTTCTAAGAGGTTTAAAACCCGAGATACGTCAATATTTTATCTCTCATAAATTTTATTTATATTTAGATGTTGTTAATAGGGCTCAGTTATTGGAGTGCGATAATGAGTCAACCCAACCAAAAGAGAGCAGCCGACAAAATGATAATACCAGTGATAACAGTCATTGAAGCGGTGATAATAAGCGTGGAGGGAATCAACATGCCAGAAATGGTAACCATTTCGGTGGTAATCATGGCCAAAGCAATAAGAATGGACATTTCAAGAAGAGGAGATTCAACAATGATGGAAAGACGTCAAGATCAAAGACTGTTGTTAAGGAAGGAGAACGACCACCATCATATGCTTCAAATGTGGAGTGGATGGACACATCACCAAACTGCGTATGATGTCGGCCCAAAGCATGTTATAATTGTGGAAGAGAAGGTCACCTAGCCCGATTTTGTCGCTCACCAAAGACAAGTTCAAACTAGGATGGAGGCACCAAAGGACGCCCAGTAAAAGTCAAAGCCGAGAGTGCAAAGGAGAGCGTTTGTCGTGACCTCCCGTAAAGCAAGGAACCCGAATGAGGTCATCATGGGTAAGCTTATCATAAACTCTAATAAGTATATACCTTATTTGATATGAGTTCTACCCATTCCTTTATTTCTCCTACTTGCGCTTTCAATGTTTAAATTCGACTCCAGAGAAATTGGACTTTGACTTATCTGTTGAAACTTCGTTGGGAGAAACCTTCATTACATCCACTATTTATAAGTCTTGTTTGGTTCAAATCGGTACCCTCACATTAATCGGCGTCGATCTTATTTCATTGAAAATACTTGCATTTGACGAAATTCTAGGGATTGATTGGTTAACTACTCATCATGCAAAATTGATTATTTTTGTAAGGTTATTAGCTTTCATATTCCTAATCAACCTATATAATGCTAATTCAAGCAACCAAACCATTAAAATCAATCATCGTCTATCTCAAGCCATAAAGCTATTCGTTTATTGAAAAACGGATGTCAAGCTTTCTTAGCTCATGTCACGGATCTAAACAAAAATAAGTCAGTTTTGAATGATATTTCTATTGTTAATGAATTTCCTGACGTATTCCTTGAAGAACTTCCTGGCCTACCCCCAGAGCGTGAAATTGAATTTTGTATCGACCTTGAACCCGGTACAAAACCCATTTCCAAAGCCCCATATCGAATGGCTTCTATTGAACTTCAGGAGTTAAAGACCCAACTGCAGGAATTGTTAGACATTGGCTTTATTCGTCCTAGTACTTCTCCTTGAGGTGCTCTTGTTCTATTCATGAAGAAGAAAAATGGGAGTATGCGACTTTGTATTGATTATCGGGAGTTGAATCATGTCACCATCAAAAATAGGTACCCATTGCCACGTATTGATGACCTGTTTGACCAGTTGCAAGGCGCCAAATTCTTTTCAAAGATTGATCTTCGTTCCAGATATCACCAATTGAAGATTAGAACCAATGACATTCCAAAAACGGCTTTCAAAACTCGATACGGGCATTATGAATTCCTAGTCATGTCTTTTGGATTGACTAATGCTCTTGCTGCCTTCATGGATATGATGAACCGAGTATTCAAGGAATATTTGGATCACTTTGTGGTCGTCTTTATTGATGACATCCTTATTTATTCCAAAAGCTGTGAAGATCATGAGCAACACTTGACGCTGATACTTCAAAAGCTGCATGAATATAAGCTTTATGCCAAGTTGAAGAAATGCGAGTTCTGGCTTGAGGAAGTAGAATTCCTTGGGCATGTGGTCTCAAGTCATGGAATATCTGTTGACCTAGCAAAGATGGAAGCTATTCAAAGCGGGGAGCAACCTAAATCAGTGACCAAAGTACGTAGCTTTCTCGGCTTAGCTGGTTATTATCGGAGATTCGTGGAAGGGTTTTCTCGAATCGCTACTCCCTTAACTCAGCTGACTCGGAAAGATACAAAATTTGGTTGGAGTGAGGAATGCAAGAAGAGTTTTCAAGAACTCAAGAGGAGGCTCATTTCAAAGATGTGTTCGACAATACCATGCTGCCGGAGGATTTGTCATCTATGGTGATGCTTGAGCAAAGGGTTAGGATGTGTTCTCATGCAACATGGGAAAGTCATAGCCTATGCCTCTCGACAACTCAAAGAATATGAGAGGAATTATCCTACTCATGATTTAGTGTTGGCAGCTGTTGTCTTTGCACTTAAAATTTGGAGGCATTACTTATATGGGGAGAAAGTGGAGATCTTTACGGATCATAAAAGCCTCAAATATTTCTTCACTCAAAAGGAATTAAACATGCGACAACGACGTTGGCATGAACTGTTGAAAGATTATGATCATACCATCCAATACCATCCTGGAAAAGCGAACGTGGTAGCTGACACATTGAGTAGAAGATCATATGCGGGTACGAGTGCGATATTGTCAATGCAAAGGCCCATTTTGTATGACTTGGAAAGGATGGAGATAGAGATAAAGCTTCCAGGGACCCAAGTGATGATGGAGAATATACGAGTGGAACCTACTTTAATCGATAAAGTTAAAGCTACTCAAGCTACAAACCTGGAGCTGATGCATATGAGGAAGAAAGTACAAGAAGGTGATATGCCGGAAGCAAGAATCGATGAAGAAGGAATACTTCGAGTCAACTCCAGACTTTGTGTTCCTAACGACCCTGAGTTAAAGTATAAAATCATGATGGAGGCGCACAACACACCATTTGCAATCCATCCTGGGAGTACTAAAATGTATCATGATCTTCGACATACATTTTGGTGGGACAATATGAAGAGAAAGATAGCGTTGTTTATCTCAAGGTGTTTAACGTGTCAACGAGTCAAGGCAGAGCATCAAGTACCAAAAGGTCTATTGCAACCACTTGAAATTCTAGAATGGAAGTGGGACCACATTACCATGGATTTCGTTACTGGTCTTCCCAAGGTTTCTCAGGGTATAGATGCAATTTGGGTCATTGTTGATAGATTGACCAAGTCTGCTCATTTCTTACCTATACGAGAAACTTATACACTTGAATGTCTTGCTCGTATGCACATAAAAGAGGTTGTAAGATTGCATGGTATGCCAGTATCCATAGTTTCTGATTGAGACCCAAGATTCACTTCACGATTTTGGGTTAGTTTGCAAAAAGCTATGGGCACGGATTTACGATTTAGTTCGGCATATCATCCTCAAGCGGACGGATAATCAGAGAGGACTATTCAAACTCTTGAAGATTTATTAAGACTCTGTGTCCTTGACTTCAAGGGAAGTTGGGACAAGTTCTTACCATTGGTGGAGTTTTCCTACAACAACAGTTATCAAGCAAGCATTGGTATGGCTTTATTCGAAGCGTTGTATGGAAGAAAGTGTCGTTCTCCAGTATGTTGGGATGAGGTGGGTGAAGCAACGTTGTTGGGATCGGAGTTAGTACGTATGACTACGGAAAAGATTCAAACGATCCGACAACGTATAAAAACCTCACAAGATCGACAAAAGAGTTATGCTGATCTTCATCGAAAGGACGTGGAATTCGATATTGGAGATCATGTGTTGTTACGTGTTGCTCCATGGAAAGGAGTTACAAGATTTGGAAAGAGAGGAAAGCTCGATCCTCGATTCATTGGCCCAATTTTTAATCCTCGATTGAGTAGGGACTGTAGCCTATAGACTTGATTTAACGCCAAGTATGTCTCGTGTTCATAACGTTTTTCATATATCCATGTTACATAAATATGTGAAAGACCCGAACCACATTATTGAGTTAGAACCGAACGAAATAACGGAAGATTTAACGTATGAAGAGGTTCCTGTTCGAATCTTGGATAAGAAGGAACATATTCTACGCTCCAAGGTTATACCTCAAGTTAGAGTTTTATGGAGGAACCACGATGTTGAGGAAATGACCTGGGAGTTAGAATCTGAAATGAAATCAAGGTATCCTTACCTCTTCGATATACCAGGTACGTACCTTAATTTTGAGGGCAAAATTTCATAAGAAGGGGAGATTGTAAGACCCCAACTTTTATGAATAAAGAAGAATTTTCTATAATTATCATTTTTGAATGAATTTGATATAATGTTATAGTTGTGGATAATAATTATAAATTTTGCAAAGTACGCAAGTTGTTATATAATATTCGATTGGTCTGGGAATATTCGTTTTAACGAGGGAATATTAGACGACGGCAAGACAATCATTAGTGGACCCCATAATGTAATTTATTGTCGATCGAGAAAACGACAAAAATATTTTATTGAAAATAACGGTGGAAGTTTTATCGTTATAATTGTTGAACTACTCGGTAGTAAAGTACGATGAATACGCTGTGGTTGCATAGTAGCAACACCTGTATTGATTATTGATGCTTACGTGAGAAGTCATTTCGCTTTTATTCAATTATTGTCGATATTTTATATATTATTAAATCAATAATTGAGATGACAGAGTTATTAATATTATTATTTGCAATATTAACGATGTCTAGAAGTTCTGCCAAGGAGAGGTCTGGTCACCTAATTGCGCGCTAATAGGGAGAAATTCTTATTGAAAAGCCCCCTCTTTCCTGGGAACGACCTGGTCGATTAATAGTGTGAATAATAATAATGATGATAAAGTTTTTTTTATTAGTATTATTAATGTAATAAAAGAGAAAAACTTTTTATATAAAACAGAATACTTTTATAAAGCTATTCGTTTTATTAGGCTAATAGTAAAATCTTTTTATATAAAGCAGAATACTTTTATAAAGTTATCTGTTTTATTATACAATAATTAGATTATATTATATTTTATTATGCATAGTGTTTGCATAGTGCCTGCATAGTATTTGCATAGTAAAATCTTTTTAAAAGTTATTCGTTTTATTAGATTATAAATAGAATATATTATATTTTATTGTAAACCAATCTAGACCATCCGTTTAAAGTAAATCGATCTGGAACGTTCATGGATTGGTTACTATTCACCATTCTTCTATAAATAAGCTCATTCCTTCATTATTTCTTAATTCATTGAAACTCTAGAGAGAAACCGTAGAGAGAATTATTCTTCTATAATCTTGGCGTATTTCTTTAGCGCTTAAGAAAGCTTGAAGCGTAATGCAAGTTTCTTCAAGTATATTCCCGCCTACCGCTTGAGTACTCTTCTTTATAAGGTAAGGGTATTATTTTTTTCATATTCATGAAGAGAACTTCGTTATTCCATTCTTTATTATTCATTGGAATAACTTTGTATATCTGATTCTATCCTATACTTGGTGATTTCTATTGTTATTTTATTCTTTATTATTATGTTAGAACATCCTGTCTGTGTGTTTTCACTTTTAATTCGATTCCCTTATTTATTATTCTCGTTGAATAACTCGTCTATGCTAAGTACCGCATGCATGGTGATTTCGTTGTTATTCCATTCTTTATTATTCTGTTGAATATCCCGCTTCGGTCGTAGCGTATTATTACTCGACCGGTTTCGTTATTTATTATTTAGTTGAATAACTGCCTATGCTGAAGTACCGCATGCATGGTGATTTCTTTTGTTATTCCATTCTTTATTATACTCAGTTGGTTAAAGTTTTGGCTTCTATACTCCATGAAATTAGTGGAATATCCTTGATATTTGCGCTTCATCCAGTATCTTTTCATGGAAATATTCTTCTGAGCATTCTTAAATTTTTCTCTACAAAGAAGTATCATGTTGACAATTTGGACGTTATTAGTTCCTGAATAAATTAATTTGTGAACTTATTTTATTGAATTCTTATATCATTGTCATCATCCACATGTTTATATTTTTTGAAAGTCATCCGTAATTTGTAGTGCGTATGATGGACTTGGTATGATTATGACTGAGGATTATTCGATGTAATCATGACCGTAATGTTAGAAATGATGTGGTAAAAGTCCTCATTGGCCGTAGTGCATTGATGGACAGTTGTTGGCATGATCATGACCATTGATGAATACACGAATATCCTTGGCCCGTAGTGCATGGATAATTGTGATTGTGATACTTATGAATATCCTTGGCCGTAATGCATGGATGATGTGGATTATTTATTGTCGAGTCCCAAATGATAAAAGTGATGAAAAACCTTTTAAATCATAAAAGATAGTAGATTTTATTCTCTACTTGACTCTTTTAATGGATTGCATGTTTCGCAGCAGTTAAACTTGATGTCTATTGTATTTTATCAGTTTAACACTGTTGAAGACTAATGATAATTTATTCTGCATTATCTTAGTCATAATATTTCTTACTGGGCTAGTTGAGCTCACCCTTTCTTTCACTATTTTCTTCAGGAAATGAGAACGTAGCTGGGACTAGTTGGGGAACGGAGTGACGGTCCAGATGATAGTATTAGTAGTCCTCACTATTCTGTTAAATAGTGTGATAATAAATATAATAAAGACTTATTCTGAGAGTGGATATTGTCTAGAATACAATATTTGTATTAAAACTCACAACTTTCTTTTTATATATTAAAGATTGTATTTGTATTCGGTACCATGTATTTGGCGACTCAGAATAGGTGATGTATACCTATTTTGGGGACGTCACAAAATCTCCCCATCAACTAATTCTACATGACTACGCGCGGGAGTATGAATTACAACTTGTCAATCTGTAGGCGATCTATCCCTTTTCCTAACAGGACTAGGAGTGTAGTATACTTGTACTGTTTGAGTTGGTAAAATAAACGGTTCGTTGGAGTACGCAGACTATGGAGGTCAATATCGATGATTCCATGTCCTCACAACACGTATCTTTTTTCCGAATCAAACCAACGACACTTGAACAAGTGAATATGATTTCAGACGTGCCCTTGTATACGACAACTCCACGATTTCCTCCAACTCCCCATAAAAGGCATGACCAAGCTCATCAGAATAACAATCTCCTTGGACACACACTCCGAGTTCGTTGTTCTTTTACCATGCCCATATGCCTTTGTGTGAAATTCACAACCATTTATTTTGTAACCATTGCGCCGACTTGGTCCTATGTCCGTCCCATAGCTAGGACTTGTACATTAGGCGTAATCGTTGATCCTCAAATCAAAGCCTACAAAAACTCCATCTTATTAAATGAAGTCATAGTTAACATGGGTATATATATATACTACGTGCTTAAAATTGAACTTACTTTGTCCTTTAGCCAAAGTGCAAATTTTTATCCCGATTGATTTGAATATCTTTATCAGTTATGCCGAGATGCTTCACTTTTAATTCGTCATCGTACAATCTATACCATGTTATAAACATTAACATATTGGAATAAATTTTCAACTTAAAAGATAAATTATCAAGTTTACATGTGTACCTCACAAATTCGTCAATCTCCTCGCAATTGAGAAGAATGTAAGTATGTGCAACATGTAATTCTTGCTCAGAGAGGAATATGCGCTTCCCTTTTCCATAAGCGCAGCCCGATAGACCAAATACAAAGAGCCGACCATTTAGTTCAACATTTCCCCCATCATCATGTCTCGATACTCGATTGGCCTTTGTCAAGACTTCGTCCGAAAAATAGTCTGAGACAAACGTAGATATCTCATCGAAACTGTATGCCTCACATATCGACCCCTCGACATAAGCTCTATTATTCACCTTCCTCTTAAGGTTTTCCATCACCCTCTTGAAAGGGTACATTCATCTATATTGAACTAGACCCCCAACACGAGCTTCATAGGGAAGATGGATTTGCAAATGCTCCATGGAGTCAAAAAAACCAGGTGGGAATATTTTTTCCAGTTTACACGTGATCTCTATGATGTTCTTCTCAAGTACAGACATGTCCTTCTCATTTAATGATTTTGAACATAAGTCTTTGAAGAAATGACTAAGATCCGTTAAAGCATCCCATATTGGTTTATCAAGCAGATCCTGAAATGCTATAGGCATGAGTCTCTCCATGAACACATGACAGTCATGACTCTTCATCCCTTGCAATTTCCCACCCGTAACACACCTTGCAATGTTTGACGCATATCCATTGGTATTTTTAGAGACTTAACCCATGTGCACACATCTTCAACTTGCTTTTTGGACAATGTGTACCTCGCATGCGGTTTGACAATCTTACCATCAGGAGATTCATAAAGTTCTAATCCAGGACGCTTACAAATATCTTTCATGTCCAAGCGTGCCTTATCGTTATCTTTTGTCTTTCCCGTAACATTCATCACAAGCAGTTGTTAAACACATTGTCAAACACATTCTTCTCAATATGCATCACATCTAGATTATGACGAATCAAATTTGTAGACCAATAAGGCAGCTTCCCAAAAGATGCTTCTCCGAACCGGATTATGAGATTCGCCAAACCCATTGATTATGTTTGTGGCATCAACCTTACCAAATGGGATAACCGCAATCTCATCACACGATCTCGCATCTCCGTTCCCACAATCGCGCAAGTGCATATCATTGTCTACTTTCCTTTCCTCAAGTGTTCTCTATTTCTTTGAACGGGTGATCTACCTAAGAAGAATCCCATGATGATGATCAAACCAACAATGCTTTCAACCTTTTGATAGATTAAACGACTTTGTATGCTCCATACAATACGGACAAGCCAACTTCCCGTGTGTAATCCATCCAGCTAACATACCATAAGCTGAGAAGTCGCTTATAGTCCACATAACCGTTGCCCTAAGGTTGAAATTTGTTTTCATTGCAACATCCCAAGTCTGTACTCCATCCTCCCACAATACCTTCAACTCGTCTATAAGAGGTCTCAAGTAAACATCTAAGTTTTTTCGGGACTCTTAGGACCGGGAACCCATGTTGTGAGAAACAAGTATGGCTGTTTTATACACATCCAAGGAAGCAAGTTGATGAGTAACAATCACAGCCAACATGAATACTGAGAATAATTTGAGTGGCCAAACGGATTGAAACCATCGGTGGACAATCCAAGCCTCACATTTCTAGGTTCCAATGCAAATCCAGGATGTGCTAAGTTGAAATCTTTCCAAGCCCCGCCCATCTCATGGATGATTTAGTTCTCCATCTTTAGCTGGAGATTTCGCGATGCCAACTCATATGTTCACCGTTTGAAGACATGTACAATCTTTTTAGCCGATGTGTTATTGGAAAATACCTTAGAATCTTAAACGGTATACTTGATTTTTTTTGTAGTCACACCCTCTTTATTAGGCCTAAACCGATCATGATCGCAAAAGCGTGCACCTTGTCATCATCTGCTCATTTTCCTTATAAAACAACATGCAATCGTTGGGACATGCATCGATCTTTTGGTATCCAAGACCCAACTTCTTCACCATTTTCTTACAAAAGTAAGTTACCAGGTAATTTCTCACCGTCAGGCAACATACTCTTAATGGCCTTCAAGTGCGACTCAAAACACTCATGGCTCATGTTGTGATCAACCTTGATGTTAAGTAATGTTGCCACTGCAGACAATGTAGTGTGTTTGATGCAACCATGCCACAATGGATCGCTACCCTCGTCTAACAACTTAAAGAAGTCTTTGGCATCAGAATTCATAGGTTGCTCTCTGCCTTGTTCCCAATCAAAATCTGGCCTCGCAATATCATGAACCATTTCATTCATAACGATGAGTACTATCGCCTAATTGTGTACTTGTGTGATGCCACCATCTCTTCTCTCGCCCATGTGCCCACCAAAGATTCTTTGTAATTTCTCATGAACCCGTAAACAAGTAAATGATAGTTTACCATGTGTCTCATCCATATAATTTACATTCTTACACTTCAAACATGGACATCGATTCTGCGACTTACCATTCTTACATTCAGGTGGGTGACTATACGCGATACTCCAAAAACACTTGGCAACCAAATTCTAAATTTAGTCAGAAGCTTATCCTGGGCACTTGACTTTCATCGTGCCATCCAACTACAGTTTGAATAGAGGTCCATGATTCCACGGAACCTACTACAGACAACATTATAAATGTTAACATATGACTTGAGCATACTTGTAACCATATGACTTGAGCATACTTGTAAGCATACATATAATTAATATTTAAGCATACTTCTAAGCATATGACTTAAGCATACTTGTAAGCATATGACTTGAGCATACTTGTAAGCATATTACATTCTTATACTTGTAAGCATATGAATGACATTTAAGCATACTTGTAAGCATATGACTTGAGAGCATACTTGTAATCATATGACTTGAGTATACTTGTAAGCATATGATTAACATTTAAGCATACTTGATGTTAACGAATGAATGCAAATTAAAGCAGTATGAGAAACTTTAAATGTTATTAAATTTAGTATGAGAAACTAAGTAAATGCTACTTAGTTTAATAGTTATATTATATCATGTTATTTTATTTTAATTTGTTTTAAATTTGTTTTTATTGTTTATCGTAAGTGAATACGTAAGGTATTTCATACGTGCTAGCTTTATATCAGAGTTTGCTAACTCATTTATACAACTTTTGAGTATCTTGGAGATTCATTCATATCAACTAGTGTGCTAAGGTGCCTAACATGTTTTAAGATTATACCCCTCACGGTCCCTTTCTATAATCTTTTATGTTTTTTGGGATAGTCACAACCTGGTTGAGCAATTTATAGCTTTTATAACATTTTGTAGTTTTATTCTTGTATACATAAGTGTTAAATACACTTGTTTTTCTGTTATAGCCAAAATAGTCTCTTTATTAACCAAGTGAATCTAGTTACCTTCTCTGTTGCACTAATAGCCCCCTAAGATCGCTTATTTTGGCTTAATGTTTCTAATAGCTTGTCATGCTAACAACCAAGCTTGGCTTGGCCCGTGAGGCTTGGCTAAGCTTGGCGTGGCCTCATGACCCCAAGCCCAAATTTCATCGCCTCCAACATCCCCTTAATAGGCTCTAGTGGATCACCAATAGGCTCGATAATAGTATAAATGTTCATGAATCGCCTCAACCAATAAAAAATTTCGCCGTCGAGTCTCCCCGTAATATGGACTAGCCACATGTATTTACGGCATGTATATAAGATTCAATCAATCAGACTATAACAGGAATAAAAAGAGATTCAATCAACCAACAGCTGGTCTTCAATATTGTTGTTGTTTGAGTACATTGATTGATCTAAGAAATAGATAAATCCTCGAAACAAGTATATATGAAAATGGCAATAAGACCAAAGAAAACAAAGCCTAATTACTTTGACTCCAGCTTTTTTTTTTATCATGAATTCATGATCCAAATTATAATTGGTCAATATGATGTTCTACAAGGTTAATGCAAGCTGCATTATGCTTCATCGTATCTCTCACAGGCTTCAGAGCGAATTCAAATTCTGAAGAGTCACATTGCTAATGTTACAAATTTATTGAGCTCAACATAAAATCATATTCCATTTTATTTATAGCAGCAAATCGCGCAACACACATTGTGGGAGCATGCAAGTAATTTCTGTGTACTAAAGAAAAGAAAGAGAGGATAACAGAGTTAAACTTAAAACAATGACAAGAAGGTACAATTGTAATTTATTGAGAAAACATCATTTTTTTAGCTAAAGAAGCTTAAGAAGAAAATACCCCTAAGAAAATGAATTAGCATCAAAGAAGAAGAACATTAAAGCCATTTCCTTATAAAAGAAAAACTATAATACATCTTTTGTTGGGTTCCAGTCAAAGATTTAGCCACTCATTAATACAACAAAATAAAATTAGAACATGGAAATTTAGCCACTCATTAACACAACATTTAAATCTACTAAGATTTGTATATGCTGAACCAAATAAAATTAGTACAAAGATTTAGGGATTTAGGGATTTAGGGATTTAGGGATTTAGGGATAACTAAAAGTTTAATTTAGAGATTAATTGGGGGTTACCGGCGTGGTGCAGCGGTGGTGCGGTGGTGCGGTAGTGGTCTATTCTCTTCCCCCCTACTCCCTCTTCTCACTCGTCTCTGTATCTCCCTCTTTTCTTTTCTTCTATGATACTGATGTCGCGAACCTGAGACTGATTTAGTTTATTTGATCAGCGATCGCTATCTGCGACCTCGTGCGGTCGCTGATATTTAATGATGTAGACATATCAGCGACCGCATGCGGTCGTTGATTTTAAGTGGTCGCACAAAACCTTGGCGCCAACATTTCCTACCAAATTTTGGGAGGCAAAATTATGATAGCGACCACATGCGGTCTTAGAGAGTAGTATTAGCGACCGCATATGCGGTCGCTGATAGTAATGGTCGCTGATAGTATTGGTCGCTGTTAGGCCTTTTTTTTGTAGTGGATCATTCGGTATAATCATGACCCGTAATGTTACAAATGATGTGGTAAAAAAATTTCATTGGCCTGTAGTGCATTGATGGACAGTTGTTGGTATGATTATGACCAGGGATTATTCGGTATAGTCATGACCATTGATGCTTACATGAATATCCTTGGCCCGTGAAAAGTGTGGATGATTCGATGATGTGGTTTATTTATTGTAAAGTGAGTCGTGATAAAATTGATGAAAAACTTTTTAAATCATAGAAGATAGTAGATATCATGCTCTACTTGACTCTTCTAATAGATTGCTTGTTTCGTTGCAGTTAAACTTGTTGTCTATTATATTCTATCAGTTTAACATTGTTGAAGGCTAACGATAACTTATTCTGCATTATCTTAGTCATAATATTTTTTACTGGGCTAGTTGAGCTCACTTTTTTGCTTTCATTGTTCTCTTTAGGAATGAGAACATAGCCGGGAATAGTCGGGGAACGGAGTGATGGTCCGAGATGGTGCATTAGTAGTCCTCACTATTCTGTGAAATAGTGTGATAATAATTGTAATGAAGACTCCATTGAGTGTGGATATTGTCTAGAAAATAATATTCGTTTTAAAATTCTCAGCTTAGATTTTGTCGTATGTTACACGACAGTTGTATAATTAAGTTGTATTTGAATTTTGTACCATGTATTTGGTGACCCAAGATGGGTGATGTATACCTATTTTGGGGGCGTCACACAAGAAATCAGGATCACTAGGGACAATATTTTTTTAACCCTCCTACATAATGTTCTGTGGGCTTAGTGACAAACTCTCCACCATAGTGCACAATTAATGAAATCATATATTTCACTGTAAATAAAACAAAAAAATAACATTATAAACATTTACAAAGCCCAAACACGACGAAGCAAAGGAACCAGAGCACAAATTTTGGGAAAAACAACCACAAACATCCAACAAGGTGGGCATTAACCACATAAAGTAAGCATAAACAAAGATTAGGTTCAAAATTGAGTGCACCAACACTCAAAATCTTTAACACAGACGAAAAAAATAAGGATTTGGGTGCTTACTTTTTGTTGTCGAACAAATTTGGGGATAAATCTGATCGAATCCACTGTAAACTTGAATCTCTTCGTGTCGACTTCGCTTCTCTCTCTGTATGTTTGTCTCTCCTGTTGGATCTTCTTTCTGTCTCTAACCCTTATTTCTTCCTCACTTGGTCACGTGAGAAGTATAATTCCCTCCAAAACTGAGGTCTCATGCTCCCATGTACATATCATTATCCACGTCAAATGAGTAAGCCACGTCAGAATTTTTCATCTACTCTGTTAGTCAATTCTAACGATTATTTAAAAATTGAAAAGTACAAGCACTAGATTACAAGATTTTTTGAGTACAATCACCAATTTATAACTTTTTTTACTTCGGGTATCAAATTATAAATCGTATTTCAATACAGGTACCAAAAATTGATTTATCCCATTTGAAAAATGTTTAGTTTCCATATTTGTCACTAACATTTGATAGCGACAACATAAAATAAAAGATTTTTCAAGAATAAATTTGTGAATATATATCGTATTATTTTATATCATTAATTGTTCGTAAAATAAGGCTATTTTAATAGAACAACGTGGAACAATAAAAATCTCAATTACTTGATTAATTAATTATGTTTCATTCCGATATATGCAGTACTCCCTCCGTCTCTATTTAAATGACGTTTTAAAGTTTTTTATTTGTCCTTAATTATTTGACATTTGTTCAAATCTAGGAGAATTAATGATAATTTTTCTAAAATTACCACTCATTATTTTTTCTACTTTTTTGATACTTTAAAGTCTTTCTCTCTTTCTCTCTCCTTATTCTAACAAAACTCTTCTTATCCTAACAAAACTCTCTTTATTTCAACAAAAGATTTAAGAATATTATAAATAATTGAGTACTATAGTAAGAGCAATTTTTGTTAGTTTTTGTTATTTTTAATACGTTATTTAAATAGAGACAGAGAGAGTACTTAATTAAAGAAAACGCTAAATTAAGCTCGTCCAAACATCTCTCACGTGAATTTTAGCTCTCTAGCTAATTAACTAATCAAAAGAATTAGCAACTTTTGTCAGTATATGTACGTAGTGGAATAAATTTTTCTAGTAATTAATCATGTGTTACTTGTGCTATATATATAGTAGTACTATTTAAATATTCTAGTCAATATAAGTAAGATCATAACTCTTTAAATACCATTGAATGTAGAAGCTAGCGAATATATATATATATATATATATATATATATATATATATATATATATAAACTGTCTCCCGTGTCTCCGGTATTATATCGACGGTGAAATTTATCTCAAAATTTGGACGGTTTAGATGATTTATTAGGATAAATGAAAAATTCAAAATCAGTTATATTTTGTTAGATATCTATATATGAAAAATGATCCATAACATACATTTGTTATGGATGAAAAATGAGCAAATAGTATCATAGTCATACATTATATAAATTAATGATTGAGATTTAAAAGATAAATACGCCATCCGCTAGTTCAACTAGCGGACGCATAAAAAAAATCGAACCAAATTACCCCCAAATCTCATTTACGGCTTGGCTTTGAAATTATGTTTCAGTCTCATGTATTTGCTCCCAAGTATTGTTCTTAATGAACAATTATATTACCGTTGTGCCATTACGACACAGTATCTGCAAGGCTCATTATTTGACTTTGGCAAGCAGACACACATGATGCAAGGATCGATCGGATTCCTTATTACAATTTGCATGAAGAATTTTAATTTCCCATGCTCGCTAAGAATCCACTATTTTTGATCAGCTATTGTACGTACCATTCAATGCATATATACCGATTATGGTAACGATTTTTTGAGTTATGAAGACAATATGAACCGTCACTATATAGTCGGTACATGCTATGGTGACAATTTATACCGTCGTCATAGCTCAATAAATCATTGACTTCACCGGTCCGTCAACTGACCGTCCGTTGAAAAATTTCTCTCTCCCTATATATATATGAGAAAAATGTATGTACACAGCTGTGTATTACACAGTCAGCTATGGTAACAGTTTTTTGGATTATACCGACGGTTTCACCTGTCGTCATAACTATTCTGTGCTATGGCGACAGTTTACCGTCGCCATAACCCTACTGTGTAATACACAGTTGTGTATATATATATAATCCTATATATATATATATATAGAGAGAGAGAGAGAGAGTTACGGTCCGGATTTTAAGCTCACCCTTTATCTAACTCACCCGAGCTCACCCACTTTAACGACGGACCCGACGACGGTTCGATCATACAACCGTCATCTATATTTTTAGCGACGCTATATGTTGTTCGTCATTAAAAGTATAGACGACGGTTGTATGACCGAACTGTGGTCGAGTCCGTCGCTAAAAGGGGGTGAACTCGGATGAGTTGGATAAGAGGTGAGCTTAAAATTCGGATTCTATAGGGTTATATGTATATATATATATATATAATCAAATGACTTTAACATTCAGAACCGTGCAAGTATATATAATTATTCCAACTTTATGCACTCATCAATTATCCTGAAAATTCATGATTATCCTGAACAATTCGTTCCTTTTTATTTGTGTTAGTTGTGCAGGAAAATGTCATTCTTTTTTTATTTATGGTTCGTAGATTTTTAAATACTTAGTTTTCCATAATACCCCTTGTAGTTAAACACTCGATTATTTCTCACTTTTATCTTAGAAGGTTAATATTAAAATTTTATACTCAATTTAACAAAGTATTCATTGTATTTCTGAATTTATGTGCATAATCTTAAAATATCAAATAAAAAAGAATGGAGTACTGAGTTTTTGTTATGCTACATGGTTATAAAATGGGAGGAACAAAACTCAAATTATATTACTACTTTCTCGACCTTTAGTAGAGTACAATTTTTATGATCAATTATTTCGTGAAATATAATTTATCTTATTTAATATTACGCTTGACTCTTACAATTCCGAACAAATAATAATATTTCATCCGTCTCATAATATATGACATTTTAAATAATTTTATTTTTCTCAAATTATTTGTTGTTTTATATATTTTAGGAGAATTAATTACAATCTTTCCAAAATTACTCCTCATGAGAAAATATTATAGATGAGAGTGTGAGATAAGTACGATAATTATAAAAATTTAAGAGTATTATATAATTATTTTTTTAATTTTTATGTACAATTCTAAAATATATTATGAGACGGAGGGAGTACTTCGCTAACCGTATGGTAATAATAATTAAATTTGTATTGGTCAAATTAATGTAAGAACTTTGGGACTAATTAAAGGTGAGAAGAAACAAGGCCGCCCAACTTTATTTTATATGAACTGGTCAAATTTGGCGCACACCATGTGTATGCAAGCAAAAAAATAATCTAAAAATGAAAGGGAAAGTGGGAGATAAAAATAAGAATAAAAAAATAAAATTTGTATTTTTAACCCCTCAAGAAGAAAAATAGGACACAACTTCATCAAGAAGTCGGTTATTTTTCTTTTTCTCCCTTAATAAAATAGATTAAACCGGTCATATTTTATAGCACAAGTTTTAATAATAGTATTATTATACAAATTCTAGTTGCTTATTTAACATATAGTTATGGACCATAACATCCAATACTAGAACCCTATGCTAAAGTTCAATTAAAAGAAAGAAAGGGTCACTCATTCGCTAGTCTCTTCTTTATTTACCAATGCAGTGTCAACACGCAGGCTGGAAGATGATCTCTCTTTTTGCGCGTCAGTATTGTATTGATCAGTTGACCAACTTACCATGAAATTAACTTCATGATAACCGAATCTTTCTTTTCGTACCCTTCTTTATTTTTGATTGATGGCATGGTAGTCTATGTAATCTCTAGTCAAAAAGAAAATCATAAAGCAACAACTATAAAAACAAAACATATTTTTTTTTTAGAAAAAGAAAAAGAAAAAGAGAGCTGTTTTTAACTAATTCCCTTATTTCCTAGCAAACTCATCCTCCCCCATATTTTTCACACCAAAAATAAATAATTCTTACCTACTTTTCATGTCCTGTTCCCCAATAGATGTGCAACCAACTATTGTTCATGCATACAAATTTTTGGAATTACAGTTTGATTGATTTTGCAGCATGCGACGATTCTGAACTGCATATCGACAATGCACATGTGCAAATGAGATTTAATGGAGGAAAAGGATGGACAAAACTTTGACGTCTACCATTAAACTTAATTTGTAGAATTTATAGATACGCTGTACAAGCCTACAAGGCAGGAGATGCAAAACAAACAGAATCAAAGGGTTACAGCATATCTTCTATGGCTTTCTGAGGCAATAACCATTGTTGGTGAGATTTAGGGTTTTTTTTCTTCTAGTTTCTACCCCTTGGAGAATATATTATCAGGAAACATAGCTACAACTTCCATGGTTGAGAAAATTAAAGACTTGCCTCAGATTTCCTCGTGATGGACGGGCGTTTACTGCAAATTTACAGATAAATACTAGTCTTTGTCGCATCTCCAACTTCGTAATAGATGTCTCACTGAAGGATTTCCCGTCGTCGAAACATCCTGGATATGTAAGTATAGTTATTTAGTCCGGGTAACATAAAGATAGCTTTCTTTTCACTTTCTTCATTTTTAACTAAATAAACAATAAATGTAAAAGTTTGATGCTTGAAGAATGAGACAATCTTCTAATACCAGTACAATACTTGGATGAACTGAAAAGGTTTTAGGAAGTAGTCTTATGACAGTGTGATGCAGGACAACAAATGAAGAAAATGTAAAATAATGAAAATGATATATTCTTGCTCATTTATCACTGTGAATCAATCACCCTGCAAATCCCTTGTGTTTGCAGGTAAATTATGTTTTAACTCGCAACATGGAGGAGAATGATGTAGGATGAGCCCAAGAGAGTAATATAAATGGTTTTGGAAGCACATGGAAATAAAAGAATTCTACAAGTTATATTTAGTTAATTTATTATTAGAATCCTATTCGAGTTATGAAAAGTTCTTTAGGAGTATAGTTGATTGAGAATTTGTGTGTGATATCCCTTTATCCCAAAACCTCATCCCCTGTCAGAGAATCACTCAAATTGCAATAATTGACCGTCTGAATAGTATGTGGGGAAAACAATTCTATTTGATGAGAATCCTGAAGTTACTTGGGAAATGAGAAAAGTACTAAAGGACTAAAATACCATACCAAAATAACAAAATTCCTAATCAATATAAAGCATCCTGAATACCCAACATTAAATAAATATATAATAAGATAATTACATTATATTCTCTTTAGGAATATAAAAAGGATCTTCAACTCCTTTTAATTTTTTTGTGGTCTCCATCACAGTTCAGTTCATTATTTGTCTCTTGGAAATCTACTCCCTCCTTCCAATTTTATGCAACGTTGTGGCCACTTAATTTCAAATTTGTCACCTTACAATCTTAAAATAGTTTGTATGGAATTAGACTTTTTTAATCTTACAGAAAATGATAAGGAAAACTTTGTGAGCCAGACCAACACTAAACCATTTTACTCCTTCAAGCTATACGCAAGTTTGAGGCAGCCAAATAAACAATTAGTGCCAAAGGGAGTATCTTAATGTGGGAATGAAATAACGGTAGATGCCTCAAATATGGTAAAATGGTAATGCTAAACATACCTTCCACGGTGAATAAAGAAGTCAGGATTGCCAAACAGACACATATGCTGATATCTTCCCCTGGAAAAACAGTAGAATATCATTTATCACTTGAAAAATGTTTTCTACAGTTTGTTAAGACAAATATACACACATTCCGAAATAAGGAAATTTATTAAGTAAACTATAAATACCCAAAAAGAATGTGAAAAGGGTATGGAGGTATTTCACAAATATAAAAAATGGATTCAAATGTAAAGCATAGAACCTTAAGAAGATCTTTCAAATATAAAACAGACTCGTTCAAATGCTAGACAAGCCGAAAACAGCCCAAGTTTAGTAACCTTTATATAAGCATGGAGGAGAAAATTCATTTTGTAAGGTACCCAGACATTTTAGCCTTTCTATCAAGAGTTTGTAAGCTTGTAAACAACATTAGACTTCTTGTAGTGCAAGGATATAATGCTTACCATTACTGCAGCAAACTAGAAGTCTCTTCCCTTTTCCTAGGGTTGCCTTGGCAAAGCTAATCGCCGATGGGAGATTTCTTAACAAAGAAAATCTGTCCAACTTTGAATCCTGTCGAGAGGAATAATAGAGACCATAATAAGTTAAGACATCGTTAAAGGAGAACCAATAAGAAATTTGCAACACAATAATTTGATTGTTGGAGTCCCTATAAAACTATCATCCATATACACACCACAATCGGGAGGTGAAAACAAGCCTCAAAGCTGGCAGGGACAGCATCCTTATCGCAATTTAAAACACCATCAATATTAGATGCATCAACAGCTGCAAAGAAGAACGGCAAAACTAATGAATTAATCATTGTAGTTGGCAAGTTTTACTGATTACACTATCGAAATTTTAATTTTTCAAATTACCACATTAAACTAATTAAAATATTAAAATTGAACCATTCTGTTAACGTATGTCAAATTGGTTCAAGGTTCTTCATACGTGGAAGAAAAAAAAAGTGAAAATGAAATAAAAAATGAGGTAGCCAATTAGCAACAATTACATGAAAATAAAAATGATACATGGGGAAAAAAGAAAAAAGAAAATAAATAAATCTCATTTATTCTCTCTTCCTTCCTCCCATCTCTCTCTTCTCCCTTTCTTCCTGATCAAATTCAAAACCCTAAAATTATAACCCATAGATTTGCATCTAGAAAAACAAAAAGCCAAATCCATTGATTTGAGATGAAAGGACAGAGAAGACGATGACGATCTTGAAGAAGAAAAGCCCTCAAATCTCGAACCAAAATCTAGCCAAATCCATTGATTTGACGATAACGATCTTGATGGTGGTCAAGGAAATTTAATGGTGGTCAAAGAAATACCAGATAAGAAAATATTAATAAACAATAATAATAATTATATAAATCAAATGAACTGAACAGTCAATCAAACCATGTACTGATCAACAATCTTCATCACAATCAATCAAACTCATCATCTACGTAAATGTAAATTGAACAAAAAAATACTAAGTAAAATCCTAAAGAATAATAATAATCAAACTCCGGCACAAAAAATTAAAGTAAAAGGTGAATAACTCTATCTCAGATATCTACAGCAACAAAGATGCAGCGACGAACAACACCACGGTGCCAGATCTGTTCAAGCCGGCAGAGTTACCAGGATTGACCACCGGGTCTGGAGATAGAGGACGGAGGAACAACGCCACCAGAGGGAGACAAAACTGGTGCAGTCAGAGGAGCAGGTGGATCTGCATTGAAGATCTCCAGAAAATTGGATCTGAGGAGAACCAAATTGAGATATGATAAATGAGATTTATTTATTTTCTTTTTTCTTTTCTCATGTACCATTTTTATTTCTATGTCATTGTTGTTGATTGACCACCTCATTTTTTATTTCATTCACTTTTTTTTTGCTTCCACGTATGAAAAACCTTGAACCAATTTCACATATGTTAAATCATTTTAACAGAATGGTTCAATTTTAATATTTTAATTAGTTTAATGTGGTAATTTGAAAAATTAAAAATTCGATGGTGTAATCAGTAAAACTTGCCAACTATTCATTAGTTTTGCCAAACTAAATTGAGAAAGAAAAGAATTGAAGAAGAACTGAGTAATTAAACTTGTGCGACTGGATAGCAATAGCATAACCAAGAGAGGATTAGAATCACAAGAATCAAAAAATAAAGTTAGCATTTGGTCGGGGGTCCATATTCTATTAAGTCAAATCACGTGTCGACAGATAAAAACCTCATGCATAAAATATGTTCAAATGAGTGTAATGGCAGGCCATAGAATTTAATTCAGGTCTTTAATTTCATATTCGAACTCTATTAAACAAAAACTGGAAAAGCAAAAATGGACTTTACTTCACTGACATGCAGAGGAAGTTTTCAGGAAATCGTCGTTTAAGGGCTATATATTCCTCCTGGAAAGATTATGATTATGGCATGAAACATGCACCACCTATACCATTTTTTTGCACCTATGCAGTGAGTCTCTATCATTAACCATCACTAACACCCCAAAGTTTCAACAATCTTACTATCTATTATATCTATCAATGACACCTGATTTACAAAACCGATTAAAGAAGAATACTATTGTTATAGCCTTACAATGCATCCATGAAATCCTGTTTCACCACACCTCCATTCATGAACTCCGTTTCTACAATAGTTGGCCCCAAACTCCACTACAACTACATTCCTCCTGACACCAAATCCTCTACAACACCAATTTCCTTACATAGAGTCTCTAACTAAACCAGTTCCATGGATACACTAGTGAAAACTCCTATATATTAAGTATAATGGAATTCAAATCTCTTGTGAATACAATCCAAAATGTTTATCACATGCACAGAAATACACTAGTGAAAATGCATTTAAAATTCATTCAATTAGCTAAAGGAAAATAAGAACTTCAGCAAACTATATATGCAAAACTGTAAAAATAATGGAAAACAAACACTATCCATTATGAGAAATTTAAGAAGCGTGGATTCTTTTGTATACTCGCAAACTAGATAATCCAAATTCAGAGATTCAAGGATTCTTCTACATTCTTCTAGATTCGGCTAGGGGATTCTTCAGTAGTGGTTTTGAAAAATGATAAGAATTGAATATATTACTAGTACTATATATTATACTAATTACAATAATTTATATTTAATAATTCTACCTAGGAAATTAGAATAAAAACTAATCAGTATAAGGGGCCTGAGCACAAACGCTACGTGTATTTCATATTATTTTATTAATTTTCAGAATTAAAAATTTTAACTAGGAGGATAAATAAAAATATTATTCGTAGGATAAAATATGAAGATTTTTAAACTTAGGGACTAAATTAATGCAAAAGTTGGGTGATCCATCCTGCATTACATATATTATATAGAGATATATTTCCTCTCTTCCTAGATAGTATTAATAGTATTATATACAAAATTTATTTTTCTTGAATGATTTACATTTTATCATGAATTATTATTGTTTAATTGATATTAAAATTTCAATGTATGGGTGTAATATATGTATAAACATATAAATAAATTTATTTATTATATAAATATGTGTCAATTTCTCGCCTATTCCCATTTTTTGAGAACTACCAAAATGGGAATTGCCGTATTACGAACCCAAATCCTTGCTTCTTAGTGCAAATTTAGATAATGCTATGAAAGTGATGATACCGAACATTCCCACATCCACATACCACATTTAGGTGATGATACCGAACATTGCCCGCATCCACATATCACAACTAGCTTATAGTTAGTCATTGAACTGTTTATTCATCATTCTTTTATGCAACTACTTACATATTCATTTAACTTATTATCTTAACCTCAGTGAGACAAAACATAGGGAATGTGTCGCAATCCATTGTAGTCCACAAGCCAATGTTGGCTTATCCTACCAACACTATTTACTTAAAATGAAATTTAAATTATTACCCTTACAGTATCAATCATTGAGAAAAAGATAAAAACAATGTTGCAATATTAAGTGAGACTAAGTAATATTTTTAAATAATCAAACCATGAAATAAGAACTGAAAAACCTGCTTACCAAGTCGAGTTGCACAAACTGCAATATTAGAAGGACCCAGCCAACATACTGCACAATCATCACTTAACAACTTCTCATTGCTCCTAGTGTCTAAAATCTTAAAGTCCAGTGGAGGTTCTTCGACAGAATGACTTATGTTCCCCAAAAACTTTGAAGACTTGAGAGACAATTGAGGAGCATTATGACCCCTTTGTGCTCGGTATACTCTGTCCTTTTCAACAATATCAGCTACCTTCTGGTTACATTGATCAGGTCCTAGATTTATAATATCAATGGCATGGTTCCAGAACAAGGTAGGTGATAAACCCCTTGCCCAACTTTCTTCGTCATCTCCAGCTCCTGATATATAATTCCAACTAAACTGTGAGGTACTCTTTTGTTGTAAATAACCACTTGGTGAGGATGCAGAAACAAGTATGATAGGTGTGAAATCCCAAGAATCATGTTCAGGAACTTCATTTAACCAAATGACAGATTTCTGAGATATCCATAAAGGTCGTAAAGGTTTCTTCAGTAATGACACAAGAGGCGCGATATCAGCTCCACTAGTCTCCAACTGCTTGGTCCATCCATCTAAATGATTCTCAATAGCTGCCTTCTCCATTCCAGGAACCCATAGGGGTAGATGCAAGGAACAATCCCAACCAGTGGAGTCTTGAATAGTACTTTCAGTATATAGGCCGGACACATTTGAAGCCTACAAATATATATCCGGAAAAAAAACTTTAGGTAACTAAGATAATTGAAAAAAATATAAAGTTATTATTGGGACATATAAATTAATATAAGAGTTCATTCCGAAATACTAAATTTGTCGATCCAAATTTTTTTTTTCTTTCTATTGCGCAAGCATGATTACCATTCTACATTAAGATTTACAAATGAGAGGCATCCCCTTATATAGGCATTGAGTAATACAACCAATAATTAGAATCAAATCTAACAAAGGGTTAAGATTATGTTAAATTGACTATTTAGAACCATCCTCTAAACTATTTAGTATATTTACAAGCATAGTTATAACATGGGTTAATATAAAAATATCCTATTAGAAACTCTATTATGTACAAGAAGATTATATAAAATGTCGAGCGCCTTATGGGCCCCAACAAGAGATGACATGGCATAGTCTCTTTGAAATTCGCAGGTTGTGTCAGTAAGCTTAAAAACAACACAACCAGTTTTAACTATATCTATTAGAAAAGCTATCCCATCGCACTAACGTTCTGCATAAAATATTTAAGTACCAACTAAGCTTAACTGAAAAACTTATCCCTATAGTACTGCATACCTTGAAAAGTGATGTTTTTCATTCCCGTCTTTATTTCACATATCATATCAAATCACGATCCAGGAAACATTGCATAAAAGAAGTATCACAATACTGAGTTAGTTAGGCAAGGCGGAATACAGGACTATAAACTTGTTTCCAATTTTAAAATTTTTTTTAGGAAAATGATCATACAAATATTACATATCTAGGGGTTAGACTAATATCATATAGCCAGACAGAACAAAATAACCTCATAAAACTTAGGGTTGTACAATAAACTGAAAGAACCGATAAAATCGCTAGGCCAAACCCCACCGGCTTATTGCATTTTATATTTAGCCGACGGTTTTAGTGAAAGAAACCCGAGTCATTTACAGTTGGTGCCAGTTTGCCAAATTAAATTTCGATTACTGACCGTACCTAACAAAACCAACATATATAAATATATTATATTCTATAGTATACATAATACTAAACTTAGTCAAATAACGTATTCTATTCCTTCTCTTTGTTCTCTATTTCTCCCTATTCTTCTCTTCTTTTGATAAATTCCTCTTCTTCGCTTCTTCATCCCTTGTTTACTCTAAATAGCATCACAGAATCTACAACATATAAGTACTTTACTTTTTTCTACTATTCTATCTTCCTTTATTACCCACTTACTCTCATCTACCCACTGTTTTAAAAATCCCCGCCTAGGCGCTAGGCCCCCCTTGGCGCCCCGCCTAGGCGCTAGGCCCCTCTGGTGCCTCACCTAGGCCCAAGGCGGAAAAAAATCCATTCAGGAGCCTAAACGGAGAGTTTTTTTTATTTTAATAACTACCCAAACCAAATCTTGATATATTTATTTTTCTAATGATTTACCATATTCGTAATACAGGTTGTAGTTTATCAAATCACAACAAGAAGTGAACAATATCAAGTCAAAATGGATAATTTTATTATAGTTGTAATTTTTTAAATTTGTGCCAACTTCAAATTATATAAATGATGATACATTTGTAATATTTAGTTTAATTTAATATAATTCTTAAATTTATGTTTAGTTTCTTAAGTTTTAATATTGAATTAAATTCTTGAAATTTTAAATTTTATTATTTAATAGCAATCATGTTTATAAATAAAACTAATACGTTAAAAATATGTTTGAACTTTGAACAATTGCATGTTTGTGTTTGACCTTTGACATTAGCAATATGGATATGTGTTTGAACTTTAAGCAAAGACCTTTATTATCTTTATTATAGATTGTTTTGCTTTATATTATTGTTTTGTTTGGATAAATGTGAGATAAAATATTAAAATTAACTTAAAATAAAAAATTCCGCCTAAGCCCCGCCCAGGCCCCGCCTAGGCCCCCTAGGCGCTAGGCCCCCTCGGCCGCCCGCCTCCCGCCTAGCGCCTTTTAGAACATTGCATCTACCTTTGTGTATATATTATATATATTCGTATATGTAAATTAGAACTTTTTGTTTGGTATTATTAGAAGCCTAGGTTTTATAAGATTGTAAATAGATGAGGGAATTGGTTAATTAAATAACAAACAAATTTTTTAAGCTATTAGCAGCAAGCAGACAGCATCTATCATTTACTAACATCCAGCTTCAGACTATGGTTAATGATTTTCAGAGGTTTTTTCTGACTATAACCACTAATTACTTTATTCTCTTCATGGGCTACTCTAGTTTCCTACTTCAACATGCAAATATTTTGAGCAATTTTAAGATCCCTCTTTCTTCTCCATTTCTTCCACTGTTAGGACTATTTTTGGATCAATTTGTTCTTTTTTTATCTTCTCCCAAAACCACAAGCCGACCGAAACAATTGGCCAATCAAGCTATTTGTAACCGAGAAATACGATTGGCATCAGTTAGAACTGCTTTAAAACCGATGCAGTCGATTTCATCGAAAAAATCCCTCAAAACCATGTCAAAACCGTGTACGTCCCTAATAAAACTCATCTTTTAAGTAAAAGTGCAAAACAATGTAAACGGTCCCTCAAAATCTAGTCTTTTAAGTTTTAACTTAACAACTATTCCCAAATGGAGTTCTACTATTATAATGGACCATACAATAACTAAAGTTTCCAAGAGAGGTTATATACATAAAGATAATGACAATGGTTAATAATCGTAAACACTTGATATTAATGATAACTGTAGGAGAGTAAGTACTATGTATAAAAATAAAAGTTAAAGTGAACAATATTAACTTACTTCCTCCATTGGCAAAACAGATTTGCCCATTTTGTTCCTATAATTTAAAATCGCTCGATTCAACACACAGGTCCAAATTGGTATGGTCTTGGACATACTATCTGGAAATCTCTTTCCTTTTCGAGTAGAATCAACAACTATACAGCCTCCCGTCTGTCCTGCCACCAGAAGGGGAAAAAATAAAGAAGAAACTCCAATCACACTATAAACCTATTATCATCAATGACACTGAAACTTGTATGTAAATATAATTGAAAAATGGCAATATATGTGTCTATGAGATAGATGTATATTGATATTTAAGTAGCACCACTTTGCCCAACCAAAAATACAAAGTACTACACTTCAAAAAAGTAACAAAATCAAAGATGTATTTAACTAGGAAACTCCTTAATATCATCATTTTTAAAAATAAAAAAAAGATAATTGAAAAGGTTATATCAATTTTCCCATTTTGGTATTTCTCGATTAGAAACTCCAGATGGTAAAAATAGACGAACAACTAATTAACACAAGGATTCAATTTTATCCTTAAAGAAAAACCTATCTTGTAAATATTCCCTCATTCCGAAGTTATAGATAAATTTTAACTTTTTAAAGTCAATTTGTGAAATCCTAACATTTAAAGTCGATATGAACTTATTTGATTTTCGTAAAATAAAACTATAACTATTAGACTAAGAAGAACTACTCCCCCATTGCAACCCAAAAAAAAGGAAGGGAGAGAGAGTCCAATTTGCAAATTTACAAACTTTAAGAATCTATTTTAGTTTCATGTTTACCATAAATCTATTAAGTTTTAGTTTAATGTTAAAGAAATATCAATAAAATTGTAATGGTAAACTCAAGGACATAGTGTAATTTTATACTACATCAAATACATGAGACTCCTTTGTTGCAAAAAAAAATAAATAAATAAAAAATTGACAAATAAAAATCTTTTTGTGGGATAGAGGGATCGGAGTACTACTTACCATGTTTGTTAGCTTTCAAAAAATTCATATCAACTTTGAATGTTATCATTTCACGAATTGACTTCCAAAAGTCAAAATGTATACTACAAACCATGTTTGTTAGCTTTCAAATAAATTCATATCAACTTTGAATGCTATCAATTCACGAATTGACTTTAAAATATGTATATCTGCCTATGGAACCGAGGGAGTATATCATTGACAAATTAGAATCGGCAAACTTTTCATACTTGAATGCATGATTTTTCAAAAGAGGACTTTAATTATAGGACACAGAGAGCATTAACTAAGGAGGCACTTCAAACAATTCTAGCTCCTTCCAAAGTGACAGTCCCGGAGGGAGTATTAATCATCAGTCTGTAGTCTGTAGTCTGTAGATGACTTAATACACTTTTCATACAAATTAAAATAGAGGACAGACAGTAAACAACTTCTAATTTTACAAACAGGCCACACCCTCCCTAGTAGACCATAATAAAGTACTTTAGAGGGTAAAATAGTCTTCACGACTCAAATTTCTCTTGTACTTTTGAGTGACGGATTCGCAGTATAAAACATCATATAAGACGATGCAAGCATAATTTCTGTATGTAACAAATTACAAAAAGTTCTGCAATATATTGGACAGAAAAGTCTACACATAAATTCGCAATATATATCATTTTCCAATTACAAATAAAAGTACAATAACTTAGATGAGAGAGATATACCTGCGAGCAGAGCAAGATGAAGGTTGAGGCGTGAGGTATTGAATGACAAATTATTGGTGTGGCCGTCTGTTGACTTGAAATAGCAATTCGAATGGAATTTGGGCGAGTACCAGAGCCCACAACGTAAGTTTTCCACGAGTGGAAGCCCCGGCCATAGCTGTGCAATTTCTCCGACGAAGATTGAATCCTCGTAGATCGATCGAAGTGCGTTGTATAGAGAATTATCTCTCTTCTTTATTTTTCTGGATGCTGTGTAGATGCTCAACCTCTCATCTTCCATTGCTGGCCTTTTTTGACCGACGGAGTTCTCAAAATTCACTTCCCGAGCTTGACGAAGGAGATGAAGTACCAAATTTCTGGGTAGGAATTTTTATTGGGTTGAGGGGTGTTTACATTGGACTATTTTTTTCCCTGTATTTGTTTGGACTCGATGTACGGGCCCATGCGTACCCAGTTCGTTTTGGATTTGGACTCCATTAGGATCCCCGTTATAATCAGCTTTTAATTCCCTCAATCTAATATTTTATGTGGCCCAATATAAATGCAACATATATTATAAATAAAATAATTATAAATATATATGAAAAAAAATGTGACAATTTCATAAAATCCGGATCCACTAGTTCTTCAGGGTGGCAGCTAGTTTTTGTTTATTTCTTAGTATTGTCTTTAACAATTTCACATCTTAAGAAGGTAAAGTTATTTGATAAAATTTCGTTTCTCTTATCGTCTCTTAATCGGTAAGTAGAAGATATAAATCCAAATCATTAAGAGCTATCTCTTTATAAAAAATTTAAATCTATGGAGTCTATTAATATTGTACTCCCTCTATTCCAAATTTTAAGATCATTATTAATATTTGAAAAGTCAATTTGAAATATTTTTAAATTTAATATTGATAATTTTTAAATTTAAAAGTCATTAAGATGTTTTATACTTTTTAGTTATCATACAACTTTTTAAATTCAAATGTTATTTCACTCAGATGATTTAATTTATTAAAATATATTAACCATTCAGATATTAATTATTTAGTTTTATCAAACACGTGTGAATCATAATTTATTATGTTGTGCAGAGAAAGTTGGAGAATGTGAAGAAAAAATAGTTAATACAAACACGTGTGAATCATAATTATGAAACTTTTTTTACTTGAATTTTAAAAATTTCTAGATTAAGCTCTATAAATTAGTGAAGCCCAAGTGAAGTCAAGAAGGTGAATTAGCATGTTCAAAAATATGGTCAATGAGTCTGAGTTTGAGTAGCATAATTTGTTTATCATCCATTCCTTTCATTTATGATGAGAAAATGGAATATCCTCCAAACTTTTTTATTTTGCCAACTTTTTACTCAATTAACATATTGAAGAGCCTGTTCCGGTGGTCAAATAAGTCATTTGTCACTATTTCTTTTTTTTATGAGTGACTTATTTTAGTACTTATAAGTTGATTTTTAACTCATAAAATAAATAAGTATTTATAACTTATTTTAAAATGACTTATAGTTTGACCAAATATAATGTCTATTTTGCCTCTTTTTTATTAATGTTATTTTTAGTAATTTTTACATTTGATTTTAATTTATAAGACATTATGAGCCGAACACCTTCTTAACTTGTTTTAACTTAATTTCGGATTTATAAGTAAATTGATGCGGAACTCTTTTATTTATAAGTTATAACTTAAAATAACTCATAAGTCAAATTTAAGTTATTTTAAAATAAGTCGTTGACGAACGGACTAAAGATCTCGGCATAAAGAAATAGGCATCATTTAATTTTTCATGTTTTTGTTTCACTTGAGAAAGGCATTTTCTAGCTACTTTCTAGCTGCACTTTTAAGAATTCCGGAGGAGACGGAGGAAGCAGGATTAATGGTCTTGCGTATCTTGAAGATATTCCAAGCTGTGCCTGCACAATGTCCTGCAGTGGCAAGCACATCCCCTGTTGCCTCCCCTGCACTTTCCCCAAACCTGTACCTCAAGTATGGTATATAAAATTAGACATGCATTTAAGTCGATTTGCGAAATCTTGAAATTCTAAAAATTAAAATGTTCTACTAATTATTAAAATGGTTGCTTTTAAAAATCAGATTAATTCAGAATAATTATGAATTTTAGATTTCAATGTATCGCTAATTTTGAAACAGATGGAGTAGGAGTATAAATAACTAAAGCATACAATGTCTGTGTTATGTGTTTACCTGTTACTAACCATCCTGGTTGCAGCACCAGATGTGGCAGACAAGGTTTGTTTTTCAGCAACTTCAACTGCATCTAAAACTTTATCTGCAATTTCAACATAAAGAAAATAAACACAAGTTCAGAAATGATAACATTAGTTACTTGCCTAACAACATCTGGTTGGAAAAATATGAACAAAATATAGGATTCAACTATCAAATAAAAGAAGGGCAGAAATAAACTTATCGATTTAGAGCGAATAATTTTTGAGTAGAGGCGTGCAGCGCACTGTTCTTAAGTAGAAATTTCGTCCCTCGGAAAACTTTTTTCGGTATTAAGGTCACTGACGAATTCCTACTCCATGATTCAACGGCTCATCATCCAACTAATCAGCACTTAAAATAATTGAATGACTCAGAAACAACTTTTAATTTTTTCTTACTCAGACTCAAAATAAACCGTGTATAAACAATAAAATATAGATATGAAAATTATTTTATATATATATATATATACGGTCCGGATCAAGTGCATACCCCTTATCTTACTCACCCGTGTTCACCCTCCTTTATTTGACGGACGTGACGACGATTGATACTAATCAGTAAATCTCATACTTTTAGCGACGGTATATGTTGTCTGTCGCTAAAAGTATAGACGACGGTTGTATGATGATAAGCAGATTCTACGTCCGTCTGCTAAAGGGGTGAGACACGGTGAGTAAGATAAGAGTATGACTTTTGATCCTGCTTTTATATATATATATATATATATATATATATATGAGAAAAGGCAAAAAGTCTGCTGATTATGATATCTCTAGATGATGCCTTTTTCCTTTATATAGCAAAAGATGACAACGATAATAATCCTTCTACAACGGTAAAATATTACATTTACAAGCAACGAAAATATTTTTCCAACAATCATAAAATTGAAAGCAACGGTCAAAAATAAATTTCCAACAACCATAAAATTTATATCCTCCAACAGTTACAAATCTCCATCAATATATTATAACTCATTTAATTCTTTTAATGGTACATCACCAAAATTTATGAATATATATATATATATATCATCATTTAACTTTGTAATATATTATAAAATACAACACATCTAAATACATTTATATATATACAGTCCATTTCAAGGGCTTACCTCTTTATTTTACATACCATGCTCACCCCCTTTAGCGACAGACCAAGGCGGACGGTTGATCCATCGCTATATCGTAGAATCATCGCTATCTTAACTTTTGGCGTGAATTGAAAGGCAAAATCACACTGGTAAAATCACTAAAAGAGGTATGCAAGGTATGTTAAGAACACGAAGGAAACTATATATATATATATATATATATATATATATATATATATATATATATATACACACACACACACACATTAACTTATCTCAAGAGCAAAGATCAAGTGCATACCCTTATCTTACTCACGCGTGCTCACCCCCTTTTGACGGACGGCGACGGACGGTTTCGATTCATACAAATAGTAAATCATACTTTTAATGACGGACAACATATAAGCGTCGCTAAAAAGTATAGAGCGACGATTGTATGACCGAACCGTCCGTCGTCGAGTCCATCGCTAAAAGGGGGTGAAACCAGTAATAAATAAGGTATCTCTACTGATCTGGACCGCTTATCTCAAATAAACCAAATTGTAAAAACAGATTTGTCAAGGCTAGTACTTGGTACTATGTCCTTTAGACAATTATACCTTCCATATGGTGCTCAGAGTTGATAGCATTTGTCTCACAGAATACAATGACACCGTATACTTTAACAATACTACAAAAAGTATACTTTACGAACCAAAAATAAATATTTTAACTCTCTCTCACTATAAAATTGATGAAAAAACTGAAGACTAGAATGACTAATAATGCTTAATTGCTTATGAATGAGTGAATGAGAAGGCTGCTCCCTCTTATCTATTTATAGGAGAGGTTGGTGACCCTTCGGATGGGCACTTAACTCTTGAAAAGGCATGGTCCTTTGGTCAAAACGACGTAGTTTTGATCATTTGTAGAATGGGCGCATCTATTCGGATACATATAATGACATAATTTTAGCATTAGAAGAACCAAAACTACGTAGTTTTAGGCTTAATAAAAAAGGCGTGACAAAAACGACGTAGTTTTGGGGCGTCCATTCAAACTGATACCCTTTCAGCTGATACCGCTTCTCAAAACGACACAGTTTTGATAATAGAACTAAATAAATAGAATTTAAATAAATTTTGTCTAAAAAATTATATATACAAGCCAGGCCGGTCGATCGGTCGGCGACGGGACGCGCGTGTGGGTTCGAACCAAGCCTTGGCTCGGTCCTCTCCCTTCCACAAAAGTGGGGTGCCCCTTGGGACCCAAACCCTAGAGCAATTTTCTTTTATATAAACATATTAAAAGTTTAGTTCTTAATCGATGTGGGACTTGGCTTTTTCTCATATGTATTTATTATCATTTATCATTTCCAAGTGTGATATGTGGGAGTTATATCTCATTCAATACTCCATGGATTTGAGCTTCTAAATACTTAATTTAATCTACTCATGGAGTAGAACACATTAATATATGGATCCATTAAAAATAATTAATGACACCCACATTAATTTAGGCTCAAATTCTAACAATCCCCCCACATGAATGATATTGACTGCCAGCCTTATGCAAATGTTATGCAGACTCTAAGAGAGAGCCAGACAGAATTTAAAATCATTTGTATCGAGAGAGGTAGCTTTTGGCTTTGAACATTCCCTTATGAAAGACTATTGGGTTTATTGGTTATCCAGTGAACGTGATGTCTTGAACTGTCCAATCATTTGTGTAAATCGAGACAATAGTAATTCACACAGAATCTTTTCAGATATTATTTGGTTCTTATGATTTTGTTCATTTTGGCCCCGAACAATCCCGAATTTATGAGTGCTTTAGAGAAATATAGCCTTATCCTTCTCATAGAATTGGCCCAGTTCACACTCACATAGGTGATTCTTTATAAGAGTATCATGTCATACTTTACATGTTTATCAAGATTTAAGAATCATTAAAAGCATAGCTTATCATGTAACTGCTGCATGTATCACTATCTTGTATCATAGGAATGAGCAGAAAAATTAATTTCTTCATAGTGATTTGGTTTAATTGTTCACAATTTAGTTGTCCCTTTGAACCTAGATCTTGGGATCTCCAGTCAACTAGGTTGGGTTTCCATCATGACGATCCTTTTTCATAGGCTTTAAACCCATTCCCCTCGAAGTTATTTTTACTTGCTCTCTAGTCAAACCTTTAGTCAACGGATCCGCTATATTTTCTTTCGACTTTATGTACTCAATAGACATAATGTCGTTAGAGAGCAATTATTTTATGGTATTGTTTCTACGACGAATATGTGTAGACTTACCATTATACATGTGACTCTGTGTCTTTCCAATTGCTGATTGACTATCACAATGGATACAAATAGGCAGCACAGGTTTAGGCCACATAGGAATATCTTCTAAAAAATTATGATGCCATTCAGCTTCTTCTTCAACCTTATCAAATGCAATAAACTCAGACTACATCGTTACTCGAGCAATGCTTATTTGTTTAGAAGATTTCTATGATACTGCTCCTCCACCTAGTGTAAACACAATACCACTTGTGGATTTAGAGTCTTTTTTATCCGATATCCAATTCGCATCACAGTATCCTTCAAGTACTGCTGGATATCTTGAGTAGTGCAATCCAAAATTTTGAGTGTATTATAAATACATTAAAACTCTTATAATCGCTTTCCAGTGATCTTGTCCTAGATTGCTTGTAAATCTAGTCAATTTATTGACAGCTTATGATATGTCAGGACGTGTACAATTCATTAAGTACACAAGGCTTTCAATTATTTTTTCATACTTAGGTTGTGATATGCTATCTCCTTTATTTTTAGACAAATGTAAATTTATATCTACCGGTGTTCCCACAGGATTTCAATCATATTGATTGAATTTCTTGAGTATTTTCTCAATATAGTGTGATTGTGATAACACTAACTCATCCGATGTTTTAGAAATTTTAATTCCTAATATTACATCGACAACACCCATGTCTTTCATACCAAACATATTATTTAACATTCTTTTAGTAGTTTTAATGATTTCATTATTACTACCCATAATGAGCATATCATCTACATAAAGACAAATAATGACATACCCTTTTTCATTGTCCTTGACATACACACATTTGTCACACTCATTTATTTTGAAACCATTTGACAACATTGTATTGTCAAATTTTTTATGCCATTGTTTAGGTGCTTGTTTTAATCCATAAAGGGACTTCACAAGCCGACAAACTTTCTTTTCTTGTCTTGGAACAATAAATCCTTCTGGTTGTTCCATGTAGATTTCTTCTTCTAAATCTCCATTCAAGAAAGCTATTTTTACATCCATTTGATGTATTTCTAAATTATATATAGCTGCAATGGCTATTAACTTTCTAATTGAGGATATTCTTGTCACAGAGAATAAGTATCAAAATAATATAAACCCTCCTTTTGCATATATCCTTTGATTACAAGTCTTAGTTTATATTTGTCTATAGATCCATCTGCTTTCATTTTCTTCTTGAATATCCATTTATATCCAAGAGGTTTAGAGCCTGGTGGGAGATCTACTAATTTCCACGTATGATTGTGCAAAATGAATTCTACTTCACTATTTATAGCCTCTTTCCAATATGGAGTTTCAGGACTCGATAATGCTTCTTTATAAGTTTGAGTCTCATTTTCTAACAAATAAGTTAGAAAATCTGGACCATAAGATTTTGATGTTCTGGCATGTTTACTACGTCCAGGTTCATCAATATCTAATAATCCATGATCACTGTCATTAACATCGTCATAAGTTCTTTTATTTGAACTTATTTCTTGTTCGTTAAAACTTGGATCTTGTTCCTTTTTATTAAGAAATACTGTTTCAAAGAATTCTGTATCTTTTGACTCAATAACTATTTCATGTATTTCCTCTATTTTTGATTTATTAACCAAAAAATCTATATGCACTGCTATTATTAGTATAACCAATGAATAAACAATCCATTATTTTCGGTCGTATTTTCATCTTTTTGGGTGGAGGAACCATTACTTTTGCTAAACACCCCAACACGTTTAAGTGTTTATAAGACAGCTTACGTCCTTTCCAAAATTCATAGGGTGAAACATTATACTTCTTTTGAGGTATCCGGTTGAGAATATAATTTGCTGAAAGAATTTCTTCCCCCCACAAATTCTGAGGTAGCTTAGAACTTAATAATAATGCATTCATCAATTCTTTCAAAGTTTTATTCTTTCTTTCTGCAACACCATTTTGTTGTAGTGAATAAGGTGCTGTTGTTTGGTGTATTATACCATGTTGTGATCAAATTTCAACAAACAGAAATTCATATTCCTCACCTCTATCACTTCTAACTATCTTGATCTTTTTATCAAGTTGGTTCTCAACCTTATTTTTGTAATGTATAAACATTTCCAAAGCCTCATCTTTACTTCTCAATAAGTAAACATAACAATATCTTGTACAATCATTTATAAAAGTGATAAAGTATTTTTACCTCCTCTTGTCTGTATATACTTTAAATCACAAATATCAGTATGTATTAATTCAAGAGGTTCTGTACTTCTTTTAATTGATTTGAAAGAAGATTTTCGAAATTTTGCCTCAACGCAAAGTTCACATTTATGATTAGAGTTAATCTCACATTTTGGCAAACATTCCATATTAATTAATCTACGTATAGTATTATAATTAACATGTCTTAATCTACCATGCCATAAATTAGATGACTCAATCATATAAGCAAAAGATGTAATTTTATTAATATTAGAAGGTACAATAGTCATTACATTCATTTTGAAGAGCCCATTGCTCATATAACCCTCCCCCACATACATCCCATTTTTAATTAGAACAAATTTGTCTGATACAAAAACTAATTTAGATCCCTTTTAACTAAGAAAGGATCTTGACACTAAATTTTTCTTAATATCAGACACATAGAGCACATTTTTGAGGGTGAGTTCCTTGCCAGATGTCGTCTTCAGAATCATCTTTCCTTATCCAATAATCTTGGATGAAGAAGAATTTCCCATGTACAATTGTTCTCCATTCTCAATTTCTTGAAATGTGGAGAACATCTTCCTATCAGAACACACATGGCGGGTTGCTCCAGTATCTACCCACCATCCCTTGGATTCTCAACCATATTTATTTCTGAAATAACTGTTGAAAGGTTCATTTCAGAAATATCTTGAAGAAGACCATCCACTTCTGTTACATCGGCTTGTGCGGACTTTCTATTCTGGTCTTTGCGTTTTTGACAATCCTTTGCCCTATGTCCGACCTTGTCACAGATGTAGCATTTGCCTTGGAACTTCTTATTTGTTCCCTGTTGAGGCCCATTGCTGGAGAACTTTCTCTTTTTAGACTTCAGACCTTGTTCCACCACGTTAGCTTTATATTCCACAAAGGTCCTTCCTGTTTTCTTCTCAGAAGCATGGTTGTCCTCTTTTATCCTTAATCTTACGATTAAGTCTCCAAGTTTCATCTCTTTGCGTTTATGCTTGAGATAATTTTTAAAATCTTTCCACATAGGTGGTAGTTTTTCAATAATAGCAGCAACTTGGAAAGATTCACTTAAGAATATACCTTCTGCATGTATTTCATGCAGAATTACTTGTAATTCTTGGACTTAGTTGATGACTGCCTTGGAATCCACCATCTTGTAGTCCAAAAACCTGCCAACTACGAACTTCTTCGTGCCAACATCTTCTATTTTATACTTTTTATCCAAGGAATCCCATAATTCTCTTGTTGTTTTGAGAGAACTATACACATTGTATAATGTGTTATCCAATCCATTAAGGATATAATTTTGGAATTTTTTTTTTTGCATATTTCCATGCATCTATTGCGGCAACAAACTGCCTGTCTGTTTCATCTTCTTTGAGCACAGGGGGATTTTCATGAATAAACCTTGCCAAGTTCAGAGTAGTAAGATAAAACATCTTTTGTTGCCATCTTTTAAACTCTGTTCCATTGAACTTTTCTGATCTTTCACCATGGTTCACATGAATATTTGATATAGAATGTGTAAAAGAAGAACCAATTATAATAGCGTAATTGGTATCCATATTTCTTGCAAATATATATATAGATAAATTAATTGTCTTAAGATTGTTAGGAACACGAAAGGAAACTATATATATATATATATATATATATATATATATATATATATATATATATACATTAAAACTGCTGGAGAAAGTACTCATATGATTGAAGGTTCACAACCCATAGCTTTGATTTATAGGATTTATTATAAGACCATGAAAACGAATTTAAACGTTCATGCTCTCAATAAAAGTCCTAAAGATCAAACTGTATTAATTCAAAGTTCAACTAGTGATGCTAATATTCAGATCCCGAGAACCATCCTCTAGAAGGATATTACATTACCTAGTCAATGGATTTTACCCAGTGAAATACCTCAACAACCTATAGTTAACAACCTGTTAAATATTGAAAATGTTAAATAATTTTCCGATGGAACGGTCAAAGTAAGTTTTGAGCGTACCAGAAGACCAGTTATAATAGAAGACTTTACCAGTTCTTCAGCACCTTCTATTCACACCAGAGGAGATACTGAATTACTTAGTAACCATTCTACTAGAGATATTAAATTAAAGGGTATCCTTAACCACGGTCAAGCTAGTCATCCTTGTTACACTCAAAAGGACTTTGTTGAAGAAGAAGGTTCTTCTTCGCCTACCCCTTCTGAGTTACCTACTTAGTCAGATTTTGAGATTCCTATTAATAATCAATTAAGAGTAATTAAAAAAGAGTTCAAATTAGATTGGGATAAACTTGTGAAGGATTTTAATTCCAAATCTAATAAAGAAAAAAGACATTTATTTAGATCTAATCATTCAACAGAAAAAGAGCGCGATAAAATTGTTAATAGATGGAAACGATTTATTAACAGTGAAAAGATAAACATTACTTTTTATGATTGGTATGATCAATATCAAGGTAAATGTAATGTTACAACTAAAACCCAATGGATTAAGGAAGATAAATCAAAGATCTCTTCTAGTCATCCCCCGCTAGAAACTTTCCTACTTCCAGTTAAAAATACGTCTATTATTGTCAGTCCTTTTAAGATTTCGGATGGTAATAAAGATGATAAAAAAAATTATTGAACAATTAAATTTTAGTAATCAATATCTAGCAACCGTAGGAAGACAGCTAGATAGGATTGAAGAAAAATTTGAAGAAAACACTGTTAAAAAACTTGATTCAAAGATTGAACATCCTTTGATAAAATTACCAGAAAATAGGGGTAAATTAGGTCTACCTAATAATGATAGCGAACTTGTTCGTTCAATTGATAAGTTATTTAAAAAATTAAAAACTGAACCCAGTTCGAGTGGCACTATTGCTATTATTGATCAAGTTGAAACTGATATTGAAAGCAGTAGACAATCAGATCATTCTGATGCTATTTCGGTACCAGATTTTAATGATCAGTTAAACAAATTAATAGTTAAAAACACTAGTATAACCAGGAATTGGTATTCTAGACCTATTCCTCCGGATCTACAATTCAAAGAGAGAAATCTAGATAAACAATTCTCTGTTTCATCCAATAAAATTTATGAATGGAACATAAATGGTTTCAGTGAACAAGAGATTTTAAATAAGTTAAATCACATGTCTATGGTAGCCAATAGCTATATAACTAAGTTCAACAATCTGACTCAGCCAGACATTGTTAAGTTAATAGCTAGTGGATTTATAGGTATTCTTAGATCTTGGTGGGAAAAACATCTCACAAAAGATACTAGGTTATCTATAATCCATGCTGTCCAATTAGACGATGACGACAACCCCATCTTTGATGAGGATGTTGGTGTTGGTCCGCCTGATGGAGTCAATACTTTAATATTTATCATAATAAAACATTTTGTTGGCACTCCCAGTAATATTACTGAAAGAATTCACGATCAGTTAAGTAACCTCACTTGTCCCACTCTAAGTGATTTTAGGTGGTACAAAGATGTATTTACCTCTCGAGTTATGATGCGAAATGATAGCAATAAACCATTCTGGAAAGAAAAATTCATCAATGGTTTACCTTTATTATTCGCTCATAAAGTCAGAGAAGAGCTAAGTAAAAATTTAGGGTATATTGATTATGATAACCTAACTTATGGTGACATAATCAGTTATATTCAAAAAATTGGATTAAAAATATGTATTGATTTTAAATTAGCTAAGCAAGCTAGTAAGGATAAGAAAAAAGCCAAATACGAGTTAGGTACCTTCTGTGAACAATATGGTTTACCTCCAATTGCTCCCTCTTGAAGGAAGCACATGCATAAACATATTGATCATCATAGAAGTCATAAACGTCATAAACACAAACGCAGTCACAGAAATAATAAAAATCAAGAAGATGAATATTATAATAAACTCAAATCAACTGATAAAAAATATAATAAAAGGTTTAAAAAAATTGATAAAAGTAAGGTTGTTTGCCACAATTGTGGGCAGAAAGGGCACTACAAAAATGAGTGCAAAATTAAAAAGAAATTATCTCAATTAAATATTTCAAGTGAAGATACTGAACAATTATTAGAATTGATGAGGATAGAAAACAACATCAGTAATGATGAAAGTTTTGATATCCCTTGTTCCTCTAATAGCAGTACTAGTAACCACAAAACATATAGTGACGTTGACGAAGTCACTATTTGTGCTAACAATTGCAATGAGAAGTGTTTCAATAAACAAGTTAATGTAATCACTAAAGATGATGAAGAATGTTCTTTGCTAATTGATTTAATTAATAAGATTTCTGATCCTGAATTAAAATCTCAATACACTAAACAGTTAAAAGATTTATTAACCAAAGACAATAGAGTTAAAGATAAGATTATTAAAGCTAAAGAAAAAACCAGTATTTAGTCTTAATAAAACTCTTGAGAGATTTAAAACTCCGATAAAAGAAGTTACCCTCCCAGAATTAAATCAAGAAGTTAATAAACTAAAAAAAAGAAATTTCTAATTTAAAATTAGAAGTCTCTAGTTTAAGAAAAGAGTTTAATGACAAAAAATCAGACCTTCATGTCCATGATTCCTCCTCTAGTGATGAAGATCACGATGAGCCTGAATCATCTGGAACAAAAGAAAAGCCTGATCTCTTTGTCCAAGGTCTTTCTCTTAAACGAATTAAATATATCACCATTCAAAAATGGTATATCTCTATTAATTTAGTTGTCGATAAAACCTTTTTTTCGATCTGACTTCTGTTGTAGTTGATCTTTGGTATGAGATCTTAATTGTATTCAAGAAGGTCTAATCCCAACTAAGTACTATAAGAAAACCAATGAAAAATTAAACTCAGCCAATAGTAGTCAAATGGAAATAAAATATAAACTGCCTAAGGATCATATCTGTCAAGATAATATGTGTTTCAAAACATCGTTTGTTTTGATCTGCAATCTTACTAATAAGATCATCTCTGGGTTACCATTTATATATTTATTATACCCTTTTACTACCAGTAATGAAGGATTAAGTTGTAAACATTTAGGAAAAAGAATAACATTTAAATTTCTTATTAAACCTAGAGATAGAGATTTAAAATTTATTCACGAAGAATCCATTTCTAAATCATTAAATTTATTAAATTGTAAATCTACTCATTTGAATTTCCTGAAAGAAGAGATTAAGTACAAACGTGTCGAAGAGCAACTTCAAATTAAAGAAGTTCAGGAAAAAATTGAAGTGTTAAAAACTTATTTAAAAGATAACCTTTATTCTGATTCTCCTAATGCCTTTTGGCATCGGAAGATACATGTAGTAAGGCTTCCTTATGCTAAGGAATTCAAAGAACACTTGATTCCTACTAAGGCCAGGCCGATACAAATAAATCACGAACAAATGGAGTTATAAAAAAAGGAAATTAATGATCTCCTTAGTAAAGGATTAATTAAACCTAGTAAATCCTCATGGTCATGTCCCGCCTTTTATGTTAATAATGAAGCAGAAAAGGAGTTAGGTGTTCCCTGTCTAGTAATCAATTACAAGCCATTAAATAAAGTCTTAGAATGGATTAGGTACCCTTTACCTAACCAAGACGACCTCATTAACCGTTTGAGTAATGACACTATCTTCAGTAAATTTGACCTTAAGTCTGGTTCTGGCAAGTTGCAATCCACTCAGATGATAGGTACAAAATAGCCTTCACTACCCCATTCGGTCACTATGAATGGAATGTCCAGGCATTTGGCCTAAAAAATGTTCCTAGTGAATTTATGAATATTCTCAATGATATTTTGAACCCTTTCAGTCATTTTATTGTCGTCTACATTGATGATATTCTCATTTTTCCAATTCCATTGAATAACACATCAAACACTTGAAATCTTTCTTTAAAACAGTTAAAGATAATGGACTTGTCCTTTCACCTTCCAAATGCATCTTGTTTCAAGCTAAAGTTTGGTTTCTTGGTTTAAATATTTATCGCGGACTCATCTGACCTATTAGCGATGATGAGCTATTTAATTTCTTGTGATTCCCAAACAAAATTACAAATAAAACCCAACTGCAGAGATTTTTAGGCTCACTCAATTATATTGGCAAGTTCTACAAGAATCTCAGGAAGATCTGTAAACCTCTTTTTCAGCGTTTACAGGACAATCCTCCCCCATAGACTGACATTCATACTTCTGTCGTCCAACAAGTCAAAAAATATGTCAAGGCATTGCCCTGACTTGGTGTTTCTAATGATTCTGCATTCAAAATTGTTGAAACTGATGCCTCTGATATTGGATTCGGAGGAATTCTTAAACAAAAACTCACTCTCAACTCCCCAGAAAAAATTGTCCCTTTCCATTCCGATGCATGGAATAATACATAGTTAAATTAAAGTACTATTAAAAAGGAAATACTTTCTTTAGTATTATGTATTAATAAATTTCAAAGTGATTTATTAAATCAAAAATTTCTGGTTCGTATTGACTGCAAATCAGCAAAATATGTTTTAGAAAAGGATGTTGAAAACATAGCCTCTAAACATTCTTTTGCTAGATGACAAGCCCTATTGAGCATTTTTGATTTTGAGATTGAATACATTAAAGGCAGTAACAATTCAATTCCTAATTTTCTCACTCGGGAATTTATCAATACAAGTACTGTCCATCCATCATGAGTGTTAGAGGAGCGTCTTCCTCTCGTGGTCCGGGTCGCCCTACAGGCCCAAGTAATCAGCCAAGAGGAACATTGGTTCCTCATCCAGTAAACCTAGTTTAACAAACCACTAACAAATTTACCATCCTTGGGACAATACCCAAACCATACAGCTCTGCCTTAGCTAGTAACCCAACTCCAGTTGACCCTTTTCAGCCTAAGGCCTCCCTTTTAAACCCCAGTCATCCTCCTTCTGAGTACATGCTTAGGTGGACCAATCACCTATTTCATATTGAACCCCATATGAAACCTAATGAAGACCCAGTCAAATTGGCCTCCCAGTTCTTTCCATCGGGTTGGCACTTCATGCCCCTTGCTCCTTATAAATCCCTTGTGTATTATAAGGATATCTTCCTTGAAACAGAGTCAATCTTCATTAAACTTATTTATGCCAATAACGATAAATCCAAATTTCTTTATCATTCGTTATATATTAAAAGGTTTATTCTAATGTCCGATTGGGGAAAACATCCATATGATCTTATGCAGCTTTCTAATCAAAATAACTCTTACTGTTATTATGATTACATGGAAGCTTGGTATAGAGTTTTCCTTCATCAAAATGAGTCAAATAGTCACTCGTGGTTTATTCAGTTCGATCATAAATTCAAGAGTCAATTCCCTTACTGGTTTTCTCACTGGTGGGCAAGGTTTGGTTGCACTTACGACCTCCTTCCTGACCTCTTGAAAGTCCAACTCAGTCATTTCTGTAACCATAGTAAAAATAATCCAAAGTATGACGGTGTCCCTGTCATTCTTCAATTTGTAAGTAAATATAAGATTCCTTGGATTCTTAAATGGCAGTATGACATTAAAACTCCAACCCAAGTTACTCTTCCTCATAGTAAAGAAGTCAGTTACCTTGCTTCACCTTCATCTAATCCTTTCCCCTTGGTCACCCGCCTATGGTACATCAAATTGTGGGATAAATTTGACATTAACAGGATTATTGGTCAGGTTCAACAAGAATTTCCTGTTGTTCCTATTTCTCCTCTTCCAGTCACCACCGTTCCGACCATTAAAGAAAAAAAGTCTAAGTCAAAAGAGTCTCGATTCAGTCCTACTAGTTCAACTTGTTCCCGTGGCATTTCCGATTTTAAAGACTGTTCTAGTAAAGAATTAAAACTAATAGCCCAAGCACTTAACAAAAGAATTGATGAGTTACATGAAGAAGAAGCTTCTGTTCATTCGTCTTCCTCTTCTCAAAATGCTTCAGTCAACCAGTTTGCGGATGATGATGGTCAGTATGATCCATATGGCACCATCGATCTATAGGATGCTCAGGACCCATTTGCCAGACTTCCTAGTCACATATACCTGCCCCTCCAGCCAATCAGTCAAAAGAATCTGCTTTTCCACCGAAAGCAGCTCAAGTCATGCACACCTGCCACAGCAGCCCTCAAAGTCCATTGATGCTCTCTCTTTTCCACCGAAAGCATCTGCTGAGTCAAAAGTTGTCGGCCTCCTTGTCAAAAGTAGCCGAAAGCATTTGTATTTAGTCAAAAGTTAGTACTATTCATCAACAATAGTTTGTCTGTAATTATTTACTTTTGTAATAGTAACTTTGTAATAGTTCTTTCCTTATTCTATAAAAGGAAATCGAACTCAGTTAGCAAAGCAGACTTCGAAACTTAGAAAGACTCTGAGTTCCTTCTCAGACGAATCTTTGGTTTTTACCGTTGTTTAGCCCTTTTTAACCCCTCCTTCTTTCCTTCTATGTTCTAAGTTAAATTGTAAGTCACTTTAATTTTTAGTTTGTTTGTAAATAGTTTCAGTTATCAATAAAATTATTTCTATTTAGTATTTAATTTGTGTTTTTATATATGCACCACTCTGTTCTTCTTCTGTTCTTGCTTCCGCCCCCAAATATATATATATATATATATATATATATATATATATATATATAATCTGTTTGATAAAATTATTCATGGATAACTATTCATACTTCAATTGTCAAACAAGTCAAAAAATATGTCAAGAATTTACCTTGCCTTGGCATTTCTACTAATTCAACATTCGAAATCATTGAAACAGATTCTTCTGAAATTGGTTTCGGAGGTATTCTCAATCAAAAGTTAACCCCTTCTTCTACTGAACAAATTATTCTTTTTCATTCTGGCTCTTGGAATGATGTACAACGCAATTACAGTACTATTAAAAAAGAAATTTTATCTTTAGTTTTATTCATTAATAAATTTCAAAGTGATTTATTAAATCAAAAGTTCCTAGTAAGGATAGACTGTAAATCAGCTAAATATATCCTTGAAAAGGATGCTAAAAATATAGCCTATAAGCAAACTTTTGCTAGATGACAATCTTTATTAAGCATTTTTGATTTTGATATTGAGTATATTAAAGGAAGTAATAATTCAATTCCCGACTTTCTCACCCGCAAATTCATTAATTCAGGTATTAAGAAATGAGTACCTAAGGTGGTTTCCGTGGTTCAGGTCGACCCCCAGGCCAAAGTAATCGGCCCAGATGAACTTTGATTCCTCACCCAGTTAATCCAGTCCCTTCCGTGGACCTAGTAAACAGATACCAAATTCTTGGATCTATCCCAAAACCATACAATACGGTTTTGGCCAGTAAACCTAATCCTATAACTGGTATGATTATTGAAATGGTTAGCTACATATATTAAATCTGTTTGATCTATTCTTCCTTTTCCATTTCATAATTCTTCTTCTTCTTTGTTCAGAAGTCACCTAACTTACTGTAGAACACCTAGTTCACCGTGTCTGTGGCCTTTTGTAAGTCTCGTGGTAGAGCAGTGTTTGGCTTAGACAAGAACATAGGTATGGGTCTGCTTAAGGTAAGAAGGGTCTGTATGAAAGGACTTAGATTTAAGAATAAATTGTGAATCTTGTAAAAATGAGTAAATTATTTAGATCTAATTCTGCATCTAGTTCTAGATCAACTTTACCTCCTGTTCCAGACATAATAAATAAGGAAGAAGAAAGTTATGAAAATATTGACCAAATTCTTAGTAAATAGAATATCCCCAGTGTCTCCCCTAAAGAAATTTACCAGTCAACTTTTCTTTAAAATTTCAAAACTGACTATAATGTTAAAATAGTAGAAAAAGTTTATGTTATTAATAAAGAATATCAAATTGTAGTTGTTAACTGCATATGTTATTAAAAGACATAGAAAAAGAATTAAAATTTCATTCATATAGGATTAATTCAAGTTGTTATTAAGCCATTAAATATTAAAGGAATTAATTCGAGTATCTATTTGTGTCTTCGTGATGCTAGATTTCTTAATTAATTCCCTACTATAATTAGTATTATGGAATCAAGTTTGCATAATGGACCTATCCATTTTAATTGCTTTACTGATTTCACTTTAAGTCTAAGTGACCCCAATTTGTTAAAAGCATTAACTTTAAATATTAAACTGCTAGAGTTAAGACTAAATATCGGTTTTTCTTTACCTTTAGATAGTTTATTAGTTTTGTCTTTGGTTAATAAATCTTTCAACTATTTCATATACTGAGTTTTTAGCTGAGGGTCATTGATTTTATTAATTAGATCAATTAACAAAGATTACTCTTCGTCATCTTTTTTAAGAACATTTACTCCTTTTGCACAACAATTGTTAATACAATTATTCGTACAGATAGTGACTTCTTCAGTACTATCATCTGAACAATTACTAGTAAAATTATCAGAAGTAGAAGGTGTGAGACCCCAAATTTTATGAATAAAGATTTAAATTTCTTGAAATATTTTTTTTTAATGAATTTGATATAATGTTATAGTTGTGGGTAGTATCTACAAATTTTTCAAAGTACGCAAGTTGTTTTATAATATTCGATTGGTCGAGGAATATTCTTTTTATCGGGAATATCCGTACAACGGCACAATCATTGGTGGACCCCACAACAGAATTGTTGTCAGATTGAGAAAACGATAAAAATATCTTTTTATGAAAATAACGGCAGAAGTTTTTCCGTTAATACTGTTGAACTACTCGGTAGTAAAAGTACAGTAATACGCATGGTTGCATAGTAGCACACAATATTGATTATTGATGCTTACGTGAGAAGTCACTCAGTTATACTCAATTATTATTACAGTAATTGTTGCATCATATCTCTCATATTATTGATTCGATTATTGTCATAATATCATCTACATTATATGATATATTATTAAATCAATAATTGAGACGACAAAGTTATTCATATTATTAAATTGCAATATTTACAATGTCTAGAAGTTCTGTCAAGGAGAGGTTTAGTCACCTAATTGCGCACCAATAGGGATAAATCCTTATTGGAAAGCCCCCTCTTTCTTGGGAACGACCTGGTTGTTAAATATTGTAAGTTATAATATTAATGATGAATGTTTTAAAAAATTGAAGTTGAGTTCGGAGTTGAATTTGGAGACGCAGACGTGATATTTGAGTCCGGAACGATGAAATTAGTAAACATAGACTATAAACACAAAATTTTCCGGGATTAACTTTTTGGTCAAAAAGTCAATAGTTGACTTTTTTGGGAAAAGTCAAACTTCAAAATTTTAAAATTTATATTGTTGATAAAAATAGTTTCATTGTGTTGGAATTATTTGTGTTAGTGAAAATCGACATTTATTTCGATAAAAATTGATGTCTGGAGGTTATATTGACCCGATGAAGTATTTAACTTAGGATAAATGAGCAATTGATTGCAATTATTTCATATGATTATAACTATTTGTTCACATGTGTATACTATTGTTTCACATTCTTGTTACTATTAGGGGAGTTGGTGCAAGATTGATAATACTTGCATGACTAAGTTAAAAATGGAGGTATAGATTGAGGTACTATACTGTCATTCGTATTTTCACATGTCTGGAACTATTGATTCACATGATTTACTATTGAATCACATTATTTACTATTAGGGAAGGTGGTGCAAGTTTGATAATACTTGCATGACTAAATTAAAAATAAAGGGAAAAAAGAAGGTATTATACTGTAATATTCTGAGCCCCAAAACGTGCAATTATCGAAACTATATTTTTCTATAAATAGAAGCTCATTCTTCTTCATTTCTCACCAATTCACTAAAGCTATAGAGCAATTATTATAGAGAGAAATTGTAGAGAGAAAATCTATAAAAGAAGAAAAGCCTACTACTTCACTATTCTAGTATCCAGTTTCTTCTGAGGTAAGGGGTATTATTTCTTTCTTTCGTCTTCATGAAGAGAACTTTTGTTATTACATTCTTTATTATTATGTTGGAATAACCTGTCTATGCGAAGTACCGCATACATGGTGAAATTCTTTTGTTATTCCATTCTTTATTATTCTGTTGGGATAACTTTTGTATCTGTGATCTACCCTATACTTGGTGAAATTCTTACATTATTCCATTCTTTATTATTACATTAGAATATCTTGTATGCATGCATTTCTGGGACACTGGTTAGTTATTTATTATTACATTGGAATAACTTGTCATGCAAAGTACCGCATGCGTGGTGATTTCTATTGTTATTCCATTCTTTATTATTACTGTTGGAATATCTTATGCATGCATTTTCTGTGGGACTGGTTCTATTATTTATTATTACATTTGGGAATAACTTTTATGCATGCGATCTATATCGCGCGCATGGTGAATCCTACATTATTCCATTCTTTATTATTCTGTTGGAATAACCTATTTATGTGGATTACCACATGCAGGGTGAATGATCCTTTGTATTCATTCTTTATTAAATTATGAAAATGATCTGTTTACGTGGATTACCGTATGGCGGATGAAAATCCATTTGCAGTTTCGTATATTCTATTATACTCATATGAGATATCATTTCTTTTGTACTCGTCATGAAATATCATTTTATTTGAAATTTTCTGTTACAAGTTACTATTCATGGGTTACTATTCACCCGATTACTATTCACTCTAGTATTATTCACTCGAATATTGGGGCATTTTTCATCTTAGAAATACTATTCACGAGTTCTTATTCACGAGTTACTATTCATAAAATTCTTGTTCACCCGAATATTATTCATTGAATTTGGAGTACTTTTAATGTTGGGGTACTATTCACGATGTCTTATTCTAGAAGTCTTATTCACGGGATCTTATTCACGACAAAAAAATTGATTAACTCATCCAAATTATTTTTGGTGCATAAATATTATTCTTGAATTTTACTCTACAAAAAGTATCATGTTGACAATTTGGACGTTATTAGTTCCTGGATAAATTAATTCTTGAACTTGTTTTATTGAATTCTTATATCATTGTCATCATCCTCATGTTTATATTTTGTTGAAAGTCATACATGGCATGTATTGCATAAATGTACTTGGTATGATTATGACCGAGGAATTATTCGGTGTAATCATGGTAGTAATGTTACAAATGATGTGGTAAAAGTCCTCATTGGCCCGTAGTGCATTGATGGACAGTTGTTGGCATGATCATGACCATTAATGAATACACGAATATCCTTGGCCCGTAGTGCATGGATAATTTATGGTCGTGATACTAAAGAATATCCTTGGTCGTAGTGTAGGGGTGATTCGATGATGTGGATTATTTATTAAGCTAAGTCCCAGCGATAAAAGTGATGAAAAACTTTTTAAATCATAAAACATAATAGATTTTATTCTCTACTTGACTCTTTTAATAGATTGTTTGTTCTGCTGCAGTTAAACTTGATGTCTATTGTATTTTATCAGTTTAACATTGTTGAAGACTATTGATAATTTATTTTGCATTATCTTAGTCATAATATTTCTTACTGGGCTAGTTGAGCTCACCCTTTCCTTCCTTTATTCTCTTGAAATGAGAATATAGATGGGACGAGTCGGGGAGCGGAGTGACGATCCGGATGATAGCATTAGTAGTCATCACTATTACATTAAATAGTGTGACAATAAATGTAATGAGGAATTTGGATTTGAGTTTGTATACTGTCTATGAGGACTCCATTGAGAGTGGATATTGTCTAGAAGACAATATTCTTGTTTGAACTCTCAGTTTATGTTTTGTCGTATTTTACACGACAGTTGTATATTTAAGTTTGTATTTGAATTTTGTACCATGTATTTGGCGACTCAAGATGGGTGATGTATACCTGTTTTGGGAGCGTCACAGAAGGAATATCGGAACATTCATTGTTATTATTCTCAATTTTGATAAGTTCTAGAATTTATTCAGTGTCTTCAGATGAAACATTTAGTTGATTTAATTTTTTTTTATTTTACATTCATTTTTATAATGACTTTTTTGCCCACAATTATGGCATACAAATTTTCTTTTATCAAACTTTTTAGATTTATTAGTAGTTTTTGGTTTACTATAATAATTATCTTGATCTTTATGAGTATTTCTTTTATGTTTTTTACGATCTTTATTATAATTGTGTTTTTTAATACGTTTATGCCTGTGTTTCCTTCGAGAGGGAGCAACAGGAGGTAAACCATATTGTTCACAAAAGGTTCCTAACTCATATTTGGCCTTCTTTTTATCTTTATTAGCTTGTTTACTGATTTTAAAATCAATGCATATTTTAAGACCAATTTTTTAAATTTGACTTATGATATCACCATAAGTGAGATTATCATAATCAATGTGACCTAAGTCTTTGCTTAATTCTTCTCTGACTTTGTGAGCAAATAAATTAGGTAAACCATTAACGAATTTTTCTTTCCAAAATGGTATGTTACTATCATTACGCAACATAACTCGAGAAGTAAAAACATCCTTATACCATCTAAAATCACTTAAAGTGGGACAAGTGAGATTACATAACTGATCATGAATTCTTTTCGTAATATTACTAGGCGTTCCAATAAAATGCTTTATTATGGTAAATATTAAAGTATTTACTCCATCAGGTGGTCCAACACCAACATCTTCATCAAAGATGGGGTTGCCATCATCATTCATTTGGACAGCATGAATTTTACTTGGAAACCTAGTACCAAGTACAAGCCTTGACAAATCTTTTTCTACAATTTGGTTTATTTGAGATAAGTTAATATATATATATATATAGAAGAACTGAGTGGCGCATATAAATAACACAATTTAATTACTAAAACATAATAATTTTATTGATAAATAAAAATATTTACAAACAAAACATAAAATTAAAGTGACTTACAAGTTTACTTAGAACATTAAGAATGGTATATGAAGAGGAAGAGAACAGAGGCTAAAGATTTGTCAGAGAAGGAGCTCTGAGTCTTTCTAAGTCTGCCTTACTAACTGAGTTCAAGTTCCTTTTATAGAATAAGGAAAGAACTGTTATAATGTTACTATTACATAAAGTAAATGATTACCGACAAAAATTACTATTGATGAACAGTAAAATAGTGCTAACTTTTTTACTATGCATGGATGCTTTTGCCAACTTTTGACAAAGTGGCCGAAACTTTTGACTTGGTGGATGCTTTCGGTGGAAAAGCAAGAACATACGCATGTGGTAGAGGACTGCTTTCGGTGGAAGAGCATCTTTTGACTGATCAGGAGGCAATAAATGGCTGAGATGTCAGGCAAATGGGTCCTGAGCATCTTGCAGATCGATGGTGCCATATGGGTCATTATCATCATATTTACTGGTAGAAGCGTTTCTGGATGAAGATGGGGAACATGCGGAGGCTTCTTCATGTAACTCATCAATTCTGTCATGAAGGGCCTGTGATATTAACTTTAACTCTTTATTGGGACAATTTTTAATATTAGAAATGCCAAGGGAACAAGATGAACCAGTTGGACTGACTCTAGACTCTTTTGATTCTTGGTAGACTCTTTTCATTTGGAATAGTGAATCGATAAAAGCGGGAGATGAAGCTGTAGAAAATTCTTACGAACGACCAACAATTCTATTAATATCAAACTTATCCCACCATTTGATAAAGAATTATTGGGAGACATGATGAATTAGTGAAACGGTGGTACAAGATACCAAATGACTATATTCTTGAGACTAAAAATATGTCACTTTAATTGGAGTTTGAATATCGTATTGCCATTTGAGAATCCAAGGAACTTTATATTTGCTTACAAATTGAAGAATAACAGGAATACCATCATTTTTTGATTGATGTTTACTATGATTACGAAAATGACTGAGTTGAACCTGTAAGAGATCAGGAAGGAGGTCGATAGTCGAACCGAACCTCGACCACCAAAGAGTGAACCAAAAAGGGATCTGACTTTTGAATTTGTGGTCGAACTATAAGAACCACGAGTGACTATTTGATTCATTCTGATAAAGCAAGATCTTATTCCAAACTTCTATATAATCAAAATAACAAAAAGAGTTATCTTAATTGGAGAGCTGTTTAAGATCAGAGGGGTGATTTCCCCAGTCAGTCATCTGAATGAACTGTTTAATGTATAGGGAATGATAAAGGACTTTAGATTTATCATTATTAGCATAAATGGGTTTGATGAAGATTGACTCGATTTCAATGAGAATATCCTTATAATACACAAGGGACTTATAAGGAGCAAGGGGAACGAAGTGCCATCTAGTAGGAAAATACTGGGAATCCAGTTTAATAGGGTCATTTTTTGGGTTCATATGAGGTTCAATATGAAATAAGGACTATTCCATCAGAGGAAGAGTGACTGGGATTTGAAGAAAGGTCCTTAGTTTGACTACAGAAATGATCTACTAGTTTAGGGTTACTGGCTAAAGCGGAACTATAAGGCTTGGGGATAGAGCCAAGGACATGGAATTTATTAACTGGGTTAGGTTTAGGGACTAGATTAACTGGATGAGGAACTAAAGCTCCTTTCGGTTGATTACTTGGGCCTGAAGGGCGACCCGGACCACGAGAAGATGATGCTCCTCGGATGCTCATTTTGGTTAAACAGTACCTGTGTTAATGAATTCTCGAGTGAGAAAATCAAGAATAGAATTATTACTACCTTTAATATACTCAATCTCAAAATCAAAAATACTCAATAGGGCTTGCCATCTTGCAAAGGAATGTTTAGAGGTTATATTTTCTACATCTTTTTCTAAAACATATTTTGCAGATTTGCAATCAATACGAACCAAAAACTTTTGATTTAATAAGTCACTTTGGAATTTGTTAATACATAAAACTAAAGAAAGTATTTCTTTTTTAATAGTGATGTAATTTAACTGTGTACTATTCCATGCACCGGAATGAAAATGAACAATTTGTTCAAGAGAATTAAGGGTTAGTTTTTGCTTGAGAATACCTCCGAAACCTATATCTGAGGCATCAGTTTCAATAATTTTAAAGGCTGAATCGTTGGAGATGTCAAGGCAAGGCAAGGCCTTAACATATTTTTTGACTTGCTGGACGACAGAGGTATGGATGTCGGTCCAAGGGGGAGGATTGTCTTGCAAACGCTGAAAGAGAGGTTTGAAAGTCTTCTTTAGATTTTTTTAGAACTTGCCAATATAATTGAGCGAGCCTAAAAATCTCTGAAGTTTGGGGTTTATTGGTGATCTTATCAGGAAATCTATCAGCGAATTGAATAGCTCTGTCAATAGGCTGAATAAGTCCTTGATAAATATTAAGACCAAGAAACCGAACTTTAGCTTGAAACAAGCTGCATTTGGAAGGGGATAGAACAAGTCCATTATCTTTAACTATGTTGAAGAACGATTTGTAATGTTTAATATGTTCTTCAATAGATTTGGAAAAAATGAGAATATCATCAATGTAAACGACGACAAAATGACTGAAAGGATTCAAAATGTTATTGAGGATATTCTGAAATTCACTAGGAGCATTTTTCAAACCGAATGCCTGAACATTCCATTCATATTGACAAAATGGGGTTGTGAAGGCTGTTTTATACCTATCATCGGGGTGAATGGCAACTTGCCAGAATCCAGATTTAAGATCAAACTTACTGAAGATAGTGGCATTGCTTAATCTATTTATGAGGTCTTCCTTATTAGGTAGAGGATACCTAATCCATTCTAGGACCTTGTTTAATGGCTTGTAATTGATAACTAGACGGGGAACACCTCTCTCCTTTTATGCTTCATGGTTGACATAAAAGGCAGGACATGACCATGGAGACTTACTAGTTTTAATTAATCCATTTGTTCATGATTCATTTGTATTGGACTGGCCTTAGTAGGAATCAAATGTTCTTTGAATTCCTTAGCGTAAGGAAGCCTTACAACGTGTTTTTTTCGATGCCACAAGGCATTAGGAGAATCAGAACAAATGTTGTCCTTTAAATAGGTTTTTAATTCTTCAATTTTTTCTTGAACTCCTTGGTTCTTAAGTTGTTCTTCAATATGTTTATACTTAATTTCTTCTTTTAAGTAATTTAAATGTATAGATTTACAATTTAATAAATTCAAAGATTTAGAGATAGATTCATCTTGGATAAATCTTAAATATCTCTCTTTGGGTTTAATAAAAAATTTAAATGTTATTCTTCTTCCTAAATGTCTACAACTTAATCCTTCATTACTGGTAGTAAAAGGGTACAATAAATATATAAATGGTAATCCTAAGATGATCTTATCTGTAAGATTACCGATTAAAACAAATGATGTTTTAAAACACATATTATCTTGACAAATATGAACTCTAGGTAGTTTATATTTTATTTCCATCTGACTACCATTAGCTGAATTTAATTTTTTACTAGTTTTCTTGTAGTACTTGGTCGGGATTAAACCTTCCTGGATACAATTTAGATCCGTGCCTCTATCAACTAAGGCAGGAAGTTGTATTGAAAAGGTTTTATCAATAACCAAGTTAATGGAGATATACAATTTCTGAATGGTAATATCTTTAATTCTGTTAAGAGAAAGACCTTGAACAAAAAGATCTGGTTCTTTTTTTGTACCTGATGATTCAGGCTCATCGTGATCTTCATCACTAGAAGAGGAATCATGAACTTGAAGGTTAGATTTCTTGTCTTCAATCTCTTTTCTTAAATTAGAAATACCTAACTTTAAGTTAGAAATCTCTCGTTTTAGTTTATTAACTTCATGATTTAATTCTGGAAGAGTAACTTCTTTAACCGGGGCTTTAAATCTTTCAAGGGTTTTATTAAGGCTAAATATCGGTTTTTCTTTAGCTTTAATAATTTTGTCTTTAACTCTATTATCTTTAGTTAATAAATCTTTTAATTGTTTAGTGTATTGTACCTTTAACTTAGGATCGGAAATTTTGCTAATTAAACCAATTAACAAAGAGCTTTCTTCATCTTTTTTGGTAATTACATTTAATCTTTTATTGCAACATTTTTCGTTGCAAATATCAGCATAAATAGTAACTTCTTTATTGTCACTATTTGTTTCATTGTTACTAGTACTGCTATTAGATGAATAAAGAATATCAGAACCCTCATCATTACTGATGTTGTTCTCTATCCTCATTAACTCTAATAGTTGTTCAGATCTTCACTTGAGACATTTAGCTGGGATAATTTTTATTTTATTTTGCACTCATTTTTGTAGTGCCCTTTCTGCCCACAATTGTGGCAAACAATTTTACTTTTATCAAAAATTTTAGATTTTCTATTGTATTTTTTACTTGTGGGTTTAGGTTTGGTATAATAATCATCTTGATTTTTATCCTTTTTATGACTACATTTTTGTTTATGACATATGTGACTTCTATGAGAATCAATATGTTTATGCTTGTGCTTTCTTCTAGAAGGAGCAACAGGGGGTAAAACATATTGTTCACAGAAGGTTCCTAACTCATACTTAGCTTTATTTTTATCTTTACTAGCTTGCTTTGCTAATTTGAAATCAATACACATTTTTAACCCAATTTTTTGAATATAACTGATTATGTCACCATAAGTTAGATTATCATAATCAATATATCCTAAATTTTTACTTAATTCTTCATGAACTTTATTAGCAAATAATGAAGGTAAACCATTAACAAATTTTTCTTTCCAGAATGGTTTATTGCTATCATTACGCATCATAACACGAGAAGTAAACACATCTTTGTACCATCTGAAATCACTTAGAGTGGGACAAGTGAGATTACTTAACTGATCGTGAATCCTTTCAATGATATTACTAATAGTTCCAACAAAATGTTTAATTATGGTAAATATTAAAGTGTTAACTCCATCATGCGGACCAACGCCAACATCCTCATCAGATGGGGTTTCCGTCATCATCCAATTGGACAACATGGATTATTGATAACCTAGTATCTTCTGTGAGATGTTTCTCCCACCAAGATCTAAGAATACCAGTGAATCCACTAGCTAATAATTCAACAATGTTTGGCTGAGTCAGATTGTTAAATTTAGTTATATAGTTATTAGCTACCATTGACATATAATTTAACTTGTTTAAAATTTCTTGTTCATTGAAACCATCAATGTTCCATTCGTATATTTTATTAAAAGAGACAGAGAATTGTTTATCTAGATTTCTCTCTTCGAACGGTAGATCCGGAGGAGTAGGTCTAAAGTACCATTTCTTGGTTATACTAGTGTTATTAACTGTTAATTTATTTAACTGGTCATTAAAATCTGGGGGGCTTGATATCGAGAATGATCTGATTGGTTATTACTCTCATTGTCAGTTTCAACTTGATCAATGATCGCTATAGTACCACTTGTTTCAGGTTTAGTTTTTAATTTTTTAAATAACTTATCTATTTCTCGGGTAATTTCACCATCTTTATTGGGTAAACCTAATTTACTTCTATTTTCTAGTAACTTTAACAAAGGTTGTTCAATTTTTGAATCTGGTTTTTTAACGACGGTTTCTTTAAAAAAAAATTCAATTCTATCTAGTACGCTTTACCTCAGGATTTGCTTGATCTTTGATTCTTTGAAATTTAATTGTTCAATAATCTTTTTATCATCTTTATTACCATCTGAAATCTTAAAAGGACTAACAACAACAAATGTGTTTTTGACAGGAAGAAGAACAGTTTCAAGAGGGGGATGACTAAAAGAAATTTTTTATTTATCTTTTTTAATCCACTGTGTTTTAGTTATAACATTACATTTACCTTGATACTGCTCATACCAATCATAAAAAGTAATTTTTATATGTTCATTGTTAATGAATCGTTTCCATCTATTAACTATCTTATCTCGTTCTTTATCTGTTGGATGATTAGAACGAAATAAATGTCTTTTTTCTCTATTAGATTTAGAATTAAAATCTTTAACAAGATTATCCCAATCTAACTTGAATTCTTTTTTAATAACTCTTAATTGGTTATTAATAGGGACTTAGAAATCTGATTAAGTAGGAAACTCAGAAGGGGTAGGAGAAGAAGAACCTTCTTCTTCTACAAGGTCATTTTGAGTATAACAAGGGTGACTAGCTTGGCCTTGATTAAGGATACCTTTCATTTTTATATCCCTAATAGAAGGGTTACTAAGTACTTCAGTATCTCTTCTAGTATGAACCGAAGGTGCTAAAGAACTAGTAAAGTCTTCTATAATGACTAGTCTTCTAATACGCTCAAAGCTTATTTTGACCGTTCCATTAAAAAATTGTCTAATGTTTTCAACATTTAATAAGTTGTTAACTACAGGTTGTTGAGTTATTTCACTGGGTAAAGTCCATTGACTAGGTAACGTAATGTCTTTCCAGAGGATGGTTCCGGGATTTGAACATTAGCATCACTAGTTAAACTTTGAATTAAAACAGTTTGATCTTTAGGACTTTTATTAAGAGCATGAACGTTTAAGTTCATTTTCATGGTCTTATAATAAATCCTATATATCAAAGCTATGGGCTGAGAACCCTCAATCATTTGAGTAATTTCTCCTGCAGTTTTAATGTTTAAAGTTAAAGCTTTTAATAAATGGTGATCACTTAGGCTTAATGTGAAATCAGGAAATCAATTGAAATGGATAGGTCCATTATGTAAACTTGATTCCATACGCCAATTATACTCGAATGATAATTCACGAATCTAGCATCTCTAAGGCAAAGGTAGATACTCGAATTGATTCCTTTAATGTTTAATGGTTTAACTGCAACTTGAAGTAGACCAATATGAATAAAATTATAACCTTTTTTCCTATGTTTTTTAATAACATCAGGAGACAAAAGACTACAATTTTCATATTCTCTGTTAATGGCATAAACCTTTTCAATTGTTTTTACGTTGTAATCTATTTTAAAGTTATCCAAAAAGGTTGACTGATAAATTTCTCTAGGAGAGACTCTGGGTATATTCCAATTGTGTAATACTTGACTAATGTTTTCATAACTATGTTCTTCTTAGTTGACTATATTAGGGACAGGAGGCAAAGCTGACCTGTTACTAGCTGTGGAGTTAGATCTAAACAATCTATTCATCTTTTACCAGTTTCAAAATTAAGTTTTACTCATTATTATTTCATCCATATCCTCTTACCTTAAGCAGGCTCATACCTATGTTCTATAACCAGACACTGCTCACCCAAGAGACTTGCAAAGCTTAGACACGAACAAGGTGGACTACAGTAAGCTAGGTGACTTTAGAACAAGAGGAAAAAAGAAATTTTGAAAAGGAAAAGAATAAACGATTATTGAGATCTTACTGGCAACTAGAACAACAAACAACTCTGATACCACACCCCTAAATGGTATCAGAGCTAAGTTGTTTGTTGTTGCGATTAATCTTGCTCGTGTCTTTGATAGATCATGTGAAAATTCTTCGTTGAAAGTCTTAGTCATGAAATTTCTTTTAATTCAGTAAAGATGAATAAATGTTGAAAAGAAGTCGTCGAGAACGATGTTAGTCTGAAATCAAAAACATAAGAAAACCATTTCAGAACATTACAGTTAATTGAAAAGCTTATGATTAAAAACTCAATTTTAAAATTAAAATGACTAACAACATGATTGAAATGTTGAAAGTTTGATTTATGAATTTATGAAAAGACATGTAAACATTAAATTTGCTTGGACAGATCATTGTGTTAAACAGTGATCTTAATATATAAGAATCTCATACTAGAAGAGATATTGAAGTAATTAGCAACCCTTCTATTAGGGATATAAAAATGAAAGGTATCATTAATCAAGGTTAAGCTTAATCACCCTTGTTATACTAAATGACCTCAGTAAGAAGTTGTTAAGGTTCTTCTTCTCCTACCCTTCCGAAGTTTCCTACTCAATCAGATTTTGAAGTCCCTATTAATAACCAATTAAGAGTCATTAAAAAAGAATTCAAGTTAGATTGGGATAATCTTGTTAAAGATTTTAATTCCAAATCTAATAGAGAAAAAAGACATTTATTTCGTTCTAATCATCCAACAGATAAAGAACGAGATAAGATAGTTAATAAATGGAAACGATTCATTAACAATGAACATATAAAAATTACTTTTTATGATTGGTATGAGCAGTATCAAGGTAAATGTAATGTTATAACTAAAACACAGTGGATTAAAGAAGATAAATCAAAAGTTTCTTCTAGTCATCCCCCTCTTGAAACTATTTTTCCAGTCAAAAACACATTTGTTGTTGTCAGTCCTTTTAAGATTTCGAATGGTAATAAAGATGATAAAAAGATTATTGAACAATTAAATTTCAGTAACCAGTATCTAGCAACTGTAGGTAAACTGCTAGATAGAATTGAAGAAAAATTTGAAGAAACCGTCGTTAAAAAACCAGATTCAAAAATTGAACAACCTTTGTTAAAGTTACCAGAAAATAGAATTAAATTAGGTTTACCCAATAAAGATGGTGAACTTACCTGAGCAATAGATAAGTTATTTAAAAAATTAAAAACTAAACCTGAAACAAGTGGTACTATAGCGATCATTGTTCAAGTTGAAACCCGGCTAAATGAGAGAGCAATAGATAACAAGTATCATTACGATCAATGTTTCACCCCAGATTTTAATGACCAGTTAAATAAATTAACAGTTAATAACACTAGTATAACCAGGAATTGGTAATCTAGACCTAATCCTCCGGATCTACAGTTCGAATAGAGAAATCTAGATAAACAATTCTATGTCTCTTCTAATAAAATATACGAATGGAACATTGATGGTTTCAATGAACAAGAAATTTTAAACAAGTTAAATCATATGTCAATGGTAGCTACTAGCTATATAACTAAATTTAACAATCTGACTCAACCAGACATTGATGAATTATTAGCTTATGAATTCAGTGGTATTCTTAGATCTTGGTGGAAGAAACATCTCACAAAAGATACTAGGTTATCAATAATCCATGTTGTCCAATTGGATGATGACGGAAACCACATCTTTGATGAGGATGTTGGCGTTGGTCCGCCTGATGGAGTTAACACTTTAAAATTTATCATAATTAAACATTTTGTTGGAACTCCTAGTAATATCACTGAAAGGATTCACGATCAGTTAAGTAATCTCACTTGTCCCACTCTAAGTGATTTTAGATGGTACAAAGATGTGTTTACTTCTCGTGTTATGATGCGTAATGATAGCAATAAACCATTTTGGAAAGAAAAATTCGTTAATGGTTTACCTTCATTCTGCTCATAAAGTTCGTGAAGAATTAAGTAAAAATTTAGGATATATTGATTATGACAATCTAACTTTTGGTGACATAATCAGTTATATTCAAAAAATTGGGTTAAAAATGTGTATTGATTTCAAATTAGCTAAGCAAGCTAGTAAAGATAAAAATAAAGCTAAGTATGAGTTAGGAACCTTCTGTGAACAATATGGTTTATCCCTTGATGCTCCCTCTAGAAGAAAGTACAAGCATAAACATATTGATTCTCATAGAAGTCACAGACGTCATAAACAAAAACGCAGTCATAAAAAGGATAAAAATCAAGATGATTATTATACCAAACCTAAACCCACAAGTAAAAAATACAATAGAAAATCTAAAAGATTTGATAAAAGAAAAATTGTTTGCCACAATTGTGGGCAGAAAGGGCACTACAAAAATGAGTGCAAAATAAAACAAAAATTATCCCAGCTAAATGTCTCAAGTGAAGATACTGAACAACTATTAGAATTAATGAAGATAGAGAACAACATCAGTAATAATGAGGGTTCTGATATTCCTTATTCATCTAATAGCAGTACTAGTAACAATGAAACAGATAGTGACAATGAAGAAGTTACTATTTGTGCTGATAATTACAACGAAAAATGTTGCAATAAAAGATTAAATGTAATTACCAAAGAAGATGAAGAAAGCTCTTTGTTAATTGATTTAATTAGCAAAATTTCAGATCCTGAGTTAAAGGTACAATACATTATACAAATAAAAGATTTATTAACTAAAGATAATAGAGTTAAAGACAAAATTATTAAAGCTAAAGAGAAACCAATATTTAGCCTTAATAAAACTCTTGAAAGATTTAAAGCTCTGGTTAAAGAAGTTACTCTTTCAGAATTAAATGAAGAACTTAATAAACTAAAATGAGAGATTTCTAACTTAAAGTTAGATATTTCTAATTTAAGAAAAGAAATTGAAGACAAGAAATCTGACCTTCAAGTTCATGATTCCTCTTCTAGTGACTAAGATCACAATGAGCTTGAATCATTAGGTACAAAAGAAGAACCAGATCATTTTGTTCAAGGTCTTTTTCTAAAAAGAATTAAAGATATTACCATTCAGAAATAGTATATCTCCATTAACTTGGTTATTGATAAAACCTTTTCAATACAACTTCCTGCCTTAGTTGATACAGGCGCGGATCTAAATTATATTCAGGAAGGTTTAATCCCGACCAAGTACTACAAGAAAACTAGTGAAAAATTAAATTCAGCTAATGGTAGTCAGATGGAAATAAAATATAAACTACCTAGAGTTCATATTTGTCAAGATAATATGTGTTTTAAAACATCATTTGTTTTAATTCGTAATCTTACAGATAAGATCATCTTATGATTACCGTTTATATATTTATTGTACCCTTTTACTACCAGTAATGAAGGATTAAGTTGTAGACATTTAGGAAGAAGAATAACATTTAAATTTCTTATTAAACCCAAAAAGAGAGATTTAAGATTTATCCAAGATGAATCTATCTCTAAATCTTTGAATTTGTTTTAATTGTAAATTTATATATTTAAATTTCTTAAAAGAAGAAATTAAATATAAACATATTAAAGAACAGCTTAAGAACCAAGGAGTTCGAGAAAAAATTGAAGAATTAAAAACCTATTTAAAGGACAACCTTTGTTCTGATTCTCCTAATGCCTTTTAGCATTGGAAAAAACACGTTGTAAGGATTCCTTACACTAAGGAATTCTAAGAGCATTTGGTTCCTGCTAAGGCCAGGCCAATATAAATGAATCATGAACAAATAGAGTTATGTAAAAATGAAATTAATAATCTTCTTAGTAAAGGATTAATTAAACCTAATAAATCCCTATGGTCATGTCCCACCTTTTATGTCAACAATGAAGCAAAAAAGGAGAGAGGTGTTCCCCGTCTAGTTATCAACTACAAGCCATTAAACAAGGTCTTAGAATGGATTAGGTATCCTCTACCTAATAAGGAAGACCTTATAAATAGATTAAGCAACGCCACTATCTTCAGTAAGTTTGACCTTAAATCTGGATTCTGGCAAGTTGCCATTCACCCGGATGATAGGTATAAAACAACCTTTACTACCCCCTTCGGTTATTATGAATGGAATGTTCAGGCATTCGGTTTAAAAAATGCTCTCAGTGAATTTCAGAATATTCTCAACGACATTTTGAATCCTTTCAGTCATTTTGTCATCGTTTACATTGATGATATTCTCATTTTTTCCAAATCTATTGAAGAACACATTAAACATTTGAAATCGTTCTTCAAAATAGTTAAAGATAATGGACTTGTTCTTTCCCCTTCCAAATGCAGCTTATTTCAAGCTAAAGTTCGGTTTCTTGGTCTTAATATTTATCAAGGACTTATTCAGCCTATTGACAGAGCTATTCAATTCGCTAACCGATTTCCTGATAAAATCACCAATAAAATCCAACTTCAAAGATTTTTAGGCTCGCTCAATTATATTGGCAAGTTCTATAAAAATCTAAGGAAGATTTGCATACCTCTCTTTCAGCGTTTGCAAGACAATCCTCCCCCTTGGACCGACATCCATACTTCTATCGTCCAGCAAGTCAAAAAATATGTTAAGGCCTTGCCTTGCCTTGGCATCTCCAACGATTCAGCCTTTAAAATTATTGAAACTAATGCCTCAGATATAGGTTTCGGAGGTATTCTCAAGCAAAAACTAACCCTCAATTCTCTTGAACAAATTGTTCATTTTCATTCCGGTGCATGAAATAGTACACAGTTAAATTACATCACTATTAAAAAAAAATTCTTTCTTTAGTTTTATGTATTAACAAATTCCAAAGTGACTTATTAAATCAAAAGTTTTTGGTTCGTATTGATTGTAAATCTGCAAAATATGTTTTAGAAAAAGATGTGGAAAATATAGCCTCTAAACATTCCTTTGCAAGATGGCAAGCTCTATTGAGTATTTTTGATTTTGAGATTGAGTATATTAAAGGTAGTAATAATTCTATTCTTGATTTTCTCACTCGAGAATTCATTAACACAGGTACTGTTTAACCAAAATGAGCATCCGAGGAGCATCATCTTCTCGTGGTCCGGGTCGCCCTTCAGGCCCAAGTAATCAACCGAAAGGAGTTTTAGTTCCTCATCCAGTTAATCTAGTCCCTAAACCTAACCCAGTTAATAAATTCCATGTCCTTGGCTCTATCCCCAAGCCCTGAAGATTAAACAATTCTCTGAAGGTACTGTTAAAATAAGTTTTGAACGCACTAAAAGACCAGTCATCATAGAAGATTTTACTAGTTCTTTAGCACCTTCTATTCACACTAGGAGAGATACTGAAATACTTAATAACCCTTCTATTCGAGATATAAAAATGAAAGGTATCTTAAATCAAGGTCAAACTAGTCATCCTTGTTATACAACAAATGAAATTGTAGAAGAAGAAGAGTCCTCTACTACACCTTCAGAATACCGTACTCAGTCAGATTTTGAAATCCCTATTTGTAATTAGTTAAGAGTCATTAAAAAGTAATTTGTATTAGATTGGGATAATCTCGTTGAATATTTCAATTCCAAAACGAATAAAGAGAAAAGACATTTATTTCGTTCTAATCATCCAACTGATAAAGAGCGAGATAAAGTTGTTAATAGATGGAAACGATTTTTAAAAAATGATCAGATAAACATTACTTTTTATAATTGGTATGAAAAATATCATGGTAAATGTAATGTTATTACTAAAACACAGTGGATTAAAGAAGATAAGTCAAAAGTTTCTTCTAGTCATCCTCCACTAAATCGTTTCTTCTTTCACCAAAACACATTAGTTGTTGCGGTCCTTTCAAAATTCTAGATGGTAATAGAGATGAAAAGAAAATCATTGAACAAAATAATTTCACAAATCAGTATCTAGCAACCATAGGAAAATAGCTAGATAAGATTGAAGAAAAGTTTGATGAAATAATTATTAAGAGACCCGATTCAAAAATTGAACAACCCTTGTTAAAATTAACAGAAAATAGAGCCAGATTAGGTTTACCTAATAATGACGGTGAACTTATCCAAGTTATTGATAAGTTTATTAAAAAATTTAAAACTGAAACTGAAAAAAGTGGTACTATAGCTATCATTGATCAAGTTGAATCTGACGATGAAAGTGTTAGCCAATTAGATCAGTCTGATACTGTTTAAATTTCAGATCTTAATGACCAACTAAATAAATTAAACGTTAATAACACTAGTATTACAAGAAATCGGTATTCTAGGCCTATTCCTCCGAATTTATAATTTAAAGTGAAGAATCTAGCTAAGATATTTTCTATTTCTTCTAATAAAATTTATGAATGGAATATTGATGGTTTTAGTGAACAAGAAATTTTAAACAAATTAAATCACATGTTCATGGTAGCTAATAGCTATATTACCAAATTCAACAATTTGACTCAGCCCAATATTGTTGAATTAATAACTAGTGGATTTACTGGTATTCTTAGATCTTGGTGGGAAAAGTATCTCACAGAAGATAATAGGTTATCAATAGTCCATGTTGTCCAACTGGATAACGATGGTAACCCCATCTTTGATGAAGATGTTGGGGTTGGTCCTTTAGATGGAGTTAATACGTTAATATTTACCATAATTAAAAATTTTGTTGGAACTCCGAGTAATATCACAGAAAGAATTCACGACCAATTAAGTAATCTCACTTATCTCACCCTAAGTGATTTTAGGTGTTACAAAGATGTGTTTACTTATCGAGTTATGATGTGTAATGATAGCAATAAACCATTTTGGAAAGATTACTTGGGCCTGAAAGGCGGCCCAAACCACGAGAAGATGAACCTCCTCGCACACTTATTTTGAATGTAGGGTACCTGTATTAATGAATTCTTGGGTAAGAAAATCAGGAATTGAATTGTTACTACCTTTGATATATTTAATATCAAAATCAAAAATGCTTAATAGGGCTTGCCATCTAGCAAAAGATTGTTTAGAGGTGACATTTTCAACATCTTTCTCTAAAATATATTTTGCAGATTTGCAATCAATTCTAACTAAAAACTTTTGGTTTAGCAAGTCACTTTGAAATTTATTAATACATAATACTAAAGAAAGAATTTTTTTTTGATAGTACTGTAATTTAATTGTGTAGAATTCCATGCATCGGAATGATATCGGACAATTTGCTCAGAAGAAATAGGAGTTAATTTTTGTTTGAGGACACCTCCGAATCCAATTTTTGAGGCATCAGTTTCAACAATTTTGAAAGCTGAATCATTAGAAATGCCAAGGCAAGGCAAAGCCTTAACAATTTTTTTAACTTGTTGGACGACTGAAGTGTGAATGTCAGTCCAAGGGGGAGGATTATATTGCAAACGCTAAAAGAGAGGTTTGTAAATCTTCTTGAGATTTTCATAGAACTTGCCAATATAATTGAGTGAACCTAAGAATCTCTGAAGTTGGGTTTTATTGGTAATCTTATCAGGAAATCTGTCAAGAAATTAAATAGCTCTATCAATAGGCTGAATAAGTCCTTGATAAATATTGAGACCAAGAAACCGAACTTTAGTCTGAAACAGACTACATTTAGAAGGGGACAAAACAAGTCCATTGGTTTTAACTGTTTTGAAGAATAAATTCAAGTGTTTAACATGTTCTTCAATGGATCTAGAGAAAATGAGGATATCATCAATATAAACGATGATAAAATGACTGAAGGGATTTAGAATGTCATTGAGAATTTTCTGAAATTCACTAGGGCCATTTTTTAAACCAAATGACTGAACATTCCATTCATAATGAGCAAATGGGGTGGTGAAAGTTGTTTTGCACCTATCCTTAGAGTGGATGACAACTTGCCAGAATCCAGATTTAAGGTCAAATTTACTAAAAATTGTGGCATTGTTTAACCTATTAAGGAGGTCTTTCTTATTGGGCAAAGGATACCTAATCCATTCTAACACTTTATTTAATGGCTTGTAATTAATGACTAGACGAGGGATTCCTCTTTTCTTTTCTGTTCCATTATTGACAAAAAAGGCAGGACGGGACCAAGGGGATTTACTATGTCTAATTAATCCTTTATTAAGGATATCATTAATCTTTTTTTTGCATAAATCTATTTGTTTATGATTCATCTGTATGGGTCTAGCCTTAATAGGAATCAGATGTTCTCTAAATTCCTTAGCGTAAGGAAGCCTTACAAAATGTTTTTTCCTATGCTAAAAAGCATTAGGAAAATCTAAACAAAGATTTTTATTTAAATAGTTTTTTAAATCTTCAATTTTTTTCTTGAACCTTTTTATTATTAAGTTGTTCTTCAACATGTTTATATTTAATCTCTTCCTTTACGAAGTTTAAATGGGTGGACTTGCAGTTTAACAAATTCAAAGAATTAGAAATAGATTTATCTTGGATAAATCTTAAATCTCTTTCTTTGGGTTTAATAAGAAATTTGAATGTTATCATTTTACCTAAGTGTTTACAACTTAATCCTTCATTACTGGTAGTGAAGGGATATAATAAATATATAAATGTTAATCCTAAGATGATCTTATCTGTAAGATTACGGATTAAAACAAACAATGTTTTAAAACACATGTCATCTTGACAAATATGAACTTTAGGCAGTTTATATTTTATCTCTATTTGACTACCATTAGCAGAATTCAATTTTTCACTAGTCTAGCTTCTTATAATACTTGGTAGGGATTAAACCTTCCTTAATACAGTTCAGATCTGCACCAGTATCGACTAAGGCATGAAGTTGTATTGAGAAAGTCTTATAAATTACCAAATTAATATAAATATACCACTTTTGAATAGTGATATCGTTAATTCTTTTGAGAGAAAGACCTTGAATAAGAAAATCTGGCTCTTCTTTAGTATTTGATGATTCTGGTTCATCATGATTTTCATCATTAGAAGAGGAATCGTTAACTTGAAGGTCTGATTTCTTGACTTTAATTTCTTTTCTTAAATTGGAAATATCTGATTTCAGGTTAGAAATCTCCATTTTAAGTTTATTAACTTCTTGGTTTAACTCGGGGAGGGTAACTTCTTTGATTTGGGTTTTAAATCTTTCAAGAGCTTTATTAAGGCTAAATATATGTTTTTCTTTAGCTTTAATAATCTTGTTTTTAACCTTATTATCTTTAGTTAATAAATCTTTTAATTACCTTGTATACTGGATTTTTAATTCAGGATCTGAGATTTTACTAATTAAATCAATTAACAAAGAACTTTCTTCTTCTTATTTGGTAATCATATTAATCTTTTATTGCAACAATTCTCATTGTAATTGTCTGCATAAATAGTAACTTCTTCGTTATCACTATCTGTTTCATTGTTACTAATACTCCTACTAGAGGAATAAGGAATATCAGAACCCTCATCATTACTGATGTTGTTCTTAATTCTCATTAAATCTAACAGTTGTTCAGTATCTTCACTTGAAACATTTAACTGAGATAATTTTTGTTTTATCTTGCACTCATTTTTATAGTGCCCTTTTTGTCTACAATTGTGGCAAACAATTTTACTCTTATCATATTTTTTAGATTTTTTATTGAATTTTTTACCTGAAGGTTTAGGTTTAGTATAATAACTATCTTGGTTTTTATTTTTGTTTTGACAATTTCTTCTTTTATGATGTTTGTGACTTTTGCGGGAATCAACATGTTTATACTTGTGCTTTCTTCTAGAGGTAGCGACAGGGGGTAAACCATATTGTTCACCAAAAGTTCTTAACTCATATTCAGCTTTATTTTTATCTTTACTAGCTTGTTTAGCGAGTTTAAAATCTATGCACATTTTAAATCCAATTTTTTGAATGTAACTGATAATATCACCATAGGTTAAATTGTCATAATCAATATAACTTAAGTTTTTACTTAATTCTTCACGAACCTTATGAAAAAATAATGAAGGTAAACCATTAACGAATATTTCTTTTCAAAATGGTTTATTGCTATCATTACGCATCATAACTCGATAAGTAAACACATCTTGTACCACCTAAAATCACTTAGGTTAGGACAAGTGAGATTACTTAATTGGTCGTGAATTCTTTATGTGATATTACTAGGAGTTTCAACAAAATTTTTAATTATGGTGAATATTAACATATTAACTCCATCTGGAGGACCAACCCCAGCATCTTCATCAAATATGGGGTTACCGTCGTCATCCAGTTGGACAACATGGACTATTGATAACCCATTATCTTCTGTGAGATATTTTTTCCACCAAGATCTAAGAATACCAGTAAATCCACTAGCTATTAATTCAACAATATCGGGCTGAGTCAGATTGTTGAATTTGGTAATATAGCTATTAGCTACCATGGACATGTGATTTAATTTGTTTAAAATTTCTTGTTCACTAAAACCATCAATATTCCATTCATAAATTTTATTAGAAGAAACATAAAATTGCTTATCTAGATTCTTCACTTCGAATTATAAATCTGGAGGAGTATGCCTAGAATACCAATTTCTTGTAATACTAGTGTTATTAACGGTTAATTTATTTAGTTGGTCATTATGATCTGGAATTGAAACAGTATCAGACTGATCTGATTAGCTAACACTCTCATCGTCAGATTCAACTTGATCAATGATAGCTATAGTACCACTTGTTCTGTAAGACCCCAACTTATTATAAATAAAATTGAATTTTTCCTCTATTCATTATTCTAAATTAATATAGTGTTAATTTGATATAATGCTTTGGTTATGGGTGAAATGTGCAAATTTTGCAAAATAAGCAAGTGGTTATAAAATATTCATTTCTGTCGGGGAATATTCGTTTGGTCGTGGAATATTCTTTTTGTCGGGGAATATTCGTACGACGGCACAGCCATTTGTGGGCCCCATAACGGAAAATGGTTGAATGAAGGAAAACGACAAAGTATGAGTTTTATGAATAACGGCGTAGTTGTTACCGTTAACACTGTTGGATTACTTGGTGGTTAAAATATAAAAATACGCGTGGTTGCAAGAAAGAATATTACCTGTATTATTGCACAAAGATTGTTGAATTATTGATTCGCATACGTATGAAGGCACTACTCAATAATTGTTACGAAGAATTACTTATTCAATATTTTATTTTATTGATTCAATAATTGTTGCGTTGATAGTTTATATTATTGTTGTTTCAATAATTGTCACTGCATAATATTTCCCGTTATCAGATCAATAATTCATAGTATTTGAATAATATTATTAGATAGCATTATTGGCAATGTCTAGAAAGTTCTGTCAAGGAGAGGTTTGGTCATCTAATTGCGCGCCAGTAAGGAGAAATCCTTATTGGAAAGCCCCCTCTTTCCTGAGAACTGTCTGGTTGTCATAATTGTGATTCTGTAATATTATTTGTGAATAATTAATTATTGATTTATATGATAAGGAAATATTTATTTGATGTGGATATAAATGATGGATTTATTTATTTTATGTGGTTATTAATGAAGGAATTAATGCTGAGGTGTTTTATCAATATTTTGTCAGAGTGGATGTATTAAAAATCATTCGTTTGTGGATTTCGGATATTTTCTGTTGGGAATTTGGAAAAACTTTCTTCTGCAAAGTTGTAGAGAATTCGATTTCATACGGAATGGACATAAAATTCGTATTTTTCTGATAAACGGGCTATTTTCTATGAATGATTGAAGTTTCAGAAAATAAAATGATTTTTATTAAAAATGGGGTGGGACCCACTTTTGTTTTAACACATGTGGATCTGGCGATTTTGGTTCCAGTCACGCCATTTTGGGTGGGTAGACGTGAAGGTTGAAAAAAATAAAATAAATAATATTATTTTATTATTTTAGTCTCCTATGGCGTTCTAGCATTTTCCTATAAATAGGCGCTTAGGTTAGAATTGAAAATCACACCAGAAAAAAGTTTTCTTTCTCTCTAGATTATCAAGCGTATTTTTGTGAGTATTTTGATACTTTGAGAGTTACTGTTTGGTACAACTTTTCTTCGGCTTTCTATCCGATATTCCGATCAGAAGTACCGTTATTTTGAGGTAAGGGATGTTATTTTTTTGTAATGATGTTATTTTTTCAATATCATTATACCAAAATATTGGTATGGATTTTATTGTGGAATTTTTACCTTTTTGTATCGGAGTTACTATTCACGTATACAACACTATTCACGTATACGAATTTATTCACGAATACTAATGACTATTCACGAATACACTAAGACTATTCATTCAATAGAAAAATAAAAATTTCTTCTTTTTGTCCAAGATGTCTATTATGGTTACTATCTTTGATTGTATCCAAGTTTTGATCTTTATTTTGAATTCTGCTTCACAATTGGTTATTATGAAGTATTATTGATCTTGGATAAACTGTTATACGAATCCCTAATATTTGTCCTTCTGTCTCACTGGATTCATTTTCTTTAAAATATTTTTCATCATCCTCAGTCCTAAATGATGATATTACTAAATATCTTTGGCCTGTAGTGCAAAGATGAATGATTAACTGATGAATATCTTTGGCCCGTAGTGCAAAGATGCACAGGTGTTGAGATGAACATGACCAATTGGTGATATAAATGAATATCTTTGGCCTGTAGTGCAAAGATGAATATTTAATTCAAGATGTATATTGATTGATGTTGCAGAGATAGAATATTGATGATAGACTTTTAAATCTTAGAAGATAGTAAAATTCATTCTCTACGTGACTCTTCTAATGGATTGTTGTTTCCGCTGCATTTGTTGATCTAAAACTTGTTGTCTATTATATTCTAGCAGATTTTTCCCTGTTGAAGACTAATGATAATTTGTTGTATATTATCTTAGTCATAATATTCTTTACTGGGCTAATTGAACTCACCCTTTTCCTTTTTGTTCCATTTTTCTTCTCAGGAGGTGAGAACATAGCAGGATCTAGTCGGGGTATGGAGTGATGGTTCTAGAAAGATATTTTAGCAGTCCTCACTATTTCTGTAAAATAGTGTATGAATAATTGTAATGAGGACTTATTTGGGTGTGGATATTGTCTAGAAGACAATATTTGTATTTAAACTCACAGTATGTGTTGTCGTATTTTGCACGACAATTGTATTATTAAAGTTGTAGTTTGCTTTCTGTACCATGTATTTGGCGACTCAGAATGGGTGTTGTATACCTATTTTGGGGGCGTCACATGTTCCAATTTTAGTTTTAAATTTTTTAATAAACTTATCAATAACTTGGATAAGTTCACCGTCATTATTAGGTAAACCTAATCTGGCTCTATTTTCTGTTAATTTTAACAAGGGTTGTTCAATTTTTGAATCGGGTCTCTTAATAATTATTTCATCAAACTTTTCTTCAATCTTATCTAGCTATTTTCCTATGGTTGCTAGATACTGATTTGTGAAATTATTTTGTTCAATGATTTTCTTTTCATCTCTATTACCATCTAGAATTTTGAAAGGACTGGCAACAACTAATGTGTTTTTGACTGAAAGAAGAACAGTTTCGAGTGGAGGATGACTAGAAGAAACTTTTGACTTATCTTCTTTAATCCACTGTGTTTTAGTAATAACATTACATTTACCATGATATTTTTCATACCAATTATAAAAAGTAATGTTTATCTGATCATTTTTTAAAAATCGTTTCCATCTATTAACAACTTTATCTCGCTCTTTATCAGTTGGATGATTAGAACGAAATAAATGTCTTTTCTCTTTATTTGCTTTGGAATTGAAATCTTCAACGAGATTATCCCAATCTAATACAAATTCCTTTTTAATGACTCTTAACTGATTATGAATAGGGATTTCAAAATCTGACTAAGTAGAGTATTCTAAAGGTGTAGGAGAGGACTCTTCTTCTTCTACAATTTCATTTGATGTATAACAAGGATGACAAGCTTGACCTTGATTTAAGATACCTTTCATTTTTATATCTCGAATAGAAGGGTTATTAAGTATTTCAGTATCTCTCCTAGTGTGAATAGAAGGTGCTAAAGAACTAGTAAAATCTTCTATGATGACTGGTCTTTTAGTGCGTTCAAAACTTATTTTAACAGTACCATCAGAGAATTGTTTAATGTTTTCAATATTTAATAAATTGTTATTAACCGGTTGTTGAGGTATTTCACTGGGCAAAGTCCATTGACTAGGTAACGTAATGTCTTTCCAGAGGATTGTTCTCGGAATCTGAACATTAGCATCACTAGTTGAACTTTGAATTAAAAAAGTTTGATCTTTAGGACTTTTATTAAGAGCATGAACATTTAAATTTGTTTTCATGGTCTTATAATATATCCTATAAATCAAAGCTAAAGTTTGAGAACCCTCTATCATTTGAGTGATTTCACCTGCAGTTTTAATGTTTAATGTTAAAGCTTTTAATAAATTATGATCACTTAGGCTTAAAGTGAAATCAAGAAAGCAAATGAAATGGATTGGTCCATTATGCAAACTTGATTCCAAAATGCCAATGATACTTAGGAAATAATTAAGAAATCTAGCATCTCTAAGACAGAGGTAGATACATGAATTAATTCCTTTAATATTTAGTGGTTTGACTGCAACTTGAATAGGTCCAATATGAATAAAATTATAACCCTTTTTCATATGCTTTTTAATAACATCGGGAGATAAAAGACTACAATTTTTATATTCTTTGTTAATTGCATAAACCTTTTCAATAGTTTTGACATTATAATCAGTTTTATAATTATCTAAAAAAGTTGACTGATAAATTTCTCTGGAGAAACTTTGGGTATGTTCCAATTATTCAAAACTTGACTAATGTTTTCATAACTATGTTCTTCCTGTTAACTATGTCTGGAACAGGGGGCAAAGCTGACCTGTGACTAGCAGAGGAGTTAGATCTAAATAATATGTTCATCCTTTACTAACTTCAAAATTAAATCTTATTCATTTTTCATTCATGCATACCCTCTTACCTTAAGCAGACACATACCTATGTTCTATTGATATAACCCGACATTGCTCGCTCCTGAGACTTACAAAGGTTAAACTCACACGAACATGGTGGACTACAGTAAGTCATGTGATTTCAGAACAAGAAAGACAAAAATTTTGAAAAAGAAAAAGATTACTGATTAAGATATATATATATATATATATATATATATATATATTAACTTATCTCAAATAAATCAAACTGTAAAAAAAGATTTGTCAAGGCTAGTACTTGGTACTATGTCCTTAAAACAATTATGCCCTCCATATGGTGCTCAGAGTTGATAGCACTTGTCTCCCAGGATATAATAGCATCGTATACTTTAGCAGCACTACAAAAAGTATACTTTACGAACCAAAAATAAATGCTTCAACTCTCTCTCAAAATAACTATGAAACTGATGAAAAAACTGAAGACTAGAATGACTAATAATACTTAATTGCTTGTGAATGAGTGAATGAGAAGGATGCCCCCTCCTATCTATTTATAGGAGGGCTTGGTGACCCTTCGAATAGACACTTAACCCTTGAAAAGGCATGGGATGCTTCTGAAAAGGCATGACACAACATCCTCTGGCCAAAACGACATAGTTTTGATCATTTACAGAATGGATGGATTTATTCAGACCCATAAAATGACGTAGTTTTAAAATTAGTTTTAGGCTTAATAGAAAAGGCGCGACAAAACGACGTAGTTTTGGGGCGTCCTGTTAGAGTTTATGCCCTAGAGGCCAATTATTTGATATAATTTCTTAACATTTTGATATTATATTTGATTGAATAAATGAATGATTTTATTATGGTTTTATTTACTGCGTTATATAAATGTTAACATAATAAAATTCCTTAGAATAGTGATACAAATTATATAGTTTCAAGTATGTGACTTGAACATGAGATTATATAATTACAATTAGTATCATTACTCTTAAATGTCCCTAGTCGAGTATCATTGTTGATGGGACAACAATGATGCATTGAGACTAGTATGTGGATTGACTAATGACCAAATCTCATTGGTCATAAATATATGAGATATTAAGTCAATGCATAAGTACATGTTAGAGAACGATGTAATTGGATGACCCACCATGAGAATTCTACGTGGAACAAAGATGCAAAGTGTCATTAGCGATTCTCATAGTGACAATGATGTAATGGTCCTCCGACCCGAAATCACTATATTACTACATGGAAATTTATGTACTTTGATATCATCAAATGTCACCTTTAATAGGGTGGACTATAAAGATGATTATTGGGTACACCATGAATCGTGTGAGGAATATGAGTGATCTAGATGGAATATAACCCTCCTATATATTAGGGGTGATATCCATAGGCCACTTGATTGAGTAGGACTTGAAATGCATGGCCACGCTCAAATAGTGATTTGTTTCATATAGTCTACTCATTGATCAAGAAAACAAAGATTAAATTATGAAGAGTATAACACATTCCATGACTCGAGTTTAATCTAGGATGTCAAGGTTAAAAGGATTAAATTACATTGAAACATTGGTCACGAAAAGGTTGCATCGAATCATCGATCTTATTATTACTTGGGTAGCATTGATGCATTACTAGATGCCGCTCATTGTTTATAATTTTATAATATGATTTTAAAATTATTGCCAACGTAATAATAACTTATAGGGTCACACACATAGAACGTAATTAAAAGGGAATTAATTTAAATTGTAAAGATTTAAATATGTCAATATGATTGATAGTATTTAAATTACGAATTTAAATTAATAGGATAATTTATATATAGGTATATTAATTAAGTAAGACTTAATTAAGATATATATATATATATATATATATGTATTTGGATTTTATTAAATTAGGTTTTGATTAATTCCTTTTAATCGCTATATATATGATATGTAACAGCCATTTAGGAATGATTCATTAACTAAAAACCCTAGCCGCTCTTAGAGAGAGACTAGAGAGAAACAGTTCCGAAAATCCTCATCCTTGGTGGCTAATCATGAGCCTTTTTTTCTCGCAGATCGCATTTACTGATTCATGCATGCGTTCATGTGGATACTGTAATACCCGAGAATTTCCCGTATTATTAAATGAAGATATTAATGGAAACAAAATTTCTGTGAATATAAGTGTTATTATTTTGAGAGTCGGTTAATTCAATTGATTCATATTAGATCAATGTGTATTACGATGTGTGAAGTGATAATGGGATTTGTAAAATGCCTTGTGTGGCATAATGTGAAACGAAGAAATCCGTTAAGCAAATTAAAACGAGAATCTAGAAAATTAATAGTGTTGATCATGTGATTTCATGTGTAATCAATATGCTCGTAGACTTATAATATTACTCTTTTGGACATTAATTCATGTCGTATAAGACGAGTATGACAATAGGGGTTGACACTGGCTTAAGCTAAACCCGTGTGGCATCCTTTGTCAAGTATACACAAGCGCTACGTCTCAAAGAATACAAATCCAAGGCCTTGCAATTGCTTAGTGATCAGTTGGAGAAAAATTAATTCTTCTACCTTGGAAAATTAAATGAACAATTATGTGGCATGTGTGACATTAATAAACCATGAAATAAAGTGCGCAATTAAGTAATATTAATTCTTATATTAATTAATTGTTAATAGTTGTGGTAGAATATTGAATTCTTAGTAATTAACTAATAATGTGTGATTACTATTATTTGCAATATATTATAAAGATGAATAATGATTATGGAAATCCATAAATACATTAATCAATCGATGATGGGATTAATTAATATTGATGTTAATTAATCAAGGAAGTGAATAAATTATTTATAAGTAAGTTAGTAATATAATAATATTATATTAACAGATTATATGCATATGAGCAATAATACAATCATAATATATAGTGTAGTGTGACTATATATTAAGATCTATGAAACTATATTATATTAAGTGGTGATTAACCAAGGGAAGGAATAAATTTATTTATTTAACATAAATAAATAAGTTATTAATATAATAAGGTTATAATATGGTTATATGAGTGGTAGAGATAATTATGGAACTACCCGGACAATAATATCTGACTGCATTATTTTATTGTGTATATTTAATGTACATGGACTATATGATGTGAGTGTATAATTTATCCCTAAAATTCCTAATATGGTAACAATTTTACATTAAGATTTTATTGTGGGAAATTAAGTAGACCAAACCAAGCCTAGATATCAAGAATGCTAGGATTTTCTCTCTTGTCCCATAATAAGTGTCACCAAGTACAATGAACAGTAACTTGAAGCTATATTACGTAAACTTTCTAGCTACTAAATTAGAGGAGATCATTGCTAAGCTAAGTGGCTGGTAAGGGTTGTTAAACTACTCTTCATGAACCTATGTGTCTTGCCATTGCACCATGGGCTCCAAAATTGTGTAAAGCCAATGACTAGTCCATGCTTTCTCTATAAATTAAGCTTGAGTTCAGATTTTTGTGTTGCTAAGAGTTGTCTAATTGAAGCATTCAAGTGGCTGAGCAATTGTAGAAGCTTATTCAGTGTGTGGGAAGTCCAATTTAAGCTTAAGAAGGTATAATTTTTATCTATGTTCTTGAGATGGGCTTGTTTGATTCTTGAAATTTCTTAAATTCATTTGTTAATTGATATGATTAAACATGTTATAAGGTGTTTAGGAAGTTTACTAGCATGTATGAACACTTTAGGAATCATTTGGGACATGTTTGATGTCAAGGAAATCAAGTTGGCCAAGACTACGCGCAAAAAGCAGTTCGCGTCAGACTGATCTGCATCAAGACAGCAATAGCAACATGCCTAGTTCTTGAATTGGTTGGAACTTCGCATTTTGAAATCTGTTATGTGTTGATCGACCATTATGGCTTAAACTAGCATGAAAGCATGTTTAAGGTGTATGTATAAGTATATGAATCTAAGTTGGGCATGTTTTAATAGACTTACATGATTAATGAAGACATATGGTTTAAATAGAGATTTGGACTTTAAGTTTTGAAAACAAACTATGTTAGAGATCATGTTCTGCAAATTTTGAACCTAGTAAGCTATGCATAACTGATTTTACACTTAGATGAGCATGCTAGAATGTACGTAGTCCCTTTGTTCATAACTACCTTATTAAGCCTTGTGTTAGAAATAATTTCAAGAAAAAGCTTATTTAGTGAGCTAATATTCATGACCACCACACATGATGTATATTCTAACTATGCAAACATGTTGGTCTGGCTTAGAAATGCATGAATAGACCTTTAGATTGTGTTTATATGATTAGTAAGCAAGAATGAACATGTTGAACCTACTAGTGACCTTTAAACATGAATATTGACAAACTATCTTGAAATATAGAATCTGACCTTTATAAGCATGTTGGTGGTACTCTTAGACTCACTCATGTAGAATAACCATAGATATACCATGCTTGTGTATCATATTTCAAGAAAAGCATGAGCGAAGCCTATTTTCAACTAAAGCGGTGTTAGTTTTTCACGTATGTGTTATGAATACTCATAAGCATGCCTAATATGAGTTTTATAATTATCTTGTATGTTTAGAGAGCAAGCATGATAGACTTTGTGGTTTCATAACCTCGAATGGCCTTAAATTGTTGAAATAATCAATTTAAAAATATATTATAAAAGGGAACCTAGATTGACTTGAGAAGCATGAAAAGAACCTTAACATGACAAATATATCATGTATGATTGTTTTGAAAAGCAATGGGATAGAAACCACAAGGCAAAGAAATTTGAATCTTGTCTTGGCAGGAGACGGTAATGACTCTGTGGGTCTAAGCTTAGCAGGCATGGCAATTGCGCCATTCTGGAATCTTGAGTTCTGCATTCTATTTTGAACTAATGTTGAAGCATGCCTATAGGATTACTTTAACTTATCTTACATGACCAATATGCTATGAAATATGTTAAGAAGCATGCTATGTGATAGAGACAAATGTTGATCATAACTACCAAATGTTGAGTCCGAAGAATGTCTTCAAGAAATTAGGCAATCAAGCCGTCGTGGTATTTTTGATGACTTATAAACTGATTTTGTACCATATGTGCATACTTAAATCGTGTCAAGCTTGTTTAAAGACTGTGTTAGCTAATGAATATCTTAATCATATAATACGCTATAAATAGGATTCGAAAGTGTTGAGTTATTAACGTGGATAAACTACGCGTAAGGAAAGTTCCCTAAACTTACTCTAATTATTATTGAGCGAGTTTCCTTTAACTTCACTCTTGATTGTGCAAGTTTCTTGAACCCTACTTTTAAACTTATCTTGTGAATGTAAGTTATCCCGCGTATTCGTTCAATCGAACTAGTATGCTTAAATTCTTGTGAAAGTTATTATTCATGTTGAACTTAATATTGTTCTTGAATATTGTGAAAGAGTCGATGCCATTTGATTCGGCTAGACTATATGCATGCTTATAAAAGTTGTCCAAACCAATTGATTGGTGCTGAAATCTTGAAAACTGAGTTGGACAACCCTTTTGGTAAGGGGAGTGTATGTCGTTGGAAACCCCAACACATGAATGAATATTATTGTGGTGTTATGCATAACGTAAAGTATTGTAGACTGATCATCTATAGTACTTGATATTTTTGGGTTATCAATTTAATATTGGTAACTCTAGTGGAGGTTTAATAGTCCCTAGTGACTGCTCAGTATAAATTGTTTATCCAGTTGGATACATTGTTAGTCGTTGAATTCATATATATCTGTTGATTTATATTGAATTGTCGTTCTTATTCCAAGAATTGTTGATATTCCTTATCCATGATGTTATTCTGACACTTTGAACTATCCTAGAAATGGCACTTCGATATTTCAACCTTGTGATATTATATCCTATACCCTTGTTGTATATTACTTACTGGGCAATTTGTGATCATCCTTGCTTATTTAAAACCTTTCAGTTAAGGAGCAACGGGGAGGTGTCTTTGGTACAGACAAGGGCAAGGGCAAGGCTACCGACTAGTTTGTCCCCTTTATGTTTAAGATTATTAAGTTGTATTAAGACTATGTTTAAACTTAAGTAGGATTATGTAATAGGTCTTTATTCGATACTATTATGTAATCTATTAAGTACTGTAAGTTGCGAGACTTGGGGGAATAATTATAATAAATCATTGTATATTACTCTAAATTAGATTTTTCGTTGTGAATGTGTTATTTTAGTTATTATGGTATTACTTTGAGCACGTGACGATCCAAATTCGAGTGACCAAGTGGAGGTCCGAATTTGGGGGCGTCACAGGTTGGTATCAAAGCTATAGTTATAAACCTTTGGAACAAGAGTCCTTTGATTATAACTTACGAAAACCTAGACGTTAGGAAGGAGATAAAACTCATGTAGAGTTTTCCTTGAGAGACTTAGTGTGTTATGAAATGTAACTCCATTCTATAAAATGAACTTATGTTTATTTAACATTCTAATGGAGTTGTTGTTTGTGTTGTCTTATGTTGGTGATTGTAGGATGACTGACATGGGAGGACCTAGCCAAGTAGTAGAGGAGGAGCCGCGTGATATCCACGTAGTCTATGAAGCACCATTGATAGCGGAGCCTATTTCAATAGTGGCCCCTTTTGATGATGATGATGAGGAAGAGGTGGAGTCTGATCCGGAGGAGGAGCCTTTGGAGGAAGAGGAGGAGGAGGAGCCCGAGCCTATGATGGACTCCGATGAGGCTACTTTTGAGGATCGGATGTTAGGAGAGTATGAAGAACAGATCTTAGAGTTAGGATGTAGAGTGGAGGAGTTAGAGGCTGAGGCTAGGGAGAGAGAGTCTGCATTCCAGAAGTTGAGGGACGAGGACCATCAGAGGCAACTAGTGATGCAGGAGATGGAGGTGGAAATCGCTCACCGTAAGGAGGCAGGGATCCAGATGGGAGCTTTATTTCATCGAGCAGTGGTGAGGAATGTTGAGGTGGCAGGAAAGCTAGAGGAATTAGAGCAGAAGGTTTTAAGTGAGAAGGCAAAGAAGGAGGCTCTCCGAACTCAATTAGAGATGGAGGTAATGGATAGGATTCACTTCGAGGAGAAGTGGGAGGAAGCCAATGATAGGGCAGATGATCTAGAAGATGAGGTGTGATGCAAGAGCTGGAAGATGAACAAGATGGGCTATGCTCTACGTACGGCCATGGAGAGATTGATCGATGGGGTAAATCACTACCCAGCTAAGCAAGGACAGACCCGACATACCATAAGTCGGGATATGGTGGTACACATCACATAGAAGGAATATTAGAGCTCTGTTGAGCGTGGGATGTTAGATTCAGTCTAGAGGGAAAAAGCTCAGTAGTATAGTATTTTTATTTATGTGTTATTAATATGTTGTTGTAATCTCAATCTTTTGTGTAAGATGTGAGATAGTGGTAGACCCCCAAATTTCTAAAAAGTGTTAGAGGGGTAGTAAGTTAGTATGTCCCCGTCTTTTGTGATAATAGGGGATATGTGATATCATTTATAGCAGTATGCTAGAAAAGAACATGCGATGTAACCATTTGGCATATGAATATAAATGATCTTAATTCAGAAATGTGTTATAAACCTGTAGTTCTTTTCTATTGAGAAATGTCTAAGTATTATAATTAGATAATAAAATGAAAATTTTGTGATGCAGAAAATGCTGCCCAGACGTAGAATAAATGTCCCATAAGAGTCAGTTAATTATGAGAGAGATCCTGTAGATCTAATACAGAGACTGGTAGATTTATTGGGAGAAGCTTTGAGGGGAAGAAACGAACCCATACCACCTGTTCCCCAAGCTGTCCTAGTAACAACCTTCAATGATTTTAAGATTGTAGGACCCCCAGAGTTCGCGAAAACCACTGACCTGATAGTTGCGCAAACCTAGATCAAGGAGATCGAGAAGGCCTTCACTATAGCTCGCGTGGGTGAAGACCAGAAGACAGTATTTTCCACATACATGATGAGGGGCAAAGCGAACTATTGGTGGGAAACTAATCAGTAGAGAGCGGGGGAAGGAACGATAACATGGGAGAGTTTTACTACGTTATTCTTCGAGAACTATTTCCTGAAGAGTATGAAGAGAAGGAAGGCGAGACATTTTGAGCAAGGTTTGAAGCCGTGGTTGTATAATAAGGTATCAGTCTTCTAGATTGATTCCTTTACAACGTTGTTGGAGAAGGCAATCATTGCGGAAGGTGGCAGTGAGGCCTTAAGTCTATATCATAAGGAGAAGAAGAACAAGAACGCTGGTAGTGAGCATCGTGGAGGGAGAAACAACGGAGGAAGTAACCCCGAAAAAAGGAAATGGGAAAATAACAACAACATAAACAATAACCAAGGTGGGAGTCACCAGGGAAACTTCAAGAAGAGGACCGAAGCTTACAACAAATGTGGAAGAAGTCATCAGGGAGAATGCTGGAAGAGGAAAAGCACTTGCTATAATTGCGGCCAAGAGGGGCACATATCGCCAAATTGCCCAAAGCCGAAGAAGATCAGAGGATGTTTTGTTTGTGGATCAACAGAGCACCAGATAAAGGATTGCCCGAAGAAAGGAAGCGGTGGAGCTGGCGGAAGCCAGGGAGGAGGAAGTAAGTTGATGATTGGTGGACCTACGCAACCCAACCGATCGACTGCTCGAACCTTTAACATGATCGTCCAAAATGCCGTAGCTGCAAAGGACATGGTGTCTGGTATAATCCCAATCAATAATATAAATTCTTATGTATTATTTGATCCGGGTGCCACGTGTTCGTTTGTATCTGAAGAATTTGCTAATAACTTAGTACACCCCGAGAACGATTAGAAGATCCTTTAAACATAGAAGTTGCGAATAAGGAAATAATCCCTGTAAAATACGTCTATCGAAATTGTCGCGCAAACATTAGAGAAACATGAACTGAGCGTCGACCTGATTCCTATTAGATTAGGAGAATTCGACATAATACTCGGGATGGATTGGTTATATAACCATGCAGCAGTAGTTGACTATCAGAATAAATGTGTGAACCTTCAGACTCCGAGTAAGTCTAAGGTAGTGTTTTATGGTAGCTCATCGCTTAAGCAATCGTGTTGCGTTACGATGATGCGATCGGTGAAATTATTAAAGAAAGGATGCGTAGGTTATTTAGCTTACATCGTGGATACTCGAAAAAAGGGAGTAGAGATTAAAGATATACCCGTAGTGAGTGAATTTCAGGATATGTTTTTGGACGATCTGTTTGGCCTTCCGCCAGACAGAGAAATCGAATTCGTAATAGACTTACCACTGGGAATGGCACCGATTTCGAAAGCTCCATATTGTATGGCGCCAGTAGAAATAAAGGAATTAATGATACAACTTCAAGAGTTATTGGATAAGGGTTACATTCGACCGAGTGTGTCTCCTTGGGGAGCACCAGTGTTATTCGTTAAGAAAAAGGACGGATCGATGAGGCTCTGTATCGATTATCGAGAATTGAAAAGAGTAACGATCAAGAACAGATATCCATTACCAAGGATAGACGACTTATTTGATCAACTGAAGGGAGCGAAGTGTTTCTCGAAGATCGACCTACGGACAAGATATCATCAACTGAAGGTGCGGGATGAAGATATACCAAAGACTGTGTTTAGAACCCGTTATGGACATTACAAGTTTTTGGTAATGTTATTTGGTTTAACTAATGCTCCGACAGCATTCATGGACTTGATGAATCTAGTTTTCAAGCCATACTTGGATAAATTCGTAGTAATTTTCATCGACAACATTTTGATCTACTCGAAGACAGAGGAAGAACACGTCGAACATCTGAGGATTGTTTTGGAGGCACTACGAAAGGAGGAGATGTATGCGAAGTTTTCTAAGTGCAAATTTTGGATGAAGAAGGTGCAATTCTTAGGCCACGTGGTGGATGAGAATGGAATCTCAGTAGACCTCAAAAAGGTCGAAGCGGTAAGTAATTGGGAACAACCGAGAACTTCGACGGAGGTGAGAAGTTTCTTAGGGTTATCTAGGTACTATCGAAGATTTATCCAGGATTTTTCTAAGATAGCGACCCCGTTAACTAATTTGACGAGGAAGGCGGTGAAATTTGTATGGACCGACAAATACGAAGAGAGTTTTCAAGAGTTAAAGAAGAGATTAAGCGAGGCGCCTGTATTATCATTACCAGATGATACGAGAGGATTTGTGGTGTATAGTGATGCATCGCATAGAGGACTGGGATGTGTGCTATTGTAACACGGCAAAGTCATTGCGTATGCATCACGACATCTGAAGGATTACGAAAAATGATACCCTACTCATGATCTAGAGTTGGCAGCAGTCGTTTTCGCGCTAAAGATCTGGAGGCACTATCTATATGGGGAGAAAGTGGAGATATATTCAGACCATAAAAGCCTTAAATATTTCTTCACTCAAAAAGAACTTAACACGCGGCAATGACGTTGGCTCGAGCTATTGAAAGACTACGACCACACTATTCAATACCATCTGAAAAATTAACGTGGTAGTCGACGCGCGTTGAGTAGAAGATCATATGCGCGAACGAAAAGTGCGATGATGTCAAGTATACGCGATAGAGCCAACTTTAATAGAAAAAGTTAAGGTTGCTCGAGCCACGGACCGGTGATGCATATGAAGAAGAAAAGTACAAGAAGGTGCTATTATTAGGGGCGAGAATTGATGAAGAAGGAATACTTGAGTCCACTCCGGACTTTGTGTTTCTAACGATTCTAATTTGAAGTACAAGATCATGATGGAGGCACACAATACACCATTTGCAATCCATCCTGGAAGTACTAAAATGTATCGTGATCTTCGACATACATTTTGGTGGAACAATATGAAGAGAGAGATTGCAAAGTTTATCTCAACATATTTAACTTGTTAACGTGTAAAGGCGGAGCATCAAGTGCCTAAGGGACCATTGCAACCACTTGAGATTCTGAAATGGAAGTGGGAACACATTACCATGGATTTCGTTACGGGTCTTCCCACGATTTCTCAAGGCATAAATGTTATTTGGGTTATTGTTGATAGATTAACCAAGTCTGCACATTTCTTGCCGATACGGGAGACTTATTCTCTTGAACGTCTTGCTCAAATGTACGTAAATGAGATTGTGAGATTGCATGGCATGCCAGTATCCATAGTTTCGGATTGTGACCCAAGATTCACTTCAAGATTTTGGGTTAGCTTGCAAAAAGCTATGGGTACGGATTTAAGATTCAGTTCGGCATACCATCCTCAAACAGACGGACAATTAGAGAGGACTATTCAAACTCTTGAAGATTTATTAAGACTCTGTGTCCTAGACTTCAAGGGCAGTTGGGATAAGTATTTACCATTGGTGGAATTCTCCTACAACAACGATTATCGAGCAAGTATAGGTGTGGCCCCATTCAAGCATTATATGGACGAAAGTGTCGCTCTCAATATGTTGGGATGAGGTGGGTGAAGCAACATTGTTGGGACCCGAAGTTAAGACGATATGACTCACCGAAAAGATCCAAATGATTCGATAACGTATACAAAACACAAGATCGACAAAAGAGTTATGCGGATCTTCATCGAAAGGATGTGGAATTTAGTATAGGGGATCATGTATTGTTGCGTGTTACCCCATGGAAGGAGTTACAAGATTAGGGAAGAGAGGAAAGCTCAATCCACGATTTATTGGTTCATTTCAAATTCTTGACCGAAGTAGGAAATGTAGCCTATAGACTCGCGTTACCTCCAAGTATGTCTCGTGTTCATAATATGTTTCATATATCGTGCTTCAAATATGTGAAAGACCGAATCACGTTATTGAGTTAGAAACCAGGACGAGATAGTAGAAGACTTAACGTATGAGGAAGTACTGTCAAGATCTTGGATAGGAAGGAGCATGTCCTACACGACGAAGGTTATACCACAAGTTAAAGTCTTGTGGAGGAACCATCTTATAGAGGAAATGACCCGGGAGTTGAAAGCGGAAATGAAAGCGAGGTATCCTCACCTTTTCGAAACACCAGGTACGTATGTCAATTTCGAGGACGAAATTTCATAAGGAGGGGAGGTTGTAAGACCCCAAATAATTAATAAATGAAATTTAATTTCCTCTAATTATTATTTTTAAATAGTAAGGGTTGATGTGATTAATGTGGATAGTTATGGGTAAAATACGCAAATATTTCAAAATAAGCAAGTGGTTATAAAATATTCATTGTTGTCGGGGAATATTCGTTTGGTCGTGGAATATTAAATCTTGTTGGGAATATTAAATCGATTTAGCCACAAGACCATAATGTGGGCCCCATAACAAAAAGCGATTGGAGGAAGAAACGACAAATATAAGTTGTTTAAAAATAAGCTGGCGTAGTTATTACTGCAGTTTATCTTTGTTGGAATACCCGGTTGGTTAAAACACGATGTCTGGCGTTGTTGTTCGCAAGGTAGCACTGCAGTATTGCACCAATTATTGACTCTTACGTAAAAAGGCACTACTCAATAATGGTTACTGTAATTATCGCATTCAGGTGTTTTATTTTATTGATTCAATAATTCTTTGCGTTGATATTTTATATCTTTCTTTGTTGTTTTAATAATTGTCATTACACGGTATTTTTCTTTATCGAAGCAATAATTCATATTATCCCGAATAATATTATTAGATAACATTATTGGCAATGTCTAGAAAGTTACATCTAAGGAGAGGTTTGGTCACCTAATTCTTGCGCCAAGAAGGAGAAATTCTTATTGAAAGCCCCATCTTTCTTAGGAAGCGCACTGGTCATCAATAATGTAATTACGTAATATTATTTGTGAATAATTAATTATTGATTCATATGATGAGGAAAATATTGATTTTATGTAGATATAGATGGAGAAAATTTTTATAGTGACAATTGTTGAAAATTGAAATTTTATCTTTTTTCGATAAAATAATTCATTTAAATATATATAATATTATATTTTAATAATATAATAATGGTGATATTTTTACAACGAATGTGGGATATATGAGTATACGAGGAGGAAGAGTATTTTTGTTGCAATAAATATTTAAAACATGTTAAACATGTAAATTGGACCCCATTTATCGATGAAATTTGATTAAAGCCTCTAAAATCGCTTCGTTTATGGATTTGGTCAATTTACATTTGGAATTTGGAAAAACTTTCTTCGCAAAGTTGTAGAGAATTGAATTTCCTATAAAAAATCGCAAGATTGAATTTTTCGACAAATGGTTATTTATTATGAATTATTGAAGTTTCAAGCTCAAATAATTAATATTTGGAAGTTTAAAATATTTTTAATTACTAAAACGTGATTTTCATTTTGTGGCTCTCATTTAACATGTGATATGAGCTGAATTCAGTTGATAAGAGTGGGCGTTGGAAAATTTTAATATAAATTAATATTTTATTAAATTTTCGCTTTGGTGTTCTAAGCATTTTCCTATAAATAGGGTGCTTGGGTTATAATTGAAAATCACAATTTAAGCTCAAGTTTTCTCTATATATTATCGAGCGTATTCTTGTGAGTATTTTGAGTATACTTTGAGTATTGTTATACGGTGAAAGTTCAAGATATAGCCTATATCCAGTATTCCAGTTAAATCTCGATCTTTCGAGGTAAGGGATATTATTTTTTTCAGTAATGATATTATTTCTTCAATATCATTATTTGAAATATTGATCAAGTTTTTATAAAATTTGGAACTTTTGGTGTCTGAGTTACTATTCACGATATCTGACCTTTATTCACGATATCTGATGATTATTCATTAATCTAAGACTATTCATCGAAAAATAAAAATTTTTCTTTTCGTCAAAATATCTATATACGGATACTAGCTTTGATTGTATCCATGTTTTGATCATTCTTGAATTTTACACCACTATGATTATTTTTGAGGTATTTTGACGTGGATAAAAAACAAAGTACGAATCATTAATCCTTAATCCTTGTCATTTTGTTTCTTTGGATTCGTTTTTTTAAAAAATATTTTCATCATCCTCGGTCTTAAATGATGATATGATTGAATATCTTTGGCCCGTAGTGCAAAGATGAATGATTTATGATGAATATCTTTGGCCCGTAGTGCAAAAGATGAATGATTTCGATGAATATCTTTGGCCCGTAGTGCAAAGATGAGCAGTGTTTAGATGAATATGATAATCAGTGGTGAATGTCCTTGGCTCGTAGTGCAAGGATGAATATTTGATCCCAGATATATATTGATTGATGTTACAGGATAAAAAAAATAGGCGATGAACTTTAAAATTCATACATAGAAGATAGTAGTTCGCATTCTCTACTTAACTCTTCTAATGAATTATTATTTTCATTGCGAATATTGATTTAAAACTTGTTGTCTATTGTATTCTATTATATTTTTCCTGTTGAAGACTAACGATAATTTTGTTGTATATTATCTTAGTCATAATATTCTTCTTTGGGTTAGTCGAGCTCACCCTTTTCCTTTTTGTTCCATTTTTCTTCTCGGGAGGCGAGAATATAGCGATGATGCAAGCTCTGGGGTATGGAATGAAAGTTCTAGGAGAGTTGTTTAGTAGTCCTCACCATTGTTGTAAAATAATGTATCAATAATTATGATGAGGATTTATTTGTTTGTGGATATTATCAGATGGCAATATCGTATTTAAACTCACAGTTTTACTATTGTAATAATAAAGTTGTAGTTGTTTCGCATGCAGTGTATTGACAACCTCGAGAATGGGTGATGTAGACCTATTTTGGGGGTGTCATAATGAACCTATGTGTCTTGCCATTGCACCATGGGCTCCAAAATTGTGTAAAGCCAATCACTAGTCCATGCTTTCTCTATAAATTAAGCTTGAGTTCAGATTTTTGTGTTGCTAAGAGTTGTCTAATTGAAGCATTCAAGTGGCTGAGCAATTGTAGAAGCTTATTTAGTGTATGGGAAGTCCAATTTAAGCTTAAGAAGGTATAATTTTTATCTATGTTCTTGAGATGGGTTTGTTTGATTCTTGAAATTTCTTGAATTCATTTGTTAATTGATATGAGTAAACATGTTATAAGGTGTTTAGGAAGTTTACTAGCATGTATGAACACTTTAGGAATGATTTGGGACATGTTTGATGTCAAGGAAATCAAGTTGACCAAGACTCTACAAAACAAAGTCCGCTTACTTTTTGAATCGGCATGGTAGCAGTTGCAATTGCTTTTAGTTAATTCCTAATTCAGTTGGAACTTCTGTTTTGAAATCTGCTATGTGTTGATCGACCATTATGGCTTAAACTAGCATGAAAGCATGTTCAAGGTGTATGTATAAGTATATAAATCTAAGTTGGGCATGTTTTAATAGACTTGCATGATTAATGAAGACATATGGTTTAAATGGAGATTTGGACTTTAAGTTTTGAAAACAAACTATGTTAGAGCTCATGTTCTGCAAATTTTGAACCTAGTAAGCTATACATAACTGATTTTACACTTAGATGAGCATGTTAGAATGTACGTAGTCCCTTTGTTCATAATTACCTTATTAAGCCTTGTGTTAGAAATAATTTCAAGAAAAAGCTTAGCCTAGTGAGCTAATATTCATGACCACTACATGATGTATATTCTAACTATGCAAGCATGTTGGTCTGGCTTAGAAATGCATGAATAGACCTTTAGATTGTGTTTATATGATTAGTAAGCAAGAATGAACATGTTGAACCTACTAGTGACCTTTGAACATGAATATTGACAAACTATCTTGAAAGATAGAATCTGACCTTTATAAGCATGTTGGTGGTACTCTTAGACTCACTCATGTAGAATAACCATAGATATACCATGCTTGTGTATCATATTTCAAGAAAAGCATGAACGAAGCCTATTTTCAACTAAAGCGGTGTTAGTTTCACGTATGTGTTATGAATACTCATAAGCATGCCTAATATGAGTTTTATAATTATCTTGTATGTTTAGAGAGCAAGCATGATAGACTTTGTGGTTTCATAACCTCGAATGGCCTTAAATTGTTGAAATAATCAATTTAAAAATATATTATAAAAGGGAACCTAGATTGACTTGAGAAGCATGAAAAGAACCTTAACATGACAAATATATCATGTATGATTGTTTTGAGCAAGTTTAGATGTAGAAACCACAAGGCAAAGAATTTGAATCTTGTCTTGGCAGAGGATTCGGCAAGTAGCAGACTACTCTTGGCCCTGAAGCTTAGCCATACATGGCGCAGCTGCGCCATTCTGGAATCTTGAGTTCTGCATTCTGTTTTGAACCGATGTTGAAGCATGCCTATAGGATTACTTTAACTTATCTTACATGACCAATATGCTATGAAATATGTTAAGAAGCATGCTATGTGATAAAGACAAATGTTGATCATAACTTCCAAATGTTGAGTCCGAAAAATGTCTTCAAGAAATTAGGCAATCAAGCCGTCGTGGTATTTATGACGACTTATAAACTGATTTTGCACCATATGTGCATACTTGAATCGTGTCAAGCTTGTTTAAGGATTGTGTTAGCTAATGAATATCTTGATCATATAATACGCTATAAATAGGATTCGAAAGTGTTGAGTTATTAACGTGGATAAACTACGTTTAAGGCAAGTTTCCTAAACTTACTCTAATTATTATTGAGCGAGTTTCCTTGAACTTCACTCTTGATTGTGCAAGTTTCTTGAACCCTACTTTTAAAATTATCTTGTGAATGTAAGTTATCCCGCGTATTCGTTCAATCGAACTAGTATGCTTAAATTCTTGTGAAAGTTATTATTCATGTTGAACTTAATATTGTTCTTGAATATTGTGAAAGAGTCGATGCCATTTGATTCGGCTAGACTATATGCATGCTTATAAAAGTTATCCAAACCTATTAATTGGTGCGGAAATCTTTGGCGAGTTGGACAACCCTTTTGGTAAGGGAGTGTATGTCGTTGAAAAACCCCAACACATGAATGAATATTATTGTGGTGTTATGCATAACGTAAAGTATTGTGGTGATCATCTATAGTACTTGATATTTTTGGGTTATCGGTTTAATATTGGTAACTCTAGTGGAGGTTTAATAGTCCCTAAATTTGATCGTCAAGATAAATTGTTTATCCGGGGTTGGATACATTGTTAGTCGTTGAATTCATATATATATCATTGATTTATATTGAATTGTCCTTCTTATTCAAGAATTGTTGATATTCCTTATCCATGATGTTATTTCGACACTTTGAATCATCCTAGAAATGGCACTTCGATATTTCAAACCTTGTGATATTATATCTTATACCTTTGTTGTATATTACTTGCTGGGCAATTTGTGATCATCCTTGCTTATTTAAAACCTTTTAGTTAAGGAGGAACAGGGAGGTTTCTCTAGTATAGACAAGGGCAAGGGCAAGGCTACCGACTAGCTTGTCATTTTTATGCTTAAGATTATTATGTTGTATTAAGACTATGTTTAAACTTAAGTAGGATTATGTAATAGGTTTTTATTCAATACTATTATGTAATCTATTAAGTACTGTAGGTTGCGAGACTTGGGGGAATAATTATAATAAATTATTGTATATTATTCTAAATTAGATTTTCCCTTGTGAATGTGTTATTTTAGTTATTATGGTATTGCTTTGAGCATATGACGAACTGAATTCGAGTGACCAAGTGGAGGTCCGAATTTAGGGGCATCACAGATACTATAGAGGCGCAGTTCGTTTGGATTGCGTTAGAGATTCGTATCAATTCCAGCTTCAATAATCGGAATACATTTTTAACCACTTAATTAATATGGTTTTAACATGGATCCTGTTTAGGGTTTCAAAATTGCTTTAAATTGTTCTTTTTTTGCTGCGTTTTTTTTGTGTCGAAACCCTACACGTCCATTCAGACTGATACGCTTTTAGCAGATACCACTTTTCAAAACGACACATTTTTGATAATATAATAAATATCGTTTATCAAAATGACAAATTTTTGATAAAATTTAAATAAATTTTGTCGTGTGGGTTTGAACCAAGTCTTGGCTAGGATCTCTCCCTTCTACAAAAGTGGGGTGCCCCTTAGAGCCCAAACACAAGAGCAATTTCCTTGTATATAAACACATTAAAAGTTCTTAACCGATGTGAGACTTGTCTTTTTTTCACATGTATTTGTTATCATTTATCATTTCTAAGTGTGATCTTTGGGAGTTAATATCTCATTCATTACTTCATGAATTTGAGCTTGCAAATACTTCATTTAATCTACTCATAGAGTAGATTACATTAATATATGGAATTATTAAAAATAATTAATGACACCTACACACATATATATATATAGATGCACGAAAGAGAGAGATGCATATACTAACAGTCAATTAAATCATAAAACTAAAATAAGAAATTCTCTTTATTGATTGATAACTTGAAACTATGTACAAACAGAAATTAAAAGAACTTACAAAATTAAAACATTTAAGCTGGAGAAGTAGAGAAGAGAGGGTTAAGTAGGCTAAGCGGTGGTAGAAACTAAAGATTCTTACGAGAGAAGGCTCGAGTCTTTCTAAGTTTCAATGCGCCTAAATAGTGAGTTAGTTTCCTTTTATAGAATAAGGAAAAGAACTATTACAAATGCAAATGTAAATGAAATACAAAAGAAATTTAAATTACAAATGATTACAGCATATGACAATTTGTTGATAAGCAGTGCTAACTTTTGACAAAATCTGAGACGCATTATTAACTTTTGACCGGATGGTAACAACTTTTGACATAACCACGCTTTCGGTGGAAAGAGAGCATCTTTCTCGATTATTATTGTGAGCGCGTATGTTACTAGAAGCGACTTTGATTGGAAAAGCAAAAGCTGATGACTAATTGGCAGCCGGAGAAGGTCATGGTTGACGGAGCCGGAGCCGGAAATTACTGTGGACATCAGGTAAATGGGTCCTGAGCATCCTGTAGGTTGACGGTGCCATAGGGATCATACAGACCATCGTCATTTGCAAATTGACTGGTTGAATCATTCTGGGAAAAAGCTGAAGAATGAGCAGAAGCTTCTTCATGTAACTCATCAATTCTTTTATTGAGGGCCTGAGCAATAAGTTTTAACTCGCTGCCGGAGCAATCTTTGAAATCAGAAATGCTATGAGCAGGGAAGAAACTGTGGGGTGGTTTTGACTTTAGACTCTTTGGACTTTGACTTCTGATCTGAAAAAGGAGGATCGGGAAGACCGACCCTTGGTTCTTTTGATTGATAGCGAAGGAAGGAATGGTCGTGATCGAAAAAGGAGCAATCGAACAACAGAAATTCTGCCGAAACTGGTGATAATACATTAATATCGAACTTATCCCACCATTTGATGTAAAAAAGCGGGAAAGTCGAGGGTGGATCAACAATAATAATTTGGATTAGAAGCATTAGCGAGAGAGGGAGGAGAAACTCCATATTGGCACTTAAGAATCCGAGGAATTTTATATTTCTTGATGAAAAGAAGAGTGAGAGGAATATTCTCATTCTTTGGGTCGGGTTTACTATTGTTTGAAAAATGGTGACTTGAACCTTAAGGGGATCGGGAAGGAGGTCATAGAGTAGAACCATGCCTATACCACCAAAGAAAAAACCAATAAGGGATTGGGCTTTTGAACTTGTGGTCAAATTGAATGAACCACGAATGACTATGAGACTCATTTTGGTGAAGGAGAACCCTATACCAGGCATCAATATAATCATAAAAACAGAAGGAATTATTTTGAGTGGTGAGATCCATTAGATCGGAGGGATTCTTTTACCCCAATCGAAATTTGAAGGAAATGCTTAATATACAAAGAATGGTAAAGAACTTTGGATTTATCATTATTTGCATAAATAGGTTTGATATTTACCGACTCTATTTCAATGAGAATGTCCCTATGTCGCAAGTGATTTATAAGGAGGCGAGTGGTTGGAAATGCCATCCGTGGGGAAAAAGCGAGCATAAAGCTTAAGCTGGGTCATTTTGGGTTTCATGTATGGTTCAATATGGAATAGATAACTTTCCCATTTGAGCACATGCTCTCGGAATGAGGATAATGAAATTTGAAGGCGAGACTTTAGCAGGAGTACTGAAAGGGTCAATAGGTTCAGGTTTATTTACTAGAGCTGAACTGTAAGGCTTGGGAATTGTCCCAAAGACTGTGAATTTATTTAACTGGTAAACAGGAGTAACTGGATGAGGAATCAGAGTTCCTCTTGGTTGGTTACTTGGGCCAGTAGGGCGACCCGGACCCCTTGAGGACGATGATCCTCTAATGCTCATAACTGAATAGTACCTGTATTAATAAATTCCTGAGTGAGAAAATCAGGAATTGAATTGTTACTACCTTTAATATATTCAATATCGAAATCAAAAATGCTCAATAAAGCTTTCCATCTAGCGAAAGAATGCTTAGAGGCCAAATTTTCAACATCCTTTTCTAAAATGTATTTGGCTGACTTGCAATCAATACGAACTAAAAAATTTTGATTTAACAAATCACTTTGAAATTTATTAATACATAATACTAATGAAAGTATTTCTTTTTAATAATCTTGTACTTTGGTGAGTAGTATTCCATGCACGAATGAAATCGAACAATTTGTTACGGGAATTTGATGTTAACTTTGTTTGAGAATGCCTCCAAAAGCCAATATCTCGAGGCGTCGGTTTCAACAATTTTAAAAATTTGAATCATTAGAGATACCAAGGCAGGCAATGCCTTGACGTATTTTTTGACTTGTTGGACGACAGAAGTATGAATGTCAGTCCACGGTGGGGGGTTATCTTGCAAACGCTGGAAAAGAGGTTTGCAAATCTTCCTGAGATTCTTGTAAAATTTGCCAATATAATTTAGCGATCCAAGAAATCTCTGCAGTTGGGTTTTGTTGGTTATCTTATCGGGAAACTTGTCAGCGAAATGAATAGCTCGTTCAATTGGCTGGACTTGTCCTCTAAAGATATTAAGACCAAGAAACCTTACTCTGACCTAAAACAGGCTGCATTTGGAAGGTGACAAAACAAGACCATTGTCTTTAACTGTTTTGAAGAAAGAAATCAAATGTTTAATATGTTCTTCAATTGAATTGGAGAAGATGAGAATATCATCGATATAGACAACAATAAAATGACTGAAAGGATTCAGAATGTCATTTAAGATATTCTGGAATTCACTGGGAGCATTTTTTAGGCCAAATGCCTGGACATTCCATTCGTAATGGCCGAATGGAGTAGTGAATGTTGTTTTGTACCTGTCGTCAGGGTGGATGGCAATTTGCCAGAATCCGGACTTAAGGTCAAATTTACTGAAAATGGTGGCATTACTTAACCTATTAATTAGGTCATCTTTGTTGGGTAGGGGGTACCTAATCCACTCTAAGACTTTGTTTAATGGTTTGTAATTGATAACTAGACGAGGTATGCCTCTTTCTTTTTCTGCTTCATTATTGACATAGAAAGCAGAACAAGACCAAGGGGATTTACTAGGTTTGATTAAACCTTTACTAAGGATATCATTAATTTCCTTCTTACACAGTTCTATTTGTTCATGACTCATCTGAATAGGCCTGGCCTTAGTAGGAATTAAATGTTCTTTAAATTCCTTAGCATAAGAGAGCCTAACCATATGTTTCTTTCTATGCCAAAAAGCATTGGGAGAATCTGAACAAAGATTGTCATCCATATATGTTTTTAACTCATTAATTTTAATCTGAATATTTTCATTTTGAAGCTGTTTTTCAACCTTTTTATATTTAATTTCTTCCTTTAAAAATTTTAAATGTGCAGATTTACTGCTTAGTAAATTTAGTGTTTTGGAGATAGATTCTTCTTGAATGAATCTTAAATCTCTTTCTTTAGGTTTAATAAGAAATTTAAATGTTATCTTCTTTCCTAAATGTTTACAGCTTAATCCTTCATTACTAGTAGTAAATGGGTATAATAAATATATAAATGGTAACCCTTAAATGATCTTATCTGTAAGATTGCGAATTAAAACAAATGATGTTTTAAAACACATATTATCTTGACAAATATGCACCTTAGGTAATTTATATCTTATTTCCATTTGACTACCATTAGCAGAATTTAATTTTTCACGCGTTTTTTTGTAATACTTAGTTGGGACTAAACCTTCTTGAATACAATTTAAATCTGCCCCTGTATCAACCAAGGCAGGAAGTTGTATTGAGAAGTTTTTGTCAACAACTAAATTAATGGATATATACCATTTTTAAATGGTGATATCTTTAATTCTTTTAAGTGAAAGACCTTGGATAAATAGATCTGGATCATCTTTAGCACCAGATGACTCTGGTTCATCGTGATTCTCATCACTAGATGTGGAGTCATTGATCTGAAGATCGGACTTCTTACTATCAAAATCTTTCCTTAAATTAGAAACTTCTAACTTTAAATTAGCAATTTCTCTCTTGAGTTTATTAACCTCCTGATTTAATTCTGGGAGAGTAACTTCTTTCACTGGAGATTTAAATCTTTCAAGGGTTTTATTAAGGCTAAAAATTGGTTTTTCTTTAGCTCTAATAAACCTATCATTATCTCTATTATCTTTAGTCAATAAATCTTTTAATCGCGCTTGATATCTTGAGCCTTTAATTTAGGATCAGTAATTTTACTGATTAGGTCAATTAGCAAAGAACTTTCTTCATCATCTTTGTTAATTACATTAATTCTTTTATTGACGACGACGGCAACCCCATATTTGATGAAAATATTGGTGCTGGTCCGCCTGATGGAGTAAATACTTTAATATTTACCATAATAAAACATTTTGTAGGAACGCCTAGTAACATTACTGAAAGGATTCACGATCAATTAAGTAATCTCACTTGTCCCACTCTAAGTGATTTTAGATGGTACAAAGATGTTTTTACTTCCAGAGTTATGATGCGTAATGATAGTAATAAACCATTCTGGAAAGAGAAATTTGTCAATGGTTTACCATCATTATTTGCTCATAAAGTTCGTGAAGAATTAAGTAACAATTTGGGATATATTGATTATGACAATCTCACATACGGAGACATAATCGGTTATATTCAAAAATAGGATTAAAAATGTGCATAGATTTTAAGTTAGCTAAGCAAGCTAGTAAAGACAAGAAAAAAGCCAAATATGAGTTAGGGACTTTATGTGAACAGTATGGTTTACCCCCTGTTGCTCCCTCTAGAAGAAAGCACAGACATAAACATATTGATCCTCACAAGAGTCACCAACGTCATAAGAAAAAATGAATTCATCATAAAATTAAAAACCAAGATAATTATTATAATAAACCAAAACCTACGCGTAAAAATTATAATAAAAAACCTAAGTCTAAAAAATTTGATAAGAGTAAAATTGTGTGCCACAATTGTGGGCAAAAGGGTCATTATAAAAATGAATGTAAAGTAAAACAGAAATTATCTCAGTTGAATATTTCTAGTGAAGATACTGAACATATATTAGAGTTAATGAGAATTGAGAACAACGTTAGTAATGACGATGGTTCTAGCATCTCATATTCCTCTAATAATAACAGCAATCAAGAGTCGAGTAGTGATGTAGAAGAAGTCACTATTTGTACTGATAACTGCAATGAAAATTGTTGTAATAAAAGAATTAATGTAATTAACAAAGATGATGAAGAAAGTTCTTTGCTAATTGACCTAATCAGTAAAATTACTGATCCGAAATTAAAGGCTCAGTATACGAAGCAGTTAAAAGATTTATTGACTAAAGATAATAGAGATAATGATAGGTTTATTAGAGCTAAAGAAAAACCAATTTTTAGCCTTAATAAAACCCTTGAAAGATTTAAATCTCCAGTGAAAGAAGTTACTCTCCCAGAATTAAATCAGGAAGTTAATAAACTCAAGAGAGAAATTGCTAATTTAAAGTTAGAAGTTTCTAATTTAAGGAAAGATTTTGATAGTAAGAAGTCCGATCTTCAGATCAATGACTCCACATCTAGTGATGAGAATCACGATGAACCAGAGTCATCTGGTGCTAAAGATGATCCAGATCTATTTACCAAGGTCTTTCACTTAAAAGAATTAAAGATATCACCATTTAAAAATGGTATATATCCATTAATTTAGTTGTTGACAAAAACTTCTCAATACAACTTCCTGCCTTGGTTGATACAGGGGCTGATTTAAATTGTATTCAAGAAGGTTTAGTCCCAACTAAGTATTACAAAAAACGCGCGTGAAAAATTAAATTTCTTTAATGGTAGTCAAATGGAAATAAGATATAAATTACCTAAGGTGCATATTTGTCAAGATAATATGTGTTTTAAAACATCATTTGTTTTAATTCGCAATCTTCTGAGATAAGATCATTTAAGGGTTACCATTTATATATTTATTATACCCATTTTACTACTAGTAATGAAGGATTAAGCTGTAAACATTTAGGAAAGAAGATAACATTTAAATTTCTTATTAAACCTAAAGAAAGAGATTTAAGATTCATTCAAGAAGAATCTATCTCCAAAACACTAAATTTACTAAGCAGTAAATCTGCACATTTAAAATTTTTAAAGGAAGAAATTAAATATAAAAAGGTTGAAAAACAGCTTCAAAATGAAAATATTCAGATTAAAATTAATGAGTTAAAAACATATATGGATGACAATCTTTGTTCAGATTCTCCCAATGCTTTTTGGCATAGAAAGAAACATATGGTTAGGCTCCCTTATGCTAAGGAATTTAAAGAACATTTAATTCCTACTAAGGCCAGGCCTATTCAGATGAGTCATGAACAAATAGAACTGTGTAAGAAGGAAATTAATGATATCCTTAGTAAAGGTTTAATCAAACCTAGTAAATCCCCTTGGTCTTGTTCTGCTTTCTATGTCAATAATGAAGCAGAAAAAGAAAGAGGCATACCTCGTCTAGTTATCAATTACAAACCATTAAACAAAGTCTTAGAGTGGATTAGGTACCCCCTACCCAACAAAGATGACCTAATTAATAGGTTAAGTAATGCCACCATTTTGATAGAATTTGACCTTAAGTGGGATTACGCAAATTGCCATCCACCTGACGACGGTACAAAACAACATTCACTACTCCATTCGGCCATTACGAATGGAATGTCCGAACATTTGGCCTAAAAAATGCTCCCGATGAATTCAGAATATCTTAAATGACATTCGAATCCTTTCGGTCATTTTATTGTTTGTCTATATCGATGATATTCTCATCTTCTCCAATTGATTGAAGAACATATTAAACATTTGATTTCTTTCTTCAAAAGCAGATTTAAAGACAATGGTCTTGTTTTGTCACCTTCCAAATCTTGACTGTTTTTAGGTCGGAGTAAGGTTTCTTGGTCTTAATATCTTTAGAGGACAAGTCCACCAATTGAGCGAGCTATTCATTCATTTGACAAGTTTCCGATAAGATAACCAACAAAACCCAACTCGCAGAGATTTCTTGGATCGCTAAATTATATTGGCAAATTTTACAAGAATCTCGGGAAGATTTGCAAACCTCTTTTCGGCGTTTGCAAGATAACTTCACCGTGGGTGACATTCATACTTACGTCAGTCCAACAAGTCAAAAAATACGCCAAGGCATTGCCTGTCTTGGTATCTCTAATGATTGAATTTTTAAAATTGTTGAAACCGGCGCCTCGAGATATTGGCCGGAGGCATTCTCAAACAAAAGTTAACATCAAATTTCCCGAACAAATTGTTCGATTTCATTCGGTGCATGGAATACTACTCGATCAAAAGTAAAGATTACTATTAAAAAAGAAATACTTTCATTAGTATTATGTATTAATAAATTTCAAAGTGATTTGTTAAATCAAAATTTTTTAGTTCGTATTGATTGCAAGTCAGCCAAATACATTTTAGAAAAGGATGTTGAAAATTTGGCCTCTAAGCATTCTTTCGCTAGATGGAAAGCTTTATTGAGCATTTTTGATTTCGATATTGAATATATTAAAGGTAGTAACAATTCAATTCCTGATTTTCTCACTCAGGAATTTATTAATACAGGTACTATTCAGTTATGAGCATTAGAGGATCATCGTCCTCAAGGGGTCCGGGTCGCCCTACTGGCCCAAGTAACCAACCAAGAGGAGCTCTGATTCCTCATCCAGTTACTCCTGTTTACCAGTTAAATAAATTCACAGTCTTTGGGACAATTCCCAAGCCTTACAGTTCAGCTCTAGTAAATAAACCTGAACCTATTGACCCTTTCAGTACTCCTGCTAAAGTCTCGTCTTCAGCCCCCAGTTATCCTCATTCTGAGCATGTGCTCAAATGGGAAAGTTATCTATTCCATATTGAACCATACATGAAACCCAAAAATGACCCAGTTAAGCTTTATGCTCAGTTTTTTCCCCCTGGATGGCATTTCCAACCACTCGCTCCTTATAAATCACTTGCGTATTATAGGGACATTCTCATTGAAACAGAGTCGGTAAATATCAAACCTATTTATGCAAATAATGATAAATCCAAAGTTCTTTACCATTCTTTGTATATTAAGCATTTCCTTCAAATTTCAGATTGGGGTAAGAATCCTCGATCTAATGGATCTCACCGGTCAAAATAATTCCTTACGTTTTTATGATTATATTGATGCCTGGTATAGGGTTCTCCTTCACCAAAATGAGTCTCATAGTCATTCGTGGTTCATTCAATTTGACCACAAGTTCAAAAGCCCAATCCCTTATTGGTTTGTTCTTTGGTGGTATAGGCATGGTTCTACCTATGACCTCCTTCCTGATCCTCTTAAGGTTCAAGTCAGTCATTTTTCAAACAATAGTAAACCTGACCCAAAGAATGAGAATATTCCTCTCACTCTTCTTTTCATCAGTAAATATAAAATTCCCTGGATTCTTAAGTGCCAATATGGAGTTTCTCCTCCCTCTACTGCTAATGCTTCTAATCCAGCCATTATTGTTGATCCACTCCCTCGACTTTCCCGCTTTTTTTACATCAAATGGTGGGATAAGTTCGATATTAATGTAATTATCGGTCGAGTTCGTTGAGAATTTCTGTTGCTCGATTGCTCTTTTTCGATCCACGACCATTCCTTGGCTAGTCAATCAAAAGAACCAAGGTCGATCTTCCGATCCTCTTTTCCGATCGAAGTCAAAGTCCAAAGAGTCTAAAGTCAAACCCGATCCTACTGAGTTCTTCCATTTCTCATAGCATTTCGATTTCAAAGATTGCTCGGCAATGAGTTAAAACTTATTGCTCAGGCCCTCAATAAAAGAATTGATGAGTTACATGAAGAAGCTTCTGCTCATTCTTCAGCTTTTTCCCAGAATGATTCAACCAGTCAATTTGCAAATGATGATGGTCTGTATGATCCCTATGGCACCATCAACCTACAGGATGCTCAGGACCCATTTACCTGATGTCCACAGTAATTTTCGGCTCCGGCTCCGTCAACCATGACCTTCTCCGGCTGCCAATTAGTCATCAGCTTTTGCTTTTCCACCGAAAGCTGCTCTAGTAACATGCGTTCACAGTAACAGTCAGAAGATGCTCTCTTTTCCACCGAAAGCAGGGTTATGTCAAAAGTTGTCGGCCATCTGGTCAAAAGTTAATAATGCGTCTGTATTTTGTCAAAAGTTAGCACTGTTTATCAACAGTTGCTTGTCTGTAATCATTTGTAATTTAAATTTCTTTTGTATTTCATTTACATTTGCATTTGTAATAGTTCTTTTCCTTATTCTATAAAAGGAAACGGAACTCAGTCATTTAGGCAGACTTCGAAACTTAGAAAGACTCTGAGCCTTCTCTCTCAGAAGAATCTTTAGTTTCTACCGCTGTTTAGCCTACTTAACCCCTCTTCTCTACTTCTCCAGTTAAATGTTTTAATTTTGTAAGTTCTTTTAATATCTGTTTGTACATAGTTTCAAGTTATCAATCAATAAAGAGAATTTCTTATTTTAGTATATATATATATATATATGGTTGTGTGAATATGAGTAGTAACTTACTAACAGCATCAAGGGAAGCTAGGAGGACTTGTCCAGGAACCATGGTCAGGAATGCCTTGCCTGCTTGGGATCGAACCACAGGTCTTATTATTGATCCCGTAGCAACCCCAGCACCATCCAGCAATGCTTTGCTCATTTCTGTCATCTTTGACAATTTTCTTACACTACATCCATGAATGAACAATGTTCAAAAGCCAACAAACAAAAATTTATAACATTGCTCTTATTAACATTACAAAAATTTATAACATTGCTCTTATTAAAATTTATATATTTATAAAATTTACACTACAACGATGCTTTAAGATAGATACCGTTTTATGCTTTTATTAACATTGCTCTTTCTGGTTGCAGCATTGCTTTTCATGTTGCCATTGCTTTCAGTACTTATTAAGACACCATTTTTAATTCCCTCCGCAGCTCGCGTTTGGATGATCATTTCCCCTCCCTTCTGCACCTGTTTATATACCCCCAACCAATTTTATTCCAATATATATATATATATATATATATATATATATATATATATATAAGATCACAATGATATGCAAAATGTATAGTACTCTTATATTAATACTTGAACATAAATTACCTGGTTAGTGTAAGCATTACTCAATTTGAAAATCCCCTTGACAATCTGACCAGTTCCTCCAGCAATAGCCTTGGCCAAAACATTATTATAGTCATCGATTCTTGGAGCAAATTCTTTCCAATCAACATCCTTATTTCGACTGCTAGACGGTGGTGATGAACTAGAGAAGCAAGAGTTTTCACTCAAGTATGTATCCAACAATTTCAAATTCCCACCATTTTGCTCCGAAAAAGTGACTCCATAACTCAAAGGAGTAGCACCTTTCATAGGCAAGGAAAACAGATAATGCAAAGCAGCAAGCTTCACAACAGGCTCATCTCTTGTCAAAGGCCATTGAAGATCATCACCAACTTTTATAGTGGTAGCAATTGAAACATTTTCATCCAAAATACGAAAGAGAGTAAAATCGCCATTGGAGAGTTCTAAAGCTTCTCCTTCATCCATGAGATGGAGTTTGCAGCCGGGTATACGCAACAAAACTTCATGTTTGACATTTTTGGGCTCTGGGTTAATGTTTTGTTCTGATGGATTAGGTGGTGAAGTTGTTTTGGTAGGAGATAGACTCTTTGAAGAATAATTCTTGGACCTAAAACAGTTAATTGTTTTGTTTGTAATTTTTGTAGGATGAAGGGGAAGAATGGTGGGAGAGAAAGAAAGTAAAAGATGAAATGAAAATGGAACAGAGAAAGTTGAGGTGTGATTGATTGATTCCCCTTGTAGTCTACTTTATGCTATTCTTGATGAATAAGTTCTTGTTCGGGTATTTTTAACTTTCGGTGGAAAGAAAAAATGTACACCAACACATGAACAAAGGTACAACTACTTTTAAACTATCGGACAAGTACAGGATTGATTACATGGAATCTAGACTATTGAGCCATTGACATTGCTGCAAAGGCTAGTGATGAATCCCTTCACTTGTCATTAGTAGTAATTAGCATGAAGTTAATTTTGATAATTAACTAATACAGTATCGCCTTAGCGTGTTAATACTGTTGGTCAATTGACCAACTTATGGTAAGGTTAATTTCATGCCGGATCCCTTGCCACTTATTTCCAATCAACATTCAACAATGATGTACTCATGCAACAATTGATGTCTCAAATTTTGTAAATTAGGGCTTCTATTGAATCAAATTTAAGAGAGTTTATGTAGCAGTACGGTATAAACTCGCGAAATCTCTTTTTTCTTTTTCTTTTTTTTTTTCGTTGTAATGGTTGTCGGTTCTAAGAGACTGGTTGTCGGTTGGAAGAAGCACTTGAATTTATCATTCCTTTGTCAGTTGTAATACTCGAACTTAATAATATTTTTCAATTTTTTGAATTGGTTCTCCCAAAAAAATAAAAATATTAAAAATAACCAACTACGACAACAATTTTATTAAGGAAAAAAATCACAAAATAACAAAAATATGTGACTTGGAAAAAAAATCCAATAGCTAATAATATGAAGCATATAACGGGCTAGCAGTAATGAGCAAAAGCCCATTTAGGCCTGAAGACGGGAAAACTCAAAACCTCCACCGCTAAATAATGTCGTTCCAAACCCGGCCCATCTACAGCAGCATTTAACAAGAGATCTTCCCCGTGGAGAACACAAATCTCAATCCCCTTTAACAGCAGCAGATTCCCCGGCGATATAAGTCACCGGAATTCAACCTTGTCGTCCGATTTCATAGCAGGTCAGCTCATTCTCTCTCAGTTCTCCACTATTTCTTCTCACTCACCAAACATTAACATTTTCTGATATTTTTTTTTAATTGGCTGAATGTATAAGCAGTGAGAGTGAGGTAGAATTGAGGTCATGGAGATAATAGCACTGACATTGATCATGGGTCTCTTATTAAGTTTCTATATTGTAATTCCCCGGCTTCTTAAATCTGGTAAAGCTTTCTCTCTTTTTTTTCTTCTTTTTTTCTTTTTTTGGAGTGTAAGAAATTGGGTAACTACTAATTTACCAAATATTATGCAATTTTAATTTATTGATGTTTGATGCATTGTATTTGTGGAAATTCAGATCATAGTAAGGCAGTTCAGTCAAATAGTATCACCAAGGTATTTCACTTTATTAAGTTCCCAAATCCTTAGTGTAACTTAATTTAGTAGTTGTTTTTCAGCTGTATGTTTCTTGAAAGAGGCTAAAAGATAGCATTTTGAACCTCCTTAATCTACAAGGTGTTTATATAATTTGCCCTTCAGCTCAAACCATATGTATGCTCATTTATTTAACTTATTCAAATGTCCCTGATTATTTGAACCACTGGCCTACATAATTTATCTGCAAAGAATTGTCTAATACATGGCCTCTGCTAAACTGAAAAATAAATACTTGCAACTAATTTTAGGGTTATGCAAATGGAGTCTATTAGTTAAAATTTTCATACAATGTATTGAATGTATTGGAGGCTGCGGCATTGGAAAAGTAACAGGTGATTGCTGCTAGAGCTTGATAAATCTTTATTATGATACTACATACCTAAAATAGTTATCAAGACATTATTTGATGCTGGTGAGATGTGAATTGTGCCATTTAACTCCTCTGAATATAGGAAACCTGGAAGTAAAGGTATACCTGGAAAAGGTGAGTATAGGAAACTTTATGACTTTAGGGAGTGCATGGGCTAGAGTTATTAGTTAGTTAAGTCCTTACTAGTATGTAAAAGGAAAAATGAATGTCTTATTATACAATTGGTATATTATTTTTTGAGAAGTATATATATGACATTTAATTATCTTCTGCACTTCTGCTACAAAGTGTTAGAGTTTGTGCGGTACCTTAGGTTACGTTTACAATTATGATAGGCCCCCAAGCACATTGCGACCCAAACTTGAATCTTTCTTGTGTTAAAGCTTATATGGCCAAAACTAGTTTTGTTATTATTTTAAACTCCAGTGAGTGCAGTGTTGGTAATGTTTATGTTTTGTACTGAACTGGTTTTAATTATCATGTCTCTTATATTTTCATCATTTATCCAAAAATAACCCCACCTGGCATACTGATGAGTGAACATCTCGATGGTGATGTATATTTTGCTATTTTCAGGAATAGATTATGTAGTACAGACTGTCGAGCTATTGTTTCTCATGTTCATTTTTCCTCTTAGGCATCAACAGTATACAGTAGAGCAGAAGTTTCCTTGCATGCCAAAAGGACCGATTGTTGGATCATCATCAAAGAAAAGGTTTTGGATTCCGTAGCTTGATGATTCATTCAATAATTGAAACATATACTGAGCTTTGTGCGATATTGTATTTAGCAAGGAAAAAGAAAAAGGATTTGAATCTAGTCACTTATTCTTTCTTCTTTTCAAAATAATATATATATATATATATATATATATATATATATATATATATATATATTTTTCAAAAACTATAGGTGTATGATGTCACGTCATACATAGAAGAACACCCTGGTGGTGATGCCATCCTAGCACATGCTGGCGACGATTCAACCGAAGGATTTTATGGGTAATCTCTATTTTCTAATTGGTTTTCCTCTTTAAATACTCTTTTATCAACTCAGCAATAATTCTTCCCCCTGCCCCTGTTAAAATTTTAAAAAAGAAAATAATAAACACTTTATCACTTGCACTTGATAGCTCGAGTATTGTTGCCTCAGTAATTTCCCAGTTCATTCTAGGAGAAGGAAAAAAATATCATATTGAAACAAATTGTTTCAAGCGATTTATTGTCATTGGTTTCACTTTCACTGAACCATACAATGACAATCAATTCAAAGTTCTTGTCCCTAACCACCTTTGTATTCTTTCGTTTGAGTTGCTATGTTGCCTCCACTTTAGATTTCGTGTGGTGCTTACTCTCTGTTGCATTCTTATTTCTTGTGGCAGGCCACAGCATGCAACAAGAGTCTTCGACATGATTGATGATTTTTATATTGGAGAGCTGGAGAAGTGATCAAATCATAAGGGTTGGTTTTTTTTGTAATCACAAAACTTTCATGTGAAAATTCAATCATTCTTGACAATAATTTGCCATCATTCCATGAATGAAAATTATTCACATTGTCATTTTCACTCATAATTCCTTGTAGAACTGAATAGAAAAATCATAATGATCCAAGTGTTTGAGATTTCGTCTGAAAATTTAAAAGATCTATCCACTACTATAACAATAATTTTACAATAAAATGTAAAGAGGAAGAAATTTCTTGTATTGTTCATTCTGATCCACGATAAAATAGAGAGCACAGAATCACAAATTTTCCTTGTCCTTCCATTCAAATTTCGATGGCATAATATCACCAATATTCTTTTCTTGAGTTGTATTGACATTTAGTAAAATTACAATATCAGCCCTGAAAGGGAGGTGGAGAGGAAAAACCAATCAATTAAATTAAATGATAAATGTAACTACGACCCTGGCACATAGATCTATGAATGATGGACTAAACTACCTTGGGGTCAAAAAATAATCACAGCTAATTTTGCACCCCGAAGACCTGCTTGCCATCGGATTCATGGGGGCAAAACAGTAGCAGCCTAAAGCTTTGCAAGCCTTTGCTAGCTTGCTGACTATCAAGTGCACAACAACAATAATCACAGGTTTTGTTGCTAAAGCACATTTCTATACATCAAATTTCTTGGGCTGCCGCCACTGAGCCGAACTTCTTGACAAAAAACCAAGGATTGAAATCTTTGTTGGAGCTCCTCTCTTACCATATAGATGTTTTCCTCCCAAATCTGTAAATTTAGGACCCTTCTCCTTGATTCTTTCAATCTGCCAAAATAAAACTCGTTTAGAGAGTAACAAAAGCTTACTGGAACTTCCAACTGTGAAGTTATTGCATATTTGGTGCCTCTGTCTAAACCAATGAAATGACTATCAAAGTAAACGACTACTTCAAAATAATAAGATAAGCAAATAATACAACGAGAAGCATCTCCAAGTCTTTCATACCCCGGATGTTTAGATAGATAATGTCCCAACCAAAACCGAAACCAAGAGAAAATTAAAGGGAAAAAAAATAGAGGTAAATATTATTACATTCGCACTACTGACATACCTTGTGTATCTTCCCATTCTTCAAGTGGTATCGAATACCAGACCAATTGATAGACTGAGAAAAATGTGAACGGATTGCAGAAAGAGGGTATAAGAAATTATCCACCAACATCGCAATAAATACCTGTTCATTCCATTAAACTTGTTAGTAACTATTCATCATAGTATCGTATAGCATGAACAAATGGTTGACCATAAAAGGGAATATTAACTACATGACCTTTCCTCTTTGACCAAGGTTTTGAAAATGATGCTGCATGCTTACGGGGGGGAAAGATTTGGAAGAGCTTACCAAGAACCAATTATAAGACGCAAGTGAGAGTGGAGGCACCTCAGGAGACAACATGTTGCATAGTTGGACTTCTATTCTGGTCAAGTTCCACATTGAAAGAAGTTCTACAACTGTGCATATGGCTTGGCATCCTGCTACTAACAACCCTGGCAGAAAAATGTTACTGATTAAATATCAGTAGCAGCCTTCATACATCAAGGTTTACATTCCTACACAAATAGATAACAAGTTTTGAAGAAGGATTTCCAATCTCCAAGTATGGAATCAATATGGAAACTGATTAGATCATTTAAATGGACATGATCTAATGTTTACAAATTCACTGGCTAACACCTGCACCCACTTGGTGCCCAGAACCCCTTCGCTACATCTCACTTCATCACAACGTAATATGCAACTACTGAGCATTTCATATTTAGTTACACCAGCAAAGGTACCATACAATAGGTGTTGGTAATGATTAATACCATAAAGAAAGATGACTCCACATATTCTATAGAAAAATATAGATAGTAAATAATGCATCATGAACAATATTCACGCTCATGAAGTACACCGTTGCAACTCATAATAAGATCCTATAACCAAAGTTTGAGTATGAAAGAAGTGGGATACACTATATTTGCACCATGACACTGGTCCTCAATCTTATCTGCATCAGCACAACCTAACTAAATACAAGTAGTGTGCTCACCAGCAGAACAAAAGGATGTTTCCTCCAGCAAAGAATCCTTAGAATGAAATCTTAGTGCTGCTGCAACATGAACCACTGCCATGATGTATGGTGCTACAAATCCCCATGATAGATAGAAGTGCACAGAAAATAATGCACGGTTCATTATCCAGTTTGTATATGTTGTGTATGACTCCAAAACAAATGTTTGCTTCCTCAAGTAATTCCAGTACCTGTACAAAAAGTAACAGAGGTCAACATGGAGTAAGGTAAAATAGTTGATTTTAGACAAGTTGACAACTATTTGATGAAAGATTAGCTGTACTTAATAAACCTTGGGAAAGTAAGATCCGTGGCAAGAGGATGTGGGAAAACGGCAACTGGTGGTGATGTTATAAGCCTCTTATGAGCCCCTAAAAGAGAAAATGATAGCATCAATCAAAATAGTAGTTCAGCACCTATAAAATGCCAAATCTTTGAAGATCCATAATTTAATTTCCAGAATGATCACCGTCTCAAGGTGAGAAAGCAAGTCATGTATCAGTATATAACTATAAGTTCTGTATTTTAACTATGATTGAACTGAAGGTTTCTAACATGCACTCAAATATAAAATAGTTCATGAAAGTTCTCAATCAGATAATTGCTAGATATACGAGTAATTATGAGAGACAAACCGTGACTGAGCATTAAGTGCTTGAAAAGGAATACATCAGGTCCCAAACTACTTTATCCTTCTTTGATGGACCCCCACAAAATTTGTAACGTTCAAAACAAGGAAAAAAACTGAAATTTTCACACCAATAGTTCTGGGACAATCAAAAAGGAAGTAGTAGCCATGGTCACATACCACCACTTAGGGATCTATCTCACTTAAACTCAAAAGAACATTCACGGAGATGGGGTGGTGGGGCACAGGCATATTAAGATTAGAATATTTGATTGGGATTCAAGGATAACGTAAAACCTAAAGAGAGCTGTAAAAAGTGATGTGATGTAAAGATTCAAGGATTAGATGGGGTTCAATAATTGAGTAAAACCTAAAAGAGTAGTGATAAGAAGAAGCTTCTTAGTGCATCCATTTAATAGACATAAGTCATCTGTAATGATACAGCATGAAGTTCAACATAGATCGAGTCTCTTCACTCTTGAAGATCATTCTTTGTACAAATAAAGAACAGCAGTAATTCGCATCAGTTATAGAATACAAGGTTTGTTTTCAAGAGATATTATCATTCCAGCCACTACTAATTTTATGAGTTCATGAGAATTTTCAGCCAAATCTTTGTTGCCTAATGAGTATTATTCCTAAAACCATACAAGTATGGAAAATTCATATTCTTCTTGCAGCATTATTTTGTTTAACGCGATGCAGCCTGAGATATTTTCAACTTTAGGATCCTGTTTCAAACTGAAAAAGATATCAACTTCATAACTCAACAAAGGTGTGAGAGAGATGTAAGACCAAATTGCTAGATAATTTTCCATTTCTTGGTCGGACATAGCAGAAATAACAAATAAACAACTGACCACATATTGAAAGAATACTTAATTCTTAAGTCTACTCAAGTCAGATTATGGATATACATTTCTGACAAATGCATTACCAGCAATAGCTGCAAGAGTCATATCATCAGAGTAGCCCCCATCTCGAAGTCCAGAAACGACACCATGACGGTCTGTTCTAAAATCATCCGAATGCATCTGAAAAATAAATAAGACATCAAGAACAAGTATCAAGATACAAAAGGGACACGTAAAAAACAACTTAAAGCCACTTGCCATCATGCACCCTCCCCATAAGAAGAATGTTTTTCCACCAGTAGCAAATCCCATCGAACAGGGCTGAAAATCAAAGATAAGATCAACTCACAACTTGAAGTAGATTATAAACACCTAAAACTTAATTAGCCAAAATAACCTACAAGGATGGGCTCCAAATAGTTGTCAAACTAGTTGGTTAAAACAAAACAAAACCCAACCCTTGCTGGTAAAATCTCTTAATAAACATATGTTAAAAGGAAAAGGGTTATCCCAAGTCAGCATCTTCGTACATGAATCTCAAGATTATAAGTTTACTTGTTCACATGAAATGCACAATCTTTGTCCTCTTGACCAATTGTATAATTTGTATTAGACAACTTTTATTGTTGGTTTATTTTCTCGAAAACAGACAGGGATTGTTGTTGATAATAACATTTGGCTCTCTGTCATTCTACGTTATATATTATATACAAAAGATAACCAAAGGATGATTTTTTCAAAAAATTTAGAGATAAATAGCATCAGCCAGCATTTGGACAGACAGTGCTAACAAGAGTATGGAAACTAAGGGTGAAGGAAAATAAAAAACAAAAGATGGTGGCATACCATGTGATATTCATAAATACAGTAACTTCCCAAACTTCCAGATGGTAAATCAAGAGGGTATCCAGTTTGAATAAATATCTGCACATCATTGCCGGAAAAAAACATGAGAAGAAAGCTGGGAAAGGGAACAACAGGAGAAAGATGTGAACCCAGCAAAACCATAGACATCATCTTAAGTTTTGGGGTTAAAAGTCGCATCAGCATAAACATACCTCAGGATTCTTTTCCATCTCTGCAGTTAGGGCTCCAATGGAACCAGGATGCAGCCTAACATCATCATCTAGAAACAATACATATTTGCTGTCTTTGTGCATTCTCTCCACCCCAACCTGCATAGAACAGTACAATTATATGAGAAGCATTAGTTAACATAATGCTTTTAAAAGCTATAGATAATGATGCAACATGCCAGTACAAGCAAAATAAGCTAGCTTCAGATAAAATTGTTGGATGCCCTTTGATTTTCTATATCCCTCCCTCACGAATTACAACAAATAAATCAGTCTTATCCAACTGTTAGTCCAATTACATTGTTCCATTTTGTCATTCCAAGAGCATGTTTAAGATTAAGATTTATTAACTTAAAGAAACATGAAGAGATATAAAATGTATTTTGACACGAGACATTTGATACCACACAACTTTCAAGTGAATAATAGAAGAGTTATTTGCTACATACCAATTGATTGTGAATTTTCTGACTACAAGTTGTTGCCGGACCAGCTACAATAACCTTTGCGTCAACATTATCCTGAAGACATGTAAACAAGTGACGAGAATAAAATAAGCACAAAAAACGATAAGATTCTCTTAAAATTTATTTGCATTCAGCAATTTGTAATGTTATAGAAGCAGCTATCATGTGATAGGTATACATAGCATAATACAGTTAAAATAATTGGCAGGCTGCCAGCAGATGCACACATACAAAAATTTGCACCAAATTCTGATGACTGATACAGAAAGCTACACATCAAAGATTTGTCCAAAAACAGGGTGACAATTCACTTTGCTTCCCGTACAATATATCACCAAGCTTAATACAAACGGAAAGGAGAAACATAGACAAGGAAGATAAAGACTACACAAAGTCCATGTGATTTTTATAGTTAACTTTTGACACTCATATATCAAAGAATTAATCTCTTTCCCACTTCAATGTCATAGATAATATCAAAATAAATGTGCATGAAGGATGTTCACAAAGCAAATGCTTCTAGTAGTGTTTGACCCATCTCAAAAGCAAAAGGTGAATACAATATATGGCATATAGTCACAACATACCAAGAAAATCTTCTCATTTATTGTCTCTAAATAATAGAAGTATGAAAGGCATGACAATTAATTGTAACAGATCAACAATAAAGATATAGAAACTTTAATGCTGACTAGGCGACTGTGTTACATACCTTAAAATCTGCTAGTAAACGAGATACAGCATGATAAGCAAGGTCTTCTGTACTATCAACCATAAAAAGGAATTCCAGGGGACCACCATATAGAGATGTAATCTGCATTCAGTTATCCAGTAAGCCAACCATGAAAGGGACTAATAAATAAAATTACTTTCTCCATCAAAATGGATATAGAAAAAAAGTAAAATTTTCAACTTTAACATATAAAATTACAGGTGAAGGGACTTTTCTGCCTTTGTATGAGAGCAGAAGAAATAAATAGTTAACCATCTTCCTTTCCAATGCAAGGTTGAAAAATGTAAATGGTGTATGCCTTACTCACCTTTTGACCTTGCACTGATGCCTCTATCAGTTAGGTTGATGGGATACTAGGAGATGGGAATTAGCATGCTCTGCAGCTAAGAAACGATACAAAACAGCGATTTTGTTGTGTATGCGGTATGTTTAAATGAAAAACGGCAGTCACAATGCATAGTGACACCACTAATTAGGTTAGGATATAATGCCAGACTCGCAACAGTTCAAATGAACAACGTTTTAAATCACGACATTTAACCTTGCAGTAATATATGTAATTTTAGTTTGGGTGTTATTTACTTTCACTACAGCTCATCTTGACCTTAGTGTGAACACATTACATCCTTCGAGCTATTTGAGTATTAACTGTTTAATACCTCTATCTAGAAAAGATAGTTGGGTTTTTTAGATATTATTCGCATGAATTTTAAGACGTGCCCAAGACGCATTTATATTATCTTGCTTTCATACAATTAATATATGAACATGAGAATAATAATATATCAAATATAATGTACAGTGCCAACTTCTTGTTCGCTACATTTGATTTTTCATGGTGGTCAAATGTTTAATAGGCATCCTGGCTGCAAAAATAAATAACAACCTCTTCAAGAGAAAAATATCATCCTATTTTTCGCCTATGTTTGTTCAGTATAATGACGAACTAGTTACGAAATCCAAAACAACGGAAGGAAAAACTCAAATGTGACCACTCAAATACACAGAATAATTTTTCTTAATAATTTTCTAGCACTGAAGCTTAAATGTTAGCTACTATGTATAATACCTGGCTTCTCCAGTTGTGTAGATTGTGTTCTCCAAACCCTTTTAAAGGCATTACTACTGTAACTCTTGGTAAGTAGGCCTGTTTAGAATGCTCAAGTTCATTGATATTGTGACAAAGAAACGCCAAGCTATTGCCACCTTTCATACTATTCTTCATCTTTCTTATCTCTCTACCCCTGCAAGAACAAAGAAAATTTTGCTAGAAACTTATTTACTACACAAGCTTTACTATTGAAATCATTTTAAAGATGAAATATCCAGCAAATCCCACATTCTCCCTGAACTGCAATCATCAGGGTTTGATACCTGACATAAGCCGCACCTGCCCATCCAAAAGCAAGAAGTAGGCATATAACATATCCCTGCAGCATGAAGAAAGAAATAAGATCATATGACAGAAAGTCATTCTAGCTTACCCTAAAACATAGGCAAAAGAACCAAATACAGGAGTAAAACTAAACATCTGTGTGGCCAACAGTAAAATCATATTAACCAAAATACAGAAAACTTCCTTAAAGGCAATATAACACTAGCATAATGGGTATCATATTACAGTTGCAAAACCATGTCTACCAAAGAAGTAAAAGCCACTCAACACACTTATAGGAACTGGGAACTTAATCAAATGTCGCACGTTAGCTACATCTTTGCGCAGTGTTACTATTTCATCAGAAAGTATCTTTGATTTATCATGAACTTTCAGCAACATATAAGACCACAAACATTCTATAGAAAGCAACAACAGCCAATCATTGTAAATAATTTGTCATTATTGTAGATTGAGTCAATCCTAATTCTAGGAATTATAATAACGTGTAAATGGCTGTCAATTAGCTACTGATTGGAGGAATTAGCAATCAGCTGTCAATTCTTAATTCTAGGAGATTAGTAATGATTTGCTAAAGATTGACTCCACAACAATTGTATATATTTACTTCTTGGAATGAATGGAATGTGACCATTGCACCAATATTCTTCATATGGTATCAGAGCCCCGATCCTAAACTAACCTTCCTCTTCCTCTCTCCTTTTTCTCTTACGCTTGAACTCGGTTCAGCCACAGACACTAATCATCGACGCTCTCTAACACCCAGAAATCACCTTTTGTACACTTCTTCTTCTTCAAACAATGGCCTTACAAGATCAAACACTCGCTGCCACCTCTCAACCAATTATTCCCAATTCTCATGAACCTAATCACCCTCTTAATGCCATAAACATCTCCTCCCATTCAACCATAAAACTCACATCCACAAATTATCTCTCATGGAAATTACAATTTCATGTAACCTTGATAGGCTATATAATCTTGAAGGATATATTGATGGCTCGATTAATGTACCATCTCCCACCATTATCACTGATGGCAAGAAGTCACCAAATTCAGCGTTCCAAAACATGGCGTCGACAGGATAAATTAATCTTCAGCGCCATGGTTAGATCATTATCGGCTGCAATTGTTCCACTCCTAAACCGTGCTACCACCTCACGTGATGCCTGGATAATTCTTGAAAGAACATATGCAAAGCCCACTCATGGTCATATCAAGCAAATTAAGGAGCAACTAAAGAATCCAATCAAAGGCTCGCGTACCATTAGCGAATATATGCAATATATTCGGAGTCTCATGCCAATGAAATTGCAATTTTGAGGCCTTGATTGAAAAAGTCCTTGACGGCCTGGTCTCGATGAGGAAAACAAATCCATCGTTGACGCTGTCAACGCTTGAGATACGACCATCTCATTTGATGAGCTTTATGAAAAACTCTTGAACGAGGAAACTATGTTGCGTCATTCTCAACTACCACAACCAGCCTCTTTTCCAGCAACAGCAAATCCAACAACCGTGCATCCTCGAAACAAACCATGGCATCCTCCTTTCAACTCATCAACTCAACCATCACCAATCAATGGTCGTCATCTAACAATTCTTGGGTTGAAAGACCTCCACCACACCCTTATCTTGAAACATGTCAAGCGTGCAATACTCAAGGGCACACAGCCAAACAATGCACGCAATTTCGATCAATTTCCATTCAACCCAATTCAGGCTATTCACCAACAACCCCACGATCATCGGGTTTCAGACTGACAGGATCACGTTCATCATCTCCCTGGCAACCACGAGTCAACTATGCAACAATTAGCACATCCAACACTGCATCCTGACTCCTTGACAGTGGTGCATCTCATCATGTCACTATCAACTTGAATAATCTCTCTCTTCATGCACCGTACGATGCCCATAATGATGTCATGATTGTTGATGACACGGGTCTTCAAATTACCCACATTGGTTTTACCTCACTTTCTTCCTCCACATGCAATTTTTAATTACATTATGTCTTGTGTGTTCCCACCATGAAAAATAATATCATTTCAATTCCTCAAATGTGCCTCACTAATAATGTTTCAATTGAATTTTTACCTTCTGGTTTTCTGGTAAAGGACCTAAGCACTGGAGCAACACTTTTGAAGGGACCAACTAAGGATGGCGTGTATAAGTGGCCAATCTCTTCAACAAACAAATCCCTTTTTTTCTCTTTTCGATTTCGAGATGACAACAAGCTGCCGAGTGGCACAATCGCCTGGGTCATCCTGCCTCTCCGATTTACAAACATCTACTCTCCAAATTTCGATTACCAGTTTCTGTCTCCACAACAAATAACCATTGTAATGCTTACAGTTGTAATAAAAATCATAAGCTTCCATTTTCTATTTCTTCTCTTGTATCTGCAAAACCTCTTGAAATAATTTTTTCTGATGTTTGGACCTCTCATGTGCATTCATATGATGAATTCAAATACTACGTCATTTTTGTTGATCACTTCACCAAATATGTCTGGTATTATCCTCTTAAACGTAAATCTCATGTCTATAAAGTCTTCATACGATTCAAAGCACTTGTAGAAAATTATTTAAATCACAAAATTAAAACTCTATACTTCGATAATGGTGGCGAATATCAAGCTCTTGATTCCTTTTTAGCTACAAATGGCATCACTCACTTAACCACTCCACATACACCTGAACATAATGGATCAAAGATTACATCGTCACATTATAGAAACGGGTCTCTCTTTACTCACACATGTCTCCGTTCCTCTAATCTACTGGCATCATGCCTTTGCTACAACCATTTACCTCATCAATCGACTTCTTACACCCCACACTCAGCATGTTCTCACCATTCGAAAAAAAAAATTTGGCACCACTCCCAACTACTCTAAACTTAAAATTTTGGGTTGTCTTTGTTATCCGTGTAACCCGACGATGACTGATAATCACAAACTTGAAGCCCGATCCATTCCTTATGTCTTCCTTGGCTACTCTTCCACCCAAAGTGCATATTTGTGTCTTGATACTAACACATCTCGCCTTTATATTTCTCATCATGTCAAATTCGTCGAATCGGTCTTTCCCTTCAAATCTACTCAACCTCATCTCAGTCGTCCCGTGTCAACCACTATTTCTCATTAGTTATTGTCTGCCTACATAATTCCCACAGATTCTCCCACTACCACAACACTCAACACTTCATCAGTGGAAGGTCTCTCAAATGTTGCTCCTATACGAACAACATCGACACCAGATAATTCCAACACTCGACCAATTTTTGATCAACCAATCTACCTCCTCCGATCAACCGATCACCACCAGTGCCAATGACAACACTCTGCCATATACAGTCGACCAGCCACACTTAACCAGCCAACCGTCCACTACCCGAGACCAAGGCTTGCCACCTTCTGCTTCATTTATTCCCAACCCAGACACTGGATCCAACCACCTAGACCCAATTAACACCCATCCATGACCACAAGAGCCAAAATCATATCCACTAACCAATCCAAAAGCTCAATCTCAATGCTCAACTCATCACATTTAATGACCTAGAACCCACAACAGTGACCCAAGCCCTAAAAGACATCAAATGGCGTCGTGTAATGTTTGAAGATTATGATGCTCTTGTTCAAAATGGTACATGGGAGCTTGTTCCACCCAATCCCACAATCTTGTTGGATGTAAGTGGATTTTTTGAACTAAACGTTTACCAGATGGTTCTATTGACAGGTACAAAGCACGTTTAGTAGTCAAGGGTTTCCACAACGTTCAGGCGTTGACCACCATGACACTTTCAACCTAGTTATAAAAACCAACAACAATTCACCTAGTTCTCACCATTGCAATTAGTCATGGATGGTCGGTACGACAACTTGACATCAATTATGCCTTTTTACAAGGTCATCTCACTGAAGATGTCTTCATGATACAACCTCCAGACTTTATTGATAAACAATTTCCAAATCATGTGTACAAATTGCCCAAACCCATCTATGGTTTGAAACAAGCTCTATGGGAATGTTACCAGAATTACGACAATTTTTTCTCACTGAGGGATTCAAAAACTCACATGCGGATACTTTTCTGCTCGTCTTACACAATACAAATACCATGATCTACTTACTAGTATATGAAGATGACATCATCATCACAGGGAATGACAACTCCACAGTGCAACGTTTTGTTACTCAACTTGCAACACATTTTTCTTTAAAGGATATTCGTTTTCTCTCTTATAATTTGGGTGTTGAGGTTCTACCACACAAGCATGGTCTCCTTCTTTCGCAACGTCGTTACATTAATGATCTTCTCACACGCACTCACATGACCGATGTCAAGCCAATTCTTACACCTTTGGGAGCAGAACACACTCTGAGTCTTCACAATGGCACCACCTTGACAAATGCTTCAAAATACCGAACTATTGTAGGCAGTCTTCAATACTAGACTCTCACAAGGCTTGACATTGCATTTGCAGTAAATAAGCTCTCTCAGTTCATGCACGTCCTACGATAGATCACTGGAATGCAACCAAAACACGGTTGTGATATCTTTGTGGCACATCTGATCATAGAATAGTACTTCATCGCAACCCAACACTATCTCTCCATGCCTTCTCAAATGTTGATTAGGTTGGTAACAAAGACAACTTCACATCAACCAGTGCTTACATTGTTCATCTTGGTCGCAGTCCAGTTTCTTAGAGCTCTAAGAAACAGCATACGATTACTGCTTTCGTCAGCTGAAGCTAAGTATCGTCGCGATTCTTGCGGCAATTGTTGTTGAACTGCGCCGGAACTGTTCACTTCTTATCAAACTTGAAATACGGACTTTGCAAGCTCCGATCATCTATTGTGACAATATTGGAGTCACTCATCTTTGTTCCAACCCAGTTTTTCACTCTCGAATGAAGCATGTCGTCATCCGCGAACAAGTCCAAAGTGGTGCCCTCCGTGTCGCCCATGTCTCCTCCGCAGATCAGCTGGCTGATGTTCTCACAAAGCCACTCTCACATGCTCAATTTCTTAATCTCAAGGACAAGATTGGAATATCCACTAGGAGCTCCAACTTGAGGGGGGCATATAGAAGGCAACAACAGCCAATCTTTGTAAATAATTTGTCATTATTGTAGATTGAGTCAATTGCCTAATTCTAGTAATTAGAATAACGTGTACATAGCTGTCAATTAGCTACTGATTGTAGGAATTAGCAATCAGCTGTCAATTCTTAATTCTAGGAGATTATTAATGATTTGCTAAATATTGACTCCACGACATTGTATATATTTACTTCTTGGAATTAATGAAATGTGGTCATTGCACCAATACTCTTCATACATTCCTTGGCCATAATTTTTTTTTCCAGAGTTTCCCCACAAAATTCGCAATTCTTTCAAAATATAAGAGAATATTATCCAAAAATAAAATAAATGTTTTTTCATATTATATCTCCATAACATAATCCCAGACAAGCATACAAAAACCAGAGGTCTAATCCTCAGATCCAAAAAAATCAGTTAAAATGATTAGAATTATATCTTAAGCTAACAAACAGTGGGGGAAATCAAAAATAAAACCTGGATCTGAACAAACATTCCGAGAGGACTGCAAAAAGCTCTGCTTGCAGAAAAGAGAAATGAATCGAGGGAGTGAAATGGCGACATCGCTGCTTCGATGAGGTAAATATTCAGGTGTATGCGTCTTCTCCGTCTTAGTGTTAATTCCTCTAGAGCAAAAATCGAAACAACGACAATGCTCTAGATTTTAGCCACTGATACACAAGCTTCTTCTCTCAGATCACCATGAGAATATATGAGGAGAGAGAAAGAGGGAAATGTGAGGGGCCGCGTAATTTTATATTTAGAAGGACAGGAGGAGAAGAGAGAGGGAGGGAGATTTTGTTTGTAAAAATTAAATTAACTAGCCAATTGCCCCGTGATTTCAGATTTGTGCACGGGTTTGTTTTTTAAATAAAATTATATTAAATTTTTTATTTATCCTATATATATAAAATGATTATATAATATTTTTAAAATTTTAAAATTAACTTAGTATTACTATTAGAGTAATTACAAATGTTGCTCAAACACGCAATTATAAATGACTCACAATTAAGTTTAATAAAGTGTTTTTTCTTGTTATTTTTAATTTAATATTTAATTTTTTATATAGTTTTGAATTTGATATTTTGTTTTTAGTTTCAATCTTTTGAACTAATATATACTTTTTTAATTCAACAATGAGTAGACCTAAAAGCCCGAACTTAATATTTAAAAAATTCTAAATGAAATAAAATTATTGTATAATAATAAGTTACATTATAGTTTTTAGTTTTAAAAGGTAACTAAATTTAATAACACAAGTGAGGAATTTTTTAAAATAATTAACTAAAGATTTTCTATTTGAAATAAATTTGGTAACTAAAGTTTAATAACTAATATATTTTTTTGTATATATATATATATATATATTACTTTTTTAAAATATTAATTATTATTTTCTCAACATTTGTTTACATTATTAATATATAGTCATTTAAAAATAAATTTGTTATAGAATATTAAGTTACTATTATGACTTTTACTTTTAAAAATTAACTAAATTTTAGTTGCAGTAATATATAAGTCATAATTATTTTTAAAATTAGTTAACTAAATATCTTCTATATGAAATAAAATTGGTAACTAAATTTTAATCATTAACATATTTTATAACATATAATATTTTTAAAAAAATTAATCATAATATTTTTTTTCTATATTTATAATATTTAGTTATTTAAAGTCCAGAGTTGAGTAAAATAAAATCTTAGGCATGTTTTTAAAATTAGAATTTATTTTATGTTAAATAATTAAAGGACTCTTTTATAGAATAATAAGTTTACGTTAAGGTTTATAGGACCATAAAAAATGGTTCAACAACACTAAATATATATTAATTGTTTTAATATAGTAAATAATTTTACAATTTAATTTATTAATTACATATAACATAATTTAGTTTTATTGTTTCACAATTTATTATCAACTTTCATGATATTATGTTATTATCGTGTTATGTTGAGATTGGAAGCAAATAATTATAGGAAGCAAACAAAATATCATGCATAACAAAGTTGATGGTGTTTGATCGCATCTTAATGCATTTTAATAGTCCGTCTCTTAATGTCTCTTAAGAGTCTATATATTTGTATTAAGAGGTTTTCTGAATAGTAAAGATATAAATATGAGTTTAAATTATTTATAGAATCCCTTAATAAAAAAATGTGGGCTGTTAAAATTTATTAAGAAGTAAACTGTTAAGATGCATTAAGATATAATTAAATTTGAATTTTGTTAGTAATTTTTTATATATAAAATAATAATAAAAATGGAGACACGTCATTAGCCAAGTCCAATGTCGGAGGCCATAAAATCATATCTATTACAATCACTCTAACAAATATAGCAATCTTCCCTAATTTCAATCAACCGTTTCAAAAAGAGCTAAAACTATAAAGTGTACTTCTAATGACCTCGGGCAAATCCCCACAAAAGAAGTTTCCAGAAAGTCATTATTATGGAAGGACTAAAAGACAACATGCGCCTCAAATTTTATATCTTTGTTGACTTTTGTATCCTAAATTGAAAAAAATGCCTAAGTATGTGACGCCCTCAAAATAGGTATACAACACTTATTCGAGAAATGCCAAATCGTAATGCATGAAACAACTACAACTTTATTAATACAATTTCGTGGTAAATAAATACGACAACACATAAACCGTGAGTTTAAAAACAAATATTGTCTTCTAGACAATATCAACACTCAAATAAGTCATCATTACAATTATTGATACACTATTTTATAAAATAGTGAAGACTACTAAAATGACTTTCTAGAACTTTTATTCCATACCCCGACTAGTACTCGCTACATTCTCGCCTCCTGAGAACAAAAATAGAACAAAAAGGAAAAGGGTGAGCTCAACTAGCCCAGTAAAAAATATTATGACTTAGATAATATAGAACAAATTATCGTTAGTCTTCAACAGAGAAAAATTTGATAGAATACAATAGACAATAATTTTTAAATCAATATTCGCAGCGAAAATAATAATCCATAGAAGAGTTACGTAGAGAATGAAATCTACTATTATTTACGAATTTAAAAGTCCATCATCAATATTTTATCTCTGTAACATCAATCAATACACATCTTGAATCAAATATTCATCTTGCACTCTGAGCCAAAGATATTCATCGATTAGTAAGTATTCATTTCAACACTTGTTCATCTTTGCACTACATGTGACGCCCCCAAAATAGGTATACATCACCCATCTTGAGTCGCCAAATACATTGTACAAAATACAAATAAAAACTTAATTATACAACTGTCATGTAAAATACGACAAAACATATGATATGAGTTTTAATACAAATATTGTCATCTAGACAATATCCACATTCAATGGAGTCCTCATTACATTTATTATCACACTATTTAACAGAATAGTGAGGACTACTAATGTTATCATCTCGAACCAATCACTCCGTTCTCGACTTGTCTCACTATATTCTCATTTCACGAAGAGAATAGTGAAAGAAAGTGGTGAGCTCAATTAGCCGATAAGAAATATTATGACTAAGATAATGCGAGAATAAATTATCATTAGTTTCAACAATGTTAAAGCGATAAAATATATTAGACATCAAGTTTAAGCTGTGGCGGAATAAGCAATCCATTAAAAGAGTCAAGTAGAGAATAAAATCTACTATCTTTTATGATTTAAAAAGGTTTTCATCACTTTTATCATTTGAGACTCAAACAATAAATAATCCACATCATCCCCCGCACTACTACGAGGATATTCATTAGTATCACGACCACAAATTATCCATACACTACGAGCCAAGGATATTCGTGTATTCATCAATGGTCATGATCATGCCAACAATCGTCCATCAATGCACTACACAGACGATGAGGACTTTTTCCACATCATTTGTGACATTATGGTCGTGATTACCTTTGAATAATCTTGGTCATAATCATACCAAGTCCATCTATGCACTCTGAGGCCACGAGATGACTTTCAACATAATATAAACATAAGAATCATGACAATGATATAAGAATTCAATAAAACAAGTTCAAGAATTAATTTATCCAGAACTAATAACGTCCAAATTATCAACATGATACTTCTTTGTAGAGAGTAAAAACTCAAGAATGCTCGGAAGAATATTTCTATGAAAAGATCTTTGGATGAAGCGCAAATATCAAGGATATTCCACTAATTTCATGGAGTATAGAAGTCAAAACTTTAACCAACCGAGTATAATAAAGAAAGGAATAACAAAAGAAATCACCGTGCATGCGATAGGCCTTACAGACGAGTTATTCAGCGAGAATAATAAATAATGGAAACGAAGTCATGCGTAACGCTTGCAGACGGATGTTCCAACAAAATAATAAATAACGGAACCAGGTCATGCGTAAATGCACAGACATGATGTTCCAACAGAATAATAAATAACGGAACCAAGTCATGCGTAAATCACATACAGGATGTTGTAACAAAATAATAAAGAATGGAATAACAGAAGAATTTCACCATGTATGCGGTACTTCACATAGACAGGTTATTCCAACATAATAATAAAGAATGGAATAAAAGAAGTTCTCTTCATGAAGACGAAAGAAAGAAATAATACCCCTTACCTTAAAAGAAAAGTGTTCTGACTGGTAGGGCGAGGATATTCTTGAAGAAAACTTATACTGTTTTTCTATGCTCAAAGCTTCTGAAAACTCTAAAGAAATACGCTCAAGATTATAGAAGATAATTCTCTGAATTTCTGGTGTGATTTCAATTCTAACTAAGCATCCTATTTATAGGAGAATGGAAGGGTACTGTTAAGAAACGGACGCAACAGTTATTTTTTTAAAAAAAATCACGGACGAATATCACAGCTTCACTGATCCAACGCATCAATAATCCTTTTTCAAGGAGTTGGCCAATGAAAATAAAAAATAAAAAAAATGAACACATGCCAATTTAAAAGCCTTGACCAATTAGAATGCACCATAATTTACAAGTTGTCAACCATGCTGCATGATTGGAAAAAGTTGGCCAATAATATTCAAGCTTGAAAAATCAATCCATAACTTGCCAAATTTATCTACTAGGACCACCATCACCCACCCACATGCTATACAATTATATATATATATATATATATATATATATATATATAATATTAATTCAACATCACTACCACCACATTTTCTCCCTCCCATTTCCTTATCCCTTATTTCCACGGCACCATTTATTCACATACTTTCACCCACACACACTACTTCACATGCACACATATATACATGTCAAATATATATATATATATACAATATAACTTCCTTCGATTATTTAAAAAATGGATAAATGGGGGTTCATAAAATAAATAAAATTTACATCAAATACTTCATAAAAATTCCCTCAATATTTTTAACAACATTTATCATCACTATTATAATTCACAATATTAATCGATCGGTCGTTCCCGAGGAAGAGGGCTTTTCAATAAGGATTTTTCTTCTTATTGGTAGCCTTGATTAGGTGACCAAACCTCTTTCGATGAACTTCTAGACATCGTTAATATTGCAAATAATAATATTAATAACCCGTCGTCTCAATTATTGATTTAATAATATATAAATATCGACAATAATTGAATCAAATAACGTGATATACTATGCAACAATTACTATAGCAATAATTGAACAAAAGCGGTGACTTCTCACGTAAGCATCGATAATCAATCTGGTATTACTTCTTATGCAATCAGACATCGTATTCTTTTACTTTTACTATCAAGAGTAGTTCAGCAGTTTTAATTATAAAACTTTCGTCGTTATTTTCATATAAATATTTTTGTCGTTTTCTCAATTCGACAATAATTAAGATTATGGGGTCCACTAATGATTGTCTTGCCGTCATGCGAATATTCCCCGTTAAAAGCGAATATTCCCACCAATTGAATATTATATAACAACTTGCTTACTTTGTAAAATTTATAAATATTACCCACAACTATAACATTATATCAAATTCATTCCATAATATTTAAAAAATGATATTTATAGAAAAATCATCTTTATTAAAAAGATTGGGATCTTACATCCTCCCCTTCTTATGAAATTTCGCCCTCGAAATTAGGGTACGTACCTGGTATATCGAAGAGGTAAGGATATCTTGATTTCATTTCAGATTCTAACTCTCAGGTCATTTTCTCAACATCGTGGTTTCTCCACAAAACTTTGACTTGAGGTATAACCTTGGAGCGTAGAATATGTTCCTTCTTATCCAAGATTTGAACAGGAACCTCTTCATACGTCAAATCTTCCGCTATTTTGTCCGGTTCTAACTCAATAATGTGGTTCGGGTCTTCCATATATTTACATAACATGGATATATGAAAAACGTTATGAACACGAGACATACTTGGCGGTAAAGAGAGTCTATACGCCACAGCTCCTACTCGATCGAGGATTAAAAATGGGCCAATGAATCGAGGATTGAGCTTTCCTCTCTTTTCAAATCTCGTAACTCCTTTCCATAGAGCAACACGTAACATCGCATGATCTCCAATATCGAATTCTACGTCCTTTCGATGAAGATCAATATAACTCTTTTGTCGATCTTATGAGGTTTTTATACGTTGTCGGATCGTTTGAATCTTTTCTGTAGTCATACGTACCAACTCATGCTATCTTCTGGAATAGTGAAGACTACTAATGCTATCTTCTGGACCGTCACTCCGTTCCCCGACCCGTCCCAGCTATATTCTCATTTCCTGAAAAGAACAGTGAAAGGAAGGGTGAGCTCAACTAGCCCAGTAAGAAATATTATGACTAAGATAATGCAGAATAAATTATCATTAGTCTTCAACAATGTTAAACCGATAAAATAATGATAGACATCAAGTTTAACTACGGTGAACAAGCAATCCATTAAAAGAGTCAAGTAGAGAATAAAATCTACTATCTTTTATGATTTAAAAGCGTTTTCATCAATTTTTATATCTAAGACTCGACAATAAATAATCCACATCATCCCCGCTTACTACTGCCGAGGATATTCATTAAATCATCAATGGTCATGATTATCTTAGAATAATCACGGTCATAATCATACCAAGTCCATCTCCGCACGTAAGCCAAAGATATACAACAATAAAATCAATAATCAACAATTCATCTTTGCACGTAAGCAAAGATATATAATTCAATAAACAATAGTCCATCTTCGCGCGTAAGCAAAGATAACTTTCATCACCATATAAGCATGAGGATGATGACAATGATATAAGCATTAATCAAACTAAAACAAGGATAAATATTAAAGACTTTAATTTTATCCAAATATTATCCATCACTTAAATAGCTCATAATCTAATATTGTTAATATTATAACAATATTTTAATCACCTCTTAATCTTATAAACAATTTATTTCAATTGTTTACACTTTATCAAATAATGCATTTAATTATTCAAAAATGCCATACTCATAAGATTTCATCACCAATGATCAAATCCCTTATCAACAATCTATATATCCCTAATATAGGATTTTCAAGCCATAAAATCCTATTTTCCAACTTTGTTACTTCACATAACATATTTAACTCATATGTTCGTAACTAAACTATTTTCATGAAAAATACCAAATCAGTCCCAAAAATATTTCTTTTCTGGGATTTAGCATAATATAGTCCCATAAAGAACATATATTTTTCTCGGAATTTTTAAAATTCATTTACTATTTTTCAAAAAATCAATTTCCAATTAATTCCTCAAGAAATTAGCTACCTCAAGTTTAACTCCAAAAATTCCCAAATCTTGGCAGAATCTTACATATGTTAACGTGAGCTTCCAGTTTAAATTTCACGGTCATCGAAGTTATAGAACTCCGGTTATAGCGTTTTTCGTCGGAAAAACCTAAATATTGAAATGGTCATAACTTGCTCATTTTAAGTCAGAATAAGCTCATTTTTGGACAGGAGGTTATTTATACCATATACTTTCATGTCCCAAAAGGCCAGAATTTTTCTCACAAATTAAGTGGCCGAAACAACCCTTCTAAAATCTGGACAGTAGCATTTCGGTAATTTTCAGCTTTTGACTCCTTTGCTAAAATTAGTCCACACGAAAATCTACAACACCTTTTCCAGTGATTCCACTTGGAGATGCTACAAAACTCATAGATCTAACTCTAGAACTTGACCACACTCAAAAATTCAAAATATAATAGGAGATATGGTCAATTGAATTTTATGTTCCATTTTTACCAAAATCTAATTTTCAACCCTTTGTGATTTCTAAGAAACTTTCATGTTTTCACATAATAACCAACATAACTCATCATAACACTTACTAATACTTCATATACCCATGATTTTCATCAGTCCAAAGCTTTTATTATGACTCTCATCATAATTAACGTAACCATATCATTTCCACAATTTAATAAGGAATGAATATAAAGGATCATTCACCATGCATGTGGTAATCCACATAGACAGGTTATTCCAATAGAATAATAAAGAATGGAATAATGAAGGATTCACCATGCATGCGATAGAGATCGCATGACGAGTTATTCCCAATGAATAATAAATAATGGAACCGGTCGTCAGGCGTAGCGTATGACGGGATATTACGGCGAGAATAATAAATGCGAAATAATAAATAATGGAACCAGGTCCGGCGTAAAACGCACAGACAGGATATTCGACAGAATAATAAAGAATGGAATAACAACAGAATTTCACCATGTATGCGGTACTTCGCATAAACAGGTTATTCCAACAGAATAATAAAGAACGAAATAATAGAAGAATTTCACTATATATGTGGTACTTTGCATATACAGGTTATTCCAACATAATAATAAGGAATGGAATAACAGAAGATTATCACTATGTATGCGGTACTTTGCATATACAGATTATTCCAACATAATAATGAAGAATGGAATAACAACTCTTATGAGTATTGAAAGAAAATAATTCTCTTCATGAATACGAACGAATAATGCCCCTTACAGGTACAACAAATAATATCCCTTACCTTAAAAGAAGACTGGATACTGGAGTAGAGAGGTAGCAGACTTCTCTTCTTCTTTCTCTCTATAATTTCTCTCTATAATAAATGCTCTATAGCTTTAGTGAATTGGTGAGAAATGAAGGAAGAATGAGCTTCTATTTATAGAAAAATATAGTTTCGATAATTGCACGTTTTGGGGCTCGAAATATTACAGTACAATACCTCCAACTTTTCGTTCATTTTTAATTCAGTCATCCAAGTATTATCAAACTTGCACCATCTCCCCTAATAGTAAATCATGTGAATCAATAGTAAAACATGTGACTCAATAGTTCTAAACATGTGAAAAAATTAATTACAGTATAGTACCTCCATCTATATCTCTATTTTTAACTTAGTCATGCAAGTATTATCAATCTTGCACTAACTCCCCTAATAGTAACAAGAATGTAAATCAATAGTACACACATGTGAACAAATAGTTATAATCATGTGAATTAGTAGCAATTAATTGCTCATTTATCCGATAAATTACCCGATTTATCAATATAACCCCCAGACATCAATTATCATCGGAATAGATGTCGATTTCAACTAACACCAATAATCCCAACACAATGGAACTATCAAATTCATCTTTAATCAACACGACCTTATTCATCATTAATATCATAACTCACAATATTTAACAACCAGGTCGTTCCCAGGAAAGAGGGGGCTTTCCAATAAGGATTTCTCCCTATTGGCGCGCAATTAGGTGACCAAACCTCTCATCGACAGAACTTCTAAACATTGTAAATATTGCAATTTAATAATATGAATAACTTTTTTATCTCAATTATTGATTTAATAATATATCAAATCCATATCATAATATTCAAAAAAAATATTTCGAGAAATTTAAATCTTTATTCATAAAATTTGGGGTCTCACACATTTCTTCAACTTGGCATAAAGCTTATATTCACGAAGCTTTTGGAGTATCAGCCTCAAGTGTTGCTCATGATCTTCACGGCTTTTGGAATAAATAAGGATGTCATCAATAAAGACAACCACAAAGTGATCCAAATATTCCTTGAATACTCGGTTCATCATATCCATGAAAATAGCAGGAGCATTAGTCAATCCAAAAGACATGACTAGGAATTCATAATGCCCGTACCGAGTTCTGAAAGTCGTCTTTGGAATATCATCGGTTCTAATCTTCAATTGGTGATATCCGGAATGAAGATCAATCTTTGAAAAGAATTTGGCTCCTTGTAACTGGTCAAATAGTTCATCAATACATGGCAATGGGTACCTATTTTTGACGGTGACATGATTCAACTCCTGATAATCAATACAAAGTCGCATACTCCCATCTTTCTTCTTCACGAATAGAACAGGAGCACCCCAAGGAGAAGTACTAGGACGAATAAAGCCAATGTCTAACAATTCTGTGACTTGGGTCTTTAACTCCTAAAGTTCAATAGAGCCATTTGATATGGGCTTTGGAAATAGGTTTTGTACCGAGTTCAAGGTCGATACAAAATTTAATTTTCACGCCCTGGGGTAGGCCGGGAAGTTCTTCGGGGGAATACGTCGGAAATTCATTAACAATAGAAATATCATTCAAAACTGACGTATTTTTGTTTAGATCCGTGACATGAGCTAAGAAAGCTTGACATTTGTTTTTCAATAAACGAATAGCTTTATGGCATCAGATGACAATGATTGATTTTAATGGTTTGGTTTCTTGAATTCACATAATAGGTTGGTTAGGAATATGAAAGCTAACAACCTTATGAAAACAATCAATTTTTGCATGATGAGTAGTTAACCAATCAATCCCTAGAATTACATCAAATGCAAGTATTTTCAATGAAATAAGATTGACAGGTAATGTGAGGGTACCGATTTGAACCAAACAAGACTTATAGACAGTGGATGTAATGAAGGTTTCTCCCAACGGAGTTTCAACAGATAAATCAAAGTCTAATTTCTCCGGAGTCAAAATTGGGCCAGGTGACCTTCTCTTCCACAATTGTAACATGCTTTGGAAGGCATCGCGCAATTTGGACTGATGTGTCCCTCCCCTCCACATTGGAAGCATATGATAGGTGGTCGTTCTCCTTCCTTAACGACAGGTGCTGATGCTGACGTCTTTCCATTATTGTTTGTTGAAATGTCCATTCTTATTGTTTTGGCCATGATTACCACCGAAGTGGTTACCATTTCGGGCATGTTGATTCCCTCCACGCTTATTATCACCGCTTCGATGACTGTTTTAACTAGTATTATCATTTTGTCGGTTGCTCTCTTTTAGTTGGGTTAACTCATTATCGCGCTTCAATAACTGAGCCCTATTAACAACATCTGAATACAAACACAGTTTATGAGAGATAAGATATTGACGTATCTCGGGTTTCAAACCTCTTAGAAACATTCGCGCCATTCTCTCCTCATTATCAACCAAATGAGACGCAAACGGGACAACTCGGCAAACTTGGCTTCGTCTTTGCGACACGGTCATGTTATTTTGCTCTCGACTTGATGAACTCTACCTCTTTCATGTAGCGAATACTTTCGGGAAAGTACTTGTCGTTGAGCAGCTTTTTGAACTTCTCCCAAGACATCTTGATGCGGCGAGTTAACGCGCTGATTCTGATTCCCCAAGAATCTGCATCGCGCATGCAACATGAAGGTGGCAAAGGGAACCTTTTGTTCCTCGGAGCATCCCAAGACATCAAATATCTTGTTGATCTGCTTTATCTACATCTCCGCCTTAAGTGGTTTTGGCTCTCCAAAAACCTCCGGTGGTCCCAGTCCCTTGAACTGCTTAGCGGTGACCGTTCGAGAGTTGCCAGTGTTTCCACCTGCATTTTGGACAGGAGCCGCTCTTGTCGATATTGCATGAATTGCATAAAGCCTCTGAACATTCCATCGTTCATCATCTGGTCCGTGTTGTTGTTTGCCTGAGGATTGTCGCCTTCCTGATGCACATTATCCTGATTATTGATCTGTGGACACTCAACGGTCTCCTGTGCTCCATTGATGTTCTCAATATTCTCGGATGTTATTTTCAATTACTGCCACAAAACAAGAGTTAATTAACATATCACATATTATCCCTATACTCTGACCGACCAATTAAATACCAAATAAACTTAAGTAGGTCATACTAGCGAAGGAATTCCCCGTCTCTCCCCTCCTAGTTCTTGTCTCACATCTTAGCTAGGGATCATATCCCTAAGCTTTGATACCAACTGTGACGCCCCCAAAATAGGTATACATCACCTATCTTGAGTCGCCAAATACATGGTATAAAATACAAACAAAAACTTAATTATACAACTGTCGTGTAAAATACGACAAAACATATGCTATGAGTTTTAATACAAATATTGTCATCTAGACAATATCCACACTCAATGGAGTCCTCATTACATTTATTATCACACTATTTAACAGAATAGTGAGGACTACTAATCTTTATCATCCGGGACCGTCACTCCGTTCCCCGACTTGTCCAAATTTATATTCTCATTTCTCAAGAAACGGTGAAAGAAAAGGTGAGCTCAACTAGCCCGAAGAAGAAATATTATGACTAAGATAATGCGTAATAAATTATCGTTAGCCTTCAATGTTGTTAAACCGATAAAATATATTAGACATCAAGTTTAAGCTGCGTGAATAAACAATCCATTAAAAGAGTCAGTAGAGAATAAAATCTACTATCTTTTATGATTTAAAAAGGTTTTTCATCACTTTTATCGATGAGACTCGACAATAAATAATCCACGGCATCCGCATTTCACGATAAATGATATTCATTAGTATCACGACCACAAATTATCCATGCACTACGAGCCAAGAATATTCGTGTATTCATCAATGGTCATGATCGTGCCAACAACTGTCCATCAATGCACTACGGGCCAATGAGGACTTTTTCCACATCATTTATAACATTACGGTCATGATTTAATAGAATAATCCACAGTCATAATCATACCAAGTCTATCATGCACTACTGAGCCACGAGATGACTTTCAACATAATATAAACATGAGAATCATGACAATGATATAAGAATTCAATAAAACAAGTTCAAGAATTAATTTATCCAGGAACTAATAACGTCCAAATTGCCAACATGATACTTCTTTGTAGAGTAAAACTCAAGAATGCTCAGAAGAATATTTCCATGAAAAGATACTGGATGAAGCGCAAATATCAAGGATATTCCACTAATTTCATGGAGTATAAAAGTCAAAACTTTAACCAACTGAGTATAATAAAGAAAGGAATAACAAAAGAAATCACCATGCATGCAATAGACCGCACAGACAGGTTATTCCAACAAAATAATAAATAATGAAACTAGGTCATGCGTAAACGCACAGACAGGATGTTCCAACAAAATAATAAATAACGGAACCAGGTCATGCGTAAACGCACAGACAGGATGTTCCAACAGAATAATAAATAACGGAACCAGGTCATGCGTAAAGCACATATAGGATGTTCTAACAAAATAATAAAGAATGGAATAACAGAAGAATTTCACCATATATGCGGTACTTCGCATAAACAGGTTATTCCAACATAATAATAAAGAATGGAATAATAGAAGTTCTCTTCAGGAAGACGAAAGAAAGAAATAATACCCCTTACCTTAAAAGAAAAGTGTTCTGACTGGTAGGGCGAGGATATTCTTGAAGAAAACTTATACTGTTTTTCTACACCTAAAGCTTCTGAAAACTCTAAAAAATACGCTCAAGATTATAGAAAATAATTATCTGAATTTCTGGTGTGATTTCAATTCTAACTAAGCATCCTATTTATAGGAGAATTGAAGGGTACTGTTAAGAAACGGACGGAACAGTTATTTTTTTAAAAAAAATCACGGACGAATATCACAACTTCACTGATCCAACGCATCAATAATCCTTTTTCAAGGAGTTGGCCAATGAAAATAAAAAATAAAAAAAATGAACACATGCCAATTTAAAAGCCTTGACCAATTAGAATGCACCATAATTTACAAGTTGTCAACCATGCTGCATGATTGGAAAAAGTTATTAATAATATTCAAGCTTGAAAAATCAATCCATAACTTGCCAAATTTATCTACTAGGACCACCATCACCCACCCACATGCTATACAATTATATATATATATATATATATATATATATATATATAATATAACTTCCTTCCGATTATTTAAAAAATGGATAAATGGGGGTTCATAAAATAAATAAAATTTACATCAAATACTTCATAAAAATTCTCTCAATATTTTTAACAACATTTATCATCACTATTATAATTCACAATATTAATCGACCGTGTCGTTCCGAGGAAGGGGTTTTCAATAAGGATTTCTCCTATGGCGCATGATTAGGTGACCAAACCTCTTCTCGATGGAACTTGAACACATCGTTAATATTGCAAATAATAATATTAATAACTTCATCATCTCAATTATTGATTTAATAATATATAAAATATTGACAATAATTGAATCAAATAACGTGAGATACTATGCAACAATTACTATAGCAATAATTGAACAAAACTGGTGACTTCTCACGTAAGCATCAATAATCAATATTGTGTGCTACTATGCAACCATGCATATTCTTTGTACTTTTACTACCGAAAGTAGTTCAGCAGTTTTAAGCGTAAAACTTCCATAGATTATTTTCATAAAAATATTTTTATCGTTTTCTCAATCCGACAATAATTTCGTTGTGAGGTCCACCAATGATTGTGTCGTCGTACGAATATTCCCTGTTAAAATGAATTTTCCCCGACCAATCGAATATTATATGACAACTTGCGTACGTTGCAAAATTTATAAATATTACCCACAACTATAACATTATATCAAATTCATTCCATAATATTTAAAAAATGATATTTATAGAAAAATCATCTTTATTAAAAAGATTGGGGTCTTACACTACAGGCCAAAGATATTCATCAAAAATTCATTCATCTTTGCACTACAGGCCAAAGATATTCAGTAATATCATCATTTAGGACTTAGGATGATGAAAAATATTTTAAAGAAAACGAATCTAGTGAAACAAAGAACAAATAATAAGGATTCATACTTTAAACAGTCCAAGTTCAAAAATACTTCATAAATAATCATAGTGAAGTAAAATTCAAGAATGATCCAAACATGGATACAATCAAAGCTAGTATCCATAATAGATATTTTAGACAAAAAATAAAAATTTAATTTTTCTGTGAATAGTGTCGATTATGAATGAATAGTCCGATAGTATCGTGAATAATACCAGTATCGTGAATAGTAACTCTCAAGACTAAAAGACAAGAATTTCACAAGAAATATCTTACCAATATTCCCAAGATAATGATATTAGAAGAAATAATATCATTTTTTAAACAAATAACATCCCTTACCTCGAAAAAGGCAAGACTTCCATTTGGAATAATCGGATATAGTGTTTATAAGACCAGAAATTTTTTTAAATAAAAGGAATTTCCTTTATTTATTATTTTGAAATAGTAAGGGTGGATTTGATTAATGTGGTTAGTTATGGGTAAAATCTTAAATATTTTAAATAAGCAAGTGGTGATATAATATTCATTATTATTAGGAGAATATTCGTTTGGTCGTGGAATATTTCGCATTGTCGGGGAATATTAAATGCACGTGGTAATTGACCATGTGTGGGCCCCATAACAGAAAGCGATTGGAGGAAGAAAAAAGACAAAAATAAGTTGTTTAAAAATAACAGGCGTAGTTGTTATTTGCTTACATTGTTGGAATGGAATGCGGTGGTTAAAACTCGATGTCTGGCGTTATTGCACAAAGAAGACACTGCAGTATTGCACCAATTATTGATTCTTACGTAAGAAGGCACTACTCAATAATGGTTACGATAATTCTTTATTCGATTATTTTATTTTATTGATTCAATAATTCTTTGCGTTGATATTTTATATTCAACATTTTTGATAATTGTCATTACACAGTATTTTTCATTATCGAACCAATAATTCATATTATCTGAATAATATTATTAGATAACATTATTGGCAATGTCTAGAAAGTTCTGTCTAAGGAGAGGTTTGGTCACCTAATTGCGCGCCAATAAGGAGAAATTCTTATTGGAAAGCCCCCTCTTTCCTGGGAACTGCCTGGTTGTCAATATTGTGATTCTGTAATATTATTTGTGAATAATTAATTATTGATTCATACGATGAGGAAAATATTGATTTTATGAGGATATAGATGGAGAAAATTTTTAATGTGACAATTGTTGAAAATTAATATTTTATCTTTTTATGATAAAATAATTCATTTAAATATATTATTTTAATAATATATTAACGATGATATTTTTACGATGAATGTGGGATATATGAGTATATGTGGAGGAGGAGTATTTTTGTTACCAAAAATGTTTAAAACATGTTAAACATGTCGGTGGACCCCATTTATTGACTGAAATTTGATTATAGCCTGTAAAATCGCCCATTTGTGGATTTCGGTCAATTTCTGTTTGGAATTTGGAAAAACTTTCTTCGTAAAGTTGCAGAGAATTGAATTTCCTATAAAAACTCATGAGATTCGAATTTTTCTGATAAAAGGGCTATTTATTATGAATTATTGAAGTTCAAGCTCAAAATAATTGATTTTTGGAAGTTTAAAATATTTTTATTTACAAAAACGTTTTTTCATTTGGTTCCCTCATTTAGCATGTGCAAGATATTTGAGTTCAGATTTTAGAATGTGTGCGTAGAAATTTATATAATATATTAATATTATATTAAATTTTCTCGCTTTTAGTGTTCTAAGCAATTTCTTATAAATAGGTGCTTAGGTTATAATTGAAAATCACACCGTAAGCTGAAGTTTTCTCTCTCTATATTATCGGCGTATTCTTGTGAGTATTTTGAGTATACTTTGAGTATTGCTATACGGTGCAAGTTCAAGTCATAGCTTTATATCAGGTTTCAATTAAGAAATCTTGTCTTTCGAGGTAAGGGATGTTATTTTCTTCTCAAATGATATTATTTCTTCAATATCATTATCTTTGAAATATTGGTTGGAACTTTTTATCAAATTCGGAACTTTTTTCATGTCGGGAGTTACTTATTCACGAGTTACTTATTCATGAGTTCTTATTCACGAGGTCTTATTCATGAGTTCTTATTCACGAGTTCTTATTCATGAAAAGTACTATTCACGAAGCGTGAAGATGTTTTTTTGTGAAATTTCTATCTTTTGGTGTTTGAGTTACTATTCACGATCGACATTATTCACGATATCTGACTATTCACGAATCACTGCACTATTCATCTGAAAAATGAAATTTTTCTTTTTCGTCCAAAATATCTATTCGGATACTAGCTTTGATTGTATCCATGTTTTGATCATTCTTGAATTTTACACCACTATGATTATTTTTGAGGTATTTTTGGACGTGGATAAAACAAAAAGTCACGAATCCTTAATCCTTAATCCTTGTCATTTTTTGTTTCACTTTGGATTCGTTTCTTTAAAAAATATTTTTCATCATCCTCGGTCTTAAAAGATGAATGATTTATGATGAATATCTTTTGGCTGTAGTGCAAAGATGAATGATTTATGATGAATATCTTTGGCTGTGTAGTGCAAAGATGATTGATTTTGATGAATATCTTTGCTTTTGTAGTGTAAAAGATGATTGATTTCGATGAATATCTTTTGGCTGTAGTGCAAAGATGATTGATTTCGATGAATATCTTTGGCGTAGTAGCAGCAAAGATGAGCGGTGTTTAGATGAACATGATTAATCGGTGGTGAATGTCCTTGGCTTTTGTAGTGCAAGGATGAATATTTGATCCCAGATATATATTGATTGATGTTACGGGGATAAAATAGGCGATGAACTTTAAAATTCATACATAGAAGATAGTAGTTTGCATTCTCTACTTAACTCTTCTAATGAATTATTATTTCCGCTACGAATATTGATTTAAAACTTGTTGTCTATTGTATTCTATTATATTTTTCCCTGTTGAAGACTAACGATAATTTTGTTGCATATTATCTTAGTCATAATATTCTTTACTGGGCTAGTCGAGCTCACCCTTTTCCTTTTTGTTCCATTTTTCTTCTTAGGAGGCGAGAATATAGCGAGTACGAGTCGGGGTATGAAATGAAAGTTCTAGGGAGAGTTGTTTAGTAGTCCTCACCATTTTTGTAAAATAATGTATCAATAATTGTGATGAGGATTTATTTGGGTATGTATATTGTCTAGAAGACAATAATTGTTTTTTTAAACTCACAAGAATAAATTTTTCGTAATTTGCACGACAAATGTATTAATAAAGTTGTAGTTATTTCTGTACCATGTATTTGGCGACTCAGAATGGGTTGGATGGAATGAACCTATTTTGGGGGCGTCACAGTGTTGAAGGGAACTTGTACCGTATAGTAACTGTGAGATCTCAGATTTTACGAATAAAGATTTAATTTTATCGATTTTTTTTTGTGAATATTATGGTGTGAATTTGAGATAATGTTATAGTTGTGGGTAGTATTTATAAATTCTGCAAAGTATGCAAGTTGTTTTAAAATATTCGTTTGGTCGGGGAATATTCTTTTTGTTGGAGAATATTCGTACGACGACATAATCATTAGTGGACCCCACAACGGAAGTAATGTCGTCGTAGTTAAAAACGACAAAAATATTTTATGAAAATAACGGCGGAGGTTTTACCGTTAATACTGTTGAACTACCTGGTAGTAAAAGTACAGTAATAGTGTGGTTGCATAGTAGCACACGGTATTAATTATTGATGCTTACGTGAGAAGTCACTCTGTTATACTCAATTATTGTTATAGTAATTGTTGCATCATATCTCTCATATTATTGATTCGATTATTGTCACAGTATCATCTGCATTATATGATATATTATTAAATCAATTGAGATGACAAAGTTATTCATATTATTAAATTGTAATATTTACAATGTCTAGAAGTTCTGTTGAGGAGAGGTTTGGTCACCTAATTGCGCGCCAATAGGGAGAAATCCTTATTGGAAAACCCCCTTTTTCCTGGGAACTACCTGGTTGTTAAATATTGTGAGTTATGATATTAATGATGAATAAGTTCGTGTTGATTAAAGATGAATTTGATAGTTCCATTGTCTTGGGATTATTGGTGTTAGTTGAAATCGACATCTATTCCAATGATAATTGATGTCTGGGGGTTATATTGATATACTGGGTAATTAATTGGGTAAATGAGCAATTAATTGGATGACTGAATTAAAAATGAAAGAAAAGTTGGAGGTATTGTACTGTAATTTTTCGAGCCCCAAAACGTGCAATTATCGAAACTATATTTTTCTATAAATAGAAGTTCATTCTTCCTTCATTTCTCACCAATTCACTAAAGCTTTAGAGCCATTATTATAGAGAGAAATTATTGAGAGAAAGAAGAAGAGAAGTCTGCTCCCTCCTTTATTCCAATTATCCGATCTTCTTTTGAGGTAAGGGATATTATTTGTTGTACACACTGTAAGGGTATTATTCTTCGTATTCATGAAGAGAATTACTTCTTTTCAATACTCGTAAGAGTTGTTATTCCATTCTTCATTATTATGTTGAATAACCTATTTATATGGCAATCCGCATACATGGTGAAATTCTTTTATTATTCCATTCTTTATTATTATGTTGGGATAACCTATTTATGCGAAATACCGCATACATGGTGAAATTCTTCTATTATTCTATTCTTTTTTATTATGTTGGAATATCACGCCGGTGTAATTTTACTTTAACTCGTTCCGATTCTTTATTATTACATTGGAATAACCTATTTATGCAATCTGCGCATCGTGGTGAAATTCTCGTTGTTATTCCATTCTTTATTATTACATCGGAATATCCTGTTTGTTCATTTTTAATGGGACCTAGTTCCATTATTTATTATTCCACATTTATTATTACGTCGGAATATCCGTCATGCGTGCATTTACATGGGACACTGGTTCCATTATTTATTATTCGCATTTATTATTACGTCGAATATATCACATGCGTGCGTTCTGGCCGGGACTGGTTCCATTATTTATTATTACATTGGGAATAATAATGTCATGCATGCGGTCTCTATCGTATGCATGGTGAATCATACATTATTCCATTCTTTATTATTTTATTGGAATAACATCATGTGGATTACCACATACATGGTGAATGATCCTTTATAGTCATTCCTTATTAAATTGTGGAAATGATCTGGTTACGTTGATTATGATGAGAGTCATAATAAAAGCTTTGAACTGATGAAAATCATGGGTATATGAAGTATTAGTAAGTGTTATGATGAGTTATGTTGGTTATTATGTGAAAACATGAAAGTTTCTTAGAAATCACAAATGGTTGAAAATTAGATTTTGGTTAAAATGGAACATGAAATTCACTATATCTTCTATTATATTTTGAATTTTTGAGTGTGGTCAAGTCCTAGAGTTAGATCTATGAGTTTACTAACTTATCCAAGTGGAATCACTAGAAAAGGTGTTGTAGATTTTCATGTGGACTATTTTTAGTAAAGGAGTCAAAAGCTGGAAAATAGCAAAAAGCTACTGCCCATAATTTTGTAAGGGATGATTCGGCCACTTAATTTATGAGAAAAATTCCGGTCTTTTGGGACATGAAATTTTACGGTATAAGATACCTCCTGTCCAAAAATGAGCTCATTCTGACTTAAAATGAGCAAGTTATGACCATTTCAATATTTAGGTTTTTCGATTGAAAAACTTAATACTTAGGAGTTCTATAACTCCGATGACCATGAAATTTAAACTGGAAGCTCACGTTAACATGTGTAAGATCCTGCCAAGATTTGGGAATTTTTGGAGTTAAAATTGAGGTAGCTCAGTTTATGTTTTGTCGTATTTTACACGACAGCTGTATAGTTAAGTTTGTATTTGTATTTTGTACCATGTTTAAAAATTTTCTCCATCTATATCCACATAAAATAAATATTTTCCTTATCATGTAAATCAATAATTAATTATCCACAAATAATATTACATAATCACAATCATCGACAACCGGTAGTTTCGGAAAAGGGGCTTTCCAATAAGGATTTCTCCTTACTGGCGCGCAATTTGGTGACCAAACCTCTCCTTAGACAGAAATTTCTTGTGACGCCCCCAAAATAGGTATACATCACCCATCTTGAGTCGCCAAATACATGGTACATAAATCAAATACAACATAATTATACAAGCTGTCGGGTAAAACATAAAGCGAGAGTTTAAACAAGAATATTGCCTTCTAGACAATATCCATTCTCAATGGAGTCCTCATAGACAGTATACAAACTCAAATTCAGTCCTCATTACATTTATTATCACACTATTTAACAGAATAATGAGGACTACTAATGCTATCATCTGGACTATCAATCTATTCCCCGACTCGTCCCAGCTATATTCTCATTTCCTGAAGAGAAAAGTGAAGAAAGGGTGAGCTCAACTAGCCCAGTAAGAAATATTATGACTAAGATAATGCAGAATAAATTATCATTAGTCCTCAACAATGTTAAACTGATAAAATACAATAGACATCAAGTTTAACTGCAGCGGAACAAGCAATCCATTAAAAGAGTCAAGTAGAGAATAAAATCTACTATCTTTTATGATTTAAAATGTTTTCATCAATTTTTATAGCTAAGACTCAGCTTAATAAATAATCCACATCATCCCTGCACTACGGCCAAGGATATTCATTAGAGTCACGACCACAAATTATCCATGCACTACGGGCCAAGGATATTCGTGTATTCATCAATGGTCATGATCATGCCAACAACTGTCCATCAATACACTACGGGCCAATGAGGACTTTTACCACATCATTTGTAATATTATGGTCATGATTATACCGAATAATCCATGGTCATAATCATACCAAGTCCATCTATGCACTACAGGCCACAGATGACTTTCAAAAAAATAAAAACATGAAGATGATGACAATGATATAAGAATTCAATAAAACAAGTTCACGAATTAAATTATCCAGAAACTAATAACGTCCAAATTATCAACATGATACTTCTTTGTAGAGTAAAATTCAAGAATGCTTAAAAGAATATTTCCATGAAAAGATACTGGATGAAGCGCAAATATCAAGGATATTCCACTAATTTTATGGAGTATAGAAGTCAAAACTTTAACCAACTGAGTATAATAAAGAATGGAATAACAAAAGAAATCACCATGCATGCGGTAATTCGCATAAACAGGTTATTCCAACAGAATAATAAGTAACGGAACCAGGTCCGGTGTAAAACACACAGACAACAGAATAATAAAGATGAAACCAGGTCCGGTGTAAAACTCACAGACAGGATATTCCAACCGAATAATAAAGAATGGAATAACATAAGGATTTCACCAAGTATAGGGTATGCCGCGTATACAGGTTATGTATAGGGTATGCCACATATACAGGTTATTCCAACAGAATAATAAAGAATGGAATAATATAAGGATTTCACCAAGTATAGGGTATGCCACGTATACAGGTTATGTATAGGGTATGCCACATATACAGGTTATTCCAACAGAATAATAAAGAATGGAATAACATAAGGATTTCACCAAGTATAGGGTATGCCACATATACAGGTTATGTATAGGGTATGCCACATCTACAGGTTATTCCAACAGAATAATAAAGAATGGAATAACAGAAGTTCTCTTCATGAATAAGAAAGAATAACACCCCTTACGGGTACAACAAATAATATCCCTTACCTTATAAAGAAACTGGATATAGAAGTAGTGAAGTAGCAGAATACTCTTCTTCTTTCTCTCTATAGATTTTCTCTCTATAATTTCTATCTCTAGAGTTTCAGTGAATTCGTAAGAAATAATGAAGAAATGAGCTTCTATTTATAGAAAAACTGAGAGTGGCTCTTGGTCTTAACGAAGGGTCAAAATGACTCTTGGTAATATTGAAGAGACAACTACTATTTGCGAAGGGGCAATTAACCCTTGGAACACCGAAGAGGCAAGTAACTCTTGGTAATATTGAAGAGACAACTACTATTTGCGAAGAGGCAATTAACCCTTGGAACAATCGAAAGGGCAAGTTCTTATTAAAACCTTAAATCAACGATCCATATTGATTCTTATTATAATTTCAACCAAGCATTCGAAAAATTAGCACATCTCCTCATAGAATAATATTGTACCCAAAAATGATTTGGACTGAAAATAAATATATTGTTCGGGTGAATAGTACCCCGTGAATAGTAGTCGTGAATAGTAACTCGTGAATAGTAACTCGTGAATAGTAACTTATGACTAGTAACTCAAGAATAGTAACTCGTGAATAGTAACTCATGAATAGTAACTCATGAAGAGTAACTCGTGAATAGTACTCTGACACAAAAAGTACCCCAAATACCCGATTGAACAATATAACCTTCAGACATCAATTATTATCGAAATAAATGTCGATTTCCACTAACACAAATAATTTCAACACAATGGAACTATCAAATTCATCTTTAATCAACACGAACTTATCCATCATTAATATCATAATTCACAATATTTAACAACCAGGTCGTTTCCAAGAAAGAGGGGGCTTTCCAATAAGGATTTCTCCCTATTGGCGCGCAATTAGGTGACCAAACCTCTCATTGGTAGAACTTCTAGACATTGTAAATATTGCAATTTAATAATATGAATAACTTTTTCGTCTCAATTATTAATTTAATAATATATAAAATATTGACAATAATTGAATAAAACTGAGTGACTTCTCAACGTAAGCATCAATAATCAAAGATATTATACAATCTGAGTGTGCCTTCGTGCAACCACAGCGACATCGCATTTCTTTATCAATTTAACCGTTTACTAAATAGAATAATAATTATAAAAATTGAATACTTTCATTTCATAAAATTTGGGGTCTCACATTTCTAGACATTGCCAATAATGCTATCTAATAATATTATTCAAATAATATGAATTATTGATTCAATAAAGGAAAAATATCATGCGTTGACAATTATTGAAACAACAATAATTTAAAATATCAATGTAGCAATTATTGAATCAATAAAATAAAATATTGAACAGAAATTACTGTAACAATTATTGATTAGTGTCTTCTTACATAAGAATCAATAATTGGTGCAATACCGTATCTTCTTTGCGTTTTAACCACGGGTATTCCAACAAGATTAATCTGGTAATAACTACGCTGCAGATTATTTATAAACAACTTATACTTATCATTTTCTTCATCCAATCGCTTTTTCAGTTATGGGGCCCACACAAGGTCGCTGGCGTCGCATAAATCGAATATTCACGACGGTAAGAATATTCCACCGACCAAACGAATATTCCCCGACAACAATGAATATTTTATAACCACTTGCTTATTTGAAATATTTGCGCATTTTTTCCATAACTAACCATAATAATCAAATCAACCATTACTATTTCAAAATAATAAATAGAGAAAATTTAATTTCATTTATAATAAGTTGGGGTCTTACAACCTCCCCTTCTTATGAAATTTCATCCTCAAAATTGACGTACGTACCTGGTGTTTCGAAAAGGTGAGGATACCTCGCTTTCATTTCTATTTCCAACTCCCAGGTCATTTCCTCTATAGCATGATTCCTCCACAAAACTTTGACTTGTGGTATAACCTTTGTGCGTAGGACATGCTCCTTCATATCCAAGATATTGACAGGTACCTCTTCGTACGTTAAGTCTTCGGCTATCTCGCCGGTTCTAACTCAATAACGTGGTTCGGGTCTTTCACATATTTACATAGCACAGATATGTGAAAAACATTATGAACACGAGACATACTTGGAGGTAACGCGAGTCTATAGGCCACATTTCCTACTCGGTCAAGAATCTGAAATGGACCAATAAATCGTGGATTGAGCTTTCCTCTTTTTCCAAATCTTCTAACTCTCTTCCATGGAGCCACACGCAATAATACATGATCCCCAATACTAAATTCCACGTCCTTTCGATGAAGATCCGCATAACTCTTTTGTCGATCTTGTGTCATTTGTATACATTGTCGAATCATTTGGATCTTTTCTGTAGTAATACGTACCAACTCTGGTCCCAACAATGTTGCTTCACCAACCTCATCCCAACATACTGGAGAGCGACACTTATGTGACGCCCCCAAAATAGGTATACATCACCTATTCTGAGTCGCCAAATACATAGTACAGAATACAAATACAACCTTTAATATACAATAAGAGAGCTGTGAGTTTTAATACAAATACTGTCTTCTAGACAATATCCACTCTCAGAATAAGTCCTCATTACATTTATTGTCACACTATTTAACAGAATAGTGAGGACTACTAATACTACCATCTGGACCATCACTCCGTTCCCCGACTAGTCCCGGCTACGTTCTCATTTCCTGAAGAGAACAGTGAAAGAAAGGGTGAGCTCAACTAGCCCAGTAAGAAATATTATGACTAAGATAATGCAAAATAAATTATCATTAGTCTTCAACAATGTTAAACCGATAAAATATAATAGACATCAAGTTTAGCTGCAATGAACAAGCAATCTATTAAAAGAGTCAAGTAGAGAATAAAATCTACTATCTTTATGATTTAAAAGGTTTTTCATCACTTTTATCACTTTGGGACTCAAATTTTAATAAATAATCCACATCATCGAATCACCCCCGACTACTACCGAGGATATTCTTTAGTATCACGACCACAAATTATCCATGCACTACGGGCCGAGGACATTCGTTTATTCATTAATGGTCATGATCATGCCAACAACTATCCATCAATGCACTACTGGGCCAATGAGGACTTTTATCACATCATTTGTAACATTACGGTCATGATTACAAAGAATAATCCACGGTCATAATCATACCAAGTCCATCTATGCACTCTGAGCCACAGATGACTTTTAACAAAATATAAACATGAGGATGATGACAATGATATAAGAATTCAATAAAACAAGTTCAAGAATTAATTTATCCAGAAACTAATAACGTTCAAATTGTCAATATGATACTTCTTTGTAGAGTAAAATTCAAGAATGCTCAGAAAAATATTTTCATGAAAAAATACTAGATGAAGCGCAAATATCAAGGATATTCCACTAATTTCATGGAGTATAGAAGTCAAAACTTTAACCAACTAAGTATAATAAAGAATGGAATAACAAAAGAAATCACCTGGGCATCGCGATAGATCAAGACAAGCAGATTATTCCAACGAGAATAATAAATAACGGAACCAGTCCAAGCGTAAAAGCGCCACAAACAGGATATTCCAAATGTAATAATAAAAGGCGGAACCGTGTCCGGTAAAACGCATTATGACGAGGATATTCAACGAGAATAATAAAGAGGCGGAACCGAGTCCGGCGTAAAAGCATCTGATGTGAGGATATTCCAAAGAATAATAAAGAATGGAATAATGAAGAATTTCACCAAGTATAGGGTAGCCCATGCGTATCTGAGTTATTCCAACAGAGTAATAAATAATGGAATAATGAAGTTCTCTTCATGAATACAAAAGATATAATACCCTTACCTAGTAAAAAGAAGAGTATTCATTTGGTAGGCGAGGATATTCTTGAAGAAAACTTATCTACTACGCTCAAAGCTTCTTAAAACTCTAAAGAAATACGCTCAAGATTATAGAAGAGAATTTCTCTGAATTTCTGGTGTGATTTTTCAATTCTAACTAAGCATCCTATTTATAAGAGAATGAAAGGATACTATTTAGAAAAAAATTATCACGGACCAACAGTAGGTTTTCGGACGAAACAAATTGAAGAATCACAGATGGCGAAACAATTTTTTCCTCAGTCGTCCAATTTTCAAAATATTAATATAATATTCAATAAAATATAATATATTCTATTTTTTCATAAAAAACAAAACTTATAAAATATATATATATATATAACCTTTGCCTTACGACAAAGGCTTAACAATTCTTCCACCAAAATTTGCTTGATATCTCCACCAAACTCCCACCCACACAATTAATCAAATGATATATATATATATATATATATATATACACATGTTAATATTCATATAATATATATATATATATATATATATATATATAACTTTGTCGTCTCAATTATTGATTTAATAATATATAAAATAATTGAATCAAATAACGTGAGATACTATGTAATAATTACTGAAGCAATAATTGAATAAAACTGAGTGACTTCTCACGTAAGCATCAATAATCAATACCGTGTGCTATTATGCAACCACGCGTATTTTTGTACTTTTAACACCGGGTGTTTCAACAGTTAACGGTAAAACTTCCGCCGTTATTTTCATAAAATATTTTTGTCGTTTTCTCATTCCGACAATAATTTCGTTGTGGGGTCCACCAATGATTGTGTCATCATACGAATATTTTTCGACAAAAATAATATTCCCTGACCAATCGAATATAATACAACAACTTGCATACTTTGTAAAATTTATAAATATTACTCACAACTATAACATTATATCAAATTCACTCCATAATATTCAAAACTGATATTTATAGAAAATTCATTTTTATTAAAAAGTTGGGGTCTTACACTTACGTCCATATAATGCTTCGAATGGAGCCACACCTATACTTATCTGATAACTGTTATTGTAGGAGAATTCCACTAATGATAAATACTTATCCCAACTCCCTTTGAAGTCTAGGACGCAGAGTCTTAATAGATCTTCAAGAGTTTGAATAGTCCTCTCTGATTGTCCGTCCGTTTGAGGATGGTATGCCGAACTGAATCGTAAATTCGTGACCATAGCTTTTTGCAAGTTAACCCAAAATTGTGAAGTAAATCTTGGGTCACGATCCGAAACTATGGATACTGACATGCCATGCAATCTCACAATCTCATTTACGTACATACGAGCAAGACGTTTAAGGGAATAAGTCTCCCGTATCGGCAAGAAATGAGCAGACTTGGTTAATCTATCAACAATAACCCAAATAGCATTTATGCCTTGTGAAACCGTGGGAAGACCCATAATGAAATCCATGGTAATGTGTTCCCACTTCCATTTAAGAATATCAAGTGGTTGCAATGGACCCTTAGGCACTTGATGCTCCGTCATTACACGTTGACAAGTTAAACACCTCGAGATAAACTTCGCGATCTCTCTCTTCTTATTGTTCCACCAAAATGTATGTCGAAGATCATGATACATTTTGGTACTTCCAGGATGGATTGCAAATGGTGTATTGTGTGCCTCCATCATGATCTTGTATTTCAAATCAGAGTCGTTAGGAACACAAAGTCTGGAGTGGACTCAAAGTATTCCTTCTTCATCGATTCTTGCTTCTGGAATAGCACCTTCTTGTACTTTCTTCTTCATACGCATCAGCTCCGGGTCTGTGGCTTGAGCAACTTTAACTTTATCGATTAAAGTTGGTTCTATGCGTATACTTGACATCATTGCATGGGTCCCCAGAGTCTTGAATTCTTTCTTCATCTTTTGTAAATCACACAAAATGGGCTTTTGTGTTGACAACATCGCACTCATTCCCGCATATGATCTTCTACTCAATGCGTCAGCTACTACGTTTGCTTTTCCAGGATGGTATTGAATAGTGTGGTCGTAATCTTTCAACAGCTCGAGCCAACATCGTTGCCGCATGTTGAGTTCCTTTTGAGTGAAGAAATATTTGAGGCTTTTATGGTCTGAATATATCTCCACTTTCTCCCCATATATATAGTGCCTCCAGATCTTTGCGTGAAACGATCGGCCGCTAACTCTAGATCATGAGTAGGATAATTCCTCTCATATTCTTTAAGTTGTCGCGAGGCATAGGCTATGACTTTCCCATGTTGCATGAGAACACACCCTAACCTTTTGCCCGAAGCATCGCTGTAGATAACAAATCCATTTGAACTAGATGGTATTGTCAGAACAGGTGCCGAAATGAGTCTCCTCTTAAGCTCTTGAAAGCTCTTCTCACATTCCTCACTCCATATGAATTTTGTATCTTTCCGAGTCAGTTGAGTTAACGGAGTAGCGATACAAGAAAATCCTTCCATGAATCTTAGATAATAACTAGCTAAGCCCAGAAAGCTACGTACTTTGGTTGCTCCCAACTTTGTATTGCTTCAATCTTCGTTGTGTCAACAGATACTCCATGTTTTGACACCACGTGCCCAAGGAATATTACTTCCTCAAGCCAGAACTCGCATTTCTTCAACTTGGCATATAGCTTGTTTTCACGAAGCCTTTGGAGTACCAGCTTCAAATGGTGCTCATGATCTTCACGACTGTTGGATTATATGAGGATGTCATCAATAAAGACAACAACGAACTGATCCAAATATCCATGAAAGCCACAGGAGCATTAGTCAATCCTCAGGAGCATTATTCAATCCAAAAGACATGACTAAGAATTCATAATGCCCTTATCGAGTTCTGAAGGCAGTCTTTGGATTATCCTCAGTTCTAATCTTCAGCTGATGATATCCAGAATGAAGATCGATTTTTGAAAAGAATTGTGCTCCTTGTAACTGGTCAAACAGGTCATCAATGTGAGGTAGCGGATACCTTTTCTTGATGGTGACATGGTTCAATTCTCGATAGTCAATACAAAGTCGCATACTTCCGTCTTTCTTCCTTACAAATAAAATAGGAGCACCCCAAGGAGATGTACTAGGACGAATGAAACCGATGTCTAACAACTCCTATAGTTGGACCTTTAACTCCTGAAGTTCAATAGGAGCCATTCGATATGGGATTTTAGAAATGGGCTTTGTACCAGGTTCAAGGTCAATAAAGAATTCAACTTCACATTCTGGGGGTAGAGCAGGAAGTTCTTCAGGAAATACGTCAGGAAATTTACTAACAACGGGAATATTATTCAAATCCGACGTGTCTTTATTCAAATCCATAACATGGGCTAAGAAAACTTGACATCTGTTTTTTAATAAACGAATAGCTTTATGACTTGATATGACAGTGATTGATTTTAGTGGTTTAGTTGCTTGAATTCGTACAACAGGTTGGTTAGGAATATGAAAACTAACAACCTTACGAAAACAATCAATTTTGGCATGATGAGTAGTTAACCAATCAATTCCTAAAATTACATCAAAAGCAAGTATCTTTAAAGAGATAAGGTCAACAGGTAATGTGATGGTGCCAACTTGGATCAAACAAGATTTATAAACAATGGATGTAATGAAAGTTTCTCCTAACGGAGTCTCCACAGATAAATCAAAGTCTAATTTCTCCGGAGTTAAGTTTAAACGTTGAGCACAAGTAGAGAGAGATAAATGAATGGGTAGTACTAGGTATCTAGTAAGGTATAAACTTCAGTAGAATTTATGATTAGCTTACCGTGATCACCTCGTTTGGGTTCCTCGTATTTTGACGATCCACGATAAACGCTTCTTTCGAGGAACCGTCGACTTTCACTTTTCTCGGGATGACCTTTTGAGTCACCATCCCCGTTGGACTTGGTTTCGCTACCGTACAATCTCGAGCGATATGTCCTTCTTTTCCATAATTATAACATACCTTGAACTGTTGTGGACAGTTTGGACTGATATGTCCCTCTTTCCCGCATTTATAGCATACGACCGGTGGTCGTTCTCCTCCCTTAGAACCAGTTGCTGCTGGTGCTGACGTCTTCATATTGTCATTGTTGAATCACCTTTTTTTAAAATCTCCCCCCGAATCGCTTCTTCTATTTTCATGGCCATGATTACCACCAGAGTGGTTTCCGCTCTTGTCCGCATTTTTCTTTCCCCGCTGGTTATCGTTGCTCCGATGACTGTTGTCACCGGTATGACCCTGGTTGTGGTCCCTCGATTGAACGTACTCGTTATCTTGATCTAATAATTGAGCCCTATTGACAACATCTGAATATAGAGAAAATTTATGAGAAATGAGATACTGACGTATGTTGGGTTTCAAACCTCTCAGTAACATCCGCGTCAAACGTTCCTCATTCTCCACCAAATGAGGTGCAAACCTGGATAACTCTGCGAAATTCGCCTCGTACTGGGACACCGTCATGTTGTTCTGGTCCAGTCTAATAAACTCTACCTCCTTCATATGACGAATACTTTCAGGAAAGTACTTGTCATTAAATGATTCAAACGCTTCCCAAGACATCTTGAGTGAAATTTGGATGGGTGCGCTTCATCGATTCCCACCAAAGAATCGCCTCGTTCACGGAACATAAAGGTGGCAAATGGAACGTTTTGTTCCTCCGTGCATCCCAAGACATCGAATATCTTGGTAATTTACTTGACCCACGCTTTCTACCTTAATCGGATCCCGCTTTCCGAATTCGTTGGTCCCAACTCTTTGAATCTTGTTTGTGACAAACCGCAATGCGTTCTTATCATTTCCACCTGTATTTTGTACACGAGTCTCCTTCGCCTGATTTTGCATGAACTGCAAAAAGCTTCTAAACATTCCATCGTTCATCGTATGATCAGTGGTTTTTTTTACAGGAGGAACATTGCCGGTCTGTTGCACGTTTTCCTCATTGGTGAGTAAAGGTGTCTCCACAGTCTCATTTACTCCACTGTTAACATTCTCAGTCGCCATTCTTAAATACTACCATAAAACAAGGGTTAATTAAAGAAATCAACATATCACATAATATCCCTAGATACTGATCAATCAACAAATAAGCTTAGGTAGGACACACTAGCGAAGGATTTACTCGTCTCTCCCCTCGTAGTTCTATTCCCCGATCTCCGCCAGAGATCATATCCCTAAGCTCTAATTCCAATTGTGATGCCCCCAAAATAGGTATACAACACCCATTCTGAGTCGCCAAATACATGGTATGTAAACAACTACAACTTTATTAATACAATTGTCGTGGGCAAAATACGACGACACACATAAACTGTGAGTTTAAAAACAAATATTGTCTTCTAGACAATATCAACACTCAAATAAGTCCTCATTACAATTATTGATACACTATTTTACAAAATAGTGAGGACTACTAAAATGACTTTCTAGAACCTTCATTCATATACCCGACTAAGTACTCTTATTACATTCTCGCCTCCGAGAAGAAAAATGGAACAAAAGGAAAAAGATGAGCTCAACTAGCCCAATAAAGAATATTATGACTACGATAATATAGAACAAATTATCGTTAGTCTTCAATGAGAGAAAAAATCGATAGAATACAATAGACAAACAAGTTTTAAATCAATATTCGCAATGAAATAATAATTCATAGAAAAGTTACGTGAGAGAATGAAATCTACTATTATCTATGAATTTAAAAGTCCATCATCAATATTTTATCCGTGTAACATCAATCAATACACATCTTGAATCAAATATTTATCTTTTTGCACTATGAGCCAAAGATATTCATCGATTCATGTGTTCATCTCAACACCTGTTCATCTTTGCACTATAGGCCAAAGATATTCATCAAAAAATCATTCATCTTTGCACTACAGGCCAAAGATATTCAGTAAAATCATCATTTAGGACTAAGAATGATGAAAAATATTTTAAAGAAAACGAATCAAGTGAAACAAAAGAACAAATAATAAGGATTCGTAATTTAAACAGTCCAAGTTCAAAAATACTTCATAAATAACCATAGTGAAGTAAATTCAAGAATGATCAAAACATGGATACACTCAAAGCTAGTATCCATAATAGATATTTTGGGCAAAAAATGAAAATTTAATTTTTTTGTGAATAAGGTCGATTCGTGAATAGTCAGAGTATCGTGAATAGTCAGATATCGTGAATAGTAACCCCGACACTAAAAGATAAGAATTTCACAAGAAAAATCTTACCAATATTCCGGCATAATGATATTAGAAGAAATAATATCATTTTTTTTAAAAAAATAACATCCCTTACCTCGAAAAGACAGTACTTCTGATTGGAATACTGGATATAGTGCTGAAGGGAACTTATACCGTATAGTAACACTAAAAGTCTCAAAATCCTCACAAGAATACGCTCGATAATATATATATAGAGAGAGAAGATTTTAGTTTCTGGTGTGATTTTCAATTCTAACCTAAACACCCTATTTATAGGAAAATGCTTAGAACACCAAAGCAGAAAATTTAATAAAATAATATTATTTATTAAATTTTCAAGCCCATCACAAAAGAATCTGATTTTAGCATGTTTACAACACTTGTGGGACTCACCAAAAATGTTTTTCTAAACAAAAATTTTTAAAACTCCAAAAATCAATTCAGACCCGATATACCAGAACTTTAATAATTCACAATAAATAGCTCTTTTATCAGAAAAATTCAAATCTTATGTCCATTCCATAGGAAATTCAATTCTCTACAACTTTGTAAATTTAAGTTTTTCCAAATTCCAAAATGTAAGTTGATCAAATCCATAAAGCAAGCGATTTTACAAATACTATAATCAAATTTTAGTCAAGAAATGGGGTCCACAAACATGAAAAACATGTTTAAAATATTTTTAATAACAAAAATACTCTTCCTCCTCATTTATTCATATATCCCACATTCATTGTAAAAATATCATCATTATTATATTATTAAAATATAATAATATATTTAAATGAATTATTTTATCGTAAAAGATAAAATATCAATTTTCAACAATTGTCACATTAAAAATTTTCTCCATATATATCCATATAAAATGAATATTTTCCTTATCATTTAAATCAATAATTAATTATCCATAAATAATATTACAGAATCACAATATCGACAACCGTGTCGTTCACCAGGAAAGAGGGCTTTCAATAAGGATTTCTCCTTACCTCAAGCAATTAGGTGACCAAACCTCTCCTTAGATAGAACTTTCTAGACATTGCTAATAATGCTATCTAATAATATTATTCAAATAATATGAATTATTGATTCAATAAAGGAAAATACTGTGCAGTGACAATTATTGAAACAACAATAATATAAAATATCAACGTAGCAATTATTGAATCAATAAAATAAAATATTGAACAATAATCATTGTAACAATTATTGATTAGTGTCTTCTTTACGTAAGAATCAATAATTGGTGCAATACTAAAGTGTCTTCTTGTGTTTTAACCACCGGGTATTCCAACAAAGATAATTGATGAATAACTACGCCAATTATTTATAAACAACTTATACATGTCGCTTTCTTCATACAATCGCTTTTTTAGTTATGGGGCCCACACAAGGTTGCTTGTTACATGCATACAAATATTCCCGACGGTGAAGAATATTCCACGACCAAATGAATATTCCCCGACAACAATGAATATTTTATAACCACTTGCTTATTTGAAATATTTGGGCATTTTTCCCATAACTAACCACAATAATCAAATCAACCCTTACTATTTCAAAATAATAAATAGAGGAAATTTAATTTCATTTATAATAAGTTGGGGTCTTACAAAGTACATCCCAAACTTCAATTAAATATAACAAAAAGCATACTCTAGTCACTTAATCGGTCTAAAAGTGACCGGCTAAGACTGTAATATGAATCTGGAGGGTATTTAAGTCTTTTTCTTTTTCTTTTTTCCAACATTGGGGTGCACATTGTCTATTAATCTAAAATAAATTAAATATTCTCCTTTAAATGTATTTTAAGTTAATACCAGTCTCTTTCCCTTCTCTATCCTCCATAACCAACTTTTTCTCTCTTCTCTATTTATCTCTTTTCTTTCCCTCTCACAGACCGAAAATGGTCGCCACCGCTAATTTAAACCCTATCGTCGTCGCCTCAGCTTGAATCCAACACCTCACCGAAGTTCATCAATCTCGAGGAGTTTGTCTGCAAGGGCGGAGAGGGGGATCCGCCCCAAATTCAACTCCAAACCCACCATAGCGATAGACTCTTATGCTCTGATCATAAAATAGCAAATCCAAACGGTTTGTTCTGTTTTGGTAAGGGTGGATATGATGCGAGTAAATTACCAGAAATGGCGAAAGAACTCCCTACTACCCGCACAAGCTCTTTAAACATAAACCGCCTTCAAAATGATAGAATATATATAATCTTCCTTGGATAAATATATGAAACAAACTTTAAAACTGAAGGGCAGTCATTGGAAACTCTAAGGTTCTTGGTTACATAAATTTCCACCTTAGGTTCAATCTTTATAAGACCAAAAGCTACAGCCAGCTTCTCACTGTGATAGTTGAGGATGTGTTTTTTTTCTTCTTTATAAGACCAAGATCGATTTGGAGCATAGCCTACCATCTTCATCTCTACCACCAACATCTCGACCTTTTTATAAACGTGGCTAGTGCATGGATTCAACTGGTCTCCATTGTGAAAACCATGAACCTCGTTACCAAACTCAATAATGCTCAACGCTGCAGGTTTTCTCAGTCCTCTATCTTTCATTACTTGTCTTATATTTCTAACTTCTTGCCACTTGTTCAATGATGCATATATATTTGATATTAAAACATAGTACCCAGTATGTTCTGGCTCAAGGTAGAAAAGATTATTAGCTGTAATCTTCCCCAAGTTTGTATTTCCATGGATTCTGCAACCCAAAAGCAATGCACCCCAAATCCCATCATTTGGTTGTGATGGGATCTCCTTGATCAATTCATAAGCTTCATACAAAAGTCCAGCTCGGCCTAGCATATCGATCGAGAGCCTTCATTTGTAATTTAGCATCATTTACATCCAAAAGCCTAGAAAATAATGGAAGATAACAAAAAAAATTTTGAAACATTCCTAACTAACAAAATATAGGTTGGAAGTTCTATCAATAAAATGTCAAAAAGTGTCTGACCAGAGAGATTAATGACCAAAAAATGTTAACATCAAACTTTACCAAACTGTATTCAAGAACTTCCATTAGAAATTGACTCTGATAAAAGGACTTCGGATTTTGCATTGATTTTAAAAAGTTTAACCAGTCTCTGAGGACAACCTTCCATTCTTTCCCATTAAAAGCCTTTGAGTTGTATGATTTCAAACTGTAATCCAAAAAAAAATATGCATATAAACCCACTTCAAATTTTCATAAACCTTCAACAAAATCCACAGAAGAATCAAAACCCAGCCCTAAAATTGCTTAAATCTCAAAAACCTTTATTCAGAACAATAATAGCCAAGTTGAAGAACCCATATCAAAACTCAACAGGATTCCACTAAAATTAACTCAAACTATCACATGAAACAAAACAAATCTATGAAACGAAACACCTGTTCGAATAGATTAAATAGCAAATTAGTATCTCAAATTTAAGGCTAGAAAGATAATCAAGGCCCAAAGAAAGGGGATTCTGAGCGATATTATCCGATTGGTCTTGAATTCTGGTTTCGAAATCTATCCACTATCACCAAAAAAGAAGGCCATCGTGTCGAGGTGTTCGAAGAGAGCGTACGGGTTTGTGGATTTCAACGGTGAAGAAGAGAGAAACTACTGAGGAGTTTGTTTGGTGGAGAGAGGAAAGTCTGAGGTTAGGTTGGAAATGAAGAATTACCAAGTTTAACCCTCTATTATAAATATTACAGTCTTAGCCGGTCATTTTTGACTGGTTAAGTGACCAGAGTGTGCTTTTTATTACGTTTAATTGAAGTTTGGGGTGTACTTAGACACCTTTTTTGATTTAGGGTGCAAAAGTCAACAAGGGTGTAAAGTTTGGAGTGCAATTTGTCTTTTAGTCTTCTGAAAGTAAACACCAGTCATGCTACATATGTACATAAATTTATGAGTAAATCTATAGAAACATCATAGTTACTCTGATTTTCCCGAAACACCGTTATCAATGTCGTTTTACATCATTTTTTCCTCCCTCTTTTTTAAAACAACTCAGCAGCAAAAGTAAAATCCCTTTTCAATTCCCCTCTATATTGTTGTTTTACATCACTTTTTTTCTTCCCTTTTCTAAAACAAATCAACACCAAGAGCAAAATCCCCTTTACAATTTTCCGCCACGTTCTTGCCCCTTCCTTTGAGTAGCAGGAGATTTGAGCAGTAGAACATTTTCAACACTCTTGCCCTCTCCTTCACAAACCAGGTAACCTATATATATATATATATATATATATATATATATATGTTTGATATACATATATCAATTTGCTTTGTTTGCTTATTTACTTATATTATAGTTTTTGCAATAAATATATGAAGTGTAATTGAAAAAATCACTTATTGGAACGAAGTATTGAAACTATTTCATTTACGACCAAAAGTATTGAAAGTGTTTGATTTTCATCTTATTTCTATATTTAGATGAAAAATGGCTTTATCTAGTTGATACTCAATATTTAAATATGAAATATACATTTGTTATTGATGTTTTTCTTAAACTACATATATTAAAAAATATTTAAAAATTTTCCTTTTCACTTTTTATAGCACTGTGCAAGTTTTACCAATGGAATCGAAAATAGATATTAGCTCTACAAATATGGATATTGACGTAGATGATCTATCTAACAACAAAAGGGGTGATGAAGTAGAAGAGAATGGAAAACGGAATAATCAAATAATGGAAGAGCCCAAATTACATATGGTGTTTGACAATGTTGATAAGGTTTATGAATACTATAGAAAATATGGTGCGCAACAAGGATTTGGAGTGACTGAAAGAAGTACTAAAAAATTGGACGGAGTGGTTACATATTTGACAGTTGTATGTCACAAATATGGAGAGCCAAAGAAGAACTCAAAAATTACTTTAAAACCGCATCCAGTTATTATTGCAGGTTATAAGGCTAAGATTTGTGCCAGGTTATTGAATGATGGAAAATGGGATATAACCACTTTGGAGCTTGCACACAATCATGATTTAAGTCCAAGTAAGTCTCGCTTTCACCGGTGTAATCGACATGTAACCCCTTATATAAAGAGGAGACTTGAGCTAAACAATGATGTTGGGATACCAATGAATAAAAGTTATAATTCACTTAGAATTGAGTATGGAGAAAATGAAATGCCTTGTTTAAAGAAAGATTATGAAAATTATATGGAAAAATTAAAAATGTTAAGGCTTGTTGAGGGTGATGCTAGTGCACTTCAAAGTTATTTTGCATCATATCTCTCATATTATTGATTCAATTATTATCACATTATCATCTGCATAATATGTTATATATTATTAAATCAATAATTGATACGACAAAGTTATTCATATTATTATTTGCAATATTGACAATGTCTAGAAGTCCTGTCAAGAAGAGGTTTGGTCACCTAATTGCGCGCCAATAAGGAAAAATTCTTATCGGAAAGCCCCCTCCTTCATGGGAACGACCTGGTTGTTAAATATTGTGAGTTATAATATTAATGAATGTTATTAAAAATCGAATTTGAGTTCGGAGTTGAATTTGGAGACGCGGACGCAATATTTAAGTCCGGAACGATGAAATTAGTAGAAATAGACTATGAACACAAAATTTGCTGGTGTTGACTTTTTGGTCAAAAAAGTCAATAGTTAACTTTTTCGAAAAAAGTCAAACATCAAAATTTTAAAAATGAAATTTTTGATAAAAATATTTCCATTGTGTTGGGATTGTTAGTGTTAGTGGAAATCGATATTTATTTCGATAATAATTGATGTCTGGAGGTTATATTGACCAATCGGGTAATTAATCGAATAAATGAGCAATTAATTGCTATTAATTCACATGATTATAACTATTTATTCACATGTGTGTACTATTGATTCACATTCATGTACTATTAGGGGAGGTGGTGCAAGATTGATAATACTTGCATGACTAAGTTAAAAATGGAGGTATAGATGGAGGTACTATACTGTAATTCGTATTTTCACATGATTATAACTATTAAGTCACATGAATGAACTATTAATTCACATGATTTATTATTAGGGGAGATGGTGCAAGTTTGAGAATACTTGCAGAACTAAATTAAAAATGAAAGAAAAGTTGAAGGTATTGTACTGTAATATTTCGAGCCCCAAAACGTGCAATTATCGAAACTATATTTTTCTATAAATAGAAGCTCATTCTTCCTTTATTTCTCACCAATTCACTAAAGCTATAGAGCAATTATTATAGAGAGAAAGAAGAACAAAAGTCTGTAAGACCCCAACTTTTATGAATAAAGATGAATTTTCTATAATTATCATTTTTGAATGAATTTGATATAATGTTATAGTTGTGGCTAAAATTTATAAATTTTGCAAAGTACACAAGTTGTTTATAATATTCGATTGGTCGGGGAATATTCGTAATACGGCACAATCATTGGTAGACCTCACAACGGAATTATTGTCGGATTGAGAAAACGACAAAAATATTTTTATGAAAATAACGACGGAAGTTTTACCGTTAACTGTTGAAACACCTTATTGGGAGAAATCCTTATTAGAAAGCCCCCTCTTTCTTGGGAACAACCTGGTCGATTAATAGTGTGAATAATAATAATGATGATGAAGTTTTGTTTTATTAGTATTATTAATGTAATAAAACAGAAAAGTTTTTTATATAAAACAGAATACTTTTATAAAGTTATTCGTTTTATTAGGCTAATAGTAAAATCTTTTTATATAAAACAGAATACTTTTATAAAGTTATTCATTTTATTAGACAATAATTAGAATATATTATATTTTATTATGCATAGTGTTTACATAGCCTCGTGCATAGTATTTGCAGATAGTAAAATCTTTTTAAAAGTTATTCGTTTTATTAGATTATAAATAGAATATATTATATTTTATTGTAAACCAACTGGACCATCCGCTTAAAGTAAATCGATCCGGATCGTTCATGGATTAATTCTTATTCAGGTCCATTCTTTTATAAAATATAAGCTCATTCCTTCATTATTTCTTACAAATTCTTTGAAACTCTCAGAGAGAAAGCGTAGAGAATTATTCTTCTATCTTGAAAGCGTATTTCTTTTAGCATTTAAGAAAGTTTTGAGCGTAGTGCAAGTTTCTTCAAGTATATCCCCGCCTCTACTTAGTTAGAGTACTCTTCTTTATAAGGTAAGGGGTATTATTTTTTCATATTCATGAAGAGAACTTCATTATTCCATTCTTTATTATTCATTGGAATAACCTATATACGTGATCTACCCTATACTTGGTGATTTACGTTGTTATTCCATTCTTTATTATTCATTTGGAATATCACGTGCATGCGTTATCTATGGGACTTGGTTTAAATCTTTATTATTTACATTGGAATATCATATGCATGCGTTTTACTGGGACTGGTTTAAAATCTTATTATTACATTGGAATATCCTCGTTTGTGCGTTTTTGTGGGACCGATTCTCGTTATTTATTATTCGTTGGAATAACTGCCTATGCCAATACCGCATGTATGGTGATTTCGTTGTTATTCCATTCTTTATTATTACGTTGAATATCTGTCAAGGTCGATTACGCTTTGACCGGGTTCCGTTATTTATTATTACATTGGAATAACCGTCTACATCACAAGTACCGCATGCATGGTGATTTCTTTTGTTATTCCATTCTTTATTATACTCAGTTGGTTAAAGTTTTGACTTTTATACTCTATAAAATTGGTGGAATATCCTTGATATTTACGCTTCATCCAGTATCTTTTCGTGGAAATATTCTTCTGAGCATTCTTAAATTTTACTCTACAAAGAAGTATCATGTTGACAATCTGGACGTTATTAGTTCCTGAATAAATTAATTCTTGAACTTGTTTTATTGAATTCTTATATCATTGTCATCTTTCTCATAATTATATTTTGTTGAAAGTCATCTGTGGCCTGTAGTGCATAGATGGACTTGGTATGATTATGACCAGGAATTATTCGGTGTAATCATGACCGTAATATTTCAAATGATGTGGTAAAAGTCCTCATTGGCTCGTAGTGCATTGATGGACAGTTGTTGGCATGATCATGACCATTGATGAATACACGAATATCCTTGCCCCGTAGTGCATGGATAATTTGTGGTTGTGATAATAATGAATATCCTTGGCCGTAGTGCAGGGATGATGTGGATTATTTATTAAGTTGAGTCTCAGCGATAAAAGTGATGAAAGCCTTTTAAATCATAAAAGATAGTAGATTTTATTCTCTACTTGACTTTTTTAATGGATTGCATGTTCCGCTGCAGTTAAACTTGATTTCTATTGTATTTTATTAGTTTAACATTGTTGAAGACTAATGATAATTTATTCTGTATTATCTTAGTCATAATATTTCTTCGGGCTAGTTGAGCTCACCCTTTCTTTCATTATTCTCTTCAGAAATGAGAACGTGAATGGGACTAGTCGGGGAGCGGAGTGATCGGTCTGGATGATACTATTAGTAATCCTCACTATTCTGTTAAATAGTGTCTTAATAAATATAATGAGGACTTATTCTGAGAGTGAATATTGTCTAGAAGACAATGTTTGTATTAAAACTCACAACTCTCTTGTTGTATATTTAAGATTGTACTTGTATTCTGTACCATATATTTGGCGACTCAGAATAGGTGATGTATACCTATTTTGGGGGTGTCACAAAGTCTGCTACCTCACTATTCTAGTATCCAATTTTCTTCTAAGGTAAGGGGTATTATTTCTTTCGTATTCATGAAGAGAGCTATTGTTATTCCATTCCTTATTATTATTTTGAAATAACTTGTCTATGCGAAGTACTGCATACATGGTGAAATTCTTCTATTATTCCATTCTTTATTATTCTATTGGAATATCCTGTCTGTACGGATTACGCATGAACTGGTTCCATTCTTTATTATTTTGTTAGAATATCCTGTATGTATGCGGATTACGCATGACACAGTTCCATTCTTTATTATTACGTTGGAATAACTCATGCATGCGGTTCATCGCATGCCCGTGAATTCTGTTGTTATTCCATTCTTTATTATTCGTTGGAATATCCTCATCTCGTGTGGATTACGCATGACTGGTTCCATTCTTTATTATTATGTTGGGAATAACTCGTCTGCATGGCCTATCGCATACATGGTGAATTCTTCTATTATTCCATTTTTATTATTTCATTGGAATAACTCATCATGTGGATTACCGCATGCATGGTGAATGATCCTTTGTATTCATTCCTTATTAAATTGTAGAAATGATGCATCTACGTGGATTACTGCATGGCGGAGTGAAAATCCATTTGCGCTTCGTAATTTTTCCGACCCTAAAAATTCTAGAAAAATTTAAAATGATAATTTGATGAGTTTTCTATATATTGTGTCCAAAGATGGCGATTTTGGATGTATAGATTAAGAGTTATGGATTTTATGGGAAAAGACTATTTTAAAAGTAAACCCTTATAACTCCTTGTGGTTAACTCCAAAATTGGTGAAAATTTTATTGGGAGTACATGTATACCCTGTAAATTTTGGAATTTTTAGACAAAAGTACAATTTATGATAAATGTCTAAATATTCGGCAGTTTTGGCAATATAAAAAATAGTAAATGAATTTTAAAAAATTAGAGAAAAATATATGTTCAATATGGGACTATATTTCGCTAAATCCCTTAAAAAGAAATATTTTTGGAACTGATTTGGTATTTTTCATAAAAATGAACTAGTTATGAGTAAATGAATTAAATAAGTTATGTGAAGTAACAAAATTGAAAAATAGGATTTTATGGCTTGGGTATCCTATATAGGGTGCATATTTTTTGATGAGGGATTTGATCATTGGTGATGAAATCTTATGAGTATGGCATTTTTGAATGATTAAAATGCATTATTTGGTAAAGTGTAAACAATTGAAATAAATTATTTATAAGTTTAAGAAGTGATTAAAATATTGTTATAATATTAATAATATTAGATTATGAGTTTATTAAGTGATTGATAATATTTGGATAAATTTAAAGTCTTTAATATTTATCCTTGTTTTCGCTTATATCATGATCACCATCCTCATGCTTATATTATGATGAAAGTCATCTTTGGCTTACGTGCAAAGATGGGTATTGATTATTAGTTTTATGATTGTATATATTTGGCTTACGCAAATATGGATTCGTTGATTATTGATTTTACGCTTTTATATCTTTGGGCTTACGTGCAAAGATGAACTATTGATTGATGAGTATCTTTGGCTTATGTGCATAGATGAACTGCTTATTAGTATGATTATGACGAGGATCATTCGGTATAATCATGACCCATAATGTTATAGATGATGTGGTAAAAGTCCTCATTGCCCGTAGTGCATTGATGGATGATTATTGGTATGATTATAACTGAGGATTATTATTCGGTATAATCATGATTATTGATGATTACATGAATATCCTTGGTCGTAGTGCAAGGATGATTCGATGATGTGGATTATTTATTGTCGAGTCTCAAATGATAAAACATTGATTATACACTTTTAATTCGTAAAAGATAGTAGATATCATGCTCTACTTGACTCTTTTAAAATACAGTTGTATGTTTTTGGCCTGTAGTGCAAAGATGAATTGTTAATGAATATCTTTGGTCGTAGTGCAAAGATGAATTTATTAGTATGATTATGAGCAGGAATTGCGATTTGGTATAACCATGATTTTTGATGTTTCAGGTGAAGATAGGTGATGAAAATTATCTTCGTCCTGGTGCGAAGAGAAATTTAGAATCACAATTATGATTATAAGTTATTCATATGATTGTGGACATGAATTGTTGATTGATGTTACAAGGATAAAACATTATTGGTGGACTTTTAACATGGAGAAGATAATAGACCTGATGGTCTATTTGACTCTTCTAATGGATTGCTCGTTCCGCTGTAACTATGGTTGAAAAGTTTTATCATCTATCATATATTCTAAATCTCTGATTTATTATTGATGAAGGCTATTGATGATGTAAATTATCTTTAGTCATGATATTCTTTACTGGGCTAGTCGTGCTCACACTTTTTGTTTCATAATTCCTTTCAGGTAATAAGAGTGTATTTGGGTTGAAGCGAGGGTAACAGGAGAATAGATAAGTGGTCTATAGCTGTTGAGGTTCTCCTAAATAGTATGGAAATAATTTTATTGAGAACTTTAGATAAGTGTGTCGTATTGTATACGTCATTTGATATTTAATTTTGGTAAACCGAATAGGGTGAGGTGAACCCAACTTTGGAAGGGTGTTTTGCCACTATCATACAAGATGTCTAATAACATACAACCTCATATTATCATAAGACAAGGTTGTGTACATCCACTTGCTGAGTATATCTTCGAGCACTACCTATATAATCTTGGAGTTTATTTGAAATTTAATTCTCACTTGGAGACAACGGAGATAATTATATGTCAAGAGAAGACTCACCATTGGAAAGAAGATGAAAGAAATCTTCTTGTTTTTCTTTGGGGACTATTGGGTCAACCAAGGATAATTCTGTGGACATGTGATATCTATCATAACCTAGACGCATGGCCTCCCATGCACGAAGGTTTCCTTGAGTATTTTCCAAAGATTTTAATTTCTAAAACAATTATTGACTGTACCTTTATGTAAAGTACCATTGTAAGGTGTTGTGGTCAAGGCACCATGAGAGTTACATATATTTGTATTAAAACTCATACTTATATCTTGTTGTCGCTACTCGCACGACATTCAACATTAATATAAATGAAGTTTATATTTGATTTCTGTATTGTGATATCTGGCGACTCAGAATGGGTCGTGTGGACCTATTTTTGGGGGCGTCACAGCGGGAATGTCTACGACACAAAGAAGTGAAAGTATGAATACATTTACATGTTTACAAGGGGCATACCCCAGGTAATTAAAAAAAATGATGATACAATAGCTTAATAGCTCAAGCAACTACAAATAAGATAATATTTCAGTTTTTCTGTGTACCTTCAGTGCACCGTGTGACTATAAGGCATAAGCCACGTAACCATTTGACATCCCTTCAAGTTTGGGCAGATTTGACTGGATCACTTGCCATTTTTCAAAGCACTCTCACCGAGTGGTAACCATTTGACTGGGCATATTTCTCCTACCTTTGGGAATTTCAGCACCTTGTCCAGCTTACATTAGCCATAAACTCCATGGGAGGTCCTATTCCAGCCACCTTCAAGAATTTCTTCAGTTTGCAGTATGTTGATCTCAGTTTCAATTCCTTATATGGGTTCATCTCAGATTTTTTAGGCCAAAACCAAAATCTGAGAACTAATCGAATATCAAATTGCCAACAGGGCTTGCTTCCCTTGATTTGCATTAAAATCAACTATTTAAGTCTTTTTCAAGTATCTTAAGTAACAACACAAGCAGATTTATGCAGGTCATCAACTTGTCAAACAAAAAAAAAATTCAAGTAGTATTCCTGAATTCACTGAAGGCTCATCAACTCGTGAGCACGACTCCCGATACACCTGTTAAGAATCAGAATGTGAAACTTGCAACGTTAAAAATTGTTTGAAAATCTTACACAATCTCCATGAAGTCAATCTATATCTTAGTTGAATTACTAGTCATGAGAAATATTTTAAATTGTAATGGAATAATTGCCCAAGATTGATGTTAAAAGTGACAAATATTTCATTGTCTAGTCTAGATAATGCCACAGAATCATAACTCAAGAAAAGTACAAGCAGATAAATATATCTTAAAGATTAGTTCTTATATTTTGACAGACTTATCTCCCTGCTCATTGTTCTCCACAAAATCAAGATTCCAATGTGTGACTCCGCTCACTCTTCACAATCCTCAATAATTCTATCCAGAAGTGTTCAACTTATTCTTAGCCATAAAAAGGTTAACAAATTTTTCACCCCAATGCTCATAGCTAATTAGCTTTAGTAAGTGGAGCAATAATAAATCTTGGCAATCAAACATGCCCCAACTAGTGAAACAGGGCAGTGACAAGTAATACAATATTCAAAAACTTAATTTTAATGATGAAAATGATATCTCTCTCAAATACTACAAATAGATTATCATCACAATTTATAACTGATTTGGGATAATTCAAATTGACTTTTGCTATTCTAACACTAGAGATAAACTCCTCATAATATTAAGTATTCAACGCGAGTCCGTGCAATTAAAAAGAAATCCCGTGGTTGGAGTGGGGGATTTGATGATCACAATAATTTGAATTTGTCAGAAAGCAAAGAGTGCAAAAAGTTAGTGAAGAATACATACATACATACATACATACATATATCGCCGGACTGATCTCTATTTCTACCAATTCCACTGCAAGCTTTGTAATTAGTGTGAATTCCAAATTATTTGGATCGGGAGTTCGCTCAAAGGCCCTAAAATCTCACGATGATTTTCCGGTCGAATGGGTTTTCAAATATTTCGCTTCTTCAATTCCTCCATTTTTGGACGAGCAGAAAGCTTAACTATGTGTCTCTAGGTTTTGGATTTGAAGTTTTACCAAAGAATTAACATGTGATTTGCTCTTGCTGCTGAGTAGTTTTAGAAAAGAGGAAGGAAAAAAAAGTGATGTAAAACGACATTGGTAACCGCGTTTCGGGAAAATCAGAGTAACTGTGACGTTTCTATAGATTTAATCTAAATTTATATTCATATTAAGTAATGTTGTCGTAGCTAGGTGAATATATAATACTCTCTCCGTCCCTTATTAATATAAGTTGTTTTAGAGTTGTGCACAAATATTAAAGAAATAATTATATAATATTAAATACAATATCAATTGTCTATATTATCCTTGTATTGGAAAAAGAGAGTATTATTTATTGGGCACGACCCAAAGTTATATTTAATACTTGGAAAATATTAAAAACTAAGCAATTAATGCTTACTTAAAATTCTTAAACGACTTATATTAAGGGACAAAAATACTTCTATAAAACGACTTATATTAAGAGACGGAGGGATTACATTATTATTTTATTTTATCGCGCAAAGTTAAATGTTATTCATAATTCAATTTCATCATAAAATTTATCTACATATATATTATTTTCAAGCGAACATTGATGATCATATAAACTAAAAACTTACCTAAAATTCAAGGTAATAGCATTAGCTGGAGACTCGGGCTATAACGTACGAGTCGTATGGGTCCAAAATTAAACCAACCAATAACATACAAACTAGTTAATCAACTCAATATCACTCAAGTAATTTTAATTAATATCACTCAAATAATTTTAGTTAGCTATATAATTTTCAACTTAAATTGTCAATTTTCAACTTAAATTGTCAACTAATTACTATTGAAATGTATCATAAAATGGAGTATTATGTTATTCCCTTCAAGTGTGATATTTTTTTTCTATTTTTTTTTACTAATTTTCGCACACACACTCTCAAGAATCAAATTCTTGACCTCATGAAACTATAAGACAAGCATTATATGTAAAATTCCAAATTTTACGAATAAAGATTTATTTTTTTCGAAATATTTTTTCACAAATTATGGTGTGGATTTAAGATAATGTTATAGTTATGGGTAATATTTAGAAATTTTGAAAAGTACGCAAGTTGTTATAGAATATTTTTTTATCGGGGAATATCCGTACGACAGTATAATCATTGGTGGACCCCATAACAGAATTATTGTTGGATTGAGAAAGCGACAAAAATATTTTTATGAAAATAACGGCGGAAGTTTTACCGTTAACTGTTGAAACATCCGGTGTTAAAAGTACAAGAATCTTGGCGTGGTTGACAAGAAAGACACCAGTATTGATTATTGATGCTTAAGAAGTCACCGCTTTTATTCAATTATTGCTACAAAGAATTGTTGCATAGTATCTAACATTATTTGATTGAGTTATTGTCAATATTTTATATATTATTAAATCAATAATTGAGACAACGAAGTTATTCATATTATTATTCGCAATATCGACGATATCTAGAAGTTCTGCCAAGGAGAGGTTTGGTCACCTAATTGCGCGCCAATAGGGAGAAATCCTTATTGGAAAGCCCCCTCTTTCCTAGGAACGACTTGGTCGATTAATAGTGTGAATTATAATAATGATGATGATTTTTGTTTTATTATTATTATAAATATAATAAAACAGAATTTTTTTTATATAAAATGTAATACTTTTATAAAGTTTTGTTTTATTTGATTATAAATAGAATATAATATATTTTATTATGAATAATGTTTGCATAGTGCCTACATAGTGTTGGTATAGTAAAATCTTTTTTTATATAAATAAAAATATTGTTATAAAATTATTTGTTTTATTAGATTATAAATAGAATATAATATATTTTATTATGCATAGTGTTTACATAAGTGCTGCATAGTATTGGCATAGTAAAATATTTTTATATAAAATGTAATACTTTTATAAAGTTATTTGTTTTATTAGATTATAAATAGAATATATTATATTTTATTATGTATAGTATTCAGATAGTAAAATCTTTTTTATATAAAATGTAATACTTTATAAAGTTATTTATTTTATTAGATTTTAAATAAAATATATAAATATATATATATATATATATATATATATATATATATATTTTATATTATATTTTATTGCATAATATCCTTTCCATTCTCCAATAAATAGGATGCTTAGTTAGAATGGAAAATCACACCAGAAATTCAGAGAATTCTTCTTCTATAATCTTGAGCGTATTTCTTTAGAGTTTACGAAAGCTTTGAGCGAAGAAAACAATATAAGTTTTCTTCAAGAATATCCTCGCCCTACCAGTCGGAATACTCTTCTTTCTAAGGTAAGGGTATTATTTCTTTCGATTCATGAAAGAGCTTTTGTTATTCCATTCTTTATTATTATGTTGAATAACTTTATCTATGCCAAGTGCTGCATACATGGTAAAATTATTCGTTATTCCATTCTTTATTATTATGTTGGAATAACTTGCCTATGCTAAAAGTACCGCATACATACATGGTGAAATTCTTCCGTTATTCCATTCTTTGTTGGAATATCCTCATCTGCATGCGTATACGCATTGAATTCGGTTCCATTATTTATTATTCGTTAGAATAACTTGATCTATGCAAAGTACCGCATACATGGTGAATTTCGTTGTTATTCCATTCTTTATTATTCTGTTGGAATTGTTAGAGTTTATGCCCTAGAGGCCAATTATTTGATATAATTGCTTAACGTTTTGATATTATATTTGATTGAATAAATATATGATTTTATTATGGTTTTATTTACTGCGTAATATAATTGTTAACATAATAAAATTCCTTAGAATAGTGATACAAATTATATAGTTTCAAGTATGTGACTTGAACATGAGATTATATATTACCATTAGTATCGTTGTTCTTAAATGTCCCCTAGTCGAGTATATCATTGTTGATGGGACAACAATGATGCATGGAGACTAGTATGTGGATTGACTGATGACCAAATCTCATTGGTCATAAATATATGAGATATTAAGTCAATGCATAGGTACATGTTAGAGAACGATGTATTGGATAGACCCACCATGAGAATTCTATATGGAACATTATGCGAAGAAGTGTCGTTAGCAATTCTCATAGTGATAATGATGTAATGGTCCTCCCAGGCACGAAATCGCTTATATTACTACACGAGAATTTATGTACTTTGATATCATCAAATGTCACCTTTAATAGGGTGGAATATAAAGGTGATTATTGGGTTCATCATTAATCATGTGAGAAATATGAGTAATCTAGATGGAATTTAACCATCCTATATATTATAGGTGATATCCATAGGCCTCTTGATTGAGTAGGACTATGAAATGCATGGCCATGCTCAAATAGTGATTTGTTTCATATAGTCTACTCATTGATCAAGAAAACTCAGATTAAATTATGAAGAGTATGACACATTCCATGACTCAAGTTTAATCTAGGATATTAAGGTTAAAAGGATTAAATTACATTGAAACATTGGTCACTTAAAAGGTCAGATCGAATCATCGATCTTATTATTACTTGGGTAGCAGTGATGCATTACTAGATGCATTTCATTGTTTATAATTTTATAATATGATTTTAAAATTATTGCCAACGTAATAATAAACCTATAGGTCACACACATGTAGAACGTTATTTTAAAGGGAATTAATTTAAATTTTAAGGATTTCAATATATTAATATGATTAATAGTATTTAAATCACTTAATTTAAATTAAATTGATTAATTCCTTTTAACTACTATATATATGATATATAGCGACTACTTTAGGTAAGATATCATAATTGAAAAACCCTAGCCGCTTCTCAGAGAGAGACTAGAGAGAAAACAGATTTCGAGAAAATCCATTCCTTTTGGTGGCTAGTATCGCAAGTCCTTCTTATTGCAGAATCGTCGACGGTTGCATGCGGCGTTAAAGGATGAATCTTAGTAGAGGCGCAATTGATTTGTATTGCGTTGGAGATCGAGAGCGTAGTCGGTTTGATTCTCGCTTTTTTTGTTTATATCCGGTATAATCTCTAAACCTCGAATTAATTGATTTTCGCATGGATCCTGCTTTTGGGGTTTGGAAATTGCTTTAAAATTTTAATTTCCACCGTATGCTTTCTTAGAAGCCCAACAGAATATCCGTCTGTGCGTATTACGCATGACACGGTTCCATTATTTATTATTTCGTTGGAATAACTCGCTCATCATGCAAGTACCGCATACATGGTGAATTCGTAGTTATTCCATTCATTATTATTCATTGAATATCCATGCAATGCGGATTACGCATGACCGGTTCCATTCTTTATTATTCATTGGGAATAACTCACATGCGATCTATCGCATGCCCGTGAATTCTTACGTTATTCCATTATTTATTATTCTGTTTGAATAACCTGTCTATGTGGATTACCGCATGCATGGTGAATGATCCTTTGTATTCATTCCTTATTAAATTGTAGAAATGATCTGTCAACGTGGATTACCGCATGGCGGGCAAAAATCTATTTGTGTCATATATTCTATTATACTCAGTTGGTTAAAGTTTTGGCTTCTATACTCCATGAAATTAGTAGAATTTTCTGGATATTTGCGCTTCATCCAGTATCTTTTCATGGAAATATTCTTCTGAGCATTCTTGAATTTTACTCCACAAAGCAGTATCATGTTAACAATTTGGACGTAATTGATTTCAGGATAAATTAACTTATAAATCTTTAGAATTTTTCCTTGAACTTGTTTTATTGAATTATTGTGTCATTTTCATCATCCTCATGCTTATATTGTGATGAAAGTCATCTTTGGCTTACGTGCATGGATGGACTTGGTATGATTATGACCAAGGATTATTCTAAGTATAATCATGACTGTAATGTTATAAATGATGTGGTAAAAGTCTTGATGGCTTTGTAGTGCATTGATGGACGCTTTTGGTATGATTATGACCGAGGATTATTCGGTATAGTCATGACCATTGATGAATTAATGAATATCCTTGGCCCGTAGTGCAGGGATGAACGGATGATGTGGTTTATTTATTAAGCTGAGTCTCAGCAATAAAATTGATGAAAACATTTTAAATCATAGAAGATAGTAGATATTAAGCTCTACTTGACTCTTCTAATGGATTGCTTATTCCGCTGTAGTTAAACTTGATGTTTATTGTATTTTATCAGTTTAACATTGTTGAAGACTAATGATAATTTATTCTGCATTATCTTAGTCATAATATTTCTTACTGGGCTAGTTGAGCTCACCCTTTTACTTTCATTGTTCTCTTTGAAATGAGAGAACGAGGTCGGGACTAGTCGGGGAACGGAGTAATGGTCCGAGATGGTGTATTAGTAGTCCTCACTATTCTATAAAATAGTGTGACAATAAATGTAACGAAGACTCTATTTGAGAGTGGATATTGTCTAGAAGGCAATATTCATGTGTAAACTTTCAGCTATGTTTTGTCGTATATTACACGACTTTTATATAATTAAGTTTGTATTTGTATTCTGTACCATGTATTTGGCGACTCAAGATGGGGTGATGTATACCTATTTTGGGGGCGTCACAGTTAGTATCAAAGCTTAGGGATATGATCCCTGGCTGAGATGTGAGACAAGAACTAGGAGGGGAGAGACGGGGAATTCCTTCGCTAGTATGACCTACCTAAGTTTATTTGGTATTTAATTGGTCGGTCAAAGTATAGGGATAATATGTGATATGTTAATTAACCCTTGTTTTGTGGCAATGTTTGAAAATGTTAGCAATGGAGTGAATGAAACTGTTGAGACACCTTTAATCACTAACCAGGTTAATGTGATGTCAGACGAAGAAGAAATTAGAGATATCTACGTGGTGAGTGAAGAACTATTAGTTGCACCCGAGCTAGTTGCAGAGGTAGCAGCTGAGAGTGAGGAAGAAGAGGAAGAAGACGAACCTGAGGAGAATTTATTAGAAGAATTTTATGATATAAATTTAGAATTACAAAATCGCATTCATGAGTTAGAAGAGCAGGCTGAAGAATGGCAGACGGACGTAGAGCAAAGAGATGCAATAATTTAAAATTGTGTTATCCGATGTGCGATGCTTGAATAAAAGCACTCTTTGGCAGAGTATAAGATATTAGAGCTGGAATCTAAGAATGCTATTATCAAAGTTCTGATGAAAGAAGAAGCAAATGAACGAATGAGAATAGATGATGCATGGGTAAAAACTGCACGACGTGTTGATATTGTAGAAAAAAACGTTCGATCTAATAAGGCCAAAATAGATGAAATGGATTTCGCTTTTTGGACAGCAATTGGGAGAATCCAACATCGAGTTCGGAATTACCCTGTGCAGAGCGGTCAACCCCAATTCGATATGGATCAGAGAGTAATGATTCGAATTATGGATCAGGAATGTGACGAAGCAATTAAGGGTGGAATGTACTTTATAGCAAGTCAAAATCGGTAGTTTAAGAGAGAGCATTTTTATTCGTGACGAGGAACCTGAACAAAGTTATCACGGGTAAGTTAATCATAAACTCTTGCGAAGTCTATACCTTATTCGATACCAGTTCTACCCACTCTTGTATTTCACCTAGTTGTGTTCAACGTTTGAACTTGGCTCTTGAGAAATTAGACTTTGACTTATCTGTTAAAACTCTGTTAGGAGAAACCTTCGTTAGATCCACTGTTTATAAATCTTGTTTGATTCAAATCGACACTTTCACATTACCTGTCGATCTTATCTCTTTGAAAATACTTGCCTTTGATGTAATTTTAGGAATCGATTGGTTAACTATTTATCATACTTTTCGTAAGGTTGTTAGCTTTCATATTCCTAACCAACTTATTATGCGAATTCAAGTAACCAAACCACTAAAGTTAATCACTGTTATATCGAGCCATAAGTAAAGAGCTCCGATCCTTTCGTTGTTGACTTCCTTGTGTGTAATGCACCGAAGCCAGACTTTCTGTAGGCGACGTCATGAATGACGATGACAAGTTGATAGGTATCGATGTGACGTACTATCCAAGTCTTGGATGAGAGTCACAGTTTTGAATGATATTTCTATTGTTAATAAATTTCCTGACGTATTCTTGAAGACTTCTTAGCCTACCCCTAGAGCGTAAAATCGAATTTTGTATTGACCCCAAAGACAAAACCCATTTCTAAAACCCTTAAATATTTCTTCAACCAAAAACGAACGATAATGCGCCAAAGACGTTGGCTCGAGCTATTGAAGATTACGACTATACCATTCAATATCATTATAGAAGAAGCGAACGTGGTACCGACGACGATTGAGTAGAAGATCGATGATGCGTTCATTGAGCACGATGTTGTTAATACAAAACCCATTTCATATATAACTTACAAATGATGAAGATAGAGTTAAAGACTATAGAGACCCACGTGAAGATAGCGAATATCGAGTAGAATCGACTTTAATCAATAAAGTTAAAAGCCGCTCAAGCTACATACTCAGAAATGATGAAATGAAGAAGAAGGTTCAAGAGGCGTTATTCTAGAAGCAAGAATCGATGAAGAGAGGAAATCTCAACCCTCGATTTAATTGGTCCATTTAAAATCCTCGATTAAGTAGGAACTGTGGCTTATAGACTCGTTTTACCGTCAAGTATGTCGCGTGTTCATAACATTTTTCACGTATCGATGTTACGTAAATATGTGGACGACTCGAACCACATTATTAAATTAAAACTAGACGAGATATAACGTATGAGGAGATACGTATTAAAATCTTGGATAAGAAGGATCGTATTCAACACTCAAAGGTTATACCTCAAGAGTTAGAATCTGTTGAAGTGTCCTCATTTGTTCAGCATACAAGGTACGTACATAAATTTCGAGAGCGAAATTTCATAAGGAAGGGAGATTGTAAAATCCCAAATTTTACGAATAAATATTTATTTTTCTCAAAATATTTTTTAAAAAATTATGGTGTGGATTTGAGATAATGTTATAGTTATGGGTAATATTTAGAAATTTTGAAAAGTACGCAAGTTGTTATAGAATATTCTTTTTGTCGGGGAATATCCGTACGACGGTACAATCATTGGTAGACCCCACAACGGAATTATTGTTGGATTGAGAAAGCGACAAAAATATTTTTATGAAAATAACGGCGGAAGTTTTACCGTTAACTGTTGAAACACCGTGTTGTTAAAAATAAAGAATGTCTGGCGTGATTGCATAAGAAAGACACAATATTGATTATTGATGCTTACGTGAGAAGTCACTCAGTTTTGTTCAATTATTGCTACAGTGATTGTTGCATAATATCTCACGTTATTTGATTCAATTATTGTCAATATTTTATATATTATTAAATTAATAATTGAGACGACGAAGTTATTCATATTATTATTTGCAATATTGACGATGTCTAGAAGTTCTGCCAATGAGAGGTTTGGTCACCTAATTGCGCGCCAATAGGGTAAAATCCTTATTGAAAAGCCTCCTCTTTCCTGGGAACGACCTGGTCGATTAATAGTGTGAATTATAATAATGATGATGATTTTTGTTTTATTATTATTATAAATGTAATAAAACAGAAAACTTTTTATATAAAACATAATACTTTTTATAAAGTTTTGTTTTATTTGATTATAAATAGAATATAATATATTTTATTATGCATAATGTTTTGCGTAGTGCTCTGCATAGTGTTGGCATAGTAATTTTTTTTTATATAAAATGTAATACTTTTATAAAGTTATTTATTTTATTAGATTATAAATATAATATAATATATTTTATTATGCATAGTGTTTCAGATAAGTCGCTCAAGATAGTAAAATCTTTTTATATAAAACAAAATATATTTATAAAGTTATTTGTTTTATTAGATTATAAATAGAATATATTATATTTTATTATGTATAGTATTTCATGATAGTGCTGCGATAGTGTTTGCATAATAAAATCTTTTTATATAAAATAGAATACTTTTATAAAGTTATTTGTTTTATTAGATTTTAAATAAAAAATATATATATATATTATATTATATTTTATTGCATAATATCCTTTCCATTTTCCTATAAATAGGATGCTTAGTTAGAATGGAAAATCACACCAGAAATTCAGAGAATTCTTCTTCTATAATCTTGAGCGTATTTCTTTAGAGTTTAAGAAAGTTTTGAGCGTAGAAAACAGTATAAGTTTTCTTCAAGAATATCCTCGCCCTACCAGTTGGAATACTCTTCTTTCTAAGGTAAGGGGTATTATTTCTTTCGTATTCATGAAGAGAGCGTATTACGCTTGACCTGGTTCCATTATTTATTATTCTATTGGAATAACTTGTCTATGCGAAGTACCGCATATATGGTGAATTCTGTTGTTATTCCATTTTTTTATTATTCTGTTGGAATATCACATGCATGCGACACGCATTTGACTGGTTCCATTATTTATTATTTTGTTGGAATAACTTTCATACGCGAAGTACCACATACATGGTGAATTTCGTTGTTATTTCATTCTTTATTATTACGTTGGAATATCACATGCGTGCGGATTACGCGTGACTCGGGTTCCATTCTTTATTATTCATTGGGAATAACACTGTTCATGCGATCTATCGCATGCAGTGAATTCTTCATTATTCCATTCTTTATTATTATTCTGTTTGAATAACTTTTATCGTGTAGATTACCGCATGCATGGTGAATGATCCTTTGTATTCATTCCTTATTAAATTGTAGAAATGATCTGTCTACGTGGATTATCGCATGGCGAGCGAAAATCTATTTGCAGTTTCATATATTCTATTATACTCAGTTAGTTAAAGTTTTGGTTTCTATACTCCATGAAATTAGTAGAATTTCACGGATATTTGCGCTTCATCCAAAGATCTTTTCATGGAAATATTCTTACGAGCATTCTTGAATTTTACTCCACAAAGCAGTATCATGTTGACAATTTGTACGTAATTGATTTCAGGATAAATTAACTTATAAATCTTTAGAATTTTTCCTTGAACTTGTTTTATTGAATTATTATGTCATTGTCATCATCCTCATGCTTATATTGTGATGAAAGTCATCTTTGGCTTACGTGCATAGATGGACTTGGTATGATTATGACCGAGTGGATTATTCGAAGATAATCGTGACTGTAATATTATAAATGATGTGGTAAAAGTCCTCAGTGGCATGTAGTGCATTGATGGATAATTTTTGGTATGATTATTATCAGGGATTATTCGGTATAGTCATGACCATTGATGAATTAATGAATATCCTTGGCTCGTAGATGTGGAGGATGAAGCGGATGATGTGGTTTATTTATTAATTCGAGTCTCAAATGATAAAAATTGATGAAAATATTTTAAATCATAGAAGATAGTAGATATTAAGTTTCACTTGACTCTTTTAATGGATTGCTTATTCCATCGCAGATTAAACTTGATGTCTATTGTATTTTATCAGTTTAACATTGTTGAAGACTAATGATAATTTATTCTGTATTATCTTAGTCATAATATTTCTTACTGGGCTAGTTGAGCTCACCCTTTTACTTTCATTGTTCTCTTCAGAAAATGAGAACGTAGTCGGGACTAGTCGGAGAACGGAGTGATGGTCCGAGATGGTGTATTAGTAGTCCTCACTATTCTATAAAATAGCGTGATAATAAATGTAACGAGGACTCTATTTAAGAGTGGATATTGTCTACAAGGCAATATTCATGTGTAAACTTTTCAGCTATGTTTTGTCGTATATTACACGACGTTTATATAATTAAGTTTGTATTTATATTCTGTACCATGTATTTAGTGACTCAAAATAAGTGATGTATACCTATTTTGGAGGCGTCACATTATAGATAGGCCAAGAACCATAGGACAAGTGTGATATTTAGTTTAGTTATTTCCTTCAAGCTCTAATGATGTTAAAAAAGATTTGAATTCTATACAATAGGAGGGAGAAATGAAATAATAATAATATTTTTTATAGTTTAATATCAAATTTTGATTAATGCTCTATTTGTATTATAAAAAAAATCTCATTTACGAGTACTTGATATTATATCTTGATTTATTATTATAATTTTATAATCATGTTATTACTTTTAAATTACAAATTATTTATTATTTTAAAGATATATATTAAACAAAATTAATCTCTAAATAGTTATATATTTTTATAAATGAAACTCTTTTTAAAAAAATTATTTACTTTATTATTCAATCAACAAAAGCTTAATAACAACAAAAATAAAAAGAAATGGATATATTCAAATTCATTCCTTTATTGGAAGTTTTGAATTATTTTAAAAAAAATTACAAATTCAAGTGAAAAAAATAAAATGAGATGTATTTTGAAAATTTTATTGTAATGATATAACTCATATAAGTCTTTAAAAATAAAATAAAATAAAATAAAAAGGCGCAATTTAAAAAAAGAAAAAAAACACACAGCAAAGTGGTCAATTCAGGCTTCAGCAACTTTTCCGTTTTCTCCTCTGAAAACAAAACCAAACCCCTTTGTCGCCCTGTCAAGTCCCCAGATCAAAAACCCTCCTCCAAAGCCCTAACCCCTCTCTCTAAAAAAATAAATTCAATCTTTCGATGGGAACTCCGGAGACTTCTCGGGAGCCCTGTCCCGATCGCATCCTGGACGACATTGGCGGTGCCTTTGGCATGGGAGCCGTCGGCGGTTCAGCCTTCCACTTCCTCAAAGGCATCTACAACTCCCCCAAGGGTGAACGCTTCATCGGCGGCTCCCAAGCTGTGCGCATGAACGCGCCTCGAGTCGGCGGTAGCTTCGCCGTCTGGGGTGCCTTTTCTCCGCCTTCGACTGCAGTATGGTCTACGTCCGCCAAAAGGAGGATCCCTGGAACTCAATCATGGCCGGCGCCGCCACTGGCGGCTTTCTTCAGATGCGTTAGGGTATGCGCGCCGCCTCCCGATCCGCCGTTTTCGGCGGCGTACTCCTCGCCCTAATCGAAGGAGCTGGAATCATGCTTAATAAGGTCATGAGCGCGCAACAAGACATGCCGATTATGATGGAAGAGCCGGTGCCTAATATTGCTGGTGGCGGCTTGCCAGGTTTTCAGTTGCCGAATCAGACCCAACAATCCAAACCATCTGCTTCATCTTGGTTTGGAGGGTGGTTTGGAGGTAATAAGAAAGAGGAAACTAAGACTAGTGGTGGAGTCAAGACCGAAGTTTTGGAGAGCTTTGATTCGCCTGTTCCACCTACTTTTGAATTCAAGTGAATTTATGGTTTCTAATGAAACTGAGGTATTGGTGTTTTTATTTTTTTAAATGATATGGAATACAATGCTAATTTTGATAATTAGTATATTTTTAATTGTGTTGTAGAAAGTAAGGCAGTAAAATGAACCACACGGTTCTGGTTTTGGGTTTGATTTGCACCTGATAAATTAGAAGTTTGATTCGAGCTCAACTCGAAATATAAACAATTCAAATAAGAGCAAATTTTAAAATTGGACAAATTGCTCGAGCCATCTTAAATTATAACTGTGCTTACGAGCCTCAATTAAACTTTTTTTCAAATTCGACAACTAGTAGAAAAAATGTTTTCATGATTTATTTATTTTATTAACAGAGGAATTTAGGTGGCTAGAGCCTAGAAGGAGAGAGGGTTGGCAATTATTGAACTTGCAATTAAATTCTTAAGTGTTTCATGCTGCTTGGTTTTGTGATTCATCTTTGCGAATCAAGTAATTAACTTTACATATATGATGGACATAGGAATGTATATCACTTTATGCTGTTGTAATAGATTCTCCCCCTCCCCCCCTCCCCCCCTCCCCTCCTCCCCTCTTTTATGCATATCTTTGTAGGTCTACTGTTTGTTCCTGTTCTATTTGTCTGTTTGGTGTTCTTTAAATTACTGAATGAATGATTCATGATCATGTCATAGTTTTCACTAGTGGATTTTGGCTATTATTAAGCAATAGCTATATGTATATACGCTATATATTTGTGTGGTGGTGGTGGTTTTTGTGGGAGCTAGTTACCTAGTACGAATTTCATGACCCTCTTTGCCTAGGCATAGCTTAATGATGGGTAGTAGAAGAATATTATCTGATATGATCGTAGTTAAGGTTTTAGCAAATATGACTAGGAATATGCAAGAGTACTGATATGTATTTGTGATATTTTTACATGTTCTTCTCTCAGATGAACATATAGTGGGTCTCACCTTCATGTGAAAATATCAAAAACACGTGGAAATATTGCTCTCCTAATATTTTTTCTTCCCAAGTTTCCATGAGAGTAATATATTTTTAGTTGATTTTGTGAATGTTACGGTAAGTGATAGATATTTGGTTCTTTTTTCTTTATTTTTTTTTTGTGGGATTAAGGGATGGGTTAAAACTATACTTCTACTTGGACACAATAAGGCAATATGCCAATATTTGGTTCTTCAAATTCAGGAATCAGGATTGTAGTAGTAGCCTGTTTGATTTTACTGGAATAATGCATTTGAGATGGTTACTCTTGTGTGAAGCATGTTTTTGTTATATATGCGATTTACTGATTGTATACATCGTCAGAATACTGCTGATGCTGCTACTGTTTTTGATGTTTATATTTGAAGCACTTTCTTTTTGGGCATTCATTTTTGGTTTTTTATTTTTATTTTTCGTGATCTTGTTTAAACAGAAAAGATTACTGCCTTGGTTCAGAGGCGTCTGCTTACATCTTCTTTTACATCTTCTTTTGGCAGTAGTGGTGTTCAACCAGTAAAAAGCGTGCCGAACTGGACCGGTACCGAAAGCGGCCAAATTTTGATACCGATACTGATTGGACCGGCATACCGGTTTTTACCGAAAATTAATATAATAATTATTTTTATTATTATTTTATTATTATTTTTATTTTTATTAATATTATTATTTTTTTTTATTATAATTATTATTTTATTATTATTATTGTTAATAAATTAATAATAATAATAAATTAGAAAATCGATATATACTGGTCCGATTCGGTAAAATCGAACCATAAAAACGCCAGACCGAAACCGGTATCGAAAAATCAATATATACCGATTTTTTGTACCGAATTGGACCGGTTCTTTTTTGTACCGAATCGACCAATCCGGTCCGGAAAATTGAAAAATTGGAAAAAATCGGTAAATTTGAACACTCCTATTTGGCAGTGGTAAATTTAAGCAAGCCAACAAATAAATGCGACTAAATTGCAATTTTAACCTTTTTATTTGTCATGTTTTTGCGGAGTGTTTTCCTAAATTTATTTTCAGCACAAGTCTTCTTCATAGATACATTAGTCATGTAAAACTGTTCCTAATCTTTTTTCGTTGATAATAAAGCAAATTTTGTTAATTGAATTTGACAAAAAAATGCTAACATATTATTTCGTTACATAAATTTAGGGTTATTAGAGCATCTCTAACAACCTCTTCAATTAAATAGGTGAGTCATATCAAAAAAATTATCTTCAACAGTCTCTCTAACTTTAGCCATCAAATTTGCAATCTCATTCTCTCTCTTCAGAATTGGTTAGTTGACATTGTCTCTTTAAAATATTTATTTTGTTTTGGGAGAATCAAAATCATATGAAAAAGACAAAATATTTATTTTACTTGATTGATTTGATGTACAACTCATTTTAAAATTTAATATCATTCTATTTTATTTATCAAGTCAAATACTATATTAATTGAATTGAATAGACTGACGACATAAAATATTAAAGTAATAAATAATGCTCTTTAAATTGTCACGTAGGTCAATAAATTTCAATTTGAAGAGTTTTTTTTATTACTATTATTGGAGATGCTTTTATAGTGCCAACAGTCGTGTCATCATGTTCTCAATGTGATAATCGAATTATCCGTTCTATTTGCAACACTAATTTAAACTCTAACAACTACTTGTAACTTTAATTTCACAAAATACAATTTAGTTGATATGAATTTTAGCCTTAATTTAAAATATCATGAATTGAATAAGATGAATTTGAATCTTAATAATTAAGATCTCTTGGCTCATAGATGTCCTTTCTTGATCTTAAATGCGAATTTTGTTGTTCTCAAATAAGTTTAAGTACCATAATGGCTAATAATATGTTAGTATTTTCTGTCAAATTTAATTGATAAAATTCAATTTTTTATTGACAAAAGGAGTTAAGAGGAACAACTTTACACAATTAATGTATCTATGAACGAGACTTGTGCTAAGAAAAAAATATTTTTATAAAAATATACTCCCTTCATCCCTTATAGAGAGGATTTTTGTTCCTTAATATATGACGTTTTAAAATTTCAACTAAGTATTAATTGTTTATTTTTTAATATTACTTCAAGTATTAAATATAATTTTAGTTATCTCATTATTTTTTGTCCAATAAATAATAATTTTTTTTAATATAAGGATAATATAAATATTTGATATTATATAATTATTTCTTTTATATTTGTATACAATTTTAAAAAATCTTATATTAAGAGACGGAGGGAATATATTAAGAGACGGAGGGAATAATAAATAGAAGTGTTAGATTTGTAATTCAGTTAGATACATGATATTATTAAAATTTAAATTTAATGTAGAAAAGTTCATCTTGACTTGTGATAATGCAAACATAGATATAAAACAATGAATTAAAAGAGAGTCTACGTCTTGTCTAACTAGTTAGAATAAAATTCTTAATTTCAACAACTTTTTTTTTTCAAATTAAATTAAATAAAATAGGAGGCCTTGGAATTGGATAAAAATCGGACGAAATGAAACTCTGGTCACTCCGTTCACTGATAAACCCTTCCTCCCTCTCCTACACCTCCCTTACGACACAAATAACCACCCATCTCCTCCGCACCATGGCCACCGCCTCCGCCTCCGCTTCCGCCTCCGCCGCCGCTTCAGCTGAGCCACTCGCTCCTTCCAATACCCGACTGGGATGGATAGGTACCGGCGTTATGGGCCGGTCAATGTGCACCCACCTTCTCAAGGCAGGCTACACTCTCACCATCTTCACCCGCACCCAATCCAAAGCCCAAACCCTCCTCGACATGGGTGCTTACTGGGCTCCCTCCCCATCCGCCGTCGCTTCCCAATCCGACGTTGTCTTCTCCATCGTCGGCTACCCCTCCGACGTCCGCCAGGTCCTCCTCCATTCCACCTCTGGAGCCCTGGCTGGCCTCCGTCACGGCGGCATCCTTGTCGACATGACCACCTCCGATCCATCCCTCGCCGTCGAGATATCCTCCTCCGCCTCCTCCAAATCCTGCTACTCCATCGACGCCCCCGTCTCCGGCGGCGATCGCGGCGCTCGTAACGCCACCTTGTCAATCTTCGCGGGTGGCGACGAGAAGACAATAATTTCACTCACTCCCATATTTAACCTTCTCGGTAAAGTTAATTACATGGGTGCCTCTGGAAAAGGCCAATTTGCTAAATTGGCTAACCAAATTACAATAGCATCCACTATGGTTGGATTAATTGAAGGAATGATATATGCCCATAAGGCAGGTTTAAATTTATCTTTGTTTTTGGATGCAATTTCAACAGGAGCAGCAGGTTCAAAGTCACTAGATTTGTACGGGAGTAGGATTTTAAAGAGGGATTTTGAGGCAGGGTTTTATGTGAATCATTTTGTGAAAGATTTGGGGATTTGTTTAAGGGAATGTCAGAATATGGGTCTTGCTTTGCCTGGATTAGCATTGGCTCAGCAGCTTTATGTTTCACTTCAGGCTCATGGAGAGGGTGATTTGGGTACTCAAGCTTTGATTTTAGCATTGGAAAGGCTTAACAATGTGTCACTTGAAGATGCATCAGGTTCACCTGAGAAGGCTTAGGTAATGGGTAAAAATCTCATCTTTATGAGGAAATTGAAAGTGTATGTGCATCTGTCCTTCTTGTTTCTTTCGCTGGTTAGCTTTGTTCCAAATGTTGGATTTTTATTGCTAATGGTATTTAAATATATATGAAGTAACTACTTTGTGTTGGTCATATGTATTAATACAATTTTTGCATATATTCTCATTTATCTAATGCATTAGAAATGTCATTTTGATGTGTATTGTAGCATTTTGCTACCTAGTGCAGTTGGGTATGATGAATTGCATAGGAGCACAATATATTTCTCTGATTTTTTGCAGTGTTATTAACTTGTGACAAGGATAGCTTAGTATTTAGAGGTGCATAATATTGTGTTTCGAGTGTTCAAATGCTACAGAGTTGAAGAAATACTGATTAAGGAGCATAATACTTAAATTTTTAGACTAAGTTATAGCCTACATTTGTGTTATTGAAAACATCAATAATATACTATTAACGACTATGATACTTTTTATCAAGTGAAAATGTAGTACCATTGTACTTTAGGTGGTAATCGTAATAGGGAGAAGAATATGAAGAGATACTATTGCTTAATGGCTAGCATAGGGAGGTTTTCCGGATTATACATGTGAGACTATGAACCTGTTGAGAAGTATGATTCTGGATGATATCAATATTAACAAGATCTATGGTTCTGGATGATATCAATGTTAGCAAGATATAGTACGACATTTATATACAAGTTTCAAAAGACATAATCTATTAATGTGTCAACCAAGTGTATAGTCCTTGTTGATTTAGTTTTTCAAGGTTATACATAGAAGGGACCATGTTGATTTAGTTTTTCAAGACTATACATAGAAGGGACGGAGAGAGTAGTATTTTACCATAACAAGGAATATTGATAGTATTGTGTCAAGCCCTAGAAGGCTTGAACAAACTAAATTTGATGAACAAGAAAGTAAACAGACTGATTTAGAGTTAGGGGGAGAAGAATGGGCAGAAAAAGGAGAGAAACTTTGGGAGGATGAGAGCTACAACTTTATTTCATAATATTCGTTACTTGGAAAATAAAAGTTACAAGACACTTGTATTTATAAAACTACATAAACTTGCTGGGAAAGCCTAAACCTACACCATATTCTCTTATCCTTCACCAATTACTAACTCACTCACTTATAACATAGCTATCACTAGAATATTCTATTAGATAATAACTACCCAATATGCCCTTTCCTGACATTCCCTCCTCCTTAAAAGCATCCATGTCCTCATGGATAATGTTGCTTCTCTACTTTTAGTTTTGGTAGCTTTCAACACCTTTCCAGTATCAAAAACAAAACTCATGAAGTTGTTTAGTTGAACCTTTCCATAGCAAAAGCTTGTCTCAATATTAGTTTTAGCATGTCTTGGGCACTTGTGTTTCTCATTATTCTGAATATTTAGTGGCTTAGTGACTTGTTCTTGAATGTTGTTCATGGTTGTCTTGAACTTATCTTAGTCTTCTGCAGCCTTCTTTGTCTTTAGAGAGGTATTTTTCTGCACTAGAGGAATAGAAGCTCTTGCCTAGATACCATATTCTTTAATGAACTGCTTGCAACACCTTCTCATCACTAGACCCCAATGTTCGAAAAAGTTAAAATCGGTACGAGGCGTTTTTCTTTGGGCTATGCGAGGCGTAAGCCTCGAGGCAAAGCGAGGCGGAAGCCTTGATTTAAAGACCTAAAAGTCCTCAAAAAATTATAAAAAAATACTAATAAAACCATAAAATAATTCATCATTACAATTAAGGTCATAGAAGACATAAAACCAACGTCACAGTAATGTATCATTACAAAACATCAAAACAACATAATATCATCAAGTACTTATATAGTGATCATCCATCACTATGTAAGTATTGTATCATTTGTATCTAGCGGCTTGATTAATGGATCAAATTCTAGATCATCATCCCCATCACCATCACCATCATCATCATCATCACTATCATCACTAAGAGGATCCTCTATAGAATCATCATCGTATCTAATAGCTCTGTCATCCTCCTTATTGTCAGTGCTAAGATCCTCAAACTCAGGTTCTTCATCAACCAATTGCAATCCCTTCCCTTTATCTATAAATAAACAAGTGAATATATATTTAATCCAAATGAATATGTTTTTTTAAAGAACACTTTAAAGGCAACTTAAGTAATGATACTAACCTTTTGACATAGTTTTTGACGACAAATTGTTTTTCTTTCTCTTTTGACTTCCTTGTTTACTACTTGTTCCCCGAGTCCCTTGCCCTCCAAGTGTAATCTCCCTCACATTAGTCTCTTCTCCAACTGTCTTCTCATTCCCATGAGTCCTTTCACCCTCCTCCATATCATCATTCCCAAAAGTCAGTCCCGAGATATTTTCATCATTTTCCCCCGCAATCCACTCATTATCAGATGACACATTTTCAACAACCAATGGATCTTCTTCTGTTAGTGCCTTTTTTTTGATATGCCGATCTTTCAATTTTTTATTGTACATAATGTAAGCCAATCAATGTTCTAAAAGGCGCTAGGCGGAAGGCGGGCGGCTGAGGGGGCCTAGCGCCTAGGGGGCCTGAGCGGGGCCTAGGCGGAATTTTTTATTATAAGTCAATTTTAATATTTTATCTTACATTTATCCAAACAAAACAATAATATAAAGCAAAACAATCTATAATAAAGATAATAAAGGGCTTTGTTTAAAGTTCAAACACATCCATATTGCTAATGTCAAAGTTCAAACACAAACATGTAATTGTTCAAAGTTCAAACATATTTTTAACATATTAGTTTTATTCATAAAAAAGATTGTTATTAAATAATAAAATTTAAAATTTCAAGAATTTAATTTAATATTAAACTTAAGAAACTAAACATAAATTTAAGAATTATATTGAATTAAACTAAATATTACAAATGTGTCATCATTTATATAATTTGAAGTTGGTACAAGTTCAAAAAATTACAACTATAATAAAATTATTCATTTTAACTTGATATTGTTCACTTCTTGTTATGATTTGATATGCTACAACATGTATTATGAATATGGTAAATCATTAGAAAAATAAATATATCAAGATCTGGTTTGGGTAGTTATTAAAATATAAAAAAAACTCCCCGTTATACCCCACCTAGACCCCGCCTAATTTTTTGGAGAGATTTTTTTGTCACCCCCAGGCGCTAAGCGCTGACATTTAGGCGCTTGAGGGGGCCTAGCGCTTAAGCGGGGCCAAAGCGGACCTAAAGGGATTTTTAGAGAACTCTTTGAAGCCCGATGAGTTAAGCACGGATGCGGACGATCGATTCCTTCTCTTTGTATGTATCTATATTACAAATAATTTAGCATTAGTGACAATGTCAGATCTCATAAAATCTTAATAAATGATTTATATCTAATAAATACCTGACTGAAAGTACTCCAATTACGCTCACACCCCGAAGATGAACAAGTTAAAACTCATAATCTTTACTGCAAAGTTTCTTAATTCCGGAGCTTCATCTCCATATGTGATCCACCAATTACCTGGATCAATATTAAAACATATATCAATCTTACCGGTACACGTTTAATCAAAATGAAAGCATAACCAGACATTAATCAACGGTACTTACCGGGAGCACGTTTCTTACACATGTTTTTGGCATTTGTGTAGCCAAATAACCCTTGCCTCAATCGGAATGCATCCATTTGCAAATCAACTTTTTTTCTTTCCACAGCGTTATGAATAAGCTTGTCCATACAAGAGTACAATCCCACCTTAACTTCCGCATTGGCATAGAAATTGTCTTCATATTGAAAATGAGGATTCAAATAATATCTTGACGTCTGTAAAATGCCGATCTGTTGATTATCCCACTTAGCATCTATTATGCTCCATATCTCTTTATAGGCCCCCTCCTCATTATTCAGATTTTTTGCAATCTCTTCTTTTGCATTGTCCATGGTACCATATAAAAATCTCATTCTCGGCACCTTCTCTGAATCTATCATCCTCAATACACCTACTAGAGGTTTTCTGGTCTTAATTGCATATCCCACGCTACCCCAAAAAATTCCTATCACTCGAAGATGATTTTCTCGCTACTTACCTTGTGTTTTTTGCCCAACACAATTTGCCCACTCCTAGATGTAAACATAGCCTCAAAGGCCGTCTCAAACTATCGTACTACTGCAAAGTTAAATAAGCGATGGCAAATCTAGTGGCGGTGATAGAACAAGGTCTTTATTAGTGTTTGCCCTCATCAATGCCAAGACCCATCCATGATTATATATGAAATTGCTTACCTACATAATGACATTCATCAAAAAATAATAATAATTCAAGTATTCATTGAATAAAAAAATTATAACCAAATAATAATAATAATAATTACCTTTTTTGCCTTTGTCAAAGCATTTTTATGTTGAGGCAACTCTCCAAGCTTCTCAAGCATCAAATAAATGCAATGCGCGGCACACGGTGTCCACCACATACGTGGCCTCTTCTCCATTAACATCCTCCCCGCCGCCTTATAATTAGATGCATTGTCAGTGACTACTTGAATGACAAGGTCTTCTCCCACTTCCTCAACAACCTCATCAAGTAGTTTAAACATCAAATTAGCATCTTTAATTGCATTAGATGCATCAACAGATTTCAAAAATACAATTTCATGTTGGTTGTTTACAAGAAAGTTTATTAGATGTCTTCCCCTAATATCTTTCCAACCATCCGACAAGATTGACACGTATGTGCCCAAGTATTCTTTACCTCCTCAACAAGGTCTTTATAGTCTTCTCTTCCTCCTTCAATATCCAAGAGCTAAGCTCGTATGGGGTAGGGGGTTTCAAAACACGACCATAGTTCTCAATAGACCGACACATTTATAAATGAAGGACTATCTGCAACATTGAAGGGAATCCTGTTTTCATATCAAGACAGATTGCATTACGAGCCTCCTTTAAAAATACGGTACACCTTGTAGTAGCATCATCATCAGCAGCATCAACCTCCACAACAAATCTGTCCATGGTCCCCGAACTCCCCTCTCGGAGGCACTACCCACACTTAAACCTCCCATTCCCAAGGATGGATAACCACCATAATAAGACCCACTTTGTATTTTTTTCAGCTTCATCTCTTTGTCTTTCCTCCTTGGAGTCCATATTTTTCTTCATATATGAAGCCAGCTCTTCCTTCACTTCGCTTGGTACTTTTTTGCAAGCCTCGACGTTACAATGATTACCCACAAGATGATTTTTCAACCTTGTAATCCCTCCTTTGCAAATTTTCTTACAAAAATTGCATTCCACATATAAATGAGCTTTATTAACTCCAGGGGCTGCGGTGCCATATTTCCATGCAGGATCTTTCTTACCCATAATCTTAATTCACTGTAAGTGTGTAATAAAAAAACCAAATATAAGAATACAATATATGTTAAATATATGTTAATCACAACATATATGTTAATATATAACAAATATATGGTAATAAGCTAAAAAAACCTTAACAGAAATTAAAATTTTTTAACAGAAATTAAAAAACCTTAACAATAATTAAAAAAGTTACAAAGATTAAATAATCTTTAACAGAAATTAAAATTACATTAACATAAATTAACAAAACCTTATTATCTCACAAGAATTTAAGGCTGGAAGCCTGGAACCCACGAGGACGAGTCGACGACTCAAGACCAGACGAAGAAGCCGACCCAGACCAGACGAAGAAGACGACCCAAGACCAGAAGAAGAAGACGACCATACCAAACGAAGGAAGAAGGAGAGGCGGACGCAAAAGAGGCTGACGCGATTTTAGGTTGGCTACTTTACGAAACGAGTTCGTTTTAGTTTTTTTAAAGCCAAACCAAGGCTCTCGTCTTGAGGCGCATCGCCTTGAGGCGGACGCCTCGGCCGAAGAAGGCGTAAAGTTCGTTGAAGCCCAAAATTGCGTACGCCTCGCCTTAGCCTTTCGATGCCTCGCCACGAGGCGCGCCTCGAGGCGTACGCCTCGAGCGCTATTTCGAACATTGCTAGACCCAAAACACCTATCAAAAAAAGGCCTTGGTTCCTTTAAATTTCTTTCTTCGCTTCTTTGATCACCTGCTTCCATTCTAGTCTTTTTCACCAAATGTAGAGACAGAGCCTGGAATGGAGGGACCATTCCATAGATTGTAACAGGTTTAAGCATAACCAAAGAAGCATAGATTGTAACAAGTTTAAGCATAACCAAAGAGCTTCTTTAGAGCTCTTCGAAGGTCTCATCATATGTTTCCTTCCAATGAAGATCATTTTTCTACATAAATTAGACTAGGAGACATCCAAATTCCTTTGGAGCTGTATGCTTAACAACAAGAAGAAAGAGCTCAAAGGATATAGTGAAAAAGAGTTTTGCTATGTAGAAATACTTGGCCTTCTCCATGAATGACTTATTTTCTGGTGGCTTCAAGTGTTCAGGTTTGTAGCAATTTGTAGCCAATGATTTGGCAACAAGTCCCTTCACCATCCTTTACACAAACAGTACAAGTACCCTTTAGTGGAGATTCATCTGTATAATGGTGAACATTCACATTAGTAAAGTTTGCATTTACTTTCATCTCTTTGTCAAACATTTCCCTTCTAATGCATCCAATGTAAATGATTGCTCTAGGAACTTGAAGCATCCATTTACTAATCCTGATTGTTTTTTGTTCGGCATGTCCAACAGGCAACAAGGGTTCCCATAGTGTTTAGGAGGGATTTAGGAATCAAAACATGAGTTATAAGTTGCATCCTCCTACTGGTTGTTTCTGCCATAGTAACGGGGAAGAGTCGCTGAGGGGGCAAAGAAGTGCCATGATGTCTTGAGAATATAGCAGGTTGCTCTTTAGTAAAGATTCTCCAATGAAAATCTACTTGGTGTAGCTCCTTGTTATTTGTGAGTTTCCTAACCCCTCTCTTAGAAAGTCTGCCCCAATCTTGGTCATCCATTAACACTAATGCAGATTGTTTTACTAGGACTGCCTCAATATCCTGGCCACAAATTTGTATCAATTGCAAACTTCTCTCTCCTCATTTTCCATTTGACCAGTGAGGCAGTGACCACTTTAAATCATTAAAGGGGTTGTTCCCTCTATCCAAACTAGTGAATATTCTACAGTTTGGTACTTGGACATTTTGTTCTTTCCACAACTCCTTATAACACAACTCTTTCCATGTCTTTGGTAGTAGCTTTGGGTGTTAACAAACAAGATTTGTGGGCATCTGGTTTGGTGTGGGTTGGATGGACCTGGTAAAGTAGTGGGGTTGATTTGTATAAGAATGGAAGTTGGGTTGGTTGACAAGATCTCCAATGGCCTTAGCAAGGTCAAAGGAAGGAAGGAGTAAGCCAATGACCTCATCAACATACCTAAGACAGATATATGGGGAGGAGTTTGATTTACTAGTTTATGAGTGTAAGTTTTGCATGGAGACTACCACTTTATCTCTCCAAGGATCTGGAGTTGCAGACCATTCCTTCTTGGACTGCTTTGGATGACAATCAACATTTGGAATGAATTCCATTTTCTCAATAAACTCTATGCAAAGCTTGGGATCCTGTGGAGCTGGAATTTCATCATTTCCTGACCTGGTTTGTAGCATATGAGGTTGTTTTGACAGTTTCCTTACTAAGGAAACTTCATGTTGCTGTTCAGGAAGTACTAGCACTACTTTCTTCTTCATGAATCCTTGCTCCACTTCAAGACCCTCTTCAAATATAGGTTCACCATCATACTAGAAGTTTTCATCGCATTTAGGTTGTTTATTATTGCCATTAAATTCAGCATTTTCATTGAACAAATGATTCCTTTCATATTTTGGTGCTGCATCAAAGGTGGGTTGACAAACATAAACTGGAGACTCCTCATTCCCAACATAATCATCATATATAGGGGCTCCCCTGGTTGTGGCTCCTCTTCATATATAGGAGCTCCTTCATATATTGAATCTTAACAAACATTCACCTTATCTACATCTTCATCATGTTGATTATAGGCCGGAAAAGATAGTTTCAGATATTTAAGCTCAGCTCCCACATATTTATCTCTTCCCGACTTTTCAATGCTAAATTCATGCCCTCTCCTAGGCATCTCATCTTCTTCTTGCCTTTTCCTTTTTTTTTCACCATCTCCTTGGCCAAAAGGATATGTAAAGTCACAGCCATCGCCAAAGGACTCTTTTCTCAACATGCTTGTGATATTGAGGAATTGAAAATAGACTTGGAACAAATAAGCCTAAGAATTGAAAAATCAAAAATGTTAACTAGACCAACACAAGTCAATCTAGTTGAGAGTAAGTAAGCTTGTGTAGCACTATAAGAGGTGAAATGGATCTCTTATGAACAAATAAGGGTCCTAGTTCCAAACTATGCACAAATCTGCTTAGCACAAGCTTAACGAGATCTATGAGAGTAGAGCTAAGGATCAAAGTTAAGAGCACCAAAATGTTTACAACTCAGTTTAGACACAAGCATAACAAGGAATTAAGTTTGTGTATCAGCTGAAAATAGCAGAAATAGTGTGTATATAAAATGGAATGATGAACAAATCTAAGTGAGAGTGAATGGAGCTTGACACTTCTGAATTCCCTGTGTGTGTGTAAACCACTGGACTGGGAATGAAAGCATATAGCAAGCTGAATATTAGTCAATGATTTGTGTGAATTCTTTTGTTGTAGATGTTGTTGCTTCAATGTTACATTGGAGAGTTGGTTCGAGTATTCAACAAAAGTGCTCATCTAATTTCCACGCTTGAATGATTCTAAAGGAACAGAAAATAAAAACACTATTCACTTTGCGTTTTCAACCTCTTCTGGTTGAGCATTATCATCAGTTGGCTTCCCCATCCTTAAGAATTCAAAGTGCGATATCACAGGGCTGGTGGTTTTATTCTGAGCTTACCGGTTAGCATTGGGAAGAAACACACCGAGAGGTAAAGAAAGATGTTTGCTATCCATAACATGCCCCATAATATGATGATCTTTAGATTTTTACTAGTAAAACTGTTTCCACAACTGTTGCTTACTTAAGTTCCAGTGTGTTTGGTTAATAATTGTGAAATCAACTAATTTTGGTACAAGTTTGAGAATATAGATGCAAGTTAAGGTGTTCTATACATATTTTATTCCTCAAATAAAGATCCGGTTGCTTCATGGTAAGTTGGTCAATTGACCAATAAAGTGTTGACACGCAGAGAGATTACCTCCCGCCTGCATGTTGATACTTTGTCAAAGTTAACTTCATGTTAACCACTCCTCTCAAATACACCTTGCTCCTACCAAAAACATGACTCAGAGTAGTTTCCAAGCTTCATTATATATATATATATATATATAGGGGATGCTTCCATGGCAACCGGTTGCCAATACACTGATCAGAGCAACCAAGTTGTAACAGCATGTAACGGCTTAGTGTTATTTTATATTAAAATAATACGACCGCTACACCTAGTAGCGGCTGACACATACATTACAAGTACAAGTAGTAATAATAGTAGCAAGAGTAGTAGTAGTAGTTGCAAGCATGTGTGGTATTATTTTAATATAAAATAATACTAAGCCGCTACATGTTGTTACAATAATAATAATAATAATAATAAAGAATGACCCCTACTACATGTAGGGGCTTAAATAAAACAAAAATTCTAACTTTACTCTGTTTGTACTGCTACTAGTACTACTACCACACATGCTTGCAACTAATGCTACTACTCTTGCTACTATTATTACTTAAATGTATGTGTTAGCTGCTACTAGGTGTAGCGGTCGTATTATTTTAATATAAAATAACACTAGTTTGTTATATCTTTATTACAACTTGGTTCTTTATGAGCAGTGTTGTTGGCAATGGGTTATATATATATATATATATATATATATATATATATATATATATATTTCTGTGTATAAATAATTTACGTAGCTACAAATGACACCACACATGCAGTATGTAGTACTACCACCTGTGTCAGTGTGTGATTTATCTCTAATGATAAAGCGGCTCTCAAAGAGCCACTCACTTCGTTGGTGTAATTGGAGCACAGTAAAATTCTCTTTTATCCTTGCATATTTAGTTATATTACTATTTTAACTTTTTAAATTTAAAATTTATATATCTTTTTATTTAATTCTCTAAATTTTATAAAAAAAATTATTCCATAATCACATTACTTACACAGACAATATGTGTGTTACTGAATACTAATATTATATAATGTTAAAAGATCAAAATTATCTCTCATTTTATTTTTTTATAATAATAATACTAATCTTATAATTCGAAACCTTAAAATATCTGATATCTTTTGTTGTTATCTTGAACGAGGAAAATGAAATGAAAATGAGTCATTGTCGGCAACATTTGCATTTTTGTCTCTCATGTTAATTGAAACGATGAAGTGTCCTCTTGCTTTTGAGAAGCAGACAACCTAGTCAGTTGAAATGTTAAATTTTTTTCTCCAAGGGTAAATGCTAAATGTTGAACCGATGATAATACTAGTTGGATTGATTGTATGTAATATTCTTCTTAACAGCGTATGCAGTTAATTTTGATCAATTAATTAATATAGTATCGACACGCTGGTCAAGATATTATTTCTCTTTACTGATCAATTTATAATCACAATCAATCTTATCTCCAGTGCCGACATAATAATAGTAGATTAGAACATATTCTATCCGTTCTTAAATATAAGTCGTTTTAGAGTTGTGCATAAGTATTAAGGAAATAATTATAAAATATTAAATATAATATCAATTATCTATATTACTATTGTATTGGAAAATAAAGTGTTATTTATTGGACACATAATAATGAGATAACTAAATTTATATTTAATACGCGGAGTAATATTTAAAACTAATCAATTAAACCGTGTCACTACCTTCTTCAACTGCCCTACTTTTCCGTGCCTATATAAATCTGTGACCATAGCTAACTTCGGCACCACTTCGATTTATAACATCAAACATTTATTACTTAAGCTCCATTTCTTCACCAAAAAGAGTTTGATATTTTAGTACACAACTTTCTACTAGAATTCTTGTTTTAGATTTGGCAATATATAATATAATGGAAAACTACGGAGAGCGATATGGGCAGGAGCAGCAGGAGCAAGGGACAGACGCTTATGGGAATCCAGTTGGACAAACAGAACAGTTGGGGAACGACCCAATTTACCAAACTGGGGGAGGTACCACGGGTGGCTGTGGTAGCGGAGGAGCGGACGGTACTGAAGCCTATGGCTCTGCTGGCAGTGGTGCACATGATCAGTCGCAGCTTAGCCGATCCGGTAGTTCCAGCTCTGTAAGTGCCTACGTATACATATATATATATATATATATATATATATATAATTTCCAGCTCTGTAATTTGTATATATTGATGTGATTGGTACTGGTACACATATATAACTATATATACATACAGTCTGAGGATGATGGAGTGGGAGGGAGGAAGAAGAAAGGGATAAAAGGGAAGATAAAGGAGAAGTTACCGGGTGTTGGCGGGCACAAGCAGGAGGGGGAGCAGGCTACTTATTCACCTGTAGGAGGAGGATATGCTGCAGGAGAAGAGCAGCACCACGGCCACGAGAAGAAAGGAATGATGGAAAAGATTAAGGGGAACAATAAGGAGGGGGAGCAAGCGGCTACTTATTCACCTGGAGGAGGAGGAGGATATGCTGCTGCAGGAGACGAGCAACACAACGTCCAGGAGAAGATAGGAATGATGGAAAAGATTATTAAGGAGAAGCTGCCCGGTGGTGGCCGCGACTGATTCATTTCGATATGCACGGTCATATATACCTCCACTGGTGGAAGCTTGATATATATATAGATATATATATTTCTGTATAAATAATTTGTAGTACGTACGTATACGTAGCTACAAATGACACCACGCATGCAGTATGTAGTAGTACCACCTGTGGAGTAATATCTTAAACTTTTAAGATGTATGTTACAAGTAAGTTTTTAATCTAAAAAATATATCTCAAATAATCATGTGTAATTTTAAATACATCTCACAGCCCCGCTTAAAACAAAAAATTAAATTAAATTCGATCTCTTAACATTTGTCCTATTTCACAAAAAGAATTTCATTTATAAAAAAAAATTAGAAATGACAAAATTAAATTTAAAATCCTAGCATAATTTGGGAAAGTATGCCAATTGCCACCAACCTCCCAAAGTCCAGTTGCATGACATGATTCCTCTATTTAGGTGTGTTCAACCGGCAAAAATCGGTCCGAACCGAACCGATACCGAATCGGTATTGAAATCGGTCAAATGTTGATATCAATACTGGTTGAGCCGGTATACCGAATCGGCGGTATCAATTTTTACTAAAAATTAATATAATTATTATTATTATTATTTTATTATTTTTATTATTATTAATATTTTTATTATTTTAATCATTATTTTATTATTATTATTATTATTATTAATAAAAAATTAAAAAATCGATTATATCTTGGAATTAGGTTGGTAAAATCGAACCATAAAAACGCCGAACCGAAACGGTACCAAAAACCGGTATATACCAATTTTTTTATACCATACCGGACCGGTTCTTTTTGTACCGAACCGACTGATTCAGTTCGATCCGAAAAAACCGAAAAAATCGATCCGTTTGAACAGCCCTACCTCTATTTGTCTCGAAATAAAGAGTTGAGCCTTAAAAATTACATAATAAAAAACTCTAAACATGATCTTCCTTACAGTTTATTTTTTGTCAATTAATTCTTTAAAATAATATGTTTTTGCGTTTTTATTTTTTTTACCTGATTTGACTCCAATTTATTTTATTTTGATTAAATTTCGATCCAATTTGACCCGAATCAATTTTATCAATTTTTTTTTAAAAATTAAAAAGTTTTAAAATAACTTTAAAATAATAATTATTTTAAAATAAAATATTATTTTTGAAAATAATTAAAAATAATAATAATTTAAAATAATTTAAAATAAGCATATATTTTAAAATAATAATTTAATCTAATATTTTAAAATAAAATAATTTAAAATAATAATTATTTTTATATTTAAGATAAAGTATTATTTTTAATAAATAATTATTTTTTATATTTTAAAATAAAATATTTTTAAAAATAGTTATTATTTTAGGAAAAATTATTAGAAACTTTTATTTTTTTTCAAAAATGAGTAAAGTTCCATAAAATATATATTCAAAAAAATTAAGTTTCAAAATTTTAATTTTTAATTATTTTATGAAAAATAACACATCTTTTTAAAAATAAAAATTCTATTTTTTGTTTTATGAAAATAAAGTTCTTTTATTTACTTTTTTAAATCTATATTTTATGAAACTTTACTCATTTTAAAAAAAAATAAAAAAAATTATTTTTCTGAAAATAAAGTTGTATTTTTCTGTTTTATTTTTTGAATCTATATTTTATAAAACTTTACTCAGTTTTTTTAAAATGAATTTTTTCTAATTTTGTCCTGAAAATAATAATTATTTTTAAAATTTTTAATTTCTTTTTAAAATTGAATCAAATCTTTATTTGTCTTTCGCTGTTTTTTTGTATTTTAATTTTAATTTTAATTTCTATTTTTAATTTTTGTTTTAAAAATTCTAATATTAAAAATACATATAATAATGGTAAAGACAAAAAAAAATTTAAAAATAAAATTTTACATAAAAATGAAAAAATCAACTTTCTTATTTCAAAATAAAGTTTTAGTAAAAATAAAAATTTCTAATATTTTTTCCTGAAAATAATAATTATTTTAAAAATAATAATAATTTTTAATATTTTAAAATAAGTATTAATTTTAAAATATTAGTTATTTTTAAATAATTTTAAAACTTTTTTAAAAAAATAATTGGGAAAATTGAGAAACGCAAAAAAATATTACTTTTAAGAAATTAATTGGCAAAAAATAAATTTTAAAAACGATTTTAAAAATAAGTGACAATTTAAAAGGACAAAAATGTCATTCAAGTGTTTAAAGAACTTCAAATTTGTATGGATAAATAAGGAAATACAAGTTTACAACTTGGGAACAGAGGGAGTATAGCCAAGTCCTAGGTAAGTCCAGGCTTGAGGTAGCCTGATGTAGTAACCCTCGACAGTCTGTTTTATTTGCATCAAGATACCCGAGAGAACTTTAATTAACAAAATTATACACCCACAATCCCACACTTTATTTCTCTATTTTTTAAGGAAATGAACTTGCATCAGTGCCTGTCAACCCAGTTCAAGCCTTTAAAGGGCAAAGGCAGGCAGGCCCTGTCATCAAGATTTTGTGCAAAACCTTGGACCGCTCCCTAACAGCTTATTTAATCTACGGCTTGGTTACAAGCCATAAATCAAAGGATTTATCGGCATCATCTCTTGACTTAAAGGTTTAAAGGGTGAAGAGAAAAAAACTAATTGCTCCTATGAAGCTTCTCTCATTTTAAATACCTCATCTATATCCAGGTTAAGGCTCCTCAACTTCCAGGTACTGCGAGTGAGAGGCTGCGAGGAGGGCAGCTCCAATGCCTGAGCCATCATTGGAATGCTCAATGACGATGCTTTCTCCAACCTCGCCAAGCAATTCCTTCAAACTACTTTCCATACTAATTCTGAATTTGGTGTAATGCTCAAACAACCCACCATCTACTGATATTACCGACGTCTGTTTCTCCCCCTCCTTCACTGCATCTCTTCCCAATTTCTTGAGGATGCCTAGGATCCCGGCAGCAGAAACGCGGGCCCCGCGAGTGGCAACAATATCACAGATCTCGACAATTACTTTCCTCGTCTTCAGAGAAGTACCAGTTATCTGTCACACGTACAGAAAATATGTCAAGGAATCAAAAAGCACAAAATTTTGCTAGGTTCAATTGCCCTCTAGAACTGCGTAAAAGTGGAAAAAGAATGAGAGACCATTTGAACATCTGTCCTTGAAGATGTAAAAGACTTGCACGTCAATGAATACAGGGAACTTTACCTCTAAGATATCCTTTAGCTTGGTACCAACCACTTTGAGATCAGATGATGTGTCGTGATGAATTGCAGACATGTCGGGAGTCCTGCACATGTAGCGGTTATTTGTTGTACTGCAAGATCTAAACCAAGCATAAAATATGAAGATTATTGGCATAGGTCATGGACTGTATTAAATAGACTTGATGCCTGATGGAAGATATTGCGTATACTGCTACCGTCAAAATGTTGACCATGTAATCATTAATATGATGCAAATGTGCTGAACTAATACCGATGAAGAAAACAAGTTCTAAATGAACATATTTTATGCGAATTAGCTCTTGAAGAACACACATATACGGTCACTAGACCTCCCTTAATTATCGGACAGGGAGACAGGAAGAGGGGTGGGGGTGTACAGCTGCAACCAATTACTTCATCATACAAGATTACATGAAGACTCTTTCATATCATCATATGCATATTCATTCCTATCAAGACTCAAGGATACATTCTCAGCTAAAAATGTCTGACTCAAATAGTGAATTATTGTTCATCAACCATGGCTAATAAAATTCACTAATATAAATTCTTGGTTCAGCACCTTGTTATCAGGGGGCAACTGAAAAGAACCGAGTCAAACAGAATATCAGCGCCAAATATGTAAATAATCTATGCAACATTCACCATGAAACACCCAATATTATACATAATTATAGACAGGCTGAAATTATTTTAATATAAAACTTACTCTTGACCCAGATATTGAACTCATTAAACAGGTTGATATAAATCAGTTAACCAATTTATGTACATATCATGAGTAACGGTCAATACTTTGTAGTGAATCAAAGTAAGGGGCAAGCCAATAAAAGCATCATTAATCACAACCTTAGTATAAATGGAGTCTTCAGTTTTGGCGGCACAACGTCACCAAAAATGGCAGCTTCTTCAGCCATCCTGCACAAGACTCTGCGTACAATTTCTCCCAAATACATGCCCGAAATAATCTTCTCAAAAGTCTGTGATAGCAAGTTAAAATGTCATATCAGATTTACAAAAATTCCATCGATTTAGAGAATTACTAACAGTGAACTAAACAACTATAAGGAATGTAGCTACCTGTTCACCAGGATTTAAACTCTCAAAATCCAGAGCTTGATCATATTCTGTAAATGGAAGATGTGATGACCGGAAGTTACCCCATTCCGTGTTGATAACCTGAGAAATTGAAAGTTAAACTAATTGAGGATCAGGTAACACATTAATGTGAAGTCCTATTTGATAGCATGAAGATGTGAAGCCCAACCAGAGAAATCAAGTACAATAAAGAAATCAATTTGAATAACATTTGATAACTAAACTTTAGCAAACTGCTAACCATCTCGCCTGATTTTGGTAGCAAACCTTGCCACTTGGGAATTGCTTGGGCTCGCTCAACATATGCTGCATTAGTACCAGTACCCAATATAACAGCAGCAATGACATCCGGGTTGTAATATCTACCTCCTGCTAAAGTTCCAATTGTATCATTTACCTGCATCACAAATAAATTTAATTTTGATTCAAAAAGTAGGTCAACGAGTGAAACTAGACGTCAAGTTAGATGTACATGAAATAACAATAACGTAACTGAAAGTCCAATAATAATATAGAAGGGGGTTGAATAGAATATTACTGATTAAAAATTTATCTTAGGCCTTTTTTGAATTTTTAGTTAATTAATTTGCAGTGTTAGAAATTAATATGTAAGACAAAAAAATCAATCACACAATGCACAAATATTTGTTTGGTTCACAACATACATCCCTGGTATGTTGCTACGTCCCGTCTCAAGCTCATCTCCAAGAATTGAGATCCTATTACTACCAGTAATAAATATTCCTTCAATATGGCGGAGAAGCCTTTACAAAATTTTATATACAAACTTACAATTATTCTTAACTAACTATCTTGGATAGCAAGCTCTCAGCTCCCTCCTCAAACTTAGTTATATCTTTTTTTTAGTTCAATTATATTCTATGATCTGGTCTTGAAATGACAGTCTCTTCCTCACCTCACAAGTACACTAGAGACCCAACTCCCAGCTGACCTCTCTAAGACTCTGGTCTTGATCAAAGAATTACTCGTTTTTCTCATAGGTACATAAAATAAACTAGCTCTACCCTTTTCCTTTTTACAAAATATTTGACAGAATTTTGCTTCTAAAATAAGCAGATACAATTTAATACAGATATAAAAGTTTAAATAACTTTTATATTTAAGGCTTCTCAAATAAGTAGATAGTAGTTAAAGAACAAATATGTTTATAAAAGTTCAAAGACTTATACTCGAGTAAATATGTTTCTTTATAAGCAAATATTAATTTATGCTTAGATCAAATAATGCTTCTATGTAAGCAAATATGTAAATTTATGCACTGTTATAAAAGTTTAAATAACTTTTATATTTTGTGTAAAAAGTGCTTCTTGAATAAGCAAGTATATAACTTTAAGATTGATTTATATGTGCTTCTGAATAAGCAGATATAAGACTTTTGTTCATATTTATAAATATTTAATTTTCTTTATATAATAAAGAATGTGTTTCTATGGAAAACAGATTTATCTTTAATTTTAGGTATAAAAGTTTAAATAACTTATAATTATACTTCTTGTTAAGCCGATAAATTCACAGAATTTTGTACAATGACAAATATCAAGTATAATAAATTAAACAGTTAAATGATACTTCATATAACAAATAAATTTGTTAAACTCGAAAATATATAATGATATATTCTATCTATCCCGTGAATATTAAATAAGGCCACTTAGAACTTAAACACCGTTCGAATGATATTCTTATTTAAAAAATACCTTCAAATATCTCCAGATCTAAAAAAGCCATGTAATTTAAAGTTTCCTTTGTTAATATTTGTATAAATATTTTCGATAGATCACTTAAAACTTCAAACACCGTTCGAATGATTTTCTTGTTTAAGGAATAACTCATAATATCGGTATCTAAAATTGATCTACTTTACGATATTTATATAAATAAATTATATCAATAAAGAGTCGCTAGAACTTTAAGCACCATTTGAATGATATTCTTATTTAAGAAACATCATCAAATTACGATATCTAAACTGGCCTTTTTATTGATATGAATAGATGAAATATATATATATATATATATATATATATATATATATAAATGTGCACAACAATTTATATTTGTATATCTATAATTATAAACAAATCTGAGATAATGTAAATAAATTAATTCAATGACTTATCTCAAAATACTTTGACTAATTTTTCTCTTCTTTAAAAGATCATAACTTTGAGCAGAAGAAATAAAACTTTTTAGGGAGAGAATATGTAGGAGGAAGGAGAGTGTAATCTTTTCTTATTCTTGCAAATTGGTCGATCATAATCTGATGAAAGCTTTCATATTTATAGGAATTTTGTAGCCGAGGGTATTTTTGTAATTTGGAAATTTATTTTGAAATAAATGGCTCGGATTGATTTGTTTGAAAGTGAGAAGTTCGGATGAAGGATACGTGGGTTGCTGAAGGTCTTCAAATCATGTCGGCAATCAATTTTATGGACACATGCCTAAAACATTTAATTTCTAGCACATGCAATCAACTCATCCCAATTTTTAAAGCATAAGCCAAACGGTCAACAGACAAAGACTTCCGAGTCTTGCAAATCCATTTTCAATTTAGCTCATTGGGTCCCACAAATAAATCAAACACATTCCAAGCTTTTAATTCACAGATTCCAATTTCGGATAAACAAAGAATGCCAAGGCCTTTTGTTTATTTTTGGCTTTTATGCAAAAATAACATATATATCATAAAAAAAAAACTTTAGTGAAGGAAAATCATTTTAGGAATAATAGGAGTTTCTTTGCCTTGGGAAATGTTTGGAAAAGTATTAATTCAATAAGATTAGAAAAATATTTTTGGTCAAAGAAAATAAGATAATTAAAAACAATTATAAAACAAATCTTGTGGAAAGGATTCTATCCAATTATCCTATTTACTAATTATTGTTATCATCAAAATATTACTGAAATTTGGAGACCCAACAATAACAAACTGAAAACTGCCAATAATATACAAAAAAGAAAAACTTGGCACAGCTCTAGGACTAAGAAATCAAGACTTACCAAAGCAGTCACACGCATATCAAGACCAACTCTATCCATAGCTTTTGTCAACTCCCCCACAACATCTTGTTCAACCTATTCCAAATCAAGAAAAAGAAAAAAAAAACATAAGAAAGAAGAAAACTTCAAGAACCAGACAGAGCAAGGAAGTCAGGGTTATTGGATTCATAAATTTATCAGAGCCAGCCCTGAATGCCAACATTATATACGTCCTGAAGAAAAAATATGTTATTTTTGCTTCTTCGATGTTAATAGTAGAGACCAAGTAGTTGTATTCTAGAATCACATATGTATGCAACACCCAAGGGTAGAAAGGAATTGACAGGAAATAATGTGTAGCTGAGAATAACAAAGACAACATGTACTTCATCAGCAGTTCAGTTAACAGCAAATTGGAGTCAAGGTTGAAGTGGAGCATGCTTCTCATAGTTCCATTTTTTTTCTTTATTAAGTTGTCATAATTACAATATTCTGTGGGAATGCAAAAGTTTGCCCAGTCTGCCAGTTTAAAGCACACCAATCAGATAAAGGAATCAATTTAAAACAAGCAGTAACTCAGCCCTCTGGAAGCTTAAAAGACCAAAAAGCACTTTTAATAAAGGCAGACATATAGGCGTTTAGCTAGTCCCAAAATGCCCAGGCAAGCTCTGCTTGAGCAAATCGTACACTGAGTGACTCCCAGCTGCTTAGGTGTATGTCGAGACACCAGTCTGGATTACCCAGATTTTTATCTGATTTTACAATGATCCAAATCTGGGTGACATCTCTGGCAAAGGGCCAATCCTGGGATCTAGTGCCGGGCACTGGCTAGGAAAATTTACTATTTCAACTACAAAGTAGGCATGCTATATAATTTGAATAGTGAAGAGAAGCAGTATAATATTTAAAATTGTAACAGAAGGCAATACAAATAGAAGTCTGCAAAATTGTTTCAACCTGTGTCATTAAAAAGTTGAAATGTGCTCGTGTTTGATCTCATAAATACAAGTACAAATGGAGCTTATCAACCTTCGTTTTGAAATAATGTAAGATGGTAATGTCTACAGGATTCATATTAAATTACACATTACGTAAAATATATCAAAGTTAAGCACTCAATGATACTCATTCTAGAAATGTTCAAATGATGGAAGCTCCATCTGCTTTTCTTTTTCTTAAAACTAGAAAAGATTGTTCTTAAAGAAAAAAAGGACTTTCGTATATGCAGACAAATGCAAAACTGACTAAATAGCAGTTAAATAAGCGGATTTTCTTTTAAAGTCTCAAATTTGGTAATTTCAAATCAGGTATGCAAGAGTTAAAATGTTATTCATCATCTTCTTTTCCTTTTCTCTTGTTTTCTCCTCCCCTCCTATTTCTTAGAGATTCTACTATTAAAATGCTTCAGTATCACCCATTTCTAAATCACGATGAAGGTAAGACAAAGTTATACATAACTTAATCTCATGCTCAAAATGTATCTTTCTTGAGTAGCAACTCATATCTTATACAGAAGAAGACATAACAATAAATCACAAGTATTAATCTCAAGGCCATATCAGCCACAATACCCCAGAATAATATTTTATTTGAGTCCAATTAATCTGGATTAAGAATTAATATCAGTGATACACAAAAGTGAAGGTAATTGGAGATTAACCGCATCTTCTATAGAGAAGCCTTTTGTCCATCTAACGAGAGTCCCCGATGCAATTGATAGTTGCCTAACTGGAAACGAAAAGGTGAAACCTAGCTCTCTTTGTCTACCAGGGGAAAGATGAAGATCTTCACCTTCGGTAGCAACAAATCTTGCAAGCGCCATAGCAATAAAATCAAATAATGCCTGAAATTATCATCAATTGGAACCTTGAGGTCATAAAATCAATCTACTAAGCTTCACATATTCTATGGATTGGCCAATAGATACTCACGTCAGATGTCCCAACCATCAACTTTGGAGGAATTGAAACTTCGTCAAATTCTTGTTTAACAACACGCTTTTCTTTCCCACCCAACTGTACACGAAGAACACGGAAGTTTGTGCCACCAAGGTCCAGTGCATAAAATAATCCTTTCTCGTCCCTATAGAAGAAAAGAGTGAAAGTCAAGGAATCATTCAGGATAACTACCTCTGATCCATATTAGATATGTAAAAACACATACATGCCCACAAAAAACAATTTAATGGTTTTCCTATGACCATAACTACAAAGCTAACCACATACAATCACGATAAAAACAACGCACCATTCCTGGTCATCCAATCATCATCCATAAGTGATGGCAAATCATCATTATTTGATTAAACCCCATCATAGAAGTTAGAATTCCCAATCGTATAACAGAAACTAAAGTTTTCAATTCCATAATTGAGAATTCATGGTTTCGCTACTAATGTTCACTCTCTTGACTTTTACTTACATATAAAGGTCAAGCACAGAAGACGAATGGAAAGTTACTTTGATAACTACAAGTTGCAGGATTTTGTTTCTATCACATAAGACAAAGCTGAACACCGTTTCCGTAACTGTCATACGGCAAAATATGTCCAATAAGCAAGCTATAAATACTGCATTACTAATCCACTATTCCACTTATGTTTACGACAAAATATTCCCATTATGTGTATTATACAAATGCCACTTCAATATCATTTCTTGGATTCCAAGAAGCACATAAATTAGTGACATGTCCCAATTAGAAGTAGTTATACACTACATTCTTTCCTACTAATACATCCATATTCTACTTTTCTAGGATACATTGTTATTGTCTCCATGTAGAACCCTACGCTCTAACTTTATCAACTCAATTAAACAACACTGTATACCACCAAAAGAATCTATAAATGCTACAAGAACCTTCTTGTGTCATTGGTGTCAAAAAGCACGAAAAAATATCCTAGAAGGAAACTAGTAGAACGGGAGAAGGAGAAGAGGATAGGAGAAAATAGTAAGATTTTCATTTGATAGGACCCAAAGCGGAGAAAGAGAGAGGACTGTCCTTGCCCTTGCCTTGCACAATTCACATTCAATTTCTACTTCATAAAATGGGAGAAAATAGAGTAAACAAATTTTACTTTTACTTACCCCCTTGCAAAATCTCTTCTTTTCTTGGAACAAGGCTATAATAGTAAATCTACCAGAACTCTACACTTCTTTTCCTTCCTTTATCCACATTCAAAATGAAAAACAAGGAGAGAAAGATGACTTCCCTTTCCTATAGATATATCCTCCCCATCCTCCTGGCATTCCGTATTTCTATTCCTCAAGCCAAGCATGGGATGAAGTAAAACATGAGCTTCAAATGCAACATATACAGAGATACTTATCCAATAAAAAAAGTTTAAAATATATATAGAGAGACACACACACAGTGGATCTTCCAACAGTAGCTACATGCCAGAAGAACATAGAATGAATAAAACAAACAACGAAGAATTTAAAATATTTGGATGGACGCAGTTACATTGAAGGAGTTTACAAAAGAGGAAATAAAAAGCAACAGCCCGTTAACATATAGATAATTAGCAATGCACTGAAGAAGCCAAAATGCATTAAAATATAAACAAGAAAGTGAAATTGATAAAAGCAGGTTCTCCTAGTAGAAGATTCCAACATACCATAAGTAAACTTCCAGACTAAATTAAAATTTTAAATTACTCCGTACCAAATACTCCGTGACTTTTGAAAGTCAATTTGAGACATTTTGCAAACTCAAAACTAAGATAAAAAAAGTCAATAATGATCATATAATATGGAACGGAGGGAGTATATGCTTTTCAAAATAAGTCTAATTTAGACTGTCGAAGCCTCCTCTCTCTTTAGTGGAGCACAAGATGAAGCCACCAAGAGTAAACAACATCCTTTCTATTCAACTACACCTAATCAGAAAACTTTGCAATTTCCATATTCAGAACTATCATTTTATGCACATATATAGAAAACTAACAACACAATTTGATATTTTCCTCAAAAATCCCTTCCAACTGAATACAAAACAGTAGTTCAACATGAACAAATATAGGAATCCACAGGAACACGTATGTTTGTGAATTAATATTTCAATTCAAATCAATCAAAATTTCAGACTTTATCCCAAAAATCAATCTCGTTACTGACGCATTAAATTAAAAATACCACACACACACACACACACACATATATATATATATATATATATATACACACACACACTAGCTGTGTACCGTGCCTCCCGCAATACATGAACGGTGGGATTTATACAAAACTTTGGACATGATTTATTAGGGTGAGCTGAAAATTCAAAATTAGTTGTATTTTGTTAGATAGATATATCCACACCAGATAATCAAAGTGAGAAACTACTTTGATTACTGGCATTAAAAACATTTTAAAACTCATAACTTTTAATGAAGCCTCATTCTTTATCACCAAAATCAATCAATTAATAACCATTATAACACCAAATACATACATGCATATGTTTAAATTGAAGTTATATAATCCAAGTTGACATCTTTATGTCAAAATCAATCAATCAATAATCATTCAAAACACTAAATTATACATAAAGATATTACTTGCCCCGTGGGAAGATTATCGACGTAGCTGATAAGCATCTTAAGCTTGCTTCCACCTTCGGAGGCGAGACCGGCGTGCATCTCGACGGCCATAGCGTCGGCTACTTGGCGTAGCTTCCCTATGGGAGTCCCACACTTCTCTTCGAGCTCCTTGAGTATGGCCGCCGCCTTGGCCCACTTGCCGGAGCTTCGCATGCGGTGCCGCAACACCAGCGCCGCCGCGGCGCAGACAGAGGCGGCGCACACTACTGCCGCTCCCACCGCAACTTTTCCCATTGAAAATTTTGAAATATTATGTAGTAAATTCAGGCAAAGATCGATGAAATCCAGACAGAGAATTTAATTTCTCTCTCCACCCTTTTTTTTCGCTGACGCTCTGTTCGGTAATTCAGAAGGAAAGGAAATGAAAACATAAAAGAGTCGAACTAGAGCAAACAAGTAATTCGAATTCCACTCGAAATGATAAATTGGTACTCGAATCGAACCGAATTTAAATTATATTTAAAATTTTTTATTCAAATTCGACTCGACTCAAATATTTAATACTCGAATTCGATCCGACTCGACTCGAATATTTATTCAAACTATTTGTAAGTTTCAAATTCAAGCTCGAATTCAAGTCTCTACATAATAATTAATTTTATAATAAATATAATTATAAATTCAATTTATTATTTTACTTAAAAATAAGAAAATATATTTATTATTACACTTTACAAATATAAAATTATAATTAAAATTAAAAACAAAACAAAACAAAATAATAACTAACTATCCTAATTTGATTTAAATTTGTATATATTATAAGAAAATGTATCGAACATCTAATTAAATATGTATTAACCGAGTATGTATCGAATCACAATAAAAAATTCGAGTAGTTTGAATCTTAAATGAGTCGAGTATAACATTGCTCAGATTCTACTCATATTTTTATTCGAACTATTTTTAATGCTCAGATTTGGATCATATTATTAACGAATCTGAGTCTTGCTCATATTTTTTCGAGTCGAGCCCGAATCGAGCCCGAACTGTGTTGGCTCGTTTACAGCCTTAATGAAAACTCTGTTTAAAAGAAAGAAAAGAAAAAAAATAGAATTTTACATGTCTAGATTGAAATTATTAATTTATTTTATATATTACCATTAATTTTTATTTATAGTAAGATAAATAATAAGAAAATAAATTTTCTACCAAGTTATATTATTCACCTTTTAAAATATTCCATACACTAATTTATGTCGAATAATTCACCAATAATTTTTTAAAAATTAAAATTAAACACCTAAAATATTGTCCAACTAGTTAATTTTATAGTATTTAATAAAACATATTTAAAGTTTCATTACTTTTTGCTAAAATAATAATTTGTAACATATTAAATAAGAAAAGTCTAGGGCGACCGTGGGGTAGCGATCAGTCCAAATTTTTTTTTTTTTAAATGTCTCCCAAATAATTTATAAAATTTATTGGAACTGAAATTTTTACGGAATAAAATGATTTGGATGTCATTTGGATACATGTAAAGTGATTTGGATGTCATTTGAATAAAGTGATTTGGATTGTACAGGCATATTTTTTACATATATCCAAATGACATCCAAAGCACTTTATTCTGCAAAAATTTCAGTTCCAATAATTCTTATAAATTATTTGGGAGACATTTAAAAAATAAAAAAATTGACCTATTGCTACCTTACTAGCCGCCTCTGTAATTACTCATTAAATAAAGCTATAAAATAAGTAAACATTTCGGGCTCAATTCGTATCCGTTCAACAAAAAGTTCGATTCGAACTTGACTCGAAATATAAATAAGTCAAATATGAGCAAATTTTACGGTTCGATAATTTATTCGAACCTCTTCAAATTATAATTTTTTATTGATACTCAGATCATATTCGTTCGAAAAGTTCAAACTACTCGAGCTCGATTAGAGATCGTGCTTGACTTAATAGCTAAACGAGCTTCATTCAAACTTTATTTTATACTCGATAATTTTTATGAACCAAATCTAAGCAATTCAATACTCGGCTCGACTCAACTCATTTACATCTTTATATTAAAATATTAATACATCAATAAAAATTAATTAATAAGGTTAATTTAAGCACAATAATAAACAATAAAACAAAATGAATAACGACAAATTATAATTAGAATATTTATGTCCATTTTCAAATAAAGAAGAGTATGTTTGATATACGTGTGTTTGCTTGTTAAATGCTTTATAATTATGTGTAAATAAGGATATTTATATCTAATTTATTAAAATATGTTGTGTATTTTTTGTCTATAGAAAGATTTGAAAATTTTTAAGTTGTGATAATATAAAATTATCATTTTTTTTGTCATCCGGATACCCACTTCATGCTGAAATCTTAGCATTTATCGAGTATAAAATTATCGAAAATATAAAAATGCAACAAACATAATTTATTACTCACATTATTGAATATCTAAGATGGCCATTTCAGATTACCTATAACAGAGAGCAGATTCTCTGTCTCCTTTGTGTCTCCCCACTTAAATTTTGACACATCTTTTTATTTAATTTTAGAATTAATTAGTGTTAAGTAAAAGATTAGGTGTCAAAATTTAAGTGGAGGGACACAAGGGGACAGAGAAATTGGGGACAGAGGATCTGTTCCCCCTATAACAAACGTCACCCTAAAGTTAACGCATAACAAAGTTAATATGTTAAATTTGAATATATTAATTAAGTAGTACTCCCTCCATCCCATTATATCTGACGTTTTAGGAGATTTTTTTTCTCTAAAATATTTGACGTTCTACAATTCCAAAAATATTTTGTTATTTATTTTTCTTCTCTACCCTTCCTTCTCTACCACTATTAATGCCTATTGAGAACAGTTCCTGTTAGGATGATATAAAAAGAAACAAAGAATAAACTCTTTTTTCCTCTACAAGACTCACTTTAATGGAAATGATCTGAGAATTCATCTTCGGCACCGGCGATCGGACTGGTAATTTCCTCCAAACCCATGATTTTCGTTCAGTACACTCTCTTTTGTTAAAACGAAAAAAAACATATTTCCAATATATTTGCAAATCAATCTTTTGAAAAAACATTTCAGTACACTCTTTTGTTCAAACCAATCTGGAAATATGTTTTTTTCGTCCGATCTGGAAAGAGGTGTAGATTTGCAGCTACTGATGAGAGTGTACTGAAAAAACATATTGCCATATCGGACCCCCCAAATTCACATCTTCTTCCACCTCTAACTTTTTCGTCCCCGGAGACGGACTAGCCGTCGGCGAGATCGATCTAGCCGATGATCTGAACGGTCAGATCCGGCGGGTGAAGAGATGAGTTGTTTCTGAACGGTCAGATCTGATCGATGAAGAGATGAAGAAGAAGACGACAGAGTGCAGATGAAGTAGATCTTAAATCTGGAGAGATCTTCGATGGAGTAGATCTTAATTATGGAGAGAGAGAGAGAGAAGATGAAGGCTTGCATCTATTCTTAATACTTCTTTGCTACCGGTAATAGGCAGGAGGAGAGAGAATTTTTAGAAGAAAATAGAGAAGCCAAGCAAATTTGCTCCCACAGATGAACACCAAGCATTAATGGGATGATATATTAATTAAGGGTAAAATAGTAAAGTTGTATCTATTCTTAATTTACGTGAAAATTTGTAGAACGTCAGATATAATGGGATGGAGGGAGTACAATGTTAGGGGTCTCAATTTTTTTTGTTTCAAAAAGTGTCTGAAATGATGTGTTAGAGCATTTCTATCCGTCTGTTCAACCACTTTGAGATACTCAAATAGGTGAGCCACATTAGAAAAATTATCTCCAACAGTCTTTTCAACCTTAGTCATCAAATCTGCAGCATCATTCTCTCTCTTCAAATCTGCAACTTCATTCTCTCTCTTCAAAACATTTATAAAAGACTAAAAACATTTATTTTGCTTGATGGGTTTGATGTAGAATTAAAGAGACTGATGAGGTACAAAATATGAAAATAACAAATAATATTTTTCAAATTGTCACATAGGTCAACAAACTTCAATTTGAAGAATTTTTTTACTACTACTGTTGAAGATTCTCTAACCAATATGTTTATTTGATAAATCTCTTGTAATTAACTATGTATCAGACAATATATTTAATTTCATTCGAGATCAAAAATTTAAAACATCTAATATTATCCATTTAAATAAATTAATGATAGTAGTCGAGTATCTAATAGTCACTGAACACATTACACATCTAATGATACCATTTAATATAAATTGTATGATAAAAAAGAAAAGAAAAAGGGGATGGATAATTGTAAGAATAAATGCTGAAAATAATGAAATGTCACACATGTAAAGTACTTGTTTGGCACTTAACATCTGTAAAGCCAAAGTTGGAGTTTGGTAAAAACTAACTTTATTCGTTATGGGCTAAGCTTATGGCCAACACAAATATAAATAAAAAATAAATCCTTAATTTAAATAATAAAGCATTTCAAATTCTATGTAAAAGGTGTTAAAAGAAAATTTCATGTGAAAGGTGCATGTTAAAATATCAATTCCTCTAATTAAATCGAATTATCGATACAACTAAAGGATTTTTTTTAAAAAAAAAAAATCAACTTTTAAAAATTTTAAGAATAATGAACTAATCTATTACCATTCATGGGTAATTTTTTTTAAAATTTTTTATTTGATTAAATATCATGAATTCTTTTTTGATGATGCTAATAGAACCTGGACCATGCACTAGTTGTAGAATAAGTCTAGACAGACCGGTATATTAGACCGGAAAATTAGATATTTTTAAATTTTTTTTTATTTGTGATTCTCAAAAAATATATAGTATTTATTCCAACAGGAATTTTTACAAAATATAGTGTTTAGGTGTAATTTGGATACATATATAAAAACAGGGTTATACAATCTAAAATATTATACATTACACCTAAAATACTATATTTTATAAAAATTCCTGTTGGAATAAATACTATACATTTTGTAAGACCCCAATTTTTATGAATAAAGATGAATTTTCTATAAATATCATTTTTGAATATTAGGGAATGAATTTGATATAATGTTATAGTTGTGGGTAATATTTATAAATTTTGCAAAAGACATGAGTTGTTATATAATATTCGATTAATTAGGAATATTCGTTTTAATGAGGGGAATATTAAATACTGACAGCACAATTATTAGTGGACCCTACAATGTAATTATTGTCGGATTGAGAAAATGACAAAAATATTTTATGAAAATAACGGCGGAAATTTCTACTGTTAATTTGTTGAAACACATGGTGTTAAAAGTACGAGAATCTGGCGTGGTTGCATAAGTAATATTACGATATTAATTTTGATGCTTATGTGAGAAGTCACTCAGTTTTATTCAATTATTGCTACAGTAATTGCTGCATAGTATCTCACGTTATTTGATTCAATTATTGTCGATATTTTATAAATTATTAAATCAATAATTGAGACGACAAAGTTATTAATATTATTATTTGCAATATTAACGATGTCTAGAAGTTCTGTCAAGGAGAGGTTTGGTCACCTAATTGCGCGTCAATAAGGAGAAATCCTTATTGGAAAGCCCCCTCTTTTCTGGGAACGACCTGGTCGATTAATATTGTGAATTATAATAATGATGATAAATGTTGTTAAAAATATTGAGAAAAATTTATGAGGTATTTGTTGTAGATTTTGGTGTATTATTTGAACCCCCTACTTACTCATTTTTCAAAATAATCGGTAGAAAGTTATTTAGTTTATATATTAAAGGATGGAGCCACTTGTGATGTTGATGTCTTGAGTGGGGGAGGGGGAAGATTACATTGTGGAGAGGAAAAATGTGTATAATGGGTGGAGAATTATATAATTTGCATGTGTATGATTATAATATATATATAACTTGTGAGTGGGTTTATATATATATATATAGCTTGCAAGTTGTAAAGAATTGAGAAGAATTCGGATGAAAAGTTGGAGGTGTTGGTTTTTGTTAAAAATCAACATGTGTTAATATATATATTATATTTTATTGATTATTATATTATTAAGTTGAAAAAGAAAAGGAAACGTCAGAATTTTCTTGCCCGTGAATTTAATCGTCCGAATATTTACTGTTGATCCGTGATTCAAAAAATTCAAATAGTATCATTCCATTCTCCTATAAATAAGATGCTTAGTTAGAATTGAAATCACACCAGAAATTTCATAGAATTTTCTTTTATAATCTTGAACGTATTTCTTTAGCGTTTAAGAAAGCTTTGAGCGTAGTATAAGTTTCTTCAAGTATATCCCCGCCCAACCGTCGGAGTACTCTTCTTTATAAGGTAAGGCGTATTATTTCTTTTGTATTCATGAAGAGAACTTATGTTATTCCATTATTTATTATTCTGTTAGAATAACTTGTATATGCGGGCTACCCTATACTTGGTGAAATTCTTCTATTATTCCATCCTTTATTATTACATTTGGAATATTACATGCATGCGTTTTGTGCCGGACTGGTCTAAATCTTTATTATTACGTTGGAATATTTCATACATGCATGCGTTTCTGTGGGACTGGTTTTAAATCTTTATTATTACATTGGAATGCGGTTAAAATCTTTATTATTACATTGGAATATCCTGTTTTGCGCTTTTACGCCGCACGATTCCGCTTTTTATTATTACATTGGAACATCCCAGTAGGTGCGAATTTAAATCGACACTGTTCCGTTATTTATTATTACATTGGAATAGCTTGTACATCTGCAATCTGCATGTCATGATGATTTTTTTGTTATTCCATTCTTTATTATACTCGGTTGGTTAAAGTTTTGACTTCTACTCCATGAAATTAGTGGAATATCCTTAATATTTGCGCTTCATCCAAAGATCTTTTCATGAAAATATTCTTCTGAGCATTCTTGAATTTTACTCTATAAAGAAGTATCATGTTGACAATTTGGACGTTATTAATTCCTGAATAAATTAATTCTTGAACTTGTTTTTATTGAATTCTTATATCATTGTCATCATCCTCATGTTTATATTTTTTGAAAGTCATACGTGGCTGTAGTGCATGCGTAGATGGACTTGGTATGATTATGACGAGAGATTATTCGGTGTAATCGTGGCCGTAATGTTACAAATGATGTGGTAAAAGTCCTCATTGACCCATAGTGCATTGATGGACAGTTGTTGACATGATCATGACCATTGATGAATACACGAATATCCTTGGCCCATAGTGCATGGATAATTTGTGGTTGTGATACTAATGAATATCCTTGGCGTAGTGTGCGAGGATGATGTGGATTATTTATTGTTGAGTCCCAATGATAAAAGTGATGAAAAACCTTTTAAATCATAAAAGATAGTAGATTTTATTCTCTACTTGACTCTTTTAATGGATTGCTTGTTACTGCAGATTAAACTTGATGTCTATTGTATTTTATCGGTTTAACATTGTTGAAGACTAATGATAATTTATTACGCATTATCTTAGTCATAATATTTCTTCTTTGGGCTAGTTGAGCTCACCCTTTTTTTCTCTGTTCTCTTCAGAAAATGAGAATGTAGCCGGGACTAGTCGGGGAACGGAGTGACGGTCCAGATGATAGTATTAGTAGTCCTCACTATTCTGTTAAATAGTGTGATAATAAATGTAATGAGTAAACTCACAATATATGTTTTGTCGTATTTTACACGACAATTGTATAATTAAGTTTTTATTTGTATTTTGTATCATGTATTTGGCTACTCAAGATGGGTGATATATACCTGTTTTGGAGCGTCACACATTTTTTGAAAGTCACAAGCAAAAAAAAAAAAATTTAAAAATGTCCAATAAAAATATTCATGTAAAAGGACTCCTAGTTGTAATAGACACTGGCAATTTTTTTTTTGAAGGCCCAAATTCTGTGTCCTAGTGTCATTGTTGGCATGCTGTTTCCAAATTTTTGGGCACATAATAATACTCTAATATGGGACAGAAAAAGAGCCCATTTTACCTCATCAAAGTCACTGGGGCTTTTGACAGTGTAAGGAATAGTCTTTCAAGAAGTTGTATTTTTAGGGGCACAAGTTGTTATATATAATAAATAGATTAAAAATAAATAAAATAAAATATTGATGTTAGAAAAATGTTAGGTTTCAGACACTTTTTAATTAGTTTAGAGTTGATGTGAGTTAGGCTTCTCAATTCTTTTTTGTTATTACTTGTGATTGACCAACAATTTCGTGGGCTGCCCACTAAATACTGGGCTAGAATAAAGCAGACTTTAGGAGAAGAAGTGACTTTGGACTTTGAAATGTTTTGAAATATATATGGGTACTTTATACTATTATACAATAATTAGAAAATAATTATAAAATTAGTGTATTTATAAAATAATTATAAAAAGAGTGCAACACAATAATCAAACATATTAAACCCTACATCTCTCATCCGTCATTCTCTCACCGCCTCCTCTCTCCTCCCCTTCATCCTCCTCTTATGACGCCTCCTCTCTCATTCCCTTCATCCTCCTCTTCTGCCGCCAATGAGAACTCGAAACCGTTGTCCAAAATGCCAATAAGAAAAAGGAGAAGATTCGTCCCACAAACAAAGAGAGTCTCCACCGAGCAAAGAGAGCTCCGATTGGAGGAATAACGATGATAAATCATCAATTATTTATGTAGGAAGATGAGATGGCCTTCTAGCTTCAGTATCCTCTCGACGACTTCGTTCGACCGAGACTGAATTTTTTTTATGACTATTTGGTTACCCACAAAAATTAAAATGGTTACTTTTGTATGAAGGTTTGGCTACCAACTGTATATTTTTATTGATGTAAGGTAACCGAGATTGTGTTATACAATATTGAACAATATTTTGTATTTTTTTCTTCTTACATTAAGTAAGAGGAAAATCACACGACTACTCTCTGATTCCATCATGGTTTAACAAGATAAAGAAAACAAATACATGTAACACTTGTAATTGTTCTGAATTTTTTTATGACTATTTGGTTACCCACATAAACTAAAATGGTTACCTTTGTATGAAGATTTGGTTACAAACTGCACCATATACAGAATGCACGACTACTCGGATTTGACATTCAATTCAAATTGTCACAACGGAGAGAAATTATCGGGAACAGTTACATAATTACAAAACTGATTTGCCTCATCAGCAACCAATTAAAACACCCAACTAAATTAAAGGGATACTAAATGCACTAATTTTATAAATAAAATATTGAAAATATATTAATTTTGTAAATATTTTCTGGATGCACTTTTGTTGTAATTTTTTTTAAAAATATACTAGAAAGTGTAAATAACCCAATATATATATATATATATATATATATATATATATATGTGTGTGTGTGTGTGTGTGTTTATTTAATATTTCCTTTGATTAAGGAATCTAATTTGATTACTCCCTCCCATTATACATGACGTTTTAGATGATTTCATTTCTCTCAAATTATTTATCGTTTTATATAATTTAAGAGAATTAATTATAATTTTTTTAAATTACCCCTCATGGAAAAATGTTACACATGAGAGAGTATGAAATATATATGATAATTATGAAAATTTAAGGGTATTATAGATAATTGATATTATATTTAATACTATACAATTATTTTCTTAATTTTTATGCACAACTTTAAAACATCATATATTATGAGACGGAGGGAGTATTAAACTATGTTTACTAGTACATGAAAAGAACAATGGAATTGATAGTCCCAAAAACTCCCTCTCACTTGAATAGCAAATGAGTCACAATCATGAGAGAAAAAACTTGTAAAAATATCAAATTTTACTTGTGAAAATAATAATTCCCAATAGCAAAAGATGATCAATTCATTTTAATGACATAAAATGTAAAGAATATAAAAATATATAAACTAAAATTGAAATACTGGGGTGAGAAAACATGATTATAAAAAATTGAATACAAAATTATATATACATCGGATTATAATTAGTTGATATTTCATCGTATATAAATAAGTCCAGTAGTTATTATTAGTTATTATCATACACATTATTATTATTGAATTGACAAATCACCTATTCCACTTGTCACGAAGCCGGATTGCCACATAGGTTCCCGCCAACTTTTATCAAATTAGTTGCAATAAATATATGCAAACAAGTAATTTATTCGCTAGAATAAATTTATTTTATTTTTTCGTTTTAATTTTTCTGTCCGCAATTAGGTGACAAGCTTCAATCTGACTGGACAAAATTGTGGGTCAAGCACACATTGATAGAATTGAATTGGTTCCCACTAAGATTTAGTTATTTTCCTCAAGTTTTTTTAATTTCCAGTCAGCATACACTTTAATGGTAAGCTAAGCTGGGTGATTTTTGTTGACCATGCCTACTATATAAGTTGGTGATGGTGATGCATAGTCAGAGCCATGTGACCTAAATGCGCCTCACGTGGGATATGGCACATGCGTGTGGGTCTCAGGCTCTCAGCCAACTGATATTTGCCCCCACCCCCCTCCTCTTCCGTATTATTTAGAAGGTTTTGCAGACACTCAATCAAGTCACAAATGTCATATCCGAAAGAGTGATATTGAAATAAAGCAATCTGGGATGGTAAGTCCCATACACAAAGAAGACATATGCTTATGGCATAATTTGGTCAAATTTGAGCAATTTTGATCGACCCAATTAAAGTTGCTTTTCGATTCTCAACCAAGTTACATAGGTTAGGAAATTGCAAAATATTTATAATTTCGAGTGGATGAGAGAAAAAGATAGATTGATTTTTTTTTTTTTAATTTATACCATTAATTCCCAGTGTTTACAAGTCAGCAATATAAATGAATACATTTCAATTCAAGACTTTCATTCTAATCATTAATCTTATAATTATTAAGCCTAATTTCAGCCCTATATTTATTTATATATATTAATCTATATTTTGTTACATTACCATCTTGTCCTCAAGGTGAAAATACAAGCTATTTGACCCATCAAAACTCTTTCTAAGCTCCATTGTAAAGTGTTCATCAACACACATGCAACCCTCTAGCCAGGAGCTCTTAAGAAACCAACTTGAAATGAATAAATGTTTATGTTATATGAATGAATAAATGTTTATGTTCAACGAATATGTTTAGTTGCTCGAAATGAACTTTATAATTGATGTTCGGTTGGATATTCAGTTCTTTGAAATGAACTTTATTAGTGTTCGATGGGTTATTTATCTATCTCTGATCGTAATAAGGTTGACTCGATAATCTTTTTATTCGGTTGTGATAAGGTTGGTTCAGTTGTGATAAAATTGGTTTTTTATATTTTTGGTTGTGATAAGGTTTGTTCTTTATATCTTCGGTTGTGATAAGGTTGGTTCTTTATATCTTCGGTAGTAATAAGGTTGGTTCGGTTGGTATAAGATTCGTTCTTTATATCTTCATAAGGTTGGTTCTTTATATCTTCGGTAGTGATAAGGTTGGCTCGGTTTGTATAAGGTTGGTTCTTTATATCTTCGGTAGTAATAAGGGCAATTGTTTATCTATCTTTGGAGTGAACAAGAGGAGTGAGGTGGCTATATTGGGAGTCAAAAATTTTTCGCTCGGCGTATGGATCAGTTCGGGTGTGATAGTTCGTCTTCGACAGATATGGATTTTCGGTTGGTATAAATTTGTATACTCTCTTATTTTAAGTTCCTTATAAATAAGAGACTGGGGGCAATATTGGAGTGTGATTATTTGGATTTATTTTGCAGTGGGAGAGTCCTCATTAAAGTAAGATTGTGTTTCCTTATTTAGTGGGATAAGGAGGTTTAATTTGGGAAGGAATCTATCAACCATTAATTATAGTTATAAGGTGATTCTACAAAGGACTTTTACTCCTGATTGGATTCTGGTGGACATGACAGCTATAAATACAGCAATAAGCATTGCTTTAGGGGAGACAGAACACAATTACATATGACACAAATAAAGACTTTGTACTCTCCATATTATTATAGTGGATTTATCTATCTCTCTCTCCGTGGTTTTTTCCCAATTAGGGTTTCCACATAAATTCTTGTGTTCATACTTTATATCTCTTTGTTTATGTTTATCTGAGTATATTTCGTGAGTTTAATTTCACAATAATACAATCAACTTGTTAGCGCGATTTTGGCCTGCTGTTTTGGTGATTTCGTCATCCGTACAAAATTTGGCGTTAACAGAATTAATTCCCATTGTTTTCCCTTATCCCCAGGAGCAGAAGCAATTGTCAAAATGATCTCAATTTTAGACAACCCCATTAAAAAGTGAGATGCCACTTCTTTCTGCTTTATGGTTGCTAAAGTTTCATACCATGTTCAATACTTGATTTCGTCAAGTGAAGATTCAATTTTTTCAAATGAATTGCGCACTCCTGTAACATGCTTGTTCGTTCCCAAATACTCATCAAACTTGTCCATATTATAAAATAAAACATTGTACATATGATTTGACTTAAACTCCCCAATGTTTTCTTCCGCTTATTAAACTTCTCAAGAAAATTATTGGGATATTTCACATAAATCCCACATCAGATAAATTGAAGAGTATAGATGGGTTAATAAGTATGGTGCAGAGCTTCAACTTAATAGGTTAACCTTTTTAGGTAAAGAGGTAGTCCAACATGCTTATTGGGCTAGTCTTCACATGTGTGTGATGAATTGACGTGGGATGGATAGTGCAATTCAGCTACAAGTGGTATTATTGCTTGGTTATTTTTTTTAATTTTCTTGTACAAATTAAATGGAGGATTGGACAAATGGTTGTATGATTAAACTCACTGCTATAAATTATGCAAATTGGAAGCCAAGAATGGAGGATTTTCTTTACTACAAGGATTTGTATGAGTCACTTGAGAATGAAGGAGTCAAGCCCATAAACAACTATTAGTCTAATTAGATCGTGGATTGATTAAAGTGCGTTTCATCATGATACCACGAAAAACTAAAGCCTATGCTCTCTAGCAGAAATTGGAGTCCATGTATAAAAGGAAGATGACACAAAATAAAGTTTTTTTGATTAGGAAGCTTGTGAATTCTAAGTTCAAAGATGGAAACTCCGTTGCAAAACACTTGAGTGATTTTTAGAGTTTAATAAATCAGTTGAGTATGATGAAAATGGTCATTGACGATGAGACACATGCTTTGTTGTTGTTGAGCTCTTTGCCTGATAGCTAGGAGACACTGGTTGTATCGCTGAGTAACTCCGCTCCTAATGGCAAGTTGACTATGGATACTGTGACGCCCCCAAAATAGGTATACATCACCCATCTTGAGTCGCCAAATACATGGTACAAAATTCAAATACAACTTAATTATACAACAGTCGTGTAAAATACGACAAAACATAATCTAAGAGTTTTAATAAGAATATTGTCATCTAGACAATATCCACACTCAATGGAGTCCTCATTACATTTATTGTCACACTATTTAACAGAATAGTGAGAACTACTAATGCTATCATTTAGACCGTCACTTCGTTCCTCGACTAGTCCTGGCTACGTTCTCATTTCCTGAAGAGAACAGTGAAAGAAAGGGTGAGCTCAACTAGCCCAGTAAGAAATATTATGACTAAGATAATGCAGAATAAATTATCATTAGTCTTCAACAATGTTAAACTGATAAAATACAATAGACATCAAGTTTAAACTGCAGGTGAATAAGCAATCCATTAGAAGAGTCAAGTAGAGCATGATATCTACTATCTTCTATGATTTAAAATGTTTTCATCAATTTTTATTTGAGACTCAAATTTTAATAAATAAACCACATCATCGAGTCATCCTCGCAAAGACGGCCAAGGATATTCATTAAATCATCAATGGTCATGACTATACCGAATAATCCTTGGTCATAATCATACCAAAAACTGTTCATCAATGCACTACAGGCTACTGAGGACTTTTACCACATCATTTATAACATTACAAGTCATGATTATACCGAATAATCCTTGGTCATATTAATACCAAGTCCATCTATGCACGTAAGCCAAAGATGACTTTCATCACAATATAAGCATGAGGATGATGACAATGACATAATAATTCAATAAAACAAGTTCAAGAATAAATTTTAAAGATTTATAAGTTAATTTATCTTGAAATCAATTACGTCCAAATTGTCAACATGATACTACTTTGTGGAGTAAAATTCAAGAATACTCAGAAGAATATTTCCATAAAAAGATACCGGATGAAGCGCAAATATCTAGGATATTCTACTAATTTCATGGAGTATAGAAGCTAAATCTTTAACCAAATGAGTATCATAGAATATATGAAAGCGCAAATGGATTTTCACACCGCCATGCAGTAATCCACGTGATGCGAGATCATTTCCACAATTTAATAAGGAATGAATACGAAGGATCATTCACCATGCATGTGATAATCCACATGATAGGTTATTCCAACAGAATAATAAAGAATGGAACCAGTCATGCGTAATTCGCATGCAGACGGATATTCCAAATGTAATAATAAAGAATGGAATAATGAGAAGAATTCACCATGCATGCGATAAACCACACAGCATAAAAGTTATTCCAATGTAATAATAAAGAATGGAACTGTGTCTACAGCGTAATCCGCATGCATGTGATATTCCAAATGAGAATAATAAAGAATAAAATAACAAAGAATTCACCATGCATACGATAGGCCGCATAGTATAAAAGTTATTCAAATGTAATAATAAAGAATGGAACCAGTGTCTAGCGTAATCCGCATGCATGTGGATATTCCAAATGTAATAATAAAGAATAGAATAAATGAAGAATTTTACCATGTATGCGGTACTTCGCATAGACAAGTTATTCCAACATAATAATAAAGAATGGAATAACAGAAGCTCTCTTCATGAATACGAAAGAAATAATACCCCTTACCTTAGAAAGAAATTGGATACTGGAGAAGAGAGGTAGCAGACTTCTCTTCTTCTTTCTCTCTATAATTTCTCTCTATAATTTCTCTCTATAATTTCTCTCTATAATAATTGCTTTATAGCTTTAGTGAATTGGTGAGAAATGAAGGAAGAATGAGACTTTATTTATAGAAAAATATAGTTTCGATAATTTCACATTTTGGGGCTCGAAATATTACAGTACAATACCTTCAACTTTTCTTTCATTTTTAATTTAGTCCTGCAAGTATTATCAAACTTGCACCATGTGATGCCCCCAAAATAGGTATACATCACCCATCTTGAGTCGCCAAATACATGGTACAAAATACAAATAAAAACTTAATTATACAACTTTTGTGTAAAATACGACAAAACATATGCTGTGAGTTTTAATACAAATATTGTCATCTAGACAATATCCACACTCAATGGAGTCCTCATTACATTTATTATCACACTATTTTATAGAATAGTGAGGACTATGATGACACCATCTCGGACCATCACTTCGTTCCCCGACTAGTCCCGGCTACGTTCTCATTTCCTGAATAGAACAATGAAAGCAAAAGGGTGAGCTCAACTAGCCCAACAAGAAATATTATGACTAAGATAATGCATGATAAATTATCGTTAGCCTTCAACAATGTTAAACTGATAAAATACAATAGACATCAAGTTTAACTGCAGCGGAATAAGCAATCCATTAGAAGAGTCAAGTAGAGCATGACTATACCAAATAATCCCTGGTCATAATTATACTAAAAACTGTCCATCAATGCACTACAAGCCATTGAGGACTTTTACCACATCGTTTATAACATTACAGGTCATGATTACACCGAATGATCCGTGATCATAATCATACCAAGTCCATTTCTGCACGTAAGCCAAAGATATACAACTATAAAACCAATAATCAACAGTCCATCTTTGCACGTAAGCCAAAGATATACAATTCAATAATCAACAATCCATTTTTGCACGTAAGCCAAAGATAACTTTCATCACCATATAAGCATGAGGATGATGACAATGATATAAGAATTAATCAAACGAAAACAAGGATAAATATTAAAGACTTTAAATTTATCCAAATATTATCAACCACTTAATAAACTCATAATCTAATATTATTAATATTATAACAATATTTTAATCACTTCTTAAACTTATAAATAATTTATTTCAATTGTTTACCTTTTACCAAATAATGCATTTAATCATTCAAAAATGCCATACTCATATGATTTCATCACCAATAATCAAATCTCTCATCAAAAATCTGCATATACCCTATATAGGATTCCCAAGCCATAAAATCCTATTTTCCAATTTTGTTGCATCACATAACATATTTAATTCATTTACTCATAACTAGTTCATTTTCATGAAAAATACCTAATCAGTCCCAAAAATATTTCTTTTCTAGGATTTAGCAGAATATATTCCCATATTGAACACATATTTTTCTCGGAATTTTTAAAATTCATTTACTATTTTTTATATGGCCAAAACTGCCGAATATTTAGACATTTATCATAAATTGTACTTGTGTCCAAAAATTCCGAAATTTACAGGGTATACTCCTGTTATATATATGTACTCCCAATAAAAATTTCACCAATTTTGGAGTTAACCACAAAGAGTTACAAGGGTTTACTTTTAAAATAGTCTTTTCCCATAAAATCCATAACTCTTAATCTATACATCCAAAAATTGCCATTTTTGGACACAATCTAGAAAACTCATCAAATTATCATTTCAAAATTTTTCAGAATTTTTGAGGGTCAGAAAAATTATAAAACTGCCCCTAGCAGAAATCCCTTTTGAATGAAAATACTCTTCATATGAATACAAAGGATCATTCACCATGCACGCGGTAATCCACATAGACAGGTTATTCCAACAGAATGATAAAGAATGGAATAATAGAAGAATTCACCATGCATGCGATAGACCAAGATGCAGAAAAGTTATTCTCAGCGAATAATAAAGAATGGAACCCAGTCATGCGTAAATAAATGCAGTGAGGATATTCCAATGAGAATAATAAAGAATGGAACTGTGTCATGCGTAAATCGCATGCAGATGAGGATATTCCAACGAATAATAAAGAATGGAATAACAAAAGAATTCGCCATACATGCAATAGTCCATGCATGCATGAGTTATTCCAAATGAATAATAAAGAATGGAGCCGTGTCTAGCGTAATCGCATACAGATAGGATATTCTAATGAGAATAATAAAAATGGAATAATGGAAGAATTTCACCATGTATGCGATTGCTTATGCATGCGTTTTTTCAACATAATAATAAAGAATGGAATAATGAAGAATTTCACCATGTATGCGATACTTCGGATAGACAGGTTATTCCAACATAATAATAAAGAATGGAATAACAAAAGCTCTCTTTATGAATATGAAAGAAATAATATCCGTTACCTTAGAATAAATCTGGATACTAGAATAGAGAGGTAGCAGACTTCTCTTCTTCTTTCTTTCTATAATTTCTCTCTATAATAATTGCTCTATAGCTTTAGTGAATTGGTGAGAAATGAATGAAGAATGAGCTTCTATTTATAGGAAAATATAGTTTCAATAATTGCACGTTTTGGGGCTTGAAATATTACAGTACAATACCTTCAACTTTTCTTTCATTTTTAATTTAGTCCTGCAAGTATTATCAAACTTGCACCACCTCCCTAATAGTAAATCATGTGAATAAATAGTTCTAGACATGTGAAAATATGAATTACAGTATAGTACCTTCATCTATACCTCCATTTTTAACTTAGTCATGCAAGTATTATCAATCTTGCACCAACTCCTCTAATAGTTAATGAATGTGACTCAATAGTACACATATGTGAATAAATAGTTATATAAGCATGTGAATTAGTAGCAATTAATTGCTCATTTATCCGATTAATTACCCAATTTATCAATATAACCCCCATACATCAATTATCATCGGAATAGATGTTGATTCCCACTAACACTAATAATTCCAACACAATGGAACTATCAATTTCATCTTTAATCAAACACGAACTTATTCATCATTAATATTATAACTCACAATATTTAATAACCAGGTCGTTCCCAGGAAAGAAGGGGCTTTTCGATAAGGATTTCTCCTTATTATTAAGCTTGCAATTAGATGACCAAACCTCTCCTCGATGTAACTTCTAGACATTGTAAATATTGTAATTTAATAATATGAATAACTTTGTCGTCTAAATTATTGATTTAATAATATATCATATTATCTGGATGATACTATGACAATAATCGAATCAATAATATGAGATATATGATGCAAACAATTATCGTAGCAATAATTGAGTATAAGCGAGTGACTTCTCACGTAAGCATCAATAATCCATATCGTGTCTTCTACTATGCAAACCGCGCAGCAGTATTCATTTTTACTTTTACTACTAACGAGTAGTTCAGCAGTTTTAACAGTAAAACTTTCGCCGTTATTTTCATAAAAATATTTCGTCATTTTCTCATTCGATAATAATTACATTGTCAGGGTCCACTAATGATTGTGCCGTCGTACAGATATTCCCCGACAAAAAGAATATTCCTCGACCAATCGAATATTATATAACCACTTGCATACTTTTCAAAATTTCTAAATATTACCCACAACTATAACGTTATCTCAAATCCACACCATAATTTTGAAAAAAATATTTTGAGAAAATTAAATCTTTATTCATAAAATTCAGGGTCTTACAATCTCTCCTCCTTATGAAATTTTGCCCTCAAAATTTACTTACGTACCTGGTATGCCGAAGAGGTGAGGATACCTTGACTTCATTTCAGATTCTAACTCTTGAGGTATAACCTTTGAGTGTTGAATACGATCCTTCTTATCTAAGATTTTAACACGTATCTCCTCATACGTTAAATCTTCTGCTATCTCGTCTAGTTCTAATTTAATAACATGGTTCGGGTCATCCACATATTTACGTAACATCGATACGTGAAAAACGCGACATACTTGGTGGTAAAACGAGTCTATAGGCCACGGTTCCTACTCGATCGAGGATTTCAAATGGGCCAATTAAATCGAGGGTTGAGATAACACCTTCTTGAACCTTCTTCTTCACATTCATTAGATTCGGGTATGAAGCTTGAGCGGCTTTAACTTTATCGAATAAAGTCAATTCTAATCGTATATTCATTATCTTCACGTGGGTCCCTAGAGTCTTTAACTCTATCTTTATCATTTTTAAGTTATACGAAATGGGTTTTTGTGTTAACAACATCGCACTCGTAAACGCATACGATCTTCTACTCAACGCGTCAGCTACCTCGTTTGCTCTTCCACGATGATATTGAATGGTATGATCGTAATCTTCAACAGCTCGAGCCAACATCTTTGGTACATTATACGATTGTTTTAGGTAAAGAAATATTTTAGGGTTTTAGAAATGGGTTTTGTACTGGGGTTAATACAAAATTCGATTTCACGCTCTAGGGGTAAGCTAAGAAGTTCTTTGAGAATACGTTAGGAAATTTATTAACTATAGAAATATCATTTAAAAACTGTGACTCTCATCCAAGACTTGGATAACACATTAAGTGAAGGTTTCTACTAACGAAGTTTCAACCAATAAGTCAAAGTTTAACTTCTCTAGGGTCAAATTTAAACGTTGAACGCAAGTAAGAGAGATAAAATGATGGGTAGAACCGGTATCTAATAAGGCATAGACTTCGCAAGAATTTATAATTAACTAACCCGTGCTAACTTCGTTTGGGTTACTCGCTTTTTGAGAAGTCACGAAAAATGCTCTTCCTGAAACCACCGACTTTGTTTTGTCCGTATCCGCCTTTGGTGCCACCGTCCCAGCTGGACTTGACTTTGGTGCACGATAAAATTGGGCTAGGTGACCTTCTTTTCCAAAATTGTAACATGGTTTTGATTAAGATCTGTAAGACCAGAAATTTTTTAAATAAAAGGAATTTCCTTTATTTATTATTTTGAAATAGTAAGGGTGGATTTGATTAATGTGGTTAGTTATGGGTAAAATCTTGTAAATATTTTAAATAAGCAAGTGGTGATATAATATTCATTATTATTTCGGAGAATATTCGTTTGGTCGTGGAATATTATTAGATCTTTGTGGGGAATATCATTTACGATGGCATGACCATGTGTGGGCCCCATAACTGAAAGCGATTGGAGGAAGAAAACGACAAAAATAAGTTATTTAAAAATAACAGGCGTAGTTATTACCAGATTTACTTTGTTGGAATACCCGGTGGTTAAAACACGATGTCTGGCGTTATCGCACACAGAAGAAGACTACCAGTATTGCACCAATTATTGATTCTTACGTAAGAAGGCACTACTCAATAATGGTTACGATAATTTCGCTCAAAGTATTTTATTTTATTGATTCAATAATTGCTGCGTTGATATTTTATATTAGCTGTTGTTTCAATAATTGTCATTACACAGTATTTTTCATTATCGAACCAATAATTCATATTATCTGAATAATATTATTAGATAACATTATTGGCAATGTCTAGAAAGTTCTGTCTAAGGAGAGGTTTGGTCACCTAATTACGCGCCAGTAAGGAGAAATTCTTATTGGAAAGCCCCTCTCCTAGGAACTGCCTGGTTGTCAATATTGTGATTCTGTAATATTATTTATGAATAATTAATTATTGATTCATATGATGAGGAAAATATTGATTTTATGTGGATATAGATGGAGAAAATTTTTATAGTGACAATTGTTGAAAATTAATATTTTATTTTTTTTTTGATAAAATAATTCATTTAAATATATTATTTTAATAATATATTAACGATGATATTTTTACGATGAATGTGGGATATATGAGTATATATGGAGAAGGAGTATTTTTGTTACCAAAAATATTTAAAACATGTTAAACATATCGGTGGACCCCATTTATTGACTGAAATTTGATTATAGCCTGTAAAATAGCCCATTTATGGATTTCGGTCAATTTCTGCATTTGGAATTTGAAAAAATTTCTTTAGTAAAGTTGTAGAGAATTGAATTTCCTATAAAAACTCATAAGATTTGAATTTTTACGCAAAAGGGCTATTTATTGTGAATTATTGAAGTTCAAGCTCAAAATAATTGATTTTGGAAGTTTAAAATAATTTAAATAAGAAAAACGTTTTTTAAATGTTTTTGGGCATCTTTAACATGTGTTGATGGCTGAGATCAGATTGTCTAGATGGGCGTAGAGAATTTATTAAATATATTAATATTATATTAAATTTTCTGCTTTGGTGTTCTAAGCAATTTCCTATAAATAGGTGCTTAGGTTAGAATTGAAAATCACACCAGAAACTGAAGTTTTCTCTCTCTATATTATCGAGCGTATTCTTGTGAGTATTTTGAGTATACTTTGAGTATTGCTATACGGTGCAAGTTCAAGTCATAGCCTATATCCGGTGTTTCAACTAGAAGTACTGTCTTTCGAGGTAAGGGATGTTATTTTCTTCTCAAATGATATTATTTCTTCAATATCATTATGCTGAAATATTGGTTGGAACTTTTTATCAAATTTGGAACTTTTTCATGTCGGGGTTACTATTCATGAGTTACTATTCATGAGTTACTATTCACGAGTACTATTCACGAAGCGTGAAGATGTTTTTTTGTGAAATTTCTATCTTTTGGTGTCGGAGTTACTATTCACGTATACGACACTATTCACGTATACGACACTATTCACGAATACTAAGACTATTCAATTAGAAAAATGAAATTTCTTCTTTTTGTCCAAAATATCTATTATGGATACTAGCTTTGATTGTATCCATGTTTTGATCATTCTTGAATTTTACACCACTATGATTATTTTTGAGGTATTTTTGGACGTGGATAAAACAAAGTACGAATCCTTAATCCTTAATCCTTGTCATTTTGTTTCACTGGATTCGTTTCTTTAAAAATATTTTCATCATCCTCGATCTTTAAATGATGATATTATGGAATATCTTTGGGCCGTAGTGCAAAGATGATTGATTTCGATGAATATCTTTGCTTTGTAGTGCAAAGATGAACGATTAATCGATGAATATCTTTGGCACTGTAGTGCAAAAGATGAAGCAGTGTTGAGATGAACATGACCAAACTGGTGATTTAAATGAATATCTTTGGCTCAGTAGTGCAAAGATGAATATTGATTGTTATTACTGAGGATAAAATATTGATGATGGACTTTTAAACCTTAGAAGACGGTAGAATTCTTTTCTACGTGACTCTTCTAATGGATTCTTGCTTCCATTGCATTTGTTGATCTAAAACTTGTTGTCTATTGTATTCTATTAGATTTTTCCTGTTGAAGACTAACGATAATTTGTTGTATATTATCTTAGTCATAATATTCTTCTTCTTGGGCTAGTTGAGCTCACCTTTTCCTTTTTGTTCCATTTTTCTTCTCAGGAGGCGAGAATATAGCGAGTACGAGTCGGGGTATGGAATAAAGGTTCTAGGGAGAGTTGTTTAGTAGTCCTCACCATTGTTGTAAAATAATGTATCAATAATTATGATGAAGATTTATTTGTATGTGGATATTGTCTAGATGGCAATATCTGTATTTAAACTCACAGTTTTACTATTGTAATAATAAAGTTGTAGTTATTTTTGTACCGTGTATTTGGCGACTCAGAATGGGTTGGATGGAATGGACCTATTTTGGGGGCGTCACAGTTGGTATAAGAGCTTAGGGATATGATCTCTGGCGGAGATCGGGGAATAGAACTAGGAGGGGAGAGACGAGTAAATCCTTCGCTAGTGTGTCCTACCTAAGCTTATTTGTTAGTTGGTTAGTATATAGGGATATTATGTGATATATTTATTTCCTTAATTAACCCTTGTTTTATGACAGTATTTGAGAATGTCGACTGAGAATATTAACAATGGAAATGAGATCGTGGAGACACCTGTACTCACCAACGAGGAGAACGTACAACAGGCTGGTGATGTTCCTCCTGTGAACAACACCACTGAGCAGATGATGAACGACATGATGTTTAGAAGTTTTTTACAGTTCATGCAAAATCAGACGAGGGAGACTCGTGTTCAAAACATAGGAGGAAATGATAGAAATTCACGGGTTATCACGTGACCAAGCGATTCAAAGAAGAGTTGGGACCACTGAATTTAATGGAAAGCTCGATCCGATCATGGCGGAAACATGGGTCAAGCAAATCACTAAGATATTCGATGTCTTGGGATGCACGGAGGAACAGAAGGTTCCATTCGCCACCTTTATGTTCCGTGGCGAGGCAGACTACTGGTTGGAATCTGTGAAGCGTACCCATCCAGCTGCGCTCCTCATATCATGGGAGACGTTTCAGAAACTATTTAATGACAAATACTTTCCTGAAAGTGTTCGTCATATGAAGGAAGTGGAGTTTATTAGATCGGGCGAGAACAACATGGCGGTGGTGTCTCAAAGATGAGGCGAAGTTTCATGAGTTGTCGAGGTTTGCACCTCATTTGGTGGAAAATGAGGAACGAATGACGCGTATGTTTACGAGGGGTCTAAAACCCGAGATTCGACAATATCTTATCTCTCATAAATTTTCTTTATATTCAGATGTTGTAAACAGGGCTCAATTATTAGGCGTGATAACAAGTATGTTCAACCGAGGGACCACAACTAGGGTCATATCGGTGACAGCAGTCATCAAAACGATGATAACCAGCGAGGAGGAAAGAATACGGACAAAGGCGGTAACCACTCGGGTGGTAATCGTGGCCATGATAATAGGAGAGGTGACTCAGTGGACATTTCAAGAAGAGAAGGTTCAACAATAACCATGTGAAGACGTCGCGCCCGGTGAAGAATCTGGTTCAAGGGAGGAGAACGACCATTGGGCGTATATGCTATAAATGCGGAAAGAGGGACATATCGGTCAAAGCGCCCTACAGTTCGGTATGCTATAATTGTGGAAAGGAAGGATATATAGCTCGAGAGTGTATGAGTAAGCGAAACCAAGTCCAATGAGGATGGTGACTCAAAAAGATCCAGAAAAGTCAAAGTCAAGCGGTTCTGGAAGACCGTTTGTTGTGACCGGTCAAAATGCGAGGAACCCGAACGAGTTTTATACAGGTTAGTTAATTATAAATTCTTACGAAGTTTATACCTTACTAGAGAATCTTTGGTTCTACCCATTCTTTTATCTCTCTTGCTTGCGCTCAACGTTTGAATTTGACTACGGAGAAATTAGACTTTGACCTATCTGTGGAGACTCAGATTAAGAGAAACTTTTATTACATCCGTTGTTTAGAAATCTTGCTTGATTCAGGTTGGCACTATCACATTACCATTAACCATATTTCTATAGAGATATTTGTTTTTGATGTGATTTTAAGGTTAACTACTCATCATGCCAAAATTGATTGCTTTAAATACGGTTGTTAGTTTTCATATTCTTAAGCAACTGTTATTGAATTCAAGCAACCAAACCATTGAAGTCAAACTCTTTCATATTAAATTATAAAGCCATTTGTTTATTGAAAAACGAATGTCAAGCTTTCTTAGTCCATGTTATGGATTTGAATAAAGACACGTCAGATTTGAATAATATTCTTGTTGTTATTGATTTTTTCCTGACGTATTTCCTGAAGAATTTCTTGGCCTACTCCCAGAGCGTGATATTGAATTTGTATCGACTTTAAATCCGGTACAAAACCCATTTCTAAAATCTCATATCGAATGGCTCCTATTGAACTTCAGGAGTTAAAAACCCAACTGTAGAAGTTGATACACGAGCCTCTATCTTATGACTTCCTTTGTGGAATACACCGAAGCCAGACTCTCCGTAGGGGACACCATATTCGTGCGATAGTAAACTGATAGGTGTCATTGTAACGTGCTATCCAAGATTGGGATGTGAGTCACAGTTGAGAACAACCTAAGTCGGTAATCGAAATATGTAGCTTTCTAGGCTTAGTTGGTTATTATCGGAGATTCGTTGAAGGATATTCTCGAATCGCTATTCCATTAACGCAGCTGACTCGTAGAGATACAAAATTCGAATGAAGCGAGAAATGTGGAAAGAGCTTTGAAGAACTCAAGAGGAGACTCATTTCAGCACATGTTCTGACCATGCCATCCTGGAAAAGCGAACGTGGTAGCTGACGTGTTGAGTATAAGATCGTATACAAGTACGAGTACGATATTGTCAAAGCCTAATTTCGTATAACTTACAAATATTAGAGATGGAGATGAAAACTCTAGGTATCCACGTGATGATATACGAGTATAATCGACTTTTATCGATAAAGTTAAAATCGCTCAGGCTACACACCGGAGCTGATGAATTTGAAGAAGGAGGTGCAAGAAGTTGTTATTTCAAAAGCGAGAATCGGTGAGGTGAGGAAAACTCAAACCTTCGATTTATTAATCCATTTGAAATTCTCGATCGAATAGAAGCGTGGCCTATAGACTCGCTTTTACCGCCAAGTATGACGCGTGTTCATAACGTTTTTCACGTATCGATGTTACGTAAATATGTGGACGACCCGAACCACGTCATTGAGTTAGAACCGGACAAGATAACCAAAGACTTAACGTACGAGGAGGTACCTTTCAAGATCTTGGATAGGAAAGAACATGTCCTATGTACCGAGGTTATACCACAAGTTAAAATTTTGTGGAGAAACCATGCTATTGAGGAAATAACCTGGGAGTTGGAAACGAAAATGAAAGCGAGGTATTTTCATCTTTTCGAAACACCAGGTACGTACGTCAATTTCGAGGACGAAATTTCATAAGGAGGGAGGTTGTAAGACCGAAATTTTTTAAATAAAAGGAATTTCCTTTATTTATTATTTTGAAATAGTAAAGGTGGATTTGATTAATGTGGTTAGTTATGGGTAAAAATATTTTAAATAAGCAAGTGGTGATATAATATTCATTATTAGCCGGAGAATATTCGTTTGGTCGTGGAATATTAAATCTTTGTGAGAATATTCGTATGTGGCCATTATGACCAGCCCATGTGTGGGCCCCATAACGGAAAGCGATCGGAGGAAGAAAACGACAAAAATAAGTTGTTTAAAAAATAATGGCGTAGTTATTACAGATTTATAACCGTTGGAATACCCGGTGGTTAAAACACGATGAATACGCGTTATCGCACAAGAAGATACCAGTATTGCACCAATTATTGATTCTTACGTAAGAAGGCACTACTCAATAATGGTTACGATGAATTCTTATTCGTATTTTATTTTATTGATTCAATAATTCTTTGCGTTGATATTTTATATTCTTTGTTGTTTCAATAATTGTCATTACACAAGATTTTTCATTATCGAACCAATAATTCATATTATCCGAATAATATTATTAGATAACATTATTGGCAATGTCTAGAAAGTTACATCTAAGGAGAGGTTTGGTCACCTAATTCAAGCGCTACCAAGAAGGAGAAATTCTTATTGAAAGCCCCCTCTTCCTGAGGCGCCTGGTTGTCAATATTGTGATTACGTAATATTATTTGTGAATAATTAATTATTGATTCATATGATGAGAAAAATATTGATTTTATGTGGATATAGATGAAGAAAATTTTTATAGTGACAATTGTTGAAAATTAATATTTTATTTTTTTGATAAAATAATTCATTTAAATATATTATTTTAATAATATATTAACGATGATATTTTTACGATGAATGTGGGATATATGAGTATATATGGAGAAGGAGTATTTTGTTACCAAAAATATTTAAAACATGTTAAACATGTTAAATTGGACCCCATTTATTCGATCGAAATTTGATTATGCTTTGTAAAATCGCCCATTTGTGGATTTCAGATCAATTTACATTTGGAATTTGGAAAAACTTTCTTACGTAAAGTTGTAGAGAATTGAATTTCCTATAAAAACTCGCAAGATTTGAATTTTCTGGCAAAAGGGCTATTTATTGTGAATTATTGAAGTTCCGAAGCTCCGAAATAATTGATTTTTGGAAGTTTAAAATAATTTAAATAAGAAAAACGTTTTTTAAATGTTTTTGGGCATCTTTAACATGTGTTGATGGCTGAGATTAGATTGTCTAGATGGGCATAGAGAATTTATTAAATATATTAATATTATATTAAATTTTCTGCTTTGGTGTTCTAAGCAATTTCCTATAAATAGGTGCTTAGGTTAGAATTGAAAATCACACACGTAAAGCTCAAGTTTTCTCTCTCTATATTATCGAGCGTATTCTTTTGAGTATTTTGAGTATACTTTGAGTATTGCTATACGGTGCAAGTTCAAGTCATAGCCTATATCCGGTGTTTCAACTAGAAGTACTGTCTTTCGAGGTAAGGGATGTTATTTTCTTCTCAAATGATATTATTTCTTCAATATCATTATGCTGAAATATTGGTTGGAACTTTTTATCAAATTTGGAACTTTTTCATGTCGGGGTTACTATTCATGAGTTACTATTCATGAATTACTATTCACGAGTTACTATTCACGAGTACTATTCACGAGTTACTATTCACGGCACTATTCACGAATACGGCACTATTCATCGAAAAATAAAATTTCTTCTTTTTGTCCAAAATATCTATTATGGATACTAGCTTTGATTGTATCCATGTTTTGATCATTCTTGAATTTTACACCACTATGATTATTTTTGAGGTATTTTTGGACGTGGATAAAACAAAGTACGAATCCTTAATCCTTAATCCTTGTCATTTTGTTTCACTGGATTCGTTTCTTTAAAAATATTTTCATCATCCTCGGTCTTAAATGATGATATTATGGAATATCTTTGGCTGTAGTAGTGCAAAGATGATTGATTTCGATGAATATCTTTAGCTCAGTAGTGCAAAGATGAACGATTAATCGATGAATATCTTTGGCACGTAGAAAAAAGATGAAGCAGTGTTGAGATGAACATGACCCATTTGGTGATTTAAATGAATATCTTTGGCTGTAGTGCAAAGATGAATATAGATTGTTGTTCTGAGGATAAAATATTGATGATGGACTTTTAAACCTTAGAAGACGGTAGAATTCTTTCTCGTGACTCTTCTTCTAATGGATTCTTTATTCCATTTGCATTTGTTGATCTAAAACTTGTTGTCTATTGTATTCTATTAGATTTTTCCTCGTTGAAGACTAACGATAATTTTTGTATATTATCTTAGTCATAATATTCTTTATTGGGCTAGTTGAGCTCACCCTTTTCCTTTTTGTTCCATTTTTCTTCTCAGGAGGCGAGAATATAGCGAGTACGAGTCGGGGTATGGAATAAAGGTTCTAGGGAGAGTTGTTTAGTAGTCCTCACCATTGTTGTAAAATAATGTATCAATAATTATGATGAGGATTTATTTGTATGTGGATATTGTCTAGATGGCAATATCTGTATTTAAACTCACAGTTTTACTATTGTAATAATAAAGTTGTAGTTATTTTTGTACCGTGTATTTGGTGACTCAGAATGGGTTGGATGGAATGGACCTATTTTGGGGGCGTCACAGCATCACGCAGTTTGGACTGATATATTCCTCCCCTCCGCATTTGTAACATACGACCGGCGGTCGTTCTCCTTCCTTAACAACAACGGTCTTTGGTCTTGACATCTTTCCATAATTTTGAATCTCCTCTTCTTGAAATTTCCACTCCTATTATCTTGGCCATGATTACCGCCAAAGTGGTTACCATTCTTGGCATGATAATTTCCCCCACGATGGTCATCATTGTTAGATGGCCGTTGCCACCAGAAATGCGATTATTATCGTGTTGTTGGTCATTACCTTTTGGTTGTGTTAACTCATTATCGCGCCCAATAATCGAGCCCTATTCACAACATCCGAATATAAACAAAGTTTATGAGAAATGAGGTATTGGCGTATATCGGGTTTCAAACCTCTTAGAAACATTCAAGCGTCATTCGGTCCTCATTATCGACCAAATGGGATGCAAACCGGGATAACTCGCATACTTAGCCTCGTCTTTGCGACTGGCCATATTATTTTGCTCCATTGCTTATCTCAACATTTTCGGATGCCATTTTCAAACCTTTGTCACAAAACAAGGGTTAATTGACATATCACATATTATCCTATACTACGATCGACTAATTAAATACCAAATAAACTTAGGTAGGTCATACTAGCGAAGGAATTCCCCATCTCTCCCTCCTAGTTCTTGTCTCACATCTCACCGAGGATCATATCCCTAAGCTTTGATACCAACTGTGACGCCCCCAAAATAGGTATACATCACCCATCTTGAGTCGCCAAATACATGGTACAAAATACAAATAAAAACTTAATTATACAACTGTCGTGTAAAATACGACAAAACATATGCTGTGAGTTTTAATACAAATATTGTCATCTAGACAATATCCACACTCAATGGAGTCCTCATTACATTTATTATCACACTATTTTATAGAATAATGAGGACTACCATGACACCATCTCAGACCATCACTCCATTCCCCGACTAGTCCCGGCTACGTTCTCATTTCCTGAAGAGAACAATGAAAGCAAAAGGGTGAGCTTAACTAGCCCAGTAAGAAATATTATGACTAAGATAATGAAGGATAAATTATCATTAGCCTTCAACAATGTTAAACTGATAAAATATAATAGACATCAAGTTTAACTACAACGGAATAAGCAATTCATTAGAAGAGCCTAGTAGAGCATGATATCTACTATCTTCTATAATTTAAAATATTTTCATCAATTTTTATCGCTGAGACTCAGCTAAATAAATAAACCACGTCATCGAATCAGCTTTGCACTACGGGCCAAGGATATTCATTAAATCATCAATGGTCATGACTATACCAAATAATCCCTGGTCATAATCATACCAAAAATTGTCCATCAATGCATACAGGCCATTGAGGACTTTTACCACATCGTTTATAACATTACAGGTCATGATTACACCGAATGATCCCTGGTCATAATCACGCCAAGTCCATCTCTGCACGTAAGCCAAAGATATACAACTATAAAATCAATAATCAATAGTCCATCTTTGCACGTAAGCCAAAGATATACAATTTAATAATCAACAGTCCATCTTTGCACGTAAGCCAAAGATAATTAACTTTCATCACCATATAAACATGAGGATGATGACAATGATTTAAGCATTAATTAAATGAAAACAAGGATAAATATTAAAGACTTTAAATTTATCCAAATATTATCAACCACTTAATAAACTCATAATCTAATATTATTAATATTATAACAATATTTTAATCATTTCTTAAACTTATAAACAATTTATTTCAATTGTTTACACTTTACTAAATAATGCATTTAAACATTCAAAAATACCATACTCATAAGATTTCATCACCAATGATCAAATCCCTCATCAAAAATTTGCATATACCCTATATAGGATTCCCAAGCCATAAAATCCTATTTTCCAATTTTGTTACTTCACATAACATATTTAATTCATTTACTCATAACTAGTTCATTTTCATGAAAAAAATACCAAATCAGTCCCAAAAATATTTCTTTTCTTGGATTTAGCAGAATATAGTCCCATATTGAACATATATTTTTCTCGGAATTTTAAAAATTCATTTACTATTTTTCATATGGCCAAAAGCTGAGAATATTTAGAAATTTATCATAAATTGTACTTTTGTCCAAAAATTACAAAATTTGAGGTATACTCTGTTATATATATGTACTCCCAATAAAAATTTCACCAATTTTGGAGTTAACCACAAAGAGTTATAAGGGTTTACTTTTAAAATAGTCTTTTCCCATAAAATCCATAACTCTTAATCTATACATCCAAAAATTGCCATTTTTGGACACAATATAGAAAACTCATCAAATTATCATTTCAAATTTTTCCAGAATTTTTGAGGGTTAGAAAAATTATGAAACTGCCCCTGGCAGAAACCCTTTTTGAATGAAAATACTATTCATATGAATACAAAGGATCATTCACCATGCATGCGGTAATCCACATAGGCGAGTTATTCCAGCAGAATAATAAAGAATGGAATAACAGAAGAATTCACCATGCATGCGATAGACCGCACAGACAGGTTATTCTCAACAGGATAATAAAGAATAGAACTAGGTCATGCGTAAACTGCACAGACAGGATATTCCAATAGAATAATAAAGAATGGAACCAGGTCATGCATAAACCGCATAGACAGGATATTCCAATAGAATAATAAAGAATTGAACCAGGTCATGCGTAAACTGCACAGACAGGATATTCCAACAGAATAATAAAGAATGGAATAACAAAGAATTCACCATGCATGCGATAGACCACACAGACATGTTATTCCAACAAAATAATAAAGAATGGAACCAGGTCTAGCGTAATCTGCACAGACAGGATATTCCAATAGAATAATAAAGAATGGAATAACAGAAGAATTTTACCATGTATGCGGTACTTCGCATAGACAAGTTATTCCAATATAATAATAAAGAATGGAATAACAGAAGAATTTTATCATCTCAGGTTTTAGAACTCTCAGAAACATCCGCGTCATACGATCCTCATTTTCTACCAAATGAGGTGCAAACCTGGATAACTCCGTGAACTTCGCCTCGTACTTAGACACCGTCATGTTGTTCTGTTCCAGTCTAATAAACTCTACCTCCTTCATATGACGAATACTTTCAGGAAAGTACTTGTCATTGAACAGTTTCTGAAATCATTCCCAAGACATGTTGAGTGCGGCTGGCTGGGTACGCTTCACGGATTTCCACCAGTAATCTTCCTCTCCATGGAACATAATGGTGCCGAATGGAACCTTCTATTCCTCCGTGCATCCCAAGACATCGAATATCTTGTTAATTTGCTTGACCCACATTTCCGCCTTAATTGGATCGGGCTTTCCCCAGAAATCTGGTGGTCCCAACTCCTTGAACTGCTTGGTTGTGACAGACCGCGCGTTGCCATCATTTCCACCCGTATTTTATACACGAGTCTCATTCTTCTGATTTTGCATGAACTGCAAAAAGCTCCTAAACATTCCATCGTTCATCGTTTGCTCAGTAGTGTTGTTTACATGAGGAATATTGCCTTCCTGTTGCACGTTCTCCTGGTTTGTGACTAAAGGTTGTTCCACAGTCTCATACACTCCATTGTTAACGTTCTCATCAGCCATTCTTAAATACTGTCATAAAACAAGGGTTAATTAAACAAATTAACATATCACATAATATCCCTATATTATGACCGACCAACAAATAAGCTTAGATATGACACATTAGCGAAGGATTTACTCATCTCTCCCTCCTAGTTCTATTCCCGATCTCATGGAGACCATATCCTAAGCTCGATACTAGCTGTGACGCCCCCAAAATAGGGTATACAACACCCATTTCGAGTCGCCAAATACATGGTACGTAAAGCAAACTACAACTTCAATAATACAATTGTCGTGCAAAATACGACAACACATACTGTGAGTTTAAATACAAATATTGTCTTCTAGACAATATCCACACCCAAATAAGTCCTCATTACAATTATTCATACACTATTTTACAGAAATAGTGAGGACTGCTAAAACATCTTTCTAGAACCATCACTCCATACCCCGACTCGATCCAAGATTTTAACAGGTACCTCCTCGTACGTTAAATCTTCGGCTATCTCGTCTGGTTGTAACTCAATAATATGGTTCGGGTCTTTCACATATTTACGAAGCATAAATATGTGGAAAATATTATGAACACGAGATATACTTTGAGCTAATGCGAGTCTATAGGCCACATTTCCTATTCGGTCAAGAATCTAAAATGGCCCAACAAACCTTGGATTGAGCTTTCCTCTCTTTCCAAATCTTGTAACTCCCTTCCATGGAGCAATACGTAACAGTACATGATCCAATATTAAATTCTACGTCCTTTCGATGAAGATTAGCATAACTCTTTTGTCGATCTTGTGAGGTTTGAATACATTGTCGAATCATTTGGATCTTTTCTGTAGTCATGCGTATTAATTCTATTCCCAACAACGTTACTTCTTCCACCTCGTCCCAGCATACTGAAGAACGACACTTTCGTCCATACAACGCCTTAAATGGAGCCATGCCTATACTTGCTTGATAACTATTGTTGTAGGAGAATTCCACCAGTGGCAAGTACTTATCCCAACTCCCTTTGAAGTCTAGAACACAAAGTCTTAATAGATCTTCAAGAGTTTGAATAGTCCTCTCTGATTGTCTGTCCGTTTGAGGATGGTATGTTGAACTAAATCGTAAATTCGTACCCATATCTTTCTGCAAGCTAACCCAAAATCTTGAAGTGAATCTTGGGTCACGATCCAAAACTATGGATATTGGCATTCCATGCAATCTCACAATCTCATTCACGCATCTGAAAGCAAGGCGTTCAAGGAATAAGTCTCGGTATCGGTAAGAAATGAGCAGACTTGGTTAATCTATCAACAATAACCCAAATCGCATCTATACCTTGAGAAACCTTGGGAAGACCCGTGCTTGAAATCCATAGTAATGTGTTCCCACTTCCATTTAGGAATCTCAAGTGGTTGCAATGGACCTTTTGGTACTTGATGCTCCGCCTTTACACGTTGACAAGTTAAACACCTCGAGATAAACTCCGTGATCTTCTCTCTTCATATTATTCCACCAAAATGTATGTCGAATATCATGATACATTTTGGTACTCCCAGGATGGATTGCAAACGGAGTGTTGTGTGCCTCCATCATGATTCTATGCTTCAAGTCAGAATCGTTAGGAATGCAAAGTCTAGATTTGACTCGAAGTATTCCTTCTTCATCGATTCTTGCTTCTAGAATAGCTCCTTCTTGCACTTTCTTCTTCATACGCATCAGCCCCAGGTCCGTAGCTTGAGCAGCTTTAACTTTATCGATTAAAGTCGGTTCTACTCGTATATTCGTCATCATCACGTGGGTCCCTGGAGTCTTTAACTCTATCTCCATCCTTTGCAAGTCATACAAAATGGGCCTTTGTGTTGACAATATCGCACTCGTACTTGCATATGATCTTCTACTCAATGCGTCAGCTACTATGTTCACTTTTCCAGGATGATATTGAATAGTGTGATCGTAATCTTTCAACAGCTCAAACCAACGTCGTTGTCACATGTTGAGTTCTTTTTGGGTGAAGAAATATTTGAGGCTTTTATGGTCCGTATAAATCTCCACTTTCTCCCCATACAAGTAGTGTCTCCATATCTTTAACGCGAATACGACTGCTGCAAACTCTAGATCATGAGTAGGATAATTCCTCTCATATTCTTTGAGTTGTCGCGAGGCATAGGCTATGACTTTCCCATGTTGCATGAGAACACATCCTAACCCTTTGCGTGAAGCATCGCTGTAGATAACAAATCCATCCGAACCAGATGGTATTGCTAGAACAGGTGTCGAAATGAGTCTCCTCTTGAGCTCTTGGAAACTCTTCTCGCATTCCTCGCTCCATGTGAATTTTGTATCTTTCCGAGTCAGCTGAGTTAACGGAGTTTCGAGAAAATCCTTCCACGAATCTACGATAATAACCAGCTAAGCCTAGAAAACTGTGTACTTCGGTCACCGATTTCGGTTGCTCCCAACTTTGTATTGCTTCAATCTTCGCCGGGTCAACAGATACTCCATGTTTTGACACCATGTGCCCAAGGAATGCTACTTCCTCAATCCAGAACTCGTATTTCTTCAGCTTGGCATATAACTTGTTTTCACGAAGTCTTTCAAGTATTAGCTTCAAATGGTGCTCATGATCTTCACGGCTTTTGGAATAGATGAGGATGTCATCAATAAAGACAACAACGAACAGATCCAAATATTCCTTGAATACACGGTTCATCAAATCCATGAAAACAGCAGGAGCATTAGTCAATCCAAAAGACATGACTAAGAATTCATAATGCCCGTACCGAGTTCTGAAGGCAGTCTTTGGAATATCCTCAATTTTAATCTTCAGCTGATGGTATCCAGAACGAAGGTCGATCTTTGAAAAGAGTTATGCTCCTTGTAACTGGTCAAATAGGTCATCAATGCGAGGTAGCGGATACTTATTTTTGATGGTGACATGGTTTAATTCTCGGTAGTTAATACAAAGTCGCATACTCCCATCTCTCTTCTTTACGAATAAAATAGGAGTACCCCAAGGAGATGTACTAGGACGAATGAAACCGATGTCTAATAACTCTTGTAGTTGGACTTTTAACTCCTGAAGTTCAATAGGAGCCATTCGATATGGGGTTTTAGAGATGGGTTTTGTACTCGGTTCAAGATCAATAAAGAATTCAACATCACGTTTTGGGGGTAGACCGGGAAGTTCTTCAGGAAATATATCAAGAAATTCTCTAACCACAGAAATATTATTCAAATCTGACTTGTCTTTGTTGAAATCCATAACATGGGCTAAGAAAGCTTGGCATCCGTTTTTCAATAAACGAATAGCTTTGTGGCTTGATATGACGGTGACTGATTTTAGTGGTTTCGTTGTTTGAATTCGTATGACAGGTTGGTTAGGAATATGAAAACTAACAACCTTACGAAAATAATCAATTTTGGCATGATGAGTGGTTAACCAATCAATTCCTAAAATCACATCAAAAGCAAGTATCTTTAAAGAGATAAGATCAACAGGTAATGTGATAGTGCCAACTTGGATTATGCAAGATTTATAAACTGTATATGTAACGAAGGTTTCACCCAACGAAGTTTCAACAGATAAATCAAAGTCCAATTTCTTCGGAGTCAAGTTTAAACGTTGAGCACAAGCAGGAAAGATAAAAGAATGGATAGAACCGGTATCTAGTAAGGTATAAACTTCACAAGAATTCTAGATTAGCTTACCCATGATCACCTCGTTCGGGTTCCTCACATTTTGGCCAGTTACGACAAACGCTCTTCTAGGAACCGTTGATTTTGACTTATCCGAGACAGCCTTTGGAGTCACCATCCCTGCTGAACTTGGTTTTGCTATAGAGCAGTCTTGAGCTTTATGGCCCTCCTTTCCACAGTTATAACATACCTTGGATTGTTGTGGGCGATTTGGTGATATATCCCTCTTTCCGCATTTGTAACATCTAAGCTGGCGGTCGATCTCCTCCCCTAGAATTTGTTGTTGGTCTTTGGTGTCTTCTTTGATGTCTTTCCGTCATTGTTGAATCTCCTCTTTCGAAATTTCCACTTGACTCACCTCTCCTATTATCATGGCCACGATTACCCCCGAGTGGTTACCGCTTTGTCCATATTTTTCCTCCTCATTTGGTTATCATCGCCCTAATAATGGTTGTTGTCACCAGTATTACCACAGTTGTGGTCCCTCGGTTGAGTATACTCATTATCTCGCTCTAATAATTGAGCCACATTGACAACATCGAATACTGAGAGAAAATTTATGAGAGATAAGGTATTGGACGAATCTCGGGTTTTAGACCTCTCGAAACATCTGCATCAATACGTTCCTCATTTTCTACCAAATGAGGTGCGAAACCAGATAACTCATGAACTTCGCCTCGTACTTTAAGACACCGTCATGTTGTTCATTTCGATCTAATAAACTCTACCTCCTTCATATGACGAATACTTTCGGAAAGTACTTGTCATTGAACAGTTTCTGAAATCTTTCCCAAGACATGTTGAGTGCGGCTGGCTGGGTACACTTCACGGATTCCCACCAGTAATCCGCCTCTCCACAGAACATAAAGGTGGCGAATGGAACCTTTTGTTCCTCCGTGCATCCCAAGACATCGAATATCTTGGTAATTTGCTTGACCCACATTTTTGCCTTAATTGGATCGGGCTTTCCCCAGAAATCTGGTGGTCCCAACTCCTTAAACTGCTTGGCTGTGACAGACCGCGCGTTGCCATCATTTCCACTCGTATTTTATACATGAGTCTCCCTGGTCTGATTTTGCATGAACTGCAAAAAGCTCCTAAACATTCCATCGTTCATCGTTTGCTCAGTAGTGTTTTTTACAGGAGGAATATTGCCTTCCTGTTGCACGTTCTCCTGGTTTGTGACTAAAGGTTGTTCCACAGTCTCATACACTCCATTGTTAACGTTCTCAGTAGCCATTCTTAAATGCTGTCATAAAACAAGGGTTAATTAAACAAATTAACATATCACATAATATCCCTATATTATAACCGACCAACAAATAAGCTTAGATAGGACACACTAGCGAAGGATTTACTCATCTCTCCCTCCTAGTTCTATTCCCCGATCTCCATGGAGACCATATCCTTAAGCTCACGATACCAATGTGGACGCCCCCAAAATAGGTATACAACACCCATTCTCGAGTCGCCAAATACATGGTGCAGTAAAGCAAACTACAACTTCAATAATACAATTGTCGTGCAAAATACGACAACACATACTGTGAGTTTAAATACAAATATTGTCTTCTAGACAATATCCACACCCAAATAAGTCCTCATTATAATTATTCATACACTATTTTACAGAAATAGTGAGGACTGCTAAAACATCTTTCTAGAACCATCACTCCATACCCCGACTCGATCCTGCTATGTTCTCACCTCCTGAGAAGAAAAATGGAACAAAAAGGAAAATGTTGAGCTCAACTAGCCCAGTAAAGAATATTATGACTAAAATAATATATAACAAATTATCATTAGTCTTCAACAGGGAAAAATCTGATAGAATATAGTAGACAACAAGTTTTAGATCAACAAATACAGCGAAAACAGCAATCCATTAGAAGAGTCACGTAGAGAATGAATTCTACTATCTTCTAAGATTTAAGAGTCCATCATCAATATTTTATCCCTGTAACATCAATCAATATACATCTTTTAATCCAATATTCATATTTGCACCACAGAGCCAAAGATATTCATTTATTTCACCGTTGGTGTCATGTTCATCAACAACACTGTTCATCTTTGCACTACTAGCCAAAGATATTCATCAATTAATCATTCATCTTTGCACTTCTGGTCCAAAGATATTAAGTAATATCATCATTTAGGGGTGAGGATGATGAAAATATTTTAAAGAAAACGAATCCAGTGAGACAGAAGAACAAATATTAGGGATTCGTATAACAGTTTATCCAAGATCAATAATACTCCATAATAACCAATTTTGAAGTAAAATTCAAAAATAAAGATCAAAACATGGATACAATCAAAGATAGTAACCATAATAGACATCTTGGAAAAAAGGAAAAATTTCATTTTTCGGTGAATAGTGCCGTATTCGTGAATAGTGCCGTTTACGTGAATAGTGCCGTATACGTGAATAGTAACCCCGACACAAAAAGTTTCAAATTTGATTAAAAAGTTCAGATCAATACTTCGGCATAATGATATTGAAAGAAATAATATCATATATGAAGAAAATAACACCCCTTACCTCAAAATAAAGGTACTTCTGATCAGAATATCGGATAGAAAGCCGAAGAAAACTTGTACCGAACAACAACTCTCAAAGTATCAAAATACTCACAAAAATACACTCGAGAATCTAGAGAGAAAAAAAACTTGTTTCTGGTGTGATTTTCAATTCTAACCTAAAAGCGTCATTTATAGGAAAATCTTTAGAGCATGCATAGGAGACTAAAATAATAAATTAATATTATTTATTCTCATTTTTTCTACGCATGTTTTGAAAGCCATCAACCCCTTATTTCTGAAATTTCAGCAACCCACATGTTATTAACACCAACCAAAAGTGGGACCCACCCATAAATTTAATAAAAATCATTTTATTTTCTGAAACTTCAACAATTCATAGAAAATAATCCGTTTATCAAAAAAATACGAATTTTATGTCCATTTCGCATGAAATCGAATTCTCTACAACTTTGTAGCTTTGAGTTTTTCCAAATTCCAAACAAAAAATATCCGAAATCCATAAACGGGTGATTTTTAATACTTCCCTTCCGAAAAAATACTGATAAAACACTCAACATTAATTCCTTAATTATATCCACATAAAATAAATATATCCATCAATTATATCAAATAAATATTTTCTTATCATATAAATAAATAATTAATTATTCACAAATAATATTATAGAATCACACTTATGACAACCAGGCAGTTCCCAGGAAAGAGGGGGCTTTCCAATAAAGATTTCTCCTTACTGGCGCGCAATTAGGTGACCAAACCTCTCCTTGACAGAACTTTCTAGACATTGCCAATAATGCTATCTAATAATATTATTCAAATAATATGAATTATTGATCTGATAATGGGAAATACAGTGCAATGACAATTATTGAAACAACAATAATATAAACTATCAATAATGACAATTATTGAATCAATAAAATAAAATATTGAGCAAGTAACTCATCGTAACAATTATTGAGTAGTGTCTTCTTTACGTAAGAATCAATAATTCAACAATCTTTGTGCAACCAGCGTAGACATCGTATTTTAACCACATAGTGTATTCCAACGATTATTATGAATAACAATTCTGCAATTATTCACAAAAACTCATACTTTGTCATTTTCTTCATCAAGCAGTTATTTAAGTTATGGGGCCCACAATTGATATTGCTACATGCGTCGTATGGATATTCCTGACAAAAAGAATATTCCACGACCAAACGAATATTTCCCGACAGAAATGAATATTTTATAACCACTTGCTTATTTTGTAAAATTTGCACATTTCACCCATAACCAAAACATTATATCAAATTAACCCTTATTAATTTAGAATAATTAATAGAGGAAAATTCAATTTTATTTATAATAAGTTGGGGTCTTACATATAGCTTTAGTGAATTGGTGAGAAATGAAGGAAGAATGAGCTTCTATTTATAGGAAAATATAGTTTCGATGCGGCCGTATTTATGTGGTGATTGAAGAGAAGGGACTCTAGTGGTGATTAGAGGTAAGATGGTAGACACTCTTTACATGATGCGGTCGTATTTATGTGGTGATTGAAGAGAAGTGTGTTTAAGTAAGGGGAGCTGTGACGCCCCCAAAAATAGGTATACATCACCCATCTTGAGTTGCCAGATACATGGTACAAAATACAAATACAACTTAATTATACAAACGTCGTGTAAAAATACGACAAAACATAGCTAAACGTTTTAATAAGAATATTGTCATCTAGACAATATCCACACTCAAAGGAATTCTCATTACATTTATTGTCACACTATTTAACAGAATAGTGAGGACTACTAATGCTATCATCGGACCATCACCCGGTTCCACGACTCGTCCCCGGCTATATTCTCATTTTACGAATAGAAAGCGGTGAAAGAAAGGGTGAGCTCAACTAGCCCGAGAAGAAATATTATGACTAAGATAATGCGAATAAATTATCATTAGCCTTCAACAATGTTAAACTGATAAAATACAAAAGACATCAAGTTTAACTGCAGCGAAATAAGCAATCCATTAAAAGAGTCAAGTAGAGAATAAAATCCACTATCTTCTATGATTTAAAAAGTTTTTCATAAACTTAATTGCTGAGACTCAGCTTAATAAATAAACCACATCATCGAATCATCCCTGCACTACGGCCAAGGATATTCATTAAATCATCAATGGTCATGACTATACCGAATAATCCCTGGTCATAATCATACCAAAAACTATCCATCAATGCACTACAGGCCACTGAGGATTTTTACCACATCATTCGTCATATTACGGTCATGATTATACCGAATAATCTCTGGTCATAATCACACCAAGTCCATCTATGCACGTAAGCCAAAGATGACTTATATCACAATATAAATGTGACACCCCCAAATCCAGGTAGTTCATTCCCACAGGATCTGGTGTTCACTTAATCAAACATTCATATCTAACTACCCAATTACAATAAAACTGGATAAATAAAACCTTTCCCATTAAAGGGTTACATAATAAAATCTCCCAGGTTATTTAACCTTTAATTACAATCATTCAAATGCAGAAATTAAATAAACTTCATTAAAACCAAGTCTAAGATCATCATAATAAAAGTCTAAGATCATCATAATAAAAATCTAACATCTCAATCAAAGTAAAATTACAAGTCTTCATCACTTGCACATTTTCCCCTTTCTTTTGCTAGACGAAGGTTCATCTACCTTCTCTTCTTTAGCCGCAATGAGTTTTAAAATATGCAAGGGTGAGCAAAACAATTTCTCACTGGATACAATATGAAATCAACAGGAGTATAGTAATATTAACTGCTAATAATAGGCTCATCAACAATGAATAGTACTTTATCATCAATAATCAGAAACTAAAATCCAAAATGTAGAATAACTATAACTGAGGGTCATAAGACCATGAACTATGTCCACAGATTCTGAGTAATCTTTCAACTCCAACTTTACTTGAATATAAGACTATAAGGACTCCTCGTACTTAGGGGGATCAACCCTTCGTACCATGTATTGTGCACAAACATTTAACGCTACGCGTAAGTTATCCCCTAATAATAATAGGGTTGTTCATCTCAGTATTTGGAGTACAAGTCCGCACCAAAGAGAGTTTGCTTTGGATAAGCTTTCAAGGGTAATTTGAAGTTCAACGATCATCAACTAGAGGACTAGTTGAATTAATAACATTATATTATAGAATAATTATAATTGAATCAACATGGTAAACTAAAATCATGCTTTAGGAATAATCTAATAGCATATACTTTGAATAACTATAACATGCCTTGTTTGAACAATATTAAGTCAAGGTTAATTAGAATTGAATACTAAGCATGCATAACGATCGAGCAGTAAAATTTCTCGACATTAGTATAAATAATTGCATGCTAAACAACAAGTTAAATACAAGAATAACTTGTCAACATCAAACCAAAGTTTAGGAAGCTTGCATCATTTATAAAGTGATCGAATTGAATAAATAGTTCAACAAGATAAAGAATTAGAAAACTTGCATTACTATATTGAGAACAATAATTGATTCCAATTACAATAGTAGAGTTAGAGAACTTGCTCAATGTAAAAGAAAGTTTAGAAAACTTGCCTTTGCTCGTAGGCTAAACCAAATCAATACAAATCACAATATCCTATAAACATATGTCATCATGACATAATTAGTCATTACCATCTTACAAACGTAACTAAGTACGTTCATCATTTAAAATTGGATTTTTAATCACATAATCGAGTTATAACACAAGTTAATTGTTAATAACATACTTATTCATAGTATAGAAATACTAAAATCAACATTTAATGATCTCTATCATCACATAACTTTTCTTAAAATTTTGTGTACAAAAAGTACTTTGTCGGACCATTACGCTAATTAAGCGTAGCGGCTTTCACGATTTACATTGTGGGTGGCATTCGTGACTATGTACGTAAATATATGGTACATGCCAGTAGAGCATGGAATAAATTTGCCAACTAAAACTACTCTCTTGTTGGTATGTGTACATGTTAAAGCTATGATTTTATTGACGACTTAACAGCGGTCGAGGAAAAAGCCAATTTTGGCCTACAAGTTCGTTTTAACGGCATCGATTTACATATAATTCATACAAAACTTCATGTAAACATAATTCAAGGATTCCTAACATGTTTCTACTTATATAACAACATAAACAACAAAATTAACACACCAAATTTCATTGTTTTTGGCTAAAACTCATTTTTTTGATATTTTTGAAGAAAACAACTACTGTAATTTTGTTTTGCAACCAAAACCATTAATTCAAAGCATTTTATCAAAGTATATATATACTCTAATAAATTGAAAAGCTAATTTATCAATAAAATAACTATTCAACCCATAATTTCTATTTTAACTAGACAATATGTAATCACCAAAACTCACTGTAAAATATTTTTCTTCCCAAATTACATACATATCATCAATTCATAGATTATAATTTATGAAAATCGTTTTAACATCACCAATAAGTCGTATAAAGCCACATAACACAATAATTCATGCTTACACAAAAATTCTACACAAAAATTTGGGAAGAGAAACTAGACTTTTAAAACTAAAAAGAAATTGGAGAATACCTTGATAGAAGATGATATGACTATTATTTTCTCTCTCAAGCCTCTCCTTCCCCAATCTCTAGCCTTTCTTTCTCTCTTCTTTTTTCTTCTTTCTTCTTCTTCTTCCTCCGAGTTTTCTTTTTTCTCTAACCTCTCTCCTCTAACATACGTCTTAACAAATAACATTATATAGATATTATATATATTAATTATATAATATAATTATAAACATAACTGATATCAGTTATGTGAATTTTGAAATCAAAAGCCATAAGGCTTGTTTGGTTACTAACTAAAAAAAATAACCCATTAACCTTACACCTTGTTTGGTAAAACTCAAATAAATTAAAGACTTAATAGGCATTAGGCCTTGTTTGGCCAAAACGGAATTAAAACTCCTTTAAGTTATTTTAATAACTCCTTTATAAAAGGTTATTTGTCACACATTAACTTAATTAAATTAATTCTAAAAATAATTTATCAAATCACTTTAACACATAAATCAACATCACAAAATTATAATTTTCTATATAATTATAACTTTATTTAATCAACTAACACATCCTTTTTAATTATAATTCCAATTAAAAGAATAGTAATTCAATTAATCAAAATTCTCTAACTTAATAATTAAATTAAATTAGCAAAATAATTAATTTTCCTTAATTATTTATTTAACAAATCATTAACCACATCAATTCAAATTTGAATAATTATTTATTCAACAATAAACACATCTATTAAATATTTAATATAACAATTAAAATTCTAGAATGTTATATCATTCCCTGCTTAGAAGGATTCTGTCCCCAGAATCACAATTCAAACAATTCATTCGTCACAATAAACATGAGAATGATGACAATGATATAAACATTAATAAAATGAAAACAAGGATAAATATTAAAGACTTTAAATTTATCCAAATATTATCAATCACTTAATAAACTCATAATCTAATATTATTAATATATAACAATATTTTAATCACTTCTTAAACTTATAAACAATTTATTTAAATTGTTTATACTTTACCAAATAATACATTTAATCATTCGAAAATGCCATACTCATAAGATTTCATCACCAATGATCAAATCACTCATCAAAAATCTGCATATACCTTATATAGGACTTTCAAGCCCTAAAATCCTATTTACCAATTCTTCAACTTCACATAACATATTTAACTCATATGTTTGAAACTAAACCATTTTCATGAAAAATTACTAAATCAACTTATTATTTTTCTATCCTTTGTCCAAACATATATACATATATTTCATACACTACAAGTATTTTTTATAATTTTTCAACTCTCTTAAGTATTTTTCAAAAATCATTTTCTTAAGAAATTAGCTGCTTCAAGTTTAACTCCAGAAATTCCCAAATCTTGGCAGGATCTTACACATGTTAACGTGAGCTTCCAGTTTAAATTTCATGGTCATCGGAGTTATAAAACTCCGATTATAGCATTTTTCGTCGGAAAAACCTAAATATTGAAATAGTCATACCTTGCTCATTTTAAGTCAGAATGAGCTTATTTTTGGATAGGAGGTACTTTATACCATATATTTTCGTGTCCCAAAAGGCCAGAATTGTTTTCACAAACCAAGTGGCCAAAAATGCCCTTTTAAATTTCTGGACAGTAGCCTTTTTGGTACTTTGCAGTTTTTGACTCCTTTGCTAAAATCAGTCCACACGAAAATCTACAACACCTTTTCCAGTGATTCCACTTGGATAAGTTAGAAAACTCATAGATCTAACTCTAGAACTTGACCACACTCAAAAATTCAAAATATAATAGGAGATATGGTCAATTGAATTTTATATTCCATTTTCACCAAAATCTGATTTTTAACCCTTTGTGATTTCTAAGAAACTTTCATGTTTTCACATAATAACCAACATGACTCATCATGACAATGACATAATAATTCAATAAAACAAGTTCAAGAATAAATTTTAAAGATTTATAAGTTAATTATACTGAACTCAATAATGTCCAAATTGTCAACATGATACTGCTTTGTGGAGAAAAATTCAAGAATGCTCAGAAGAATATTTCCACAAAAAGATACTGGATGAAGCACAAATATTCAGGATATTCCACTAATTTCAAGGAATATAGAAGCCAAAGCTTTAACCATCTGTGTATAATAGAATATATAAAACTGCAAATGGATTTTCGCCCGCCATGCGGTAATCCACGTAGCCAGATCATTTCCATAATTTAATAAGAAACGAATACAAAGGATCATTCACCATGCATGTGGTAATCCACACAGACAGGTGATTTCAACAGAATAATAAATAATGGAACCAGGTTATGCGTAAACGCACAGACAGGATATTCCGACAGAATAATAAAGAACGGATTTCTAACAAGGATTTCTCCCTATTGGCGCGTAATTAGGTGACCAAACCTCTCCTTGGCAGAAATTCTAGACATCGTTAATATTGCAAATAATAATATTAATAACTTCGTCGTCTCAATTATTTATTTAATAATATACAAAATATCGATAATAATTGAATCAAATAACGTAAGCTACTATGGAGCAATTACTGTATCAATAATTGAACAAAACTGAGTTACTTCTCACGTAAGCATCAATAATCAATACCGTGTGCTACTATGCAACCATGCGTATTACTGTACTTTTACTACCGAGTAGTTCAACAGTTTTAACGGTAAACTTCCGTCGTTATTTTCATAAAATATTTTTGTCATTTTTTTAATCCGACAATAATTCCATTGTGGGGTCCACCAATGATTGTACCGTCGTACGGATATTCCCTGACAAAAAGAATATTTCCCGACCAATCGAATATTATATAACAACTTGCATACTTTGCAAAATTTATAAATACTACCCACAACTATAACATTATCTCAAATCAACACCATAAAATTCAAAAAAATATTTCGAGAAAATTAAATCTTTATTCTTAAAATTTGGGGTTTTTCAATCTCCCCTCCTTATGAAATTTTGCCCTTGAAATTTACGTACGTACCTGGTATGCCGAAGAGGTGAGGATACCTTGACTTCATTTCAAATTCTAACTCTTGAGGTATAACCTTTGAGTGTTGAATACGATCCTTCTTATCCAAGATTTTAACATGTATCTTCTCATACGTTAAATCTTCTGCTATATCGTCTAGTTCTAATTTAATAATGTGGTTCGGGTCATCCACATATTTAAGTAACATTGATACGTTAAAAACATTATGAACACGCCACATACTTGGCGGTAAAATGAGTCTATAGGCCATAGTTTCTACTCGATCGAGGATTTTAATTGGGCCAATTAAATCGAGGGTTGAAATTTCCTCTCTTCAGCAACTCTTGCTTTTAAAATAACGCCCTCTTGATCATTCTTCTTCGTATTCATCAGCTCCGGGTCTGTAGCTTTAGCAGCTTTAACATTATCGACTAAAGTCGGTTCTAATCATATATTCGTTATCTTCACGTAGGTTCGTATATTCACACTTGTAAACGCATATGATCTTCTACTCAATGCGTCAGCTACCACGTTCGCTCTTCCATAATGATATTGAATGGTATGATCGTAATCTTCAACAACTCGAGCCAACGTCTTTGGCGCATTATACGTTCGTTTTGGGTGAAGAAATACTTGAGGGTTTTAGAAATGGGTTTTGTACTGGGGTCAATACAAAATTCGATTTCACGCTCTAGGGGTAGGCTAAGAAGTTCTTCCGGGAATACGTCAGGAAATTCATTAACAATAGAAATATATTCAAAACTGTGACTCTCATCCAAGACTTGGATATCACATGTAATGAAGGTTTCTCCTAACGGAGCTTCAACAGATAAGTCAAAGTCTAATTTCTTCGGAGTCAAATTTAAACTTTGAGCGCAAGCAAGAGAGATAAAAGAATGGGTAGAATCGGTATCTAATAAGGTATAGACATAAGAATTTATAATTAACTAACCGTGCTAAACCGTTCGGGTTAATCGCTTTTTGAGAAGTCACAAAAAACGCTCTTCCTGAAATCACCGACTTTGTATTGTCTGTATCCGCCTTTGGTGCCACTGTCCCAGTTGGACTTGACTTTGGTGCACGACAAAATCAGGCTAGGTGACCTTCTTTTCCGCAATTATAACATGCTTTAGACTGCATCGTGCAGTTTGGACTTATGTTTCCTTCCCTCCACATTTATAACATACGACCGGTGATTCGTTCTCCTTCCTTAACAATGGTCTTTGGTCTTTGACGTCTTTCCATCTTTCTTTGAACCTTCTCTTCTTGAACTTTACACTCTATTGTCTTGGCCATGATTACCATTGAAGTGGTTATCATTTTTACGCATCATTGATTCCTCCACGTTTGTTATCTCGCTTTGATGATCGCTACCTTTGGTATTATCGACTTGTTGGCTGCTCTCTCTTGGTCGGGTTGACTCATTATCGCGCTCCAATAACTGAGCCCTATTCACAACATCTGAATACAAACACAGTTTATGAGAGATAAGGTATTGACGTATCTCGAGTTTCAAACCTTTTAGAAACATCCCCGCCATTCTCTCCTAATTATCAACCAAGTGGGACGCAAACCGAGACAACTCGGCAAACTTAGCTTCGTACTGCGCCACGGTCATATAGTTTTGCTCAAGCTTGATGAACTCCACCTCCTTCATGTGATGAATACTTTTAGGAAAGTACTTGTCATTGAACAATTCTTGGAACTTCTCCCAAGACATCTTTAGTGCGGCAGGTTGAGTACGCTTTACAGATTCCCACCAATAATCTGCCTCTGCACGCAACATGAAGGTGGCAAAGGGAACCTTGTGCTCTTCAGAGCATCCCAAGACATCAAATATCTTGTTGATCTGCTTTATCCACATCTCCGCCTTAAGTGATTTTGGCTCTCCAAAAAACTCCAGTGGTCCCAGCTCCTTGAACTGCTTAGCGGTTACCGTCCGAGAGTTATCAGTGTTTTCACCTGTATTTTGGACAGGAGCCGCTCTCGCCTGTTATTTCATGAATTGCATAAAGCCTCTGAACATCCCATCATTCACCATTTCATCGGTGTTATTGTTTTCATGAGGATTATTATCTTCCTGTTGCACATTACCCTGGGCATTGATCGTTGGTGACTCAACGGTCTCATGTGCTTCATTGCTTATCTCAACATTTTTGGATGCCATTTTCAAATAGTACCACAAAATAAGGGTTAATTAACATTTCACATATTATCTCTATACTCTGACCAACCAATTAAATACCAAATAAACTTAGGTAGGTCATACTAGCGAAGGAATTCCCCGTCTCTCCCCTCCTAGTTCTTATCTCACATCTCAGCCAGGGATCATCTCCCTAAGCTTTGATACCAACTGTGACGCACCCAAAAATAGGTATACATCACCCATCTTGAGTCGCCAGATACATGGTACAAAATACAAATACAACTTAATTATACAAACATCGTGTAAAAATACGACACAATATAGTTGAGAGTTTTAATAAGAATATTGTCATCTAGACAATATCCACACTCAAAGGAGTCCTCATTACATTTATTGTCACACTATTTAACAGAATAGTGAGGACTACTAATGCTATCATCAGGACCGTCACTCAAGTTCCTCTACTCGTCCCACTATATTCTCATTTCTTGAAGAAAACGGTGAAAGAAAGGGTGAGCTCAACTAGCCGCAGAAGAAATATTTCGACTAAGATAATGCGAGAATAAATTATCATTAGCCTTCAACAATGTTAAACTGATAAAATACAAAAGACATCAAGTTTAACTGCAGTGGAACAAGTAATCCATTAAAAGAGTCAAGTAGAGAATAAAATCTACTATCTCTATGATTTAAAAAGTTTTTCATTAACTTAATCGCTGAGACTTAGCTTAATAAATAAACCACATCATCGAATCATCCCTGCACTACGGCCAAAGATATTCATTAAATCATCAATGGTCATGACTATACCGAATAATCCATGGTCATAATCATACCAAAAACTATCCATCAATGCACTACAGGCCACTGAGGATTTTTACCACATCATCCGTCACATTACGGTCATGACTATATCGAATAATCTCTAGTCATAATCACACCAAGTCCATCTATGCACGTAAGCCAAAGATGACTTTTATCACAATATAAACATGAGAATGATGACAATGATATAAACATTAATCAAACGAAAACAAGGATAAATATTGAAGACTTTAAATTTATCAAAATATTATCAATCACTTAATAAACTCATAATCTAATATTATTAATATATAGCAATATTTTAATCACTTCTTGAACTTATAAAAAATTTATTTCAATTGTTTATACTTTACCAAATAATCCATTTAATCATTTAAAAATGCCATACTCATAAAATTTCATCACCAATGATCAAATCACTCATCAAAAATCTGCATATACCTTATATAGGATTTTCAAGGCCTAAAATCTTATTTACCAATTCTTCAACTTCACATAACATATTTAACTCATATGTTTGAAACTAAACCATTTTCATGAAAAATTACCAAATCAACTTATTTTTTTTCTATCCTTTGTCCAAACATATATACATATATTTCATACACGACAAGTATTTTTATATAATTTTTCAACTCTCTTAAGTATTTTTCAAAAATTAATTTCTAATTAATTTCTTAAGAAATTAGCTACCTCAAGTTTAACTCCAGAAATTCCCAAATCTTGGCAGGATCTTACACATGTTAACGTTATCTTCTAGTTTAAATTTCATGGTTATCGGAGATATAGAACTCCGGTTATAGCATTTTTCGTCGAAAAAACTTAAATACTGAAATAGTCATAACTTGCTCATTTTAAGTCGAAATGAGCTCATTTTTGGATAGGAGGTACTTTATACCATATATTTTCATGTCCCAAAAGGATGGAATTTTTCTCATAAACTAAGTGGCCGAAAATGCCCTTTTAAATTTCTAGACAGTAGCTTTTTTGGTACTTTGCAGTTTTTGACTCCTTTGCTAAAATCAGTCCACACGAAAATCTACAACACCTTTTCCAGTGATTCCACTTGGATAAATTATAAATCTCATAGATCTAACTCTAGAACTTGACCATAATCAAAAATTCAAAAATAATAGGAGATATGGTCAATTGAATTTCATATTCCATTTTCACCAAAATCTGATTTTCAACCCTTTGTGATTTCTAAGAAACTTTCATGTTTTCACATAATAACCAACATAACTCATCATGACAATGACATAATAATTCAATAAAACAAGTTCAAGAATAAATTTTAAAGATTTATAAGTTAATTATCCTGAACTCAATAATGTCCAAATTGTCAACATGATACTGCTTTGTGGAGAAAAATTCAAGAATGCTCAGAAGAATATTTCCATGAAAAGATACTGGATGAAGCACAAATATCCAGGATATTCCACTAATTTTAAGGAATATAGAAGCCAAAGCTTTAACCATCTGTGTATAATAGAATATATGAAACTACAAATGGATTTTCGCCCGCCATGCGGTAATCCACGTAGCCAGATCATTTCCATAATTTAATAAGAAATGAATACAAAGGATCATTCACCATGCATGTGGTAATCCACACAGACAGGTTATTCTAATAGAATAATAAATAATGGAACTAGGTCATGCGTAAACGCTTACGCACGAGGATATTAAACGAGAATAATAAAAAGAGCGGAACCGTGTCGTGCGTAGAAACGCATGCATGTGATATTCCAACAGAATGATAAAGAATGGATTAACAGAAGAATTTCACCATGTATGCGGTACTTGTGATAGACGAGTTATTCAATAGAATAATAAGGAATGAAATAATGAAGTTCTCTTCATGAATCTGAAAAGAAATAACCCCTTACCTTATAAAAAAATGTACCGACGGGTAGAGGCGGGGATATACTTGAAGAAAACTTGCACTACGCTCAAAGCTTCTTAAAACTCTAAAGAAATACGCCAAGATTATAGAAGACAATTCTACGAATTTTTGGTGTAATTTCAATTCTAACTAAGCATTCTATTTATAGGAAAATAGAAAGGATCTTATCTGATAAAATATAATATAGTATATATATATATTTATATTTTATTTAAAATCTAATAAAACAATTAACTTTATAAAAGTATTCTATTTTATATAAAAGATTTTTTACTATGCAAAACACTATGCAGTACTATCTGCAAACACTATGCATAATAAAATATATTATATTCTAATTATTATCTAATAAAACAAATAACTTTATAAAAGTATTACATTTTATATAAAAGCTTTTCTGTTTTATTACATTAATAATACTAATAAAACAAAATTTATATATATATATATATAAACTTAGTGACTTCATAAAAAGACACCTCAATATATTTAATAATATTTATCATCATTATTATAATTCACAATACTAATCGACCAGGTCGTTCCCAGGAAAGAGAGGGCTTTCCAATAAGGATTTCTCCCTATTGACGCGCAATTAGGTGACCAAACCTCTCCTTGGCAGAAATTCTAGACATCATTAATATTGCAAATAATAATATTAATAACTTCATCGTCTCAATTATTGATTTAATAATATAAAAAAATATCGACAATAATTGAATCAAATAATGTGAGCTACTATGTAGCAATTACTGTATCAATAATTGAACAAAACTGAGTTACTTCTCGCGTAAGCATCAATAATCAATACCATGTGCTACTATGCAACCACGCGTATTACTGTACTTTTACTACCAAGTATTTCAACAGTTTTAACGGTAAAACTTCCGCCGTTATTTTCATAAAATATTTGTCGTTTTCTTAATCCGACAATAATTTCGTTGTGGGGTCCACCAATGATTGTACTGTCGTACGGATATTCTTTGACAAAAAGAATATTCCCCGACCAATCGAATATTATATAATAACTTGCATACTTTGCAAAATTTATAAATACTACCCACAACTATAACATTATCTCAAATTCACACCATAATATTCAAAAAAATATTTCGAGAAAATTAAATCTTTATTCGTAAAATTTGGGGTTTTACATGAGCTCTTGATGTGATGAACTCACTTGTGAGGGGGAGATTGTTAGGATATCACAAGTGAGTTGGAGTCCCACATCGGATAAATAGTGAAAGAGTGAATGATTAATATACATGAATGGGCCCAAGACCTAATGGTTTAAGCTTTTGGGTCAAGTTGGGTTCCAAATATATATGTTAGTGCCTTGTGTACCCGCACGTGATGCGTTTGACACCACTCGGTGAAGTATGATTTGAGTCGGGTGGAGAGGGCTCAAGTGTAAGATCTCAAATTTTATGAATAAAGATTAATTTTTTCAAAATATTTTTTTGAATATTAAGGTGTGGATTTGATATAATGTTATAGTTGTGGGTAATATTTATAAATTTTGCAAAGTATGCAAGTTGTTATAAAATATTCGATTGGTCGGGGAATATTCTTTTTATTGGAGAATATTCGTACGATGGCATAATCATTGGTAGACCCCACAACGGAATTACTATCGGTGTTAGAAAACGACAGAAGTAACTTTGTATAAAAATAACGGCGGAAGTTTTACAGTTAACTGTTGAAATACCCGGTGATAAAAGTACAGTAATACGTGTGGTTCATAGTAGCACACAGTATTGATTATTGACGCTTACGTGAAAAGTCACTCAGTTTTGTTCAATTATTGCTACAATAATTGCAACATAGTGTCTCACATTATTTGATTCAATTATTATCAATATTTTATATTGTTAAATCAATAATTGAGACGATAAAGTTATTCATATTATTATTTGCATTATTGACGATGTCTAAAAAGTTCTGTCGAGAAAAGGGGCTTGGTCATCTAATTGCGCGCCAACAGGGAGAAATTCTTATTGGAAAGCCCCCTCTTTCCTGGGAACGATCTAGTTGTTAATATTGCGAGTTATAATAATAATAAATAAATGTTGTTAAAAATATTGAGAGAATTTTTATGAAGTATTTGTTGTAAATTTTGCTTATTATTTGGACCCCCACTTACCCATTTTCAAAACTATCGGTAGAAGTAATCTCAGTTTTGTTTTATATATAAGTATTATATATATATATATGTGTGTGTGTGTGTGTGTGTGTGTGTGTGTGTGTGGGAAGAAAGGAAAAAATGGGGGGATGGTTACAGGAAAGGGGGTAATATATATATATATATATATATATATATATATATATATATATATTATAATAAATTTTGTTTTTTATAAAAAATATAATATATTATATTTTATTATACATAGTGTTTGCATAGTAAAATCGAAAAAAAATTTCTTCAAATTGATCATACCGTGAATGATTCTCATGCGATCAAGTGATTCTAAAAATCAAATAGTATCCTTTCCATTCTTCTATAAATAGGATGCTTAGTTAGAATTTAAAATCACACCAAAATCAGAGAATTCTTCTTCTATAATATTGAGCGTATTTCTTTAGAGTTTAAGGAAGCTTTGAGCGTTGAAAACAGTATAAGTTTTCTTCAAGAATATCTCCGTCCTACCAGTCGGAATACTCTTCTTTTTGAGGTAAGGGGTATTATTTATTTCATATTCGCTTACGATATTATTTTTCATATTCGTAAGAAATTTTATTTCGTTCAATATTCGTAAGGAATATTATTTTCGTTCAATATTCGTAGGGATATTGTCTTCGTTTAATATTCGTAAGGAATATTATTTTCGTTCAATAATTGTAAGAGATGTCATTATTATGGTAAGGGATGTCATTATTATGGTAAGAGGGTATCATTTTTATGGTAAAAGGATGTAATTTCTTTCATACTCCATATTATGGTAAGATTTTATTATTCGTTTATTCAGTTTATCATTAAATGGTGAAAAGTCCTGAAATGATTAGAATATCCTTAATAATTTGTGCTTCATTTAATGTCATGTTGGCAAGTTGGACTCTGGATAATTAAGTTGAAAATCACTAAGTTTTATTTTATCTTATTATTCTGATCCATTCATTATTTATGTCATTGTCATCATTCTCAGGCTTATATTGTGTTGAAAGTCATCTTTGACCCGCAGTGCATAGATGGACTGTTGATTGGTATGATTATGACCAGGGATTATTCGGTATAATCATGACCCTTGGTGATAACACGAATATTCTTGGCCCATAGTTCATGGATAATTCATGGATGTGATACTAATGAATATCCTTGGCCCGTAGTGCATGGATAATTTAGTGATGTGGATTATTATTGAGCTTAGTCTCAGCAATGAAATATTAATTCATGGATGTGATAACAGGAATATCCTTGGCCCGTAGTGCATGGATAATTCGTGGATGTGATACTAATGAATATCCTTGGCTCGTAGTGCATGGATAATTCAGTGATGTGGATTATTATTGAGCTGAGTCTCAATGATGAAATATTAATTCATGGATGTGATAACATGAATATCCTTGGCCCGTAATGCATGGATAATTCGTGGATGTGATACTAATGAATGTCTTTGGCCCGTAGTGCATGGATAATTCAGTGATGTGGATTATTATTGAGCTGAGTCTCAGCGATGAAATATTAATTAATGGATGTGATAATAACAAATATCTTTGGCCCGTAGTGCATGGATAATTCGTGGATATGATAATAATGAATATCATTGGCCCGTAGTGCATGAATAATTCATAGATGAGATACTAACGAATATCATTGGCCGTAGTGCATGGATAATTCAGTGATGTGGATTATTTATTTAGCTGAGTCTCAGCGATAAAATTGATGTTAAACTTTTTAAATCATAGAAGATAGTAGATATCATACTCTACTTGACTCTTCTAATGGATTGCTTGTTCCACTGTAGTTAAACTTCATATTTATTATATTTTATTAGTTTAACATTGTTGAAGGCTAACGATAATTTATTCTGAATTATCTTAGTCATAATATTTCTTATTGGGCTAGTTGAGCTCACCCTTTTGCTTTCATTGTTCTCTTCAGGAAATGAGAACGTAGCCGAGACTGGTCGAGAAATGGAGTGACGGTCCGAGATGGTTATTTTAGTAGTCCTCACTATTTAGTGTGATAATAAATATAATGAGGATTGAATTTGAGTTTGGATATTGTCTAGAAGACAATATTTCTGTTAAAACTCTCAGCTATATTTTGTCGTATTTTACACGACAGTTGTATAATTAAGTTTGTATTTGAATTCTGTACCATGTATTTGGCGACTCAAGATGGGTGATGTATACCTATTTTGGGGGTGTCATATCAAGATGGCTCTGTAAAAATTTCTTAAGGTGAAGGGTTCACAAAGAGCAAATGTTGTACTCCCACTTTTGCCTTGGGCGTGGAAGAGTACTATTAGAGTCGAGTAGAGCTCTTGAAGGACTCAAAGAAGGTAAGCTTAATGGTGACTACTCTAATACGATACTTGTGATGGGTATTCAAGTAAAAGGTGGAGATTGTTGAGATATTTCATATGAATCCCACATCAGATAAATTCAAGAGTATAGATGGGTTAATAAGTATGGTGGAGCCTCAACCTAATAGGTTAAGCTTTTTCGGTAAGGATGTAGTCTTACATGCTTATTATGCTAGTCTACATAGGTGTGTGATGAATTGATTTGGGATGAATCGTGCAATTTCGCTATAAAAACATAGGACACGTATATGGTATAGAAAAGTCAGAGTAAATATGAGCATAACATGCATACGACAAAATTGAAAAGTCCTTGCATATACTATCTTTCCACTCTTTAGTACACCCTAGGTATAATAGAAAAGACCAGCAACTTGTTGCTATGATTCCCATACTATAACCAACCATTTTTAACATATTGGCATCACTAAAGGTAGTCAATTCCTTGAGGCACATGTAAGACCCCAACTTATTATGAATAAAATTAAATTTTCTTTATTCATTATCTTGAAATGATAAGGAGTTAATTTTATATAATGCTTTGGTTATGGGTGAAATGTGCAAATTTTGCAAAATAAGAAAGTGGTTATAAAATATTCATTTTGTCGGAAAATATTCGTTTGGTCGTGGAATATTCGTTTTGTCGGGAATATCCGTACGACGACGCATTCATTTGTGGGCCCATAATAGAATAACGGTCAGATGAAGAAAATGATAAGTTTGAGTTTTTATAAATAACGGCGTAATTGTTACCGTTAACACTGTTGGATTACCTGGTTGTTAAAATACAGTAATACGCGTGGTTGCATAGTAGCACATGATATTACACAATATTTTTGAATTATTGATTCTTACGTAAGAAGGCATTACTCAATAATTATTACAGTAATTACTGTTCAATATTTTATTTTATTGATTCAATAATTGCTGCGTTGGTATTTTATATTATTGTTGTTTTAATAATTGTCTCTGCACAATATTCCCCATTATCAGATCAATAATTCATATTATTTGAATAATATTATTAGATAACATTATTGGCAATGTCTAGAAAGTTCTGTCTAAGGAGAGGTTTGGTCACCTAATTGCGGCCGATGAGGAGAAATCCTTATTGAAAAAGCCCCTTTTCACAGGAGCGGCTTTGGTTGTCATTATTGTGATTACGTAATATTATTTGTGAATAATTATTTATTGATTTATATGATAAGGAAATATTTATTTTATGTGGCTATTAATGTTGAGGTGTTTTATCAATATTTTTGTCGGAATGGGGGTATTAAAAATCAAATCAGTGTTTTTGAGATATAGTACGTGAGTTATAATTTTTAATCTGACCGTTGGATTGTTGTGATTTTTAGATATGTTATACATATATAAGTTGAGTATATGTCCACAACTTTTGAACCGTTAAAAATGAATGTATGATTTGTTATGAATTTTAAGAGGTGACTGATTCGGAAATTATGTTATAAATGATTTTTGGTGGAAAATTCTAGAATTGAGTGGGCCCCACTTTTGGTTGGTGAGAAATGTGCTCAAATTTTATTTCAAATATGGTGGGTGGCAATAGTAGCAGGTAAAGCCATCAAAGTAAAGCAAGTCAAGTCCGCTTGCGTCTTAGCATTTTTCTATAAATAGGTGCTTGGGTTAGAATTGAAAATCACACGTAAACATAAGCTTTCTCTCTTTCTCTCTATATTATCGAGCGTATTTTGTAAGTATTTAGATACTTTGAGAGTTTCTATTTAGTACAAGTTTCATTCAGCATCACATCCGACATTTCATTCTGAAGTACTATTTCTTTGAGGTAAGGGATGTTATTTTCTTCTTAAATGATATTATTTTTTTCAATATCATTATGCTGAGATATTGTTATAAATTTTATTATGGAATTTCTACCTTTTTGTGTCGGGGTTACTATTCACGTATACGACACTATTCACCGAAAAATAAAATTTTCTCTTTTTCGTCCCAGATGACTTTTATGGTTACTATCTTTGATTGTATCCATGTTTTGATCTTTATTTTTGAATTCTACTTCACACTTGGTTATTATGGAGTATTATTGAATTTGGATAAACCAAAATACGAATCCCTAATATTTGTTCTTCTGTCTCACTAGATTCGTTCTCTAAAATGTTTTTCATCATCCTCAGTCCTTAATGGTGATACTTGATGAATATCTTTGGTCTGTAGTGCAAAGATGAATGATTACCTGATGAAAATCTTTGTCCCGTAGTACAAAGATGAACATGTGTTGAGATAAACATGACCAACTGGTGATACAAATGAATATCTTTGGCCTGTAGTGCAAAGATGAATATTTGATTGATGTTACAGGGATAAAATATTGATGATGGACTTTTAAATTCATAGATGATAGTAGATTTCATTCTCTACTTAACTTTTCTAATGAATTGTTGTTTCCGCTGCAGTTGTTGATCTAAAACTTGTTGTCGATTATATTCTATCAGATTTTTCCCTATTGAAGACTAAGGATAATTTATTGTATATTATCTTAGTCATAATATTCTTTACTGGGCTAGTTGAGCTCACCCTTTTCCTTTTTGTTCCATTTTTCTTCTCAGGAAGCGAGAACATAGCAGGAACCAGTCGGTGTATAGAACGATGGCCCTAAACAGTTGTTTTAGCAGTCCTCACTATTTTGTAAAATAGTGCATCAATAATTGTAACGAGGACTTTATTTGAGTGTGGATATTGTCTAGAAGATAATATTGTATTTAAACTCACAGTATGTGTTGTCGTATTTTGTGCGACAATTGTATTAATAAAGTTGTAGTTGTTTTCTGTACCATGTATTTGGTGACTCAGAACGGGTGATGTATACCTATTTTGGGGGCGTCACAGCACACATCAACATATGTTCTAAAATCTTTCACTTCTTTTGTATTAATGCATATGGATAATCAAAATAAATAACTATAATATTTTGTATCCCTTGGCTTAAGACTTCTTTGATGACACTGTTGTAGTATTGTAAGCATTTTGGGTTGATAAGTCTGTTAGGACAAATGCATATTTGATTTGATGATGAGATAATGTATGTTTATAACCAATAGCTTTTGTGAAATCCTTAAAATTAAAATAATGTACAAGGACTTAAAGTAGAAGATAAAACTTATTAGGTTGATCTAATGAATGAATTGAATGTATAGATTTTCGGAAATTAAATGATCGTAAAGTTGTTTAGACGATTGAAAAGCTGATTAAACAATGGTAAATCATAAAGAAGATCATATAGTCCGCTTAGAGATTGTAAATCATAATGAAGATCGTAGAGTCTGCCAAGAGATCGCAAAGTTTGAAAATCGTATAGCTTGTGGATCGTTGAGCGCAACGAATATCTTAGAGCTAATAGATTGTTGAGCTTGCAAATTGTAGATTCAGCCGAGCCAGATACTCTACGATCACCATGAAACTCTACGATTAGGAAAATTATAGAGTACATCAGTTCTGACAATGGACTGACAATGTCAAGACTCGTAGAGTGAAGATGTCAAGATAGTTGCTAAATATCTTGAGTTTTAAGAAAAAAAGATCAGATCAAAGTTTTTATAACAACTAGCTCAATGAAGTGATATCAATCCACGTGATTATCACTGTAGCAGTCTGATGTGACATATCATAGCCGAAAGAAAGCTGACACATCATTTCTAGAAGTTAATAATCAGAGATTTTATAGGATCATAGCATTAAATGAGCAACGACAACTTTACAACGGGAAAATCTCGAGGACGTTTATAAAAGGCATGAAGATTCAATCTAATAAAAACGAGAACACGATCAAGAATTTGAATTGTTACCTAAGTCTCAAAAAGCTCCACTCTCGAATCTGAATAACCCGTTCTAGTACCTAAGTCTTTCAAAATCTGAGCTAAATGTAACTTAGTAGCACCCCAAAATCTACATTCATTTCTTAGTAATAACTTAATTATTTTAAGAAGGATTTTAGTATTTTATGAAATAAAATAATATTCAATTTTCTTATAATTATTATTAGTGGTAAATGTTAAAATTGATAAAAGTTTAAAGTTATGGGTGAAATATGCAAATTTTTACTTTTTAAAAACAAGAAAAGTGGTTTATAAAATATTCATAAGAGAGTTTGTCGGAGAATATTTGTATAGGTTGGATACTTTTGTGGAATATTCTTTTTGTCGTAGAGGAATGATCGAGAAATGTGAAATTCATCGAGTTTTATTTTACATTCTTTTACTCATTTGTATTTGGGCCCATAAGACCGGAATATTCAATTTTCGTAAATGATGAAGAAAATGGGTGACAAGTTTGAGTTTTTCTGGAATTAATATTCTTTTTGTTGGAATTGGAATGCGGTTGGTAAAATAAAAAATCGGATGAAGCGTTGTTACCAATTAACGAATACGGTGGTTAAAATACAATAATACGCATTGCACAAGAGTGATTTGCGGTATTACGGTATTTTTGAATTATTGATTCTTACGTGAAGGCCTTTACTCGATAATTATTTACGATAATTCTTTATTCGATATTTTATTTTATTGATTCAATAATTCTTTGCGTTGATATTATATATTATTATTGTTTTGATAATTGTCCTTTGCACGATATTTTCTATTATCGGATCAATAATTCAAATTATTTGAATAATATTATCGAGATAACATTATTGGCAATGTCTAGAAAGTTACATCTAAGGAGAGGTTTGGTCACCTAATTGCTTTGCGCGATAAGGAGAAATCCTTATTGGAAAGCCCTCTATCTGAGGGGCTGCACGGTTGTCGATCTTGTGAGTGTAATATTATTTGTGAATAATTAATTATTGATTATTATGATAAAAAAATATTTATTGTGGATATAGATGGAGAAAATTTTTAATGTGACAACTATTGAAAATTAATATTTTATCTTTTACGATAAAATAATTCATTTAAATATATTATTTTAATAATATTAGCAGTAATATTTTACAATGAATGTGGGATATATGAGTATATGAGGAGGAAGAGTATTTTTGTGGCATTAAATATTTAACATATGTTTTGGGTGTCGGTGGACACTGATTCTTAATAGAAAATTGATTATATTTGTAAAAAAATTTCGTTTGTTGATTTGGTCAATTTACATTTGGAATTTGGAAAAATTTTCTTCTTACGCAAAGTTGTAGAGAATGGAATTTTCCATGGAAAATCATGAGTTTGAATTTTTACGATAAGCGGGCTATTTTCTATGAATTATTGAAGTTTCAGAAAATAAAATAATTTTTATTAAATTATATGGTGGGACCCACTTTGGTTGGTGTTAATAACATGTGGGCTGCTATATTTTTTCAGAATTGGCATGCTTGGATGGCTGGTCTTGGATGGTTGGTGTGTAGAAAAGAAAAATAATATTTTATTATTTTAGTCTCTTTTGGCGTTCTAGCATTTTTCTATAAATAGAAGCTTAAGTTAGAATTGAAAATCACACCAGAAACTGAAGTTTTCTCTCTATTTCTCTCTCTATATTATCAAGTGTATTCTTGTATCTTGAGTGTTGCTATATCTGATTGCAAGTTAGATTCGGCGTTATTCGATCAAAATCTCTTGCTCTTTTGAGGTAAAGGGATTTTAAGGGTTGTGATGTTTTTCATGTTTCGTAACTTTTCAGACTTTAAAAATTCTGGAAAAATTTGGAATGATAATTTGATGAGTTTTATTGATTGTGTCCAAAAATGGCGATTTTTGGATGTATAGATATGAGTTATGAATTTTATGGGAAAAGACTATTTAAAAAAGAAAACCCTTATAACTCCTTGTGGTTAACTCCAAAATTAGTAAAATTTTTATTGGGAGTACATGTATATAACATGAGTATATTCTATAAATTTTCAAATTTTTGGATAAAAGTACAATTTATGATAAATGTTTAAATATTAAATTGGTTTTTGGTCATATGAAAAATAGTAAATGACTTTTAAAAATTGAGAAAAATATATATTCAACATGGGATTATATTGTGCTAAATCCAGAAAAGAAATATTTTTGAAAGCTGATTTGGTATTTTTTCATGAAAATGTTCTAGTTATGAGTAAATGAATTAAATATGTTATATGAATGAAGAAAATTGGAAAATATGATTTTATGGCTTGAGAATCATATATATGAGGTATATCTGATTTTTGATGAGGATTTTGGTTATTGGTGATGAAATCTTATGTGTTTGGCATTTTATGATGATTAAATGCATTAATTAGTAAAGTGTAAACAATTTAAATAAATTGTTTATAAGTTTAGAAATTATTAAATATTGTTGTAATGTTAAGAATATTAAGATTTTGATATTATTAAGTGATTTATAACATTTTGATTAAGGTGTTATAAATATTGATATGGATTTTATTGTGAAATTTTATATCTCTTTTGTGTAGGGAGTTCTTATTCACGAATCGACCTTTATTCATAGAAAAATGAAATTTTCCTTTTTGTTAAAGATGACAATTATAGTTACTATCTTTGATTGAATCCATGTTTTGATAATATTATTTTATTATCATATATAACATTTTATAATTCTAGTGTTGAAATTTCTCTTTGACTTGAGTATAAAGATGGGTAAATTATTGGTATGATCGTGACTAGGGGTTCTCTTTGGCGATGGTGCAAAGTTGAATCGTTGGTGGTATGATCATGACCATTGAATATATATCTTGAATATCTTTAGCTTAAGTGCAAAGGTGAAATGATCGACATAGTTATAATTATTGTTTATATAAATTACGAAATGATTATATATTTCTTTGAGATAATAATATATTTGGCTATAGTTGCGAAATATGAGCTGTTGAGGAATATCTTTGGCTTGTAGTGCAAAGATGAATTATTGATGAATATCTTTGGCTGTAGTGCAAAGATGAATTATTGATGAATATCTTTTAGTAGTAGTCAAAGATGACATGTTGTTGAATATCTTTGGCGATGGTGCAAAGATGAACATGTGTTGAGATGAACATGACCATTTGGTGATACAAATGAATATCTTTGGGTAGTAGTGCAAAGATGAAATTATTAGTATGATTATGAACAAGAAATGTGATTTGGTGTAACCATGATCTTTGATGTTTCGGTAAAGATAGGTGATGAAAATTATCTTCGATCACTGGATGAGAAGAGAATTTAGAACTACAATTATGATTATGAGTTATTCATATGATTGTGGACGAATTGTTGATTGATGTTACTGAGGATAAAACATTGTTGGTGGATTTTTAACATGGAAGATAATAGACTTTATAGTCTATTTGACTCTTTAATGGATTGCTTTCGTTCATTTATGACTATGGTTGAAATTTTATCATCTACCATATGTTCTAAATCTACGATTTATTATTGATGGAGGCTATTGATAATTTAATTATCTTTAGTCATGATATTCTTTCTTGAGCTAGTTGTGCTCACCCTTTTGCTTTACAATTCCTTCGGGGGTAATAAAAGTGTAATTTGGGTCGGCGGGAATATGAGGGGAATAGAGCGGTGGTCATCGTTTAGTAGTTATATTTGGTGAATCTAATAGGGTGAGGAGAACCCAGCGTTGGAAGGTGTTTTGTCACTATCATACAAGATGTCTAATAACATACTGACCACGTATCATCATAAGGCGAGGATGTGCTCATCCACTTCTTTGAGTATATATCTGAGCACTACTATATAATCTTGGTGTTTGTTTGAAGTATAATTCTCAATTTGAGATAGTGGAGATAATGATAAATCAAGAGAAGACTCACCATTGGGAAGAATATGATAGTAATCTTCTCGTTTTTCTTTGGGGTCTATTAGGTTGACGAGGATAATTCTCTGGACATATGATATCTATCATAACCTAGCAGCGTGGCCTCCGTATACGAAGGTTTCTTGAGCACTTCCCAAAGATTTTAGTTTCTAAAGCAGGTCTTTGACTATACCTTTATTTAGGTGTAAGGTGTCCTTTGTGTCACATTTGATATTTGTTGTCCACGGTTGGGACATGTGTCACATTTTGTATATATTTGTATCAAACTCGAATGGGTTGGATTGAATGGACCTATATATATATTTTTGTTGTTGTACTAATTTATTAATTTTCAATGGAACCCGATGATGACGATTTAATTATTTGTAATAAAGTTGATTATGTTGTATTGTTTATAACCATGTATTTATAATTTCTCGATCAAGAATGGGTTGGATTTGAATGGACCTATTAAGATGTTTACTCATACAATTAATATTTTATTATTTAGTATTATCATTATGTTCATTTGTCTTAATAGAGTTAAATTGGTGCACGTTAGTAATTAGTAGTTGAGTTATACATCGCTCTTCGTGGGAACGATACTCTATTTGCTGTTATATTACATAAGTGATCACGTATACTTGCGTGTATTTGCTAGTAGTATTTTAGGCAAACAATCACCCTCATCCTTAGTGGATTATACCTACTCTAAGAGTAGAAGAGTGGACTAGGAGATCTTTGTGCTTCGAACCACTTAAAAATTTCATGTGTCTTCTTTACTTTTTACACTTACATTTTTTGCAAAGTCTTTTGTATTTATTTGTGACTTAACTCCACTTGTTTTCTAAATTCAGAACTGAGAATTCTTTTAAATCTTTGAAGGGGATTTACAAACTATCATTCAACTGTGGACAATTAAATTAACTTGTTTAATTTATAAGTTGGTAATACTTCTTTAAAAGAAATTTTTTTAAAGGATCTATTCAACCCCCCTTTTATATCTCTTAGTACCTTTGAGACACAAAAAATGGTATCAAAAAAGGTTCTCTTGAATGAAACTTAAAACGCTTGAGTAGATTAATAAAATAAAACAAAAGAAGTTCTGAGCTTGGTGGTAGAAACAAGCCACCTCTTTGCAAAAAGATAAATTTATTAGCTAGAAAGTTAGAATACTGGCATATATGGACGCAATCGATGAAGATCTGTTCGATGCTGTGATCAGTGGCCCATATGTCCCCACAAAGTTTGCTCCAACAACAGAATATCCAAATAAGGTCGTGGTCAAACAAAGGGCAGAATGGACGGATATGGAGAAAAAGCTCGTGTAACTAGATAAAATAAACAAGAACATTATGTTCCTGAATTCGGAGGAAGAATTGTTCGAGAATGTGGACAACTGTAAAACAACAAAGGTGGTCTAGGATGCTTTGCTGGTGATGCACGAGGGAACTGAAAAAGTTAAGGAAAACAAGCAATACCTATTGACCCAACAATATGAGATGTTCTCCCATGTTCATGGAGAGAACATAACAATAAAATATGAAAGATCCAATATTCTGTTCAACTCCCTTAGAGCATTTGAGAAGGTTTATCAAATAAAGACTTCAACATTAAATTCATGAGGGCATTACAAAGCAAGTGAGATGCAAAAACCACTACGAATAGAGAATCAAAGAATTTACACGACATGACTATGTAAAAGCTCTATGGTAATCTTCTTACCTACTAGTTTGAGCTAAAACAACGAGAAAAGAAAACATCAGAACGAAAGAAGAAAGATAAAGGAGCTGCTCTTAAAGAGTCAAAGGTAGCCTCCAAAGCTCTTGTTAAAGATGATTTTGAAATTAAAGAAGATGATGATGATGAGGAAGACATGGCTTTGTTTGCTAGAAGATTGAGGAAATTCATGAGGAAAGGGAGAAACAACAAGCCCAGGAGATACAATAACAACAACAACAGCAGTCGTGATCACACAAAAGGCCTGTGCTACAACTGTAAAAAACCAGATCACTACATTGTGGAGTGCAACAAGCCCTTGAGAGAGGAGCTTAAGAAGGACAAAAAGAAGAAAGAGTCAACCCCAAAGAAGGTTCAAAGGCTACAAGAAGTTCTAGAAGAAGGACAAAGAACTGGTTACAGAAGGGTCATGAAGTGATTTAGAAAATAACTTAAGTTCATAATCAAACGAAGACGAAAGACCCTAGATGGCAAACTTATGTCTTATGGCCATAGAAGTAGGCACCAGCCACACCACTGATAATCAAGATATTGATATTGGTGAGGTATATGACTTTAATTCTCTTAATATAAATATAGTCAGTTCATACTTACTCTATGAACCAACCAGGCAAGAAACGTAGAGTTGATTTCTACCCAACAAAATCTCAGAATCGTAGAATAGTGTAAAAACAGAGAGAGTGTGAGCCCAAGTTCTATGTCTCTATCGTCCACATGTGTCCTCAAAGAGAAGGAATCTATGCACACACACAAGTATGTATCATATAAAATGTTATAATTGTCATGAGTATGGGTGTGTTACTACACTTTGTTATTATGATGACTATCTTGCTTATTATAGAACTAAAATCAAACAAACTTGGGTCCCAAAAGGAACTAACAAACTAGGACCCAGGTACCAAAATAAAAGTTAATATTTTTTGTAGGAAAAGAGCTCCACTAATTCAATCTAGTATCTTGATAGTGGATGCTCAAGGCACATGACCGACAATACGACTCTTCTATCAAACTTCAATTAAAATGATGATCATGCAGTTGTATTTGGAGACAACTACTCTGGAAAGACTTGAGGATATAACTCAATTGGAAATGGTGTAGTATCTTTCAGCAAAGTGGCGTTCATTGAAGGCTTGAAGCATAAACTTATAAGCAGTAGTCAACTATGCGATAAAGAGCATCAAGTAATCGTCCTCAACAACCAATGATAAGTCAGAGACCTAAAATCAAACTCATTGATGATGACCCGAACTAGGGAATGTGGTGAATCTTGCAGAACTGAGCTTAACTGAATCTGCCTGCTTCTTTGCTTAAGCATCACAAGATGTTAGCTGATTGTGGCATTGAAGATTATCTCATTTAAACTTCAAAAAAATGTCAAAGATTTCCTCTAAAGATCTAGTTTCAGGCTTACCAAAGCTCAATTTTGTCAAAGAAAGACATTGTAAGGTGGAAAATAAACAAAAGTCTCATTTAAAAGCAAGGTAGTCAACTCCAATGATAGACCCCTACAACTGCTTCATATATATCTCTTTGGGCCTCTCACAAGTGTCAGTCTTAGAGGAAAGAGATACTCATTGGTGATAGTAGACAAATGTACCAGATTCATAGGGTATTCTTCCTGAGCTCTAAGGATGAGACCTACTCCCAATTGATCAAATTTTCAAGTTGGTTGACAATGGGAATGGCAAGAAGATCAAGACTATAAGGAGTGATCACGGAAGAGAATTGACTTTTCGAGGTGTATAATTTCTGTGAAGACAATGACATCCATCATAACTTCTCAACTCCAAGAACTCCATAACAAAATGGAGTAGTTGAAAGGAAGAACATAACTCTTATAGAGGCAGGAAGGACTCTTCTAGCCATAACTCATCTACCTAAATATTTATGGGATGAAGCTGTCAACATTTCATCCAATACTTAGAATATATCACTTATTCACTCTATATTTAAAAGTCTCCCTACGAGTTGTGGAGATGAAAGAAGCCCAACATAAGCTACTTTCATATTTTTGGTTATGCGTGCTACATCTTCAACAATGCCAAGAGATATCTGACCATGTTTCAACCTAAGTCAGACGAGGGAATATTTCTTGGATACTCTGAGGATAGTAAAGCCTACAAAGTGTTCAATAATAAATCTTTGAGTGTTGAAGTATCGATCCATGTCACCTTCGATGAATCTGACTTAGGAGAACTAAGAAAATTCGTGTCGTTAGACGAGATCGTAGAGCAGGATCCAGCGGTTGTAGAGAAAGAGAACCCTGCGATCATAGGTTTAGAAGTTGTAGAGCAAGACCCAACGAACGTAGTGTTGGAGAAGGAAATCTTAGAGTCCATAGTTCTCGAGATGGAAACTCTACGAATTGAAGATTCCGTTGAGCAAGAATTAGAGCTTGAAGAACTCAGATGGGAAATCATAAGAACTCATACTCCAACTGGAAATAGATGGGAACTAGATCACACTAAAGACCTGATTATTAGGGATCCCAACGCAAGAATCAGGACTAGGTTGAAAACTCAGAACAAATGTTTTTTCCTAAGCTTTCTCTCTCAGATGGAGCCTAAAATGATCGAAGAAGAATTGGAAGATTCAATGCCGGATTGAATCTACGTAAGAAGAGCTAAACTAGTTTGAATGAAGGAAATGGGTATTCAGAAACAAGATGGATGAAAATGGGGTGATTAGAAGGAACAAAAGACAATATTAGTGGCCAAGGGATATTCACATGAAAAAAGAATCAATTATGATGAGACCTTTGATCTTATTGCAAGATTGGAAACCATTAGGATGTTCCTTGCATATGCTGCCCACATGAAATTCAAAAATTTTCAACTGGATGTCAATAATGCATTTTTGAATGGAGAACTTCAAGAAGAGATTTATGTCGAACAACCTCCAGGTTTTGTCAATCCAACTTACTCTAATTTTGTTTATTAATTAGATAAGGCTTTATATGGTTTAAAACAAGCACCTAGGACATGGTATGAAACTCTAACTAATTTTCTTTATTGAAAAAGGATTTACTAAAGGTAGGGTAGATACAACCTTATTTCTTAGGAAACATAAGAATACAAAATTGTTAGTATAAACTTATGTAGATGATATTATATTTGGTTCTACTGATGAAAAGTTGTGTGAGAGATTTGCCAAGTTAATGCAGAATAAGTTCGAAATGAGTATGATGGGTGAGTTGAACTTTTTCCTTGGACTAAAAGTGAAGTAGACTGATGAAGGAATTTTCATCAACCATACCATGCCAAGTACATTAAAGACTTACTCAAGAAGTATGACATGAAATCAGCTACTTCCATGAAGACTCCAATGACATCTGTAACAAAGCTTGACAAAGATGAGCAAGGTAAAAGTATTGATATAATTCAATACATAGGTATGACCGGATCTCTTATATACTTAACTGTTAGTAGAACATATATTATTTTTGCTACTTGTATTTGTGATAGATTTTAAGCTAACCCTAAGGAATCACATTTAATAGATGTTAAAAGGATTTTCAGATATCTTAAGGGCACTTCATATTTGAGACTATGGTATCCCAAAGAGTTACCCTTTGATCTAATAGGGTATTTAGATGTAGATTTTGTAGGAAGCAAAATAGACAGATAAAACACTTGTGGTACATACCAAATGCTTAGAAATAGAATAGTCTCATGGTTCAACAAGAAGCAAAACTTAGTGTCAACTTCAACTGTAGTAGCCGAGTACATTGTTGCTGTGCTCAAATTCTATGGATGAAGAATCAGTTAGCTGACTATGGGTTTGAGTTTAAATCTAGGAACAATTACATTTTCTATTACATTTTTAAAAATTATTACAACAATATTTCACTCATAAAATATTTACACAATTAATGCATTTTAAAAATTTATTTACATAATTAGTGAATTTATTCTTCTTTAATTTAGTTGTGTGATTTACATTTTCTCTCAATAACACCTCACTCTCCCTCCACCTCATCCCCACCACTTCCTTCCTTAATACCTTCCTCTTTTTCTCTCTCCAAAACCTAATAAAGTCCACCATTCATATATACATGTAGAGGACACATATATACAGAAATTAAGAGAAGGAACATAGAAAGAAACGTACCCTATTGTTGAGTAATACTTATGGCGGTTGAAGCTCGGCATTTGAATCTCTTTCCTCCTCAATTTCTAGCCAACAAGTGCGTGTTAATTTTATTGTTTCAACGTCGATTTCGTCTTGGTTTTTTTGTCTCTCTGTGGAGTAATTTTTGTGACTGAATCAACAGAGAAATTATTAACGGCATTAATGTCAGCGCATACATGTATGGAGCTCCGACAGGATACAGAGGAGGATTGTCATCGTTGTCTAGAACCACGACGGAGACTTTTCTTCCTGTGTACGGGTCCGAAGAGATCTACCTTATTCAATTTGGGGGAAAAAATTCAAAGATTTGGCTTGTCTAAGGTGAGGAGTTTCTTCAATTTTTCTGAAGGCATGCTTTCAGGTGCATCGACATCACGAATTGGTACATCAACACCTGTAGTTTTTTCAAAGTGCAGTTGATAGTCAAACATTCATACCAAGGTAACCAATTTAGTACTATTAGGTTACCAATTTATTTTGAATGTGATGCAGTTGGTAGCCAAACCTTCATGCATTGGTTGCCAAACTTTCAGACCAATGTAACCAATTCATACTGCAGGTGTGGAGGTAGATTGGTTACCTTGGTATAAAGGTTTAGTTACCTTAGTATAAAAGTTTGGTTACCTTTTTTAAGAATGTTTGGTTATCAATATTACATTACACATCACTCTCTTATCTCTCTCTTTCCTATACAGTGTTCTTATTTTCTTTTAGACATGAAATTAGGTCTCACCGGCGAAGGGGAGGAGGAAGATGACCGACGAAGGGGAAGGGAAAGAGGAAGATGACGTTGCCAAACTTTGAATATTTAAATTTGAATTATTATTTTTAAATTTGAATTTGTTATTGTTGTTAGATCCAAGATATTTGAATTTGAATTATTAATTATGACAGTTATTTCTCCTTGATTTTAAGTTTCCTTATTATTATGAATTGAATCCTATACTAATTCCCTAAATTAAGGAATCCTAATTACACTAATATTGTAAATAAATATGGGAAAATTATTATTTTTATAATTATTTTGGTGATGCACTGATAATGTAATTACTTACTAAATGTTGTATATTATTGTAAAGGACCCTTAAATCTATTCCTATATTTTGTGATAATTAGACCGGGAAAACGGGCTGGGCCAAATTTGGGCTGGGCTAAAATGGCCCAACTTTTCTTGGGCCAGAATTGCGAGGTCCGGGTTGGGCCGGCCCGCGGGCTTCTTCCTTTTTTTCCCTTCATGCTACACAATTTGTTAATTTAAATCAAAGTAAATGAATAAAGACTATATAGCTACTTGTGAGGGTTGAACACAAGACCTCCAAGTCATTAAATAAGAGTTCAATCTAACTGAACTACAACAACTACTTGTTATAACATGTGTCTAAATAAAAGTAAAAAAAATAAAAAGATAACCGTTTAAACAAAATGTACAATCTCTAGTTTTAATTTGTTTGTCTTTTTAAATGAGTTAAATTTGAATCATAATTAAAAATATTCAATTTAAATTAAATTAAATAATATTTGTTTAACTCTAAATAATATAAAATTTTGAGATTAATAGATTTATAAAATTTCAATCCATGATAGCTGTGGCAGTTGTCATCGTCTTGTTTTTTGCAGTTTAGATATGGAAAATACAGAAAGGTCGATTTGTAAGTCACTTAATTTATATTTTTGCCAGGTATAATTAGATGATTTAGATCTGAGGTAAGTTTAGTTTCGACCAATCAAATACTTTAAATTAGAGAATAATGCAATTGAATGTAATAATAATGAAGTCTTCTTCTTGAAAGTCTTTACATTCAACAAGTTGCATCTCAATAATTGCTTTGAGTCACTGGCACATACCGCATACGGGACATCACAATTTTACCTATTAATCTCAAAATTTTATATTATTTAAAGTTAAATAAATATTATTTTAAATAATTTAATTTGAATATTTTTAATTATGATTCAAATTTAACTCATTTAAAAAGACAAATAAATTAAAACTAGAGATTGTACATTTTGTTTAAACGGTTGTCTTTTTATTTTTTTTACTTTTATTTAAACACATGTTAAACCAAGTAATGTTTGTAGTTCAGTTGGATTGAACTCTTATTTAATGACTTGGAGGTCTTGTGTTCAACCCTCACAAGTAGCATTGTTTTTGTTTTTTAAAAAAATAATTCACGGGCGGGCCGGGCCAAAATGGCCCAACTTTACATGGGCTGCTATAATAAAGCCCATAGCCCATTTTTTTGCGGGCGGGACGGGCTAGCTCATGGACCTGGGCCTCTTTGTCAGGTCTAGTGATAATAACAGTGCTATTGTTATAATTCATAATCGTGTCATGCATTTTAGGACTAAACATATAAATATTAGATACCATTTTATTAGAGATCATGTTCAAAATGGAAATATATCTTTGTATTTCACATCTATTAAAAATTAAATTGCTGATATTTTTACCAAACCTTTAGATGAATCCATATTAAATAAGCTAATTAGTGAGTTAGGAATGTTAAATCTATATATGTGATATTATGCTATGGAGAAAAATAACTTTACAGGAAGAAATCATAGAGTAAATAAGTAAAGAAAATTTCATAAAGTGTTTCGCAGAGTGGATAAGTTTGTAGAGTAGTGAGGCATCTTAGAGTTTAAGTGCTTTATAAAAAAAAGCTCTACGTTATCTATTAAATTGCTGAGCAAAAAGACATAAGTTACAATGTGTGCAAGACAAATCCAAATCAAACGAGTGAGAAAAAAAATAACTGTCCAACAGTTGTAAATGACATTTAAGATGTTACACCTTCAAAATAGGGTCCACATAATCCAATTTGGATCGTTAAAATACATACCACAATCATACGTTCTCTTATTGCAGTGTCGTAGATAATACGACAATATCCAAACCTAAATTATTACAATGTCGTATAAGATACGACAACACATATTATAAGTCAACATGATTATTGCCACACTATTTTACAATATGGTGAAGACTATTATAGTAACTATCTCGGATCATCACTCCACACCCCAGCTAGTTTCAGCTACACTTTCATTTCATGAGAAGAACAATGGAAGCAAAAGGAAAATGGTGAGCTCAAATAGCCTAATAAAGAATATCATAACTTAGGTTAATATTCTAAGTCTTCAATAGTGAAGAATAGATTATCCTTAGTCTTCAACACTGAAAAATTTGATAGAATATAATAGATAATAAGGTTTAGATCAACAATTACAGCGGAAAGTAACAAATAATTAGAAGAATAAAATAGATCATAATATTCACAATCTTCTCCAATTTAAAAGTTCACCATCAATATTTTATCCCTGTAACACTAATCAATAGTTCCTGATCATAATCATGTAAATCAATAATTCATTTTTGCATTACGAGACAAAGATATTCAATTGTAACACCAATAATCGTGATCATACTAATCAACAGTCAATCTTTGCACTACGGGCCAAGGAGAACTTTTCACCACGTGTCCTTGCCATACAGACCAAAGACACTCATTAATCATATTACCTTTGCATTCAGGCCAAAGATATTCACAATAACTTGATTTTAATAACACTGATATAAATGATGAACGAAAATTGTAAGAATAATAAGATAAAAGAATAAATATTCGAGATTTGACATTTAATTTGTTGAGGGTCCAATAATGTCCAAATTATCAACATGATGACCAAAATGTGGAGTCAAAATCAAGAATGATATTCAAGATTTATATTTCAAAGATAACAATTTAAAATTTAATACGAAGGTTCATGTAAATAAAAAGTTCAATTTAAATGATATTAGATGAAACACAAATCTCAAAGGAACTTCTAATCATTTCAGGAATTATATAAGCAATACTTACCATAGTAAGTTTAGATTTAGGAGTGTGAAAGAAAATGATATCCCTTACCTCAATTAAAAAGTGATTGGATGCTGCTTTCTATGAAGTTTATCAACCTAAATATATATAATTTAATTAGTAACTGTCACATGTGGTGTACACTAACTCGTATATTATGAAATTATCAAAAGTGACTATATAGTATGTGACGCCCCCAAAATAGGTATACATCACCCATCTTGAGTCGCCAAATACATGGCACAAAAATACAAATACAACTTAATAATACAGCTGTCGTGTAAAATACGACAAAACATAAATTAAGAGTTTTAATAAGAATATTGTCATCTAGACAATATCCACACTCAAAGGAGTCCTTAATACATTTATTGTCACACTAATTAACATAATAGTGAGGACTACTAATACTATCATTTGGATCGTCACTTCGTTCACTGACTAGTCCCGGCTACGTTCTCATTTCCTGAAGAGAACAGTGAAAGAAAGGGTGAGCTCAACTAGCCAAGTAAGAAATATTATGACTAAGATAATATAGAATAAATTATCATTAGTCTTCAACAATGTTAAACTGATAAAATATAATAAACATCAAGTTTAACTGCAGCGGAACAAGCAATCCATTAAAAGAGTCAAGTAGAGAATAAAATCTACTATCTTTTATGATTTAAAAAGCTTTTTCATCACTTTTATCATTTGGGACTCAAACTTAATAAATAATCCACATCATCTCTACTTTCACGACCAAGGATATTCATTAGTATCACAACCACAAATTATCCATGCACTACGGGCCGAGGATATTCGTGTATTCATCAATGGTCATGATCATGCCAACAAGCTCGTCCATCAATGCACTACGGGCCAATAAGGACTTTTACCACATCATTTGTAACATTACTGGCCATGATTATACCGATTTATCCTCGGTCATAATCATTCCAAGTCCATCTATGCCTTCTGGTGCCATAGATGACTTTCAACATAATATAAACATGAGGATGATGACAATGATATAAGAATTCAATAAAACAAGTTCAAGAATTAATTTATCAAGGAACTAATAACGTCCAAATTGTCAACATAATACTTCTTTGTAGAGTAAAATTCAAGAATGCTCAGAAGAATATTTCCATGAAAAGATACTGGATGAAGCTCAAATATCAAGGATATTCCACTAATTTCACGGAGTATAAAAGCCAAAACTTTAACCAACTAAGTATAATAAAGAATGGAATAACAAAAGAAATCACAAGGCATGCGATAGAATCGCATGCATGAGTTATTCCAAATGTAATAATAAATAACGAGAACTAGGTCAAAGTGAAATTGCAAGACAAATGAGGATATTCAGCAGTAATAATAAAGAATGAAATAACAACGAAATCACCATGCATGCGATAGACCGTAATCGCACGCATGAGTTATTCCAATAGGATAATAATCAATGGAACTGGTCAGCGTAATATATGACAAACATGATATTCAATGAGAATAATAAAGAATGAAATAACAACAAAATCACCATCCATGCGATAGATCGCACATACAAAGTTATTCCAACGAATAATAATTAATGGAACCGGTCGAGTCGTAATAACACCTGACGAGGATGTTCCAACAGAATAATAAAGAATGGAATAATGAAAAATTTCACCATGTATGCGATTCTTATGTAGGCAAAGTTATTCCAACATAATGATAAAGAATGGAAAAATAGAAGTTCTCTTCATGAATACGAAAAAAATAATACCCCTTACCTTATAAAAAAGAGTACTCCGACGGTAGGGCGGAGATTCACTTGAAGAAAACTTGCACTACACTCAAAGCTTCTTAAAACTCTAAAGAAATACGCTCAAGATTATAGAAGAAGAATTCTCTGAACTTCTGGTGTGATTTCAATTCTAACTAAGCATCCTATTTATAGGAAAATAGAAATGATACTATGCAATAAAATATAATATATATATATATATATATATATTTTATTTAAAATCTAATAAAACAATTAACTTTATAAAAGTATTCTTTTTTATATAAAAAGATTTTACTATACAAACACTATGCATGTACTATGCAAACACTATGCATAATAAAATATATTATATTCTAATTATTGTCTAATAAAATAAATAACTTTATAAAAGTATTACATTTTTTATATATAAAGATTTTACTATACAAAACACTATGCACGCAGTACTTTATCAAACACTATGTATAATAAAATATAATATATTCTAATTATTGTATAATAAAATAAATAACTTTATAAAAGTATTCTATTTTATATAAAAAACTTTTCTATTTTATTACATTAATAATACTAATAAAACAAAATTTATATATATATATATATATATATATATATATAAACTTCCGTGATTTCATAAAAAGACACCTCAATATATTTAACAACATTTATCATCATTATTATAATTTACAATATTAATCGACTAGGTTGTTCCTAGGAAAGAGGGGGCTTTCCAATAAGGATTTCTCCCTATTAGCGCGCAATTAGGTGACCAAACCTCTCCTTGGCAGAAGTTCTAGACATCGTTAATGTTGCAAATAATAATATTAATAACTTTGTCGTCTCAATTATTGATTTAATAATATATAAAATATCGACAATAATTGAATCAAATAACGTGAGATACTATACAACAATTACTGTAGCAATAATTGAACAAAACTGAGTGACTTCTCACGTAAGCATCAATAATCAATATCGTGTGCTACTATTCAACCATGCGTATTACTGTACTTTTACTACTGAGTAGTTCAACAGTTTTAACGGTAAAACTTCCGCCGTTATTTTTATAAAAATATTTTTGTCGTTTTCTCAATCCGATAATAATTTTGTTGTGGGGTCCACCAATGATTGTACCGTCGTACGAATATTCCCCGACTAATCGAATATTATATAACAACTTGTCTACTTTGCAAAATTTATAAATACTACCAACAACTATAATATTATCTCAAATCCACACCATAATATAAAAAAAATATTTCGAGAAAATTAAATCTTTATTCGTAAAATTTGGGGTTTTATAATCTCCCCTCCTTATGAAATTTTGCCCTCGAAATTTACGTACGTACCTGGTATACCGAAGATGTGAGGATACCTTAACTTCACTTCAGATTCTAACTCTTGAGGTATAACCCTTGAGTGTTGAAAACGATCCTTCTTATTCAAGATTTTAACACGTATCTCCTTATACATTAAATCTTCTGCTATCTCGTCTAGTTTTAATTCAATAATGTGGTTCGAGTCGTCCACATATTTACGTAATATCGATACGTGAAAAACGTTACGAACACGCGACATACTTGGCGGTAAAACGAGTCTATGGGCCAATAAAATCGAGGGTTGAGATAACGCCTTCTTGAACCTTCTTCTTCACATTCATCAGCTCTAGGTGTGTAGTTTGAGCGGTTTAACTTTATCGATTAAAGTCGATCCTACTCGTATATTTGATATCACCACGTGGGTCCTTAGAGTCTTTAACTCTATCTTCATCCTTTGTAAGTTATACGAAATGGGTCTTTGTGTTAACAACATCGCACTCGTAAACGCATACGATCTTCTACTCAACGCGTCAGCTACCACGTTCTCTTTTCCACAATGATATTGAATGATATGATAGTAATGTTCAACAGCTCGAGGCAACGTCTTTGGCGCATTATACGTTCATTTTGGTTGAAAAAATATTTAAGTGTTGAAGAAATAGGTTTTGTACTGGGGTCAATACAAAATTCGATTTCACGCTCTGGGGTAGGTCAAGAAGTCTTCAAGAATACGTCAAGAAAATTATTAACGATAGAAATATCATTCAAAACTGTGACCCTCATCCAAGACTTGGATAACACGTCACATTGATACCTATCAACTTGCCACCGTTATTCATGACGTCCCCTACGAAAAGTCTGGCTTCGGTGCATTCCATATAAGGAAGTCAACAACGAAAGGGTCGGGGCTCTTTACTTATGGCTTGATATAACAGTGATTGACTTTAGTGGTTTGGTTCCTTGAATTTGCATAAAAAGTTGGTTAAGAATATGAAAGATAACAACCTTACGAAAAGCATGATGAGTAGTTAACCAATCGATTCCTAAAATCACATCAAAGGCAAATATTTTCAAAGAGATAAGATCGACAGGTAACGTGAAAGTGTCGATTTGAATTAAACAAGATTTATAAGCGATTGGATGTGTGAAGGTTTCTACTAACGAAGTTTCAACCAATAAGTCAAAGTCTAACTTCTTTGGGGTCAAATTTAAATGTTGAGCTCAAGCAAGAGAGATAAAAGAATGGGTAGAACCGATATCTAATAAGGTATAGACTTCGCAAGAATTTATGATTAACTTACCCGTAATAACCTTGTTCGGGTTCCTCAATAAACGCTCTCATTTAAACTACCGACTTTGTCTTGTCTGGGACGGCCTTAGATGCCTCCATCCCAGCTGGACTTGACTTTGGTGCACGACAAAATCGGGCTAGGTGACCTTCTCTTCCATAATTGTAACACATTTTGGACTGCTGCACACAGTTTGGACTGATATGTCTTTCCCCTCCGCATTTGAAGCATATGATAGGTGGTCGTTCTCCTTCCTTAACAACTGGTACTGATGCTGACGTCTTTCCATCATTGTTGAATCTCCTCTTCTTGAAATGTCCATTCTTATTGTTTTGGCCATGATTACCACCAAAGTGGTTACCATTTCTGGCATGTTGATTCCCTCCACGCTTATTGTCACCGCTTTGATGACTGCTATCACTGGTATTATCATTTTGCTGGCTGCTCTCTTTTGGTTGGGTTGACTCATTATCGTGCTCCAATAACTGAGCCCTATTAACAATATTTGAATACAAACACAATTTATGAGAGATAAGATATTGACGTATCTCGGGTTTCAAACCTCTTAGAAACATTTGCATCATTCTCTCCTCATTATTAACCAAATGGCACGTAATCCGAGACAACTCTGCAAACTTGGCTTCGTACTGTGACACGGTCATGTTGTTTTGCTCCAGCTTGATGAACTCTACCTTTTTCATGTAACGAATACTTTTGGGAAAGTACTTGTCGCTGAACAATTCTTGGAACTTCTCCCAAGTTAACTTCAGTGCGGCAGGTTGAGTACGCTTTACAGATTCCCACCAAGAATGCCGCCTCTGCTCGCAACATGAAGGTGGCAAAGGGAACCTTTTGCTCCTCGGAGCATCCCAAGACATCAAATATCTTGCAGATCTGCTTTATCCATGTCTCCGCCTTAAGTGATTTTGGCTCTCCAAAAAACTCTGGTGGTCCCTGTTCCTTGAACTGCTTAGCGGTGACCGTCCGAGAGTTGACAGTGTTTCCACCTGTATTTTGGACAGGAGCCGATCTTTCCTGTTGTTGCATGAATTGCATAAAGCCTCTTAATATTCCATTGTTCATCATTTGGTCAGTGTTGTTGTTTGCATGAGGATTGTCGCCTTCTTGATGCACATTATCCTGATTATTGATCTGTGGAGACTCAACGGTCTCCTGCGCTCCATTGATGTTCTCAATATTCTCGGATGTTGTTTTCAAATACTATCACAAAACAAGGGTTAATTAACATATTACATATTATCCCTATACTCTGTCCGACCAATTAAATACCAAATAAACTTAGGTAGGTCATACAAGCGAAAGAATTCCCCGTCTCTCCTCCTAGTTCTTGTCTCACATCTCACTAGGATCATATCCTAAGCTCGATACTAACCTGTGGACGCCCCAAAATAGGTATATATCACCCATCTTGAGTTGCCAAATACATGGTACAAAAATATAAATACAACTTAATAATACAGCTGTCGTGTAAAATACGACAAAACATAAATTGAGAGTTTTAATAAGAATATTGTCATCTAGACAATATCCACACTCAAAGGAGTCCTTAATACATTTATTGTCACACTATTTAATAGAATAATGAGGACTACTAATACTATCATCTAGACCGTCACTACGTTCGCTGACTAGTCCCGGCTATGTTCTCATTTCCTGAAGAGAACAGTGAAAGAAAGGGTGAGTTCAACTAGACCAATAAGAAATATTATGACTAAGATAATGTAGAATAAATTATCATTAGTCTTCAACAATGTTAAACTGATAAAATATAACAAACATCAAGTTTAACTTCAGCGGAATAAGCAATCCATTAAAAGAGTCAAGTAGGGAATAAAATCTATTATCTTTTATGATTTAAAAAGGTTTTTCATCACTTTTATTGCTAGGACTCAGCTTAATAAATAATCCACATCATCCCTGCACTACGGCCAAAGATATTCATTAGTATCACAACCACAAATTATCCATGCACTACGGGCCAAGGATATTTGTGTATTCATCAATAGTCATGATCATGCCAACAACTGTCCATCAATGCACTACGGGCCAATGAGGACTTTTACCACATCATTTGTAACATTACGGTCATGATTATACCGATTAATCCCTGGTCATAATCATACCAAGTCCATCTATGCACTACAGGCCACAGATGACTTTCAACATAATATAAACATGAGGATGATGACAATGATATAAGAATTCAATAAAACAAGTTCAAGAATTAATTTATCCAGGAACTAATAACGTCCAAATTGTCAATATGATACTTCTTTGTAGAGTAAAATTCAAGAATGCTCAGAAGAATATTTCCATGAAAAGATACTGGATGAAGCGCAAATATCAAGGATATTTCACTAATTTTATGGAGTATAAAAGACAAAACTTTAACCAACTAAGTATAATAAAGAATGGAATAACAAAAGAAATCACAAGGCATGCGATAGACCGCACAGACAGGTTATTCCAACAGAATAATAAATAACGGAACTGGTCAAAGCGAAATTACACCGATGAGGATATTCCAAGTAATAATAAAGAATGGAATAACAACAGAAATCACCATGCATGCGATAGACCGCACAGACAGGTTATTCCAATAGGATAATAATTAATGGAACCAGGTCAGGCGTAATACACACTGACAGGATATTCCAACAGAATAATAAAGAATGGAATAACAATAGAAATCACCATGCATGCGATAGACCGCACAGACAGGTTATTCCGACAAAATAATAATTAATGGAACCGACATTATGTTCCAACAGAATAATAAAGAATGAAATAACAGAAGAATTTCACCATATATGCGGTACTTCGCATAGACAGATTATTCCAACATAATGATAAAGAATGGAATAACAGAAGTTCTCTTCATGAATACGAAAGAAATAATACCCCTAACCTTATAAAGAAGAGTACTCCGACGGGTAGGGCGGGGATATACTTGAAGAAAACTTGCACTACGCTCAAAGCTTCTTAAAACTCTAAAGAAATACGCTCAAGATTATAGAAGAAGAATTCTCTGAACTTCTGGTGTGATTTCAATTCTAACTAAGCATCCTATTTATAGAAAAATAGAAAGGATAATATGCAATAAAATAATATATATATATATATATATATATATTTATATATTTTATTTAAAATCTAATAAAACAATTAACTTTATAAAAGTATTACATTTTATATAAAAAGATTTTACTATACAAACACTATGCATGTACTATGCAAACACTATGCATAATAAAATATATTATATTCTAATTATTGTCTAATAAAACAAATAACTTTATAAAAGTATTACATTTTATATAAAAAGCTTTTCCATTTTATTACATTAATAATACAAATAAAACAAAATTTATATATATAATATATATATATATATATATATATATATATAAACTTCTGTGACTTCATAAAAAGACACCTCAATATATTTAATATCATTTATCATTATTATTATAATTCACAATATTAATCGACCAGGTCGTTCCCTGGAAAGAGGGGGCTTTCTAATAAAGATTTCTCCCTATTGGCGCGTAATTAGGTGACCAAACTTCTCCTTGGCAGAACTTCTAGACATCATTAATATTGAAAATAATAATATTAATAACTTCGTCGTCTCAATTATTGATTTAATAATATATAAAATATCGACAATAATTGAATCAAATAACGTGAGATACTATACAGTAATTACTGTAGCAATAATTGAACAAAACTGAGTGACTTCTCATGTAAGCCTCAATAATCAATATTATGTGCTACTATGCAACCACACGTATTACTGTACTTTTACTATCGAGTAGTTCAATAGTTTTAACGGTAAAACTTCCGCCGTTATTTTTATAAAAATATTTTTTTCGTTTTCTCAATCCGACAATAATTCCGTTGTAGGGTCCCAATGATTGTACCGTCGTATGGATATTCCCCGACCAATCGAATATTATATAACAACTTGCATACTTTGCAAAATTTATAAATACTACCCACAACTATAACATTATCTCAAATCCACACCATAATATAAAAAAAATATTTCGAGAAAATTAAATCTTTATTCGTAAAATTTGGGGTTTTACATAGTATAAATTTGTGTAATGTACAGAATAAACTTTCAAAAAAATATTTCAAAATAAATTTTCCAATGGAAGTTTTTTCAAAATAACTCTTGTGAAGGAAGAATTAAACACCGTGTGATGTGTGTGAGTGCTTGATCAACTTTTATAGAAAGACTTAGTTGAAAAATACTTATACTCTTACTAATCTTTACAAATACTCAAGATAGCCTATCACACTTAGAGAGAACTTACACTAAGAAATTTTTAGAGAGTGGAAGGAAGTATGAGCAAGAAAGTTATGAATTTACTTATGTTAAGTATGACGCCCCCAAAATAGGTATACATCACCCATCTTGGGTCTCCAGATATAAGTTACATAAATTCAAATACAACTTAATTATACAACAGTCGTGTAAAATACGACAAAACATAGCTGATAGTTTAAACAAGAATATTGTCATATAGACTCAATGGAGTCCTCATTACAATTATTATCACATTATTCTATAGAATACTGAGGACTATTAAAGCCATTTATCCTGGACCATCACTCCATTCCCCGACTCGTCCCAACTATATTCTCATTTCCTGAAGAGAACAATGAAAGAAAGGGTGAGCTCAACTAGCCCAGTAAGAAATATTATGACTAAGATAATGCAGAATAAATTATCCTTAGCCTTCAAAAGTATAACAACTGATAGAATACAATAGACAACAAGTTTAACTGCAACAACTGGAGCGAAAATAAATAATCCATTAGAAGGGTCAAGTAGAGCATAAAATCTACTATCTTCTATAATTTAAAAAGTTTTTCATCAACTTTATCACTGAGACTCAACTTAATAAATAAAATCAAATCATCCTTGCACCACGGCAAAGGATATTCGTGTAATCATCAATGGTCATGATTATACCGAATAATCCCTGGTCATAATCATACCAACAACTGTCCATCAATGAACTACAGGCCAATGAGGACTTTTACCACATCATTCGGCACATTACGGTCATGATTATACCGAATAATCCCTAGTCATAATCATACCAAGTCCATCTATGCACGTAAGCCAAAGATGACTTTAATCACAATATAAGCATGAGGATGATGACAATGACATAATAATTCAATAAAACAAGTTCAAGGATAAATTTTAAAGATTTATAATTTAATTTATCCAGAAATCAATAACGTCCAAATTGTCAACATGAAAGCGCTTTGTAGAGTAAAATTCAATAATATAAATTCATACCAAAAATAATTTGGAAAGAAAAGAAATATATTTTTTGGTGAATAGTACCCATGAATAATACTTCGGGAATAGTACCCCGTGAATAGTACCCCGACACAAAAAGTGTCCCGAATACCCGAGTGAATGATACTAGAGTGAATAGTAACCCATGAATAGTAACTCATAAATAGTACTCCAACACAAAAAGTACCCCGAATACCCGAGTGAATAATACTAGAGTGAATAGTAATCGGGTGAATAGTAACTCGTGAATAGTAACTTGTAAAAAAAATACAAAAGAAAATGATATTCCATTATGAGTACAAAAGAAATGATATCTCAGACGAGTATAATAGAATATACGAAACTGCAAATGGATTTTTACCCGCCATGCGGTAATCCACGTAAACAGATCATTTCCATAATTTAACAAAGAATGAATACGAAGGATCATTCACCATGCATGCGGTAATCCACATAGACAGGTTAGTCTAACAGAATAATAAAGAATGGAATAACAGAAGAATTCACCATGCTTGCTATAGACCGCACAGACAAGTTATTCCCAACAGAATAATAAAGAATGGAACCAAGTCATGCGTAATCCTTGCAGCATGGATATTCCAATGAATAATAAAGAATGGAACCAGTCATGCATAATTCGCAGATGCATGGATATTCCAATGTAATAATAAAGAATGGAATAATAATGAATTCACCGGGCATGCGATAGGCACAGCAGCATGAAAGTTATTCCAACAGAATAATAAAGAATGGAATAATGAGAAGAATTTCACCATGTATGCGGTACTTTGCATGGCAGGTTATTCCAACATAATAATAAAGAATCAAATAACAACCCTTACGAGTATTGAAAGAAAATAACTCTCTTCATGAATACGAAAGAATAATACCCCTTACTTCAGAAGAAAACTGGATACTGGAATAGTGAGGTAGCAGACTTCTCTTCTGCTTTCTCTCTATAATTTCTCTATAATAATTACTCTTGTGAGACTTAGTGAATTGGTGAGAAATGAAGGAAGAATGAGCTTCTATTTATAGGAAAATATAGTTTCGATAATTGCACGTTTTGGGGCTCGAAATATTACAGTATAATACATTCATCTTTTCCTTCATTTTTAATTTAGTCCTGCAAGTATTATCAAACTTGCACCACCTCCCCTAATAGTAAATCAAGTGAATCAATAGTAAATCATGTGAATCAATAGTTTTAGACATGTGAAAATACGAATTACAGTATAGTACCTCCATCTATACCTCCATTTTAACTTAGTCATGCAAGTATTATCAATCTTGCACCAACTCCCCTAATAGTAAATGAATGTGAATTAATAGTACACACATGTGAACAAATAGTTATAAGCATGTGAATCAATAACAATTAATTGCTCATTTATCTGGTTAATTACCTGATTGGTCAATATAACCTCCAGACATCAATTATTATCGAAATAAATGTCAATTTTTACTAACACTAATAATTCCAACACAATGGAACTATCAATTTCATCTTTAATCAACACGAACTTATTCATCATTAATATTATAATTCACAATATTTAACAACAAGTTTGTTCCTAGGAAAAAGGGGGCTTTCCAATAAGGATTTCTCCCTATTGGCGGGCAATTAGGTGACCAAACCTCTCCTTGACAGAACTTCTAGACATTTTCAATATTGCAAATAATAATATGAATAACTTTGTCGTCTCAATTATTGATTTAATAATATAACATATTATACAGATGATATTGTGACAACAATTGAATCAATAATATGAGAGATATGATACAACAATTACTGTAGCAATAATTGAGTATAACTGAGTGACTTTTTATGTAAGCATCAATAATCAATACTGTGTGCTACTATGCAACCACGGCTATTACTGTACTTTTAGTACCGGGTAGTTCAATAGTTTTAACGGTAACACTTTCGTCGTTATTTTTATAAAAAGATAATTCAGTCATTTTTTAACTACAATACTTCCGTTGTGGGGTCCACCAATGATTGTGCCGTCGTATGAATATTCCCCGACAAAAAGTGTGAGACCCCAGATTTTATAAATAAAGATTTAAATTTCTCGAAATATTTTTTTTGAAAATTATGGTGTGGATTCGATATAATATTATAGTTGTGGGTAATATTTACAAATTTTACAAAGTAAGCAAGTGGTTATATAATATTCAATTGGTGTCGGGAATATTAAATGCGAATACACAATCATTGGTGGACCCCACAATGGAAGTATTGTCGTAGTTAGAAAATGACGTAATTATCATTTTATAAAAATAAATAAATGAAAAGTGTTACCGTTAAAACTGTTGAACTACCCGGTAGTAAAAGTACAAAGAATAATGTCTGGCGTGGTTGCATAGTAGCACACGATATTGGTTATTGATGCTTATATGAGAAGTCACTCAATTATACTCAATTATTGCTACAAGAAATTGCATCATCATATCTCTCATATTATTGATTCGATTATTGTCACAAGATTATCAATCAGATAATATGATATATTATTAAATCAATAATTGAGATGACAAAGTTATTCATATTATTAAATTGCAATATTTACAATGTCTAGAAGTTCTGTCAAGGAGAGGTTTGGTCATCTAATTGCGCGCCAATATGGAGAAATCCTTATCGGAAATACCCCTCTTTCCTGGGAACAACCTGTTTGTTAAATTTTGTGAGTTATAATATTAATGATTAATAAGTTCGTGTTGATTAAAGATGAATTTGATAGTTCCATTGTGTTGGGATTATTAGTGTTAGTGGAAATCGACATCTATTCCGATGATAATTGATGTTTGGGGGTTATATTGATAAATCGGGTAATTAATCGGATAAATGAGCAATTAATTGCTACTAATTCACATGCTTATATAACTATTTGTTCACATGTGTGTAATATTGAATCAGATTCTTGTACTATTAGGGGAGTTGGTGCAAGATTGATCATATTCATGAGTTAGAAGAGCAGGCTGAAGAACGGCAGGCGATCGTGGAGCAAAGAGATGTAACAATTCAAAATTGTGTTACCCGATGTGCGATGCTTGAACATAAGCACTCTTTGGCAGAGTATAAGATATTAGAGCTGGAATCTGAGAATGCTATGATCAAAGTTCTGATGAAAGAAGAAACAACTAAACGAAGGAGAATAGATGATGCATGGGTAGAAGTCGCACGACGCGTAGATATTGTAGAAAAAGACGTTCGATCCAATAAGGCCAAAATAGATAAAATGGATTTTGCTTTTTGGACACAATTGGGAGAATCCAACATCAAATTCGGAATTACCCTGTGTAGAGCAGTCAACCCCAATTCGATATGGATCGGAGAGTAATGATTTAAATCATGGATCAGGAATGTGACGAAGCAATTAAGGGTGGAATGTACCCTATAACAAAGTCAAATCTGGTAGTTTAAGTGAGAGCGTTTGTCGAGAAACCCAAACAAAGTTATTACGGTTAAGTTAATTATAAACTCATGCGAAGTCTATACCTTATTCGATACCAGTTCTACCCACTCTTTTATTTCTCCTACTTGCGCTCAATGTTTAAATTTAACTTCAGAGAAATTAGACTTTGATTTATCTTTTAAAACTCTGTTGGGAGAAACCTTCGTTACCTCCACTATTTATAAATCTTGTTTGATTTAAATCGACACTTTCACGTTACCTGTCGATCTTATCTCTTTGAAAAATACTTGCCTTTGATGTGATTTTAGGAATCGATTGGTTAACTACTCATCAAGATTTTTGTAAGGTTGTTAGCATTCATATTCATAACCAACCTATTATGCGAATTCAAGCAACCAAACCACTAAAGTCAATCATTGTCATATCAAGCCATAAGTAAAGAGCCCCGAGCCTTTCGCTGGTGACTTCCAAGTCTTGGAATGCACCGAAGCTAGACATTTCGTAGGCGACGCTGTGAATGACGATGGCAAGTTGATAGATATCAATGTGATGTGCTATCCAAGTCTTGGATGAGAATCACAGTTTTGAATGATATTTCTATTGTTAATAAATTTCCTGACGTATTCTTGAAGAACTTCTTAGCTTACCCCTAGAGCGTGAAATCGAATTTTGTATTGACCCCAGTACAAAAACCATTTCTAAAACCCTTAAATATTTCTTTAACCAAAACGAACGTATAATGCACTAAAGACGTTGGCTCGAGCTATTGAAGATTACGACCATACCATTTAATATCATCGTGGAAGAGCGAACGTGGTAGCTGACGCGTTGAGTAGAAGATTGTATGCGTTTACGAGTGCGATGTTGTTAACGTATAACTTACAAATGATGAAGATAGAGTTAAAGACTCTAGGGACCCACGTGAAGATAATGAATATACGAGTAGAATCGACTTTAATCAATAAAGTTAAAGCTGCTCAAGCTACACACCCGAATCTAATGAATGTGAAGAAGAAGGTCAAAAGGGCATTATTCTAGAAGCAAGAATCGACGAAGAGAGGAAATCTCAACCCTCGATTTAATTGGCCCATTTGAAATCCTCGATCGAGTAGGAACTGTGGCCTATAGACTCATTTTACCGCCAAGTATGTCGCGTGTTCATAACATTTTTCACGTATCGATGTTATGTAAATATGTGGACAACCCGAACCACATTATTGAATTAGAACTAGACAAGATAGCAGAAGATTTAACGTATGATGAGATACGTGTTAAAATCTTGGATAAGAAGGATTATATTCGACACTCAAAGGTTATACCTCAAGAGTTGGAATATAAAATAAAGTCAAGGTATCCTCACCTCTTCGTCATACCAGGTACGTACGTAAATTTCAAGGGCGAAATTTCATAAGGAGGGGAGATTGTGAGACCCCAGATTTTATGAATAAAGATTTAAATTTCTCGAAATATTTTTTTTGAATATTATGGTGTGGATTCGATATAATGTTATAGTTGTGGGTAATATTTATAAATTTTGCAAAGTAAGCAAGTGGTTATATAATATTCGATTGGTCGGGAAATATTCGTTTTAACAGGGAATATTCGTACGACGGCACAATAATTGGTGGACCCCACAACAGAAGTATTATCGTAGTTAGAAAAAATGACAGAATTATCATTTTATAAAAATAACGGCAAAAGTGTTACCGTTAAAACTGTTGAACTACCCGGTAGTAAAAGTACGATGAATACGCATGGTTGCATAGTAGACACACCAGTATTGGTTATTGATGCTTACATGAGAAGTCACTCAGTTATACTCAATTATTGCTATAGTAATTGTTGCATCATATCTCTCATATTATTGATTCGATTATTGTCATAGTATCATCTGTATAATATGTTATATTATTAAATCAATAATTGAGATGACAAAGTTATTCATATTATTAAATTGCAATATTTACAATGTCTAGAAGTTCTGTCAATGAGAGATTTGGTCATCTAATTGCGTGCCAATAAGGAGAAATCCTTACCAGAAAGCCCCCTCTTTCCTGGGAACGACCTGGTTGTTAAATATTGTGAGTTATAATATTAATGATGAATAAGTTCGTGTTGATTAAAGATGAATTTGATAGTTCCATTGTGTTGGGATTATTAGTGTTAGTGGAAATCGACATCTATTCCGATGATAATTGATGTATGGGGGTTATATTGATAAATCGGGTAATTAATCGAATAAATGAGCAATTAATTGCTACTAATTCACATGCTTATATAACTATTTGTTCACATGTGTGTACTATTGAATCACATTCACTTACTATTAGGGGAGATGGAGGTATTATACTATAATTCATAATTTCACATGATTATAACTATTGATTCACATGATTGAACTATTGATTCACATTATTTACTATTTGGGGAGGCGGTGCAAGTTTGATAATACTTACAGGACTAAATTAAAAATGAAAGAAAGTTGGAGGTATTGTACTGTAATATTTCGAGCCCCAAAACGTGCAATTATCGAAACTATATTTTCCTATAAATAGAAGCTCATTCTTCCTTCAATTCTCACAATTTCACTAAAGCTTTAGAGCAATTATTATAGAGAGATATTATAGAGAGAAAGAAGAAGAGAAGTCTGCTACCTCACTATTCCAATATCCAGTTTCTTCTAAGGTAAGGGGTATTATTTCTTTCGTATTCATGAAGAGAGCTTCTGTTATTCCATTCTTTATTATTATGTTGGAATAACCTGTCTATGCGAAGTACAACATACATGGTGAAATTCTTCTGTTATTCCATTCTTTATTATTATGTTGGAATAACCTGTCTATGCAAAGTACCAAATACATGGTGAAATTCTTCTGTTATTCCATTCTTTATTATTCTATTGGAATATCCTGTTTATGGGGATTACGCTAGACCTGGTTCCATTCTTTATTATTCTGTTGTAATAACTTGTCTGTGCTGTCTATCGCATGCATGGTGAATTCTGTTGTTATTCCATTCTTTATTATTCTGTTAGAATATCCTGTCTGTGCGGTTTATGCATGACCTGGTTCCATTCTTTATTATTCTATTGGAATATCCTATCTGTGCGGTTTATGCATAACCTGGTTTCATTCTTTATTATTCTATTGGAATATCCTATCTGTGCGGTTTACGCATGACCTGGTTCCATTCTTTATTATTCTATTGGAATATCCTGTCTGTGCAGTTTACGCATGACTTGGTTCCATTCTTTATTATTTCATTGAGAATAACTTTCATGCATACGGCCTATCGCATGCATGGTGAATTCTTCTGTTATTCCATTCTTTATTATTCTGTTGGAATAACATGTCTATGTGGATTACCACATTCATGGTGAATGATCCTTTGTATTCATTCTTTATTAAATTATGGAAATGATCTGTTTACGTGGATTACCGCATGACGGGCGAAAATCCATTTGCAGTTTTATATATTCTATTTTACTCAGTTAGTTAAATTTTTGGCTTCTATACTCCATGAAATTAGTAGGATTTCCTGGATATTTGCGCTTCATCCAGTATCTATTCCGATGATAATTGATGTATGGGGGTTATATTGATAAATCGGGTAATTAATCGGATAAATGAGCAATTAATTGCTACTAATTCACATGCTTATATAACTATTTGTTCACATGTGTGTACTATTGAATCACATTCACTTACTATTAGGGGAGATGGAGGTACTATACTATAATTCATAATTTCACATGATTATAACTATTGATTCACATTATTTACTATTTGGGGGAGGCGGTGCAAGTTTGATAATACTTACAGGACTAAATTAAAAATGAAAAGAAAAGTTGGAGGTATTGTACTGTAATATTTTGAGCCCCAAAACGTGCAATTATTGAAACTATATTTTCCTATAAATAGAAGCTCATTCTTCCTTCATTTCTCACCATTTCACTAAAGCTTTAGAGCAATTATTATAGAGAGATATTATAGAGAGAAAGAAGAAGAGAAATCTGCTACCTCACTATTCCAATATCCAGTTTCTTCTAAGGTAAGGGGTATTATTTCTTTCGTATTCATGAAGATAGCTTCTGTTATTCCATTCTTTATTATTATATTGGAATAACTGCCATACATCAAGTACCGCATACATGGTGAAATTTTTCATTATTCCATTCTTTATTATTATGTTGGAATAACCTGTCTATGCAAAGTACCAAATACATGGTGAAATTCTTCTGTTATTCCATTCTTTATTATTCTATTGGAATATCCTGTTTATGCGGATTACTGTTAGACACGGTTCCATTCTTTATTATTCATTGGAATAACTCATGTCATCTTTGTCTATCACATGCATGGTGAATTTCATTGTTATTCCATTCTTTATTATTACGTTAGAATATCCTGCATCTGCATGCGGTTTATGCATGACTGGTTCCATTCTTTATTATTCTATTGAAATATCACATGCATGCGGTTTACGCATAACTTTCGGTTTTATTCTTTATTATTCTATTGGAATATCCTATCTGTGCGGTTTTACGCATGACACAGTTCCATTCTTTATTATTCTATTGGAATATCACATGCATGCGGATTTACGCATGACTGGTTCCATTCTTTATTATTACATTGAGAATAACTCGCATGCATGCGATCTATCGCATGCATGATGAATTCTTACGTTATTCTATTCTTTATTATTACATTGGAATAACGTGTACATGTGGATTACCGCATTCATGGTGAATGATCCTTTGTATTCATTCCTTATTAAATTATGGAAATGATGCATCACGTGGATTACCGCATGATCAAGTAAAAATCCATTTTAGATTTCATATATTCTATTTTACTCGATTAGTTAAATTTTTTGCTTCTATACTCCATGAAATTAGTAGAATTTCACGGATATTTTTGCGCTTCATCCAAATGTATCTTTTCATGGAAATATTCTTCTGAGCATTCTTGAATTTTACTCCACAAAGTAGTATCATGTTGACAATTTGGACGTTATTGATTTCAAGATAAATTAACTTATAAATTTATTCTTGAACTTGTTTTATTGAATTATTATGTCATTGTCATCATCCTCATGCTTATATTGTGATGAAAGTCATCTTTGGTTTACGTGCATAGATGGACTTGGTATGATTATGACCAGGGATCATTCGATATAATCATGACCTGTAATGTTATAAATGATGTGGTAAAAGTCCTCAAGAGCTTTGTAATGCATTGATGGGCAGATTTTTGGTATGATTATGACCGAGGATTATTCGGTATAGTCATGACCATTGATGATTTAATGAATATCCTTGGCACGTAGTGCAGGGAGGATTCGATGATGTGGTTTATTTATTAAGCTGAGTCTCAGCGATAAAAAAAAAATTGATGAAAACATTTTAAATCATAGAAGATAGTAGATATCATACTCTACTTGACTCTTCTAATGTATTGCTTATTTCACTGCAGTTAAACTTGATGTCTATTGTATTTTATCAGTTTAATATTGTTGAAGACTAATGATAATTTATTCTGCATTATCTTAGTCATAATATTTCTTACTGGGCTAGTTGAGCTCACCTTTTCTTTAACTGTTCTCTTCAGGAAATGAGAACGTAGCCGGGACTAGTCGGTGAATGGAGTGACGGTCCAGAAGATAGCATTAGTAGTCCTCACTATTCTGTTAAATAGTGTGACAATAAATGTAATGAGGACTCCATTGAGTGTGGATATTGTCTAGATGACAATATTCTTATTAAAACTCTTAAATTATGTTTTGTCGTATTTTACACGACTGATGTATAATTAAGTTGTATTTGAATTTTGTACCATGTATTTGGCGACTCAAGATGGGTGATGTATACCTATTTTGGGGGCGTCACAAAAAGAATATTATATAACCACTTGCTTACTTTGCAAAATTTTTAAATATCACCCTTAACTTTAAACTTTTATCAATTTAACTATTTACCAAAATAGAAAAATTGAATACTTTTATTTCATAAAATTCGGGATTTCACAATCTTCCCTCCTTATGAAATTTCGCCCTCGAAATTTACGTACCTGGTAGTTCGAAGAGATGAGAATACCTTGCTTTCTATTCAGATTATACCTTCCCAGTGATTTCCTCTGTATCATGATTTTCCCATTGCTCATCTCTTGTATTTCAGATATCATTCTAGAATATAATTTCAAAATAAGGGTTAATTGGCATGCCACATATTATCCCTATACTTTGACCGACCAATTAAATAACACATAAGCTTAGGTAGGTCATACTAGCAAAGGAATTCCCGTCTCTCCCTCCTAGTTCTTGTCTCACATCTCAATTTTGAGGATCATATCCTAAGCTTTGATATTAACCTGTGTGACGACCCCAAAATAGGTATACATCACCCATCTTGGGTCGCCAGATACATGGTACATAAATTCAAATACAACTTAAATATACAACAGTTGTGTAAAACACGACAAAACATAGCTGAGAGTTTAAACAAGAATATTGTCATCTAGACAATATCCACACTCAATGGAGTCCTCATTACAATTATTATCACATTATTCCGTAGAATAGTGAGGACTACTAAAGCCATATATCCTGGACCATCACTCCATTCCCCGACTCCTCCCAGCTATATTCTCATTTCTTGAAGAGAACAATGAAAGAAAGGGTGAGCTCAACTAGCCCAGTAAGAAAAATTATGACTAAGATAATGCAGAATAAATTATCCTTAGCCTTCAACAATATAACAACTGATAGAATACAATAGACAACAAGTTTAATTGCAACAACTGCAGTGGAAATAAACAATCCATTATAAGAGTCAAGTAGAGCATAACATCTACTATCTTCTATGATTTAAAAAATTTTCATCAACTTTATCGCTGAGACTCAGCTTAATAAATAAAATCAAATCATCCCTGCACCACGGCCAAGGATATTCATGTAATCATCAATGGTCATGATTATACCGAATAATCCCTGGTCATAATCATACCAACAACTGTCCATCAATTAACTACAGGCCAATGAGGACTTTTACCACATCATTCGTCACATTACGGTCATGATTATACCAAATAATCCCTGGTCATAATCATACCAAGTCCATCTATGCATGTAAGCCAAAGATGATTTTAATCACAATATAAGCATGAGGATGATGATAATGACATAATAATTCAATAAAACAAGTTCAAGGATATATTTTAAAGATTTATAATTTAATTTATCCAGAAATCAATAACGTCTAAATTGTCAACATGATACTGCTTTGTAGAGTAAAATTCAATAATAATATTCATGTACCAAAAATAATTTGGACAAAAAAAAAATATTTTTCGGGTGAATAGTACCCCGTGAATAGTACCCCAACACGAAAAGTGTCCCGAATACCCTAGTGAATAATACTAGAGTGAATAGTAACTGGGTGAATAGTAACCCGTGAATAGTAACTCATAAAAAAAATACAAAAGAAAATGATATTCCATGACGAGTACAAAAGAAATGATATCTCAGACGAGTATAATAGAATATCTGAAAGCGCAAATGAATTTTTCACCCATGCGGTAATCCACAATAATAAATGCATCATTTCCATAATTTAACAAAGAATGAATACGAAGGATCATTCACCATGTATCTGATAATCCACATAGACAAAGTTAGTCTAATAAAATAATAAAGAATAAAATAATGGAAGAATTCACCATGCATGCGATAGATCGCACATGCATGAGTTATTCAATGCGAATAATAAAGAATGGAACCGGTCATGCGTAATCGCATGCACGGGATATTCCAAATGAATAATAAAGAATGGAACCAGTCGAGGGCATAATTAAATGCAGACATGGATATTCCAAAAGAATAATAAAGAATGGAATAACAATAGAATTCACCGGGCATGCGATAGATCAGCGCAGAAAGTTATTCCAGAAAATAATAAAGAATAGAATAATGAAGAATTTCACCATGTATGCGGTACTTGCAGACAGATGGAGTTATTCCAACATAATAATAAAGAATCGAATAACAACCCTTACGAGTATTGAAAGAAAATAACTCTCTTCATGAATACGAAAGAATAATACCCCTTACTTCAGATGAAAACTGGATACTGGAATAGAGAGGTAACAGACTTCTCTTCTTCTTTCTCTCTATAATTTCTCTATAATAATTGCTCTTGTGAGACTTAGTGAATTAGTGAGAAATGAAGGAAGAATGAGCTTCTATTTATAGAAAAATATAGTTTCGATAATTGCACGTTTTGGGGCTCAAAATATTACAGTATAATACCTTCATCTTTTTCTTCATTTTTAATTTAGTCCTGCAAGTATTATCAAACTTGCACCACCTCCCCAAATAGTAAATCGTGTGAATCAATAGTTCTAGACATGTAAAAATACGAATTACAGTATAGTACCTCCATCTATACCTCCATTTTTAACTTAGTCATGCAAGTATTATCAATCTTGCACCAACTCTCCTAATAGTAAATGAATGTGAATTAATAGTACACACATGTGAACAAATAGTTATAATCATATGAATCAATAGCAATTAATTGCTCATTTATCCGGTTAATTATCCGATTAGTCAATATAACCTCCAGACATCAATTATTATCGAAATAAATGTCGATTTTCACTAACACTAATAATTCCAACACAATGGAACTATCAATTTCATCTTTAATCAACACGAACTTATTCATCATTAATATTATAATTCACAATATTTAACAACAAGTTCGTTCCCAGGAAAGAGGGGGCTTTCCAATAAGGATTTCTCCCTATTGGCGCGCAATTAGGTGATCAAACCTTTCCTTGACAGAACTTCTAGACATTATCAATATTGCAAATAATAATATGAATAACTTTGTCGTCTCAATTATTGATTTAATAATATAACATATTATACAGATGATATTGTGACAACAATTGAATCAATAATATGAGAGATATGATACAACAATTACTGTAGGAATAATTGAGTATAACTGAGTGACTTTTTACGTAAGCATCAATAATCAATCTGGTGCTACTACTATGCAACCGCAGATTATTCACGTACTTTTACTACCAGATAGTTCAACAGTTTTAATGGTAATATTTTCGCCGTTATTTTTATAAAAAGATAATTCAGTTATTTTCTAACTACGACAATACTTCCATTGTGGAGTCCACCAATGATTGTGCCGTCGTACGAATATTTCCCGAAAAAAAGAATATTATATAACCACTTGCTTACTTTGCAAAATTTTCAAATATCACCCTTAACTTTAAACTTTTATCAATTTAACTATTTACCAAAATAGAAAAACTGAATACTTTTATTTCATAAAATTTGGGATCTCACATTAAGCCTTCCTATTTATAGCCAAAATATCCCACATTTTATAAATATACTATTCATCCATTATCATTATCTTTAAACATAATGATTACCCAATTTCATCCATTATCATTACTTTAAAAATAATGATTATCCATTATCATTACTTTAAACATAATGATTTCCCAATTCCATCCATTATCTTTATTTATTCAAAAAGAATAATCCATTATCAATATTTATTCTAAAAGATAAATCCATTATCAAAAGATTATTTCATTATCATTATTTATTCAAAAGATTATTCCATTATCATTATATTATCCATCTTCTACATTATTGACTCAATATATTAATATCACGAATATCATTATTTATTCAAAAAAATATTCCATTATCATTATATTATCCATCTTCTACATTATTGACTTAATGTATTAATATCACGGATATTACTGTTCTTCAAATAATGAGTCAACCTAACTATTTAAAACTTGTGACATCTATTTATGCAACTTTCCATTACTACCCTTGCTACGATGTCAATTATTGGTTCAATAATATGAGATGCTATGACAATTATTGTGATATCCCTAAATCCATGTGCTTGCTATAATAGACTAATGTTCTTTAATTTCTTCTGAGTATAATAATTATAGACTTATAATATTGACAACCAGATCGTTTCCAAGAAAGAGGGGGCCTTTCGTATAAATGATGCACAATTAGATAACTCCTTTCCATGCCAGAACTTTTTAGACATTGTCAATAATGTTTTTTGGCCTAATAATATCATATCAAATAATATGAGTTACTGTGTCGTGTCAATTATTGATATAATAATATGAAATACTGTGCATTTACTACTGTGACAATTATTGAATTCAATAATATGAAATATAAAAGTCCATCATTAATATTTCATTCATGTAATACCCATCAACAGTTCTTTGTTGCACCCAAGATAAAGAGAAATTTCATCACCTATCTTCACCCGAACCACCAAAGATTATAGTTAAATTCACAATTCATGTTTATAATCATGTAAATTAACAGTTTCTTCTTGCCACAAAGGCTTAATAGAACTTTCACTCAATGTCCTTGCCACAAAGGCTAAAGACACTCAATAATCATATCGTCTTTACACCCAACACAAAAGACATTCAAATGTAACAGCAATGGTCATGATCATACTAATCAATTATTTATCTTTGCACTACGGATCAAAGATATTCAACTGTAATATCAATGGTCATGATCATACCAATCAATTGTCTATCTTTACACTACGGGCCAAAGATGTTCAACTATAAAACCAATGATCATGCCAAACAATAGTCTATCTTTGCACTATGGGCCAAAGATATTCATTTGTATCATAAGTGGTCATGATCATGTCAAACACCTGTCCATCTTTGTACTACGGGCCAAAGATATCAATCAACCGTTCTTCTTTGCACTACAGACCAAATATATCAATTAACAGTTCTTTTTTACACTACAGCCAAAAATGTCAATCAACAGTTCTTCTTTACACTACGGGCCAAAGAGAAATTTCATCACAAGTCTTTATCTGTAATATTAAAGGTCATGATTATATCAATACACAGTTCTTGGTTATAATCATACCAATCAACTGTTCATCTTTGCACTATGAGCCAAAGATAACTTTAACCACAATTTAAGTCTAAGGATTTATAACAATGATATAAAGAATGAATTAAGTGAGATCAATGATAAATATTAGAGATTTATAATTCAATTTATCTAGAGTTCAATAATGTCCAAATGGTCAACATGATGATCAAAACGTGGATTCAAATTTAAAAATAAGATTCATATATCAAAGATAATTTGGACAGAAAAAGAAACTAATTTTATCGTGAATACCCCGTCATGAATAGTACCCCGATGAATAGTGCCAAAATGAATAGTACCCCATCATGCAAAGTACTCCGAATGAATAGTACCCCGACATGAAAAGATTAGAATTATAGAAGCAATACTTACTATAGTAAGTTTAGATTTAGGAATATGAAATAAAATAATATACAAAATTAAAAATGGATTTTCACCCATTATGCGATAATCCGTGTAGACAGATCATTTCCATAATTTAATAAAGAATAAATACGAAAGGTTATTCACCAAGCATGTGGTAATCCGCGTAGATAAGTTATTCCCAAAGATTAATAAGGAATAGAATGACAACCCTTATGAGTATGAAGAAAATAACATCCTTTAACTTAACAGGAGAGTAGTTCTGACTGGAATAATAGAGATTATCTTGAGGAAACTACACTCAAAGTATCCTTATACTCACAAGAACTCTCTCTTTCTAAATTGTGATTATATCTTTGCTTTGTAAATTGGTGAAGAACTAATGAACTTAGCTTTCTATTTATAGGAACACATAGTTTCGATAATTGCACGTTAGGGGCTCGACTTGTTACAGTTTAGTACCTCATTAATTGCACCTTAGTCCAGGTGACATCATCATAACATCATGATGATGACATCATCTTTGTATTTCTTTAAGGACGATGTCATACTTACATCATGCTTGCATCATCTCTTCTTTGATTGGTTGATTCAAGTTCACATGGATTGATCAACTTATTACACTTTAGTACCCCTAAAGTTTTCTAAGTTCGTATTATTCCCCCTTAACTTTTGTAATTCACTTATCTTTAATCAACAAAATCTTTAATCTTTTCAATAATTATTCACCATTAATATTACAACTCACAATATTGACAACCAAATCGTTCCCTGGAAAGAGGGGACTTTCCGATAAGGATTTCTCCTTATTGGTGCGTAATTAATTAACCTATCCCTTTTTCTCGACAGAATTTTCTAGACATTGCCAATAATACTAATAGTAATATGAGTAACTGTGTCGTGTCATTATTATAAAGTATTGTGTAGATGATACTATGATACAATAATTGAATCAATAATATGAGATACTATGCAGCAACTATTGTGATAATTATTGAATAAAATACTGAGTGACTTCTTACGTAAGCATCAATAATAAGAGATACTGTGCAATACCATGTGCTACTGTGCAACAACGCGTATTACTATACTTTTATTGTGAGACCCCGAATTTTATAAAATGAAAGTATTCAATTTTCTTATAATTATTCAATTTAGTAAATTGTTAAATTGATAAAAGTTTAAAGTTATGGGTGATATTTGAAATTTTTTCAAAGTAAGCAAGTTGTCATAAAATAACCGGTAATAAAAGTATAGTAATATGCGTGGTTGCATAGTAGAAGATTGCAGTATTATACAATTATCTTTGATTATTGATGCTTACGTGAGAAGTTACTAAATTTTATTCAATTATTGTCATAATATTTTATATTATTAAATCAATAATTGAGATGACATAGTTATTTATATTATTATTTGCAATATTGACAATGTCTAGAAGTTACATCGAGGAGAGGTTAGGTCATCTAATTGCGGCAATAATAAGGAGAAATCCTTATCGAAAAGCCCCATCTTTCTGAGGAGCGATTGGTTGTTAAATATTGTGAATTATAATATTAATGATGAATAAGTTCGTGTTGATTAAAGATGAAATTGATAGTTCCATTGTGTTGGAATTATTAGTGTCAGTGGAAATCGACATTTATTTCGATAATAATTGATGTCTGGAGGTTATATTGACCAATTGGGTAATTAACCGGATAAATGAGCAATTAATTACTATTGATTCACATGCTTATAACTATGTGTTCACATGTGTGTACTATTGATTCACATGATTTACTATTAGGGGAGTTGGTGCAAGATTGATAATACTTGTATGACTAAATTAAAAATAGAGGTATAGATGAAGGTACTATACTGTAATTAGTTTTTTCACATGATTATACTATTGAGTCACATGATTTTACTATTGATTCACATGATTTACTATTAGGGGAGGTGGTGCAAGTTTGTTAATACTTGCAGGACTAAATTAAAAAGGAAAAAAAAGGGAAGGTATTATACTGTAATATTTCGAGCCCCAAAATGTGCAATTATTGAAACTATATTTTCTTATAAATAGAAGCTCATTCTTCCTTCATTTCTCACCAATTCACTAAAGCTATAGAGCAATTATTATAGAGAGAAATTATAGAGAGAAATAAGAAGAGAAGTCTGCTACCTCACTATTCCAGTATCTAGTTTTCTTCTGAGGTAAGGGGTATTATTCTTTTGTATTCATGAAGAGAGTTATTTTATTTCAATACTCGTAAGGGTTTTTATTCCATTCTTTATTATTATGTTGGAATAACTTTTGTCATCTAAGTATCGCATACATGGTGAAATTCTTCTATTATTACATTCTTTATTATTACATTGGAATAACACATGCATGCGGTTTATCGCATGCCCAGTGAATTCTGTTGTTATTCCATTCTTTATTATTACATTGGAATATCACATGCATCATGGATTACGCATGACCTGGTTCCATTCTTTATTATTACATTTGGAATATAATGCGTATGTAAAGGTCTATCGCCTTCCGGTGATTTCTTACGTTATTCCATTATTTATTATTCATGTTAGAATAACTTTTGCTCATACTACGAACTACTACGCATGCATGGTGAATTCTTACATTATTTCATTCTTTATTATTACATTGGAATAACCTTTCTATGTGGATTACCACATTCATGGTGAATGATCCTTCGTATTCATTTGTGAAAATGATCTGTCTACATGGATTACCGCATGACGGGTTAAAATCCATTTGTAGTTTCGTATATTCTATTATACTCGTATGAGATATCATTTCTTTTGTACTCGTCATGGAATATCATTTTCTTTGGTATTTTTTTACGAGTTACTATTTACTCGGTTACTATTCACTCTGGTATTCGGGGTACTTTTCGTGCCGGAGTACTATTCATGAGTTATTATTCACGGGTTACTATTCACCCAATTACTATTCACTATAGTATCATTCACTCGGGTATTCGGGACACTTTTCATGTCGGGGGTACTATTCACGGGGTACTATTCCCGAAGTACTATTCACCCGAAAAATATATTTCTTTTCTGTCCAAATTATTTTTGGTACATGAATATTATTCTTGAATTTTACTCCACAAAGCAGTATCATGTTGACAATTTGGACGTTATTGATTTCTGGATAAATTAAATTATAAATCTTTAAAATTTATCCTTGAACTTGTTTTATTGAATTATTATGTCATTGTCATCATCCTCATGCTTATATTGTGATGAAAGTCATCTTTGGCTTACGTGAATAGATGGACTTGGTATGATTATGACCAGGGATTATTCGGTATAATCATGAACGTAATGTTACGAATGATGTGGTAAAAGTCCTCGTTAGCCTGTAGTGCATTGATGGACAATTTTTGGTATGATTATGACTAGGGATTATTCAGTATAGTCATGACCATTGATGATTTAATGAATATCCTTGGCCGTGGTGCAGGGATGATTCGATGATGTGGTTTATTTTTTTAAGCTGAATCTCAGCGATAAAGTTGATGAAAAATTTTTAAATCATAGAAGATAGTAGATTTTATGCTCTACTTGACTCTTCTAATGGATTGCTTATTTTCGCTGCAGTTGTTGATCTAAAACTTGTTGTCTATTATATTCTATCAGTTGTTATACTGTTGAAGGCTAAGGATAATTTATTCTGCATTATCTTAGTCATAATATTTCTTACTGGGCTAGTTGAGCTCACCCTTTCTTTCATTATTCTCTTCAGGAAATGAGAATATAGATGGGACTAGTCGGGGAATGGAGTGATAGTTCAGGATAAATGGCTTTAGTAGTCCTCACTATTCTATAGAATAATGTGATAATAATTGTAATGAGGACACCATTGAGTGTGGATATTGTCTAGATGATAATATTCTTGTTTAAACTCTCGACTATGTTTTGTAAGTATTTTACACATTTGTTGTATAATTAAGTTGTATTTGAATTTATGTATCATGTATCTGGCAACTCAAGATGGGTGATGTATACCTGGTTTGGGGGCATCACAGTTGGTATCAAAGCTTAGGGATATAATCCCTGGCTGAGATGTGAGACTAGAACTAGGAGGGGAGAGATGGATAATTTCTTCGCTAGTATGACCTACCTAAGTTATTTGGTATTTAATTGGTTGATCAGAGTATAGGGATAATATGTGGCATGTCAATTAACACTTATTTTGAAACTATATTCTAGAATGATATTTGAAATACAGGAGATGAGAAATGGGAAAATCATGATAGAGAGGAAATAACCGGGAAGGTACAATCCGAAAAGAAAGCAAGGTATTCTCCTCTCTTGAACTCAAGGCACGTAAATTTTGAGGCGAAATTTCATAAGGAGGGGAGATTGTGAGACCCCGAATTTTATGAAATAAAAGTATTCAATTTTCTTATAATTATTTTATTTAGTAAATGGTTAAATTGATAAAAGTTTAAAGTTAAGGGTGATATTTAAAATTTTTCAAAGTAAGCAAGTTGTCATAAAATAATCGGTAATAAAAGTATAGTAATACACGTGGTTGAATAGTAGCACACGGTATTGTACAGTATCTTTGATTATTGATGCTTACGTGAGAAGTTACTCAATTTTATTCAATTATTGCCACAATATTTTATATTATTAAATCAATAATTGAGATGACACAGTTATTCATATTATTATTTGCAATATTGATAATGTCTAGAAGTTCTGTCAAGGAGAGGTTAGGTCATCTAATTGGGCGCCAATAAGGAGAAATCCTTATCGGAAAGCCCCCTCTTTCCTAGGAACGATCTGGTTGTTAAATATTGTGAATTATAATATTAATGATGAATAAGTTCGTGTTAATTAAAGATGAAATTGATAGTTCCATTGTGTTAGAATTATTAATGTTAGTGGAAATCGATATTTATTTCGATAATAATTGATATTTGGAGGTTATATTGACCGATCGGGTAATTAACCGGATAAATGAGCAATTAATAGCTATTGATTCACATGCTTATAACTATGTGTTCACATGTGTGTACTATTGATTCACATGATTTACTATTAGGGGAGTTGGTGCAAGATTGATAATACTTGAATGACTAAATTAAAAATGGAGGTATAGATGAAGGTACTATACTGTAATTAGTTTTTTCACATGATTATACTATTGAGTCACATGATTTTAATATTAATTCACATGATTTACTATTAGGGGAGGTGTTGCAAGTTTGATAATACTTGCAGGACTAAATTAAAAAGGAAGAAAAAGGGGAAGGTATTATACTGTAATATTTCGAGCCCCAAAATGTGCAATTATTGAAACTATATTTTCCTATAAATAGAAGCTCATTCTTCCTTCATTTCTCACCAATTCACTAAAGCTCTAGAGCAATTGTGAGACCCCAGATTTTATGAATAAAGATTTAATTTTCTCGAAATATTTTTTTTAATATTATGGTGTGGATTTGAGATAGTGTTATAGTTGTGGGTAATATTTATAAATTTTACAAAGTACACAAGTTGTTATATTATATTCGATTGGTCGGGGAATATTTGTTTTAGCAGGGAATATTCGTACAATGACGCAATCATTGCTGGACCCCACAACCGAATTATTGTCGGATTGAGAAAAAGACAAAAATATTTTTATGAAAATAACGGCGGAAGTTTTACCGTTAATATTGTTAAACTACTCGGTAGTAAAAAAATCTGATGTCTGGCGTGGTTGCGTAGTAGCACACGGTATTGATTATTGATGCTTACGTGAGAAATCACTCGGTTATACTCAATTATTGCTTCTGATAATTCTTTGATCATATCTCTTATATTATTGATTCAATTATTGTCATAGTATCATCTGTATTATATGATATATTATTAAATCAATATTTGAGACGACAAAGTTATTCATATTATTAAATAGTAATATTTACAATGTCTAGAAGTTACATCGAGGAGAGGTTTGGTCACTTAATTGCGGCTACCAATAGGAGAAATCCTTATTGAAAAGCCCCTCTTTCACGGGAACAACCTGGTTGTTAAATATTGTGAGTTATAATATTAATGATGAATAAGTTTGTGTTGATTAAAGATGAATTTGATAGTTTCATTATGTTGGGATTATTTGTGTTAGTAGAAATCGACATCTATTTCGATGATAATTGATGTCTGAAGGTTATATTGTTCAATCGGGTATTCGGGACACTTTTTGTGTCAGAGTACTATTCACGAGTTACTATTCATGAGTTACTATTCAAGAGTTACTATTCATGAGTTCTTATTAGGGAGTTCTTATTCATGAGTTCTTATTCACGAGTTTACATTCACGAGTTACTATTTACACGAACAATATATTTCTTTTTAGGTCCAAATTATTTTTGGGTACAATATTATTCCATGAGGAAATGTGCTAATTTTTTTAGGCCAGTTAGTTGAAATTATAATAGTAAATCAATATGGATCATTTGGTTTAAAGTTTTAATAGTGAATCAATATGGATCATTTGGTTTAAAGTTTTAATAGTGAATTAGTATGGACTGTTTATCACAATCATGTACCGTATACATGGTGAAATTCTTCTATTATTCCATTCTTTATTATTCTGTTGGAATATCACATCCGGTGCTTGTAATTTCACGACTGGTTTCGTTCTTTATTATTCTATTGGAATAACTTTGTTTATGTGAAGTCCGCATACATGGTGAAATTACATTGTTATTCCATTCTTTATTATTACGTGAGAATATCACATCGCCTCAATGCGTTTACGTCGGACCTAGTTCCATTATTTATTATTCCATATTTATTATTCAGCCGAATATCACATGCGTGCGTTCTATGGGACTGATTCCATTATTTATTATTACATTTGGGAATAACTTTTATGCATGCGGTCTCTATCGCATGCATGGTGAATCATACATTATTCCATTCTTTATTATTACATTGGAATAACTCATCTATGTGGATTACCACATGCATGGTGAATGATCCTTTGTATTCATTCCTTATTAAATTGTGGAAATGATGCAGATATCGTGGATTACCGCATGGCGGGTGAAAATCCATTTGCAGTGTCATATATTCGTTATTATACTCAGTTGATTAAAGCTTTGGCTTCTATACTCCATGAAATTAGTGGAATATCCTTGATATTTGTGCTTCATCCAAAGATCTTTTCATGAAAATATTCTTACGAGCATTCTTGAATTTTACTCTACAAAGAAGTATCATGTTGATAATTTGGACATTATTAGTTCTGGATAAATTAATTCTTGAACTTGTTTTATTGAATTCTTATATCATTGTCATCATCCTCATGTTTATATTTTATTGAAAGTCATACGTATTTTGTGTAGTGCATAGATGGACTTGGTATGATTATGACCGAGGATTATTCGGTATAATCATGGTAGTAATGTTACAAATGATGTGGTAAAAGTCCTCATTGGCCCGTAGTTCATTGATGGACAGTTGTTGGCCTGATCATGACCATTGATGAATACACGAATATCCTTGGCCCGTTGTGTATGGATAATTTGTGATCGTGATAGTAATGAATATCCTTGGTGGTAGTGCAGGGATGATGTGGATTATTTATTAAGCTGAGTCTCAACGATAAAAATGATGAAAAACTTTTTAAATCATAAAAGATAGTAGATTTTATTTTCTACTTGACTCTTTTAATGGATTGCTTATTCCGTTGTAGTTAAACTTGTTGTCTATTGTATTTTATCAGTTTAACATTGTTGAAGGCTAATGATAATTTATCCTGCATTATTTTAGTCATAATATTTCTTACTGGTCTAGTTGAGCTCACCCTTTCTTTCACTGTTCTCTTCAGGAAATGAGAACGTAGCAGGGACTAGTCGGGGAACGGAGTGATGGTCCAAATGATAGCATTAGTACTCCTCACTATTCTATGAAATAGTGTGATAATAATTATAATGAGGACTTATTCTGAGAGTGGATATTGTCTAAAAGACAATATTTGTATTAAAACTCACAGCTCTTGTTGTATATTTAAGATTGTATTTGTATTTTGTACCATGTATTTGGCGACTCAAGATGGGTGATGTATACCTATTTTGGGGGCGTCACAATTGGTATCAAAGCTTAGGGATATGATCACTGGCTGAGATTTTAGACTAGAGCTAGGAGGGGAGAGACGGGAAATTCCTTCACTAGTATGACCTACCTAAGTTTATTTGGTATTTAATTGGTCGGTCATAGTATAGGGATAATATGTGATATATTAATTAACCCTTGTTTTGTGACAGTGTTTGAGAATGGCATCTAAAAATGCTGAGATAAGCAATGAAGCACATGAGAGCATTGATTCAGCTCAAGAAAAAGGTAACGACCAACAACACGATAATAATCATACCGGTGGCAACAGTCATCGGAACAATATTAACCATCGTGGGGGAAATTATCATGCCAAGAATGGTAACCACTTCGATGATAATCATGACCAAGATAATAGAAGTGGAAATTTTAAGAAGAGAAGGTCATTTAGCTCAATTTTGTCGTGCACCAAAGTAAAGTCCAGCTGGGACGGTGGCACCAAAGGCGGATACGGACAAAACAAAGTCGGTGGTTTCAGGAAGAGCTTTTTCGTGACTTCTCAAAAAGCGAGTAACTCGAACGAAGTTAGCACGGGTAAATTAATCATAAAATTCTTGCGAAGTCTATACCTTGTTAGATACCAGTTCTACCCATTCTTTTATCTCTCTTGCTTGCGCTCAATATTTAAATTTGACTCCGAAGAAATTAGACTTTGAGTTATCTGTTGAAGCTCCGTTAGGAGAAACCTTCATTACATGTGCTATCCAAGTTTTGGATGAGAATCACAGTTTTGAATGATATTTCTATCGTTAATAAATTTCCTGGCGTATTCTGAAGACTTCTTGGCCTACCTCAGAGTGTGAAATCAAATTTTTTACTGACCCCAGTACAAAACCCCATTTCTAAAACCCTTAAATATTTCTTCAACCAAAACGAACGTATCATGCGCCAAAGACGTTGGCTCGAGCTGTTGAAGATTACGATCGTACCATTTAATACCATCATGGAAAAGCGAACGTGGTAGCTGACGCGTTGAGTAGAAGATCATATGTGTTTATGAGTGCGATGTTGTTAACACAAAGATCCATTTCGTATAAATGATGAAGATAGAGTTAAAGACTTTAGGGACCTACGTGAAGATAATGAATATATGATTAGAACCGACTTTAGTCGATAATGTTAAAGCTGCTAAAACTACAGACCCGAAGCTGATGAATACGAAGAAGAAGGTTCAAGAGGGCGTTATTCTAGAAGCAAAAATCGATGAAGAGAGGAAATCTCAACCCTCAATTTAATTGGCCCATTTGAAATCCTTGATCGAGTAGGAACTGTGGCATATAGACTCATTTTACCGCCAAACAGGTTGCGTGTTCATAACGTTTATCACGTACCGATGTTACGTAAATATATGGACGACCCGAACCACATTATTAATTTAGAACCGGACGAGATAGCAAAAGATTTAATGTATGAGGAGATACGTGTTAAAATTTGGATAAGAAAGATCGTATTCAACACTCAAAGGTTATACCTCAAGAGTTAGAATCTGAAATGAAGTCAAGGTATCCTCATCTCTTGACATACAATGCGTACGTAAATTTCGAGGCGAAATTTCATAAGGAGGGAGATTGTGAGGCCATGATTTTATGAATAAAGATTTAATTTTCTCGAAATATTTTTTTAATATTATGGTGTGGATTTGAGATAGTGTTATAGTTGTGGGTAATATTTATAAATTTTGCAAAAGTACGCAAGTTGTTATATTATATTCGATTGGTGGGGAATATTAAACTTTAGCGGGGAATATTAAATACAACGGCATAATCATTGGTGGACCCCACAATGAATTATTATCGAATTGAGAAAAGCGACAAAAAATATTTTTATGAAAATAATGGCGAAAGTTTTCACAGTTAATCTTTGTTGAACTACTCGGTAGTAAAAAAATGCTGATGTCTGGCGTGGTTGCGTAGTAGCACTGCGGTATTGATTATTGATCTTTATGTGAGAAATCACTCGGTTATATTCAATTATTGCTACGATAATTGCTCCATCATATATCTCATATTATTGATTCGATTATTGTCATAGTATCATACGCATTATATGATATATTATTAAATCAATAATTGAGGCGACAAAGTTATTCATATTATTAAATTACAATATTTACAATGTCAGAAGTTACATCGAGGAGAGGTTTTGTCACCTAATTGCGGCATGATAGGGAGAAATCCTTATTGAAAAGCCCCCTCTTTTCTGGGAACAACCTGGTTGTTAGATATTGTGAGTTATAAAATGATGAATACGTTCGTGTTGATTAAAGATAAATTTGATAGTTTCATTATGTTGGGATTATTTGTGTTAGTAGAAATCGACATCTATTTCGATGATAATTGATGTCTGGAGGTTATATTGTTCAATCGGGTATTCGGGACACTTTTTGTGTTGGAGTACTATTCACGAATTACTATTCAAGAGTTACTATTCACGAGTTACTATTTATAAGTTACTATTCACCCGAACAATATATTTCTTTTCGGTCCAAATTATTTTTGGGTACAATATTATTCCATGAGGAAATGTGCTAATTTTCAGACTGTTGGTTGAAATTATAATAGTAAATCAATATGGATCGCTGGTTTAAAGTTTTAAAAGTAAATCAATATGGATCGCTGGTTTAAAGTTTTAATAGTGAATCAGTATGGACCGTTGCTTTAAGTTTTAATATGGACCGTCTGTTTAAAAGTAAATCAATCTGGACCGTTCATGAATTAGTTACTATTCAGTCCATTCTTCTATAAATAGAATCTCACTCCTTCATTATTTCTTACGAATTCACTGAAACTCTTGAGAGAGAAACTATAGAGAGAAAGAAGAAAAATATTCTGCTACTTCACTACTCCAGTATCCAGCTTCTTTCTAAGGTAAGGGATATTATTTGTTGTACTCGTAAGGGGTATTATTCTTTCGTATTCATGAAGAGAATTACTTTCTTTCAATAATCGTAAGAGTTGTTATTCCATTCTTCATTATTATATTGGAATAACCTGTTTATTCGAAGTACCGCATACATAGTGAAATTCTTCTATTATTCCATTCTTTATTATTCTGTTGGAATATCCCGTCGGTCGGTGCAATTTACTTTGACTGGTTACATTCTTTATTATTACATTGGAATAACTTTGTTTATGCAATCCGCATACATGGTGAAATTACATTGTTATTCCATTCTTTATTATTACATCGAGAATATCACATGCATGCGTTCGTAGAACACAGTTCCATTATTTATTATTCCTTATTTATTATTATGTGAATATCACATGCATGCGTTTATGGGACCTAGTTCTATTATTTATTATTACATTGGGAATAACACATGCATGCGGTCTATCACATGCATGGTGAATCTTACATTATTTCATTCTTTATTATTACATTGGAATAACACATACATGTGGATTACCACATGCATGGTGAATGATCCTTTGTATTCATTCTTTATTAAATTGTGGAAATGATCTGTATACGTGGATTACCGCATGGCGGGTGAAAATCCATTTGCAGTTTCATATATTCGTTATTATACTCAGTTGATTAAAGCTTTGGCTTCTATACTCCATGAAATTAGTGGAATATCCTTGATATTTGTGCTTCATCCAGTATCTTTTCATGAAAATATTCTTCTGAGCATTCTTGAATTTTACTCTACAAAGAAGTATCATGTTGATAATTTGGACGTTATTAGTTCCTGGATAAATTAATTCTTGAACTTGTTTTATTGAATTCTTATATCATTGTTATCATCCTCATGTTTATATTTTATTGAAAGTCATCGTGGCTGTGTAGTGCATAGATGGACTTGGTATGATTATGACCGAGGATTATTCGGTATAATCATAGTAGTAATGTTACAAATGATGTGGTAAAAGTCCTCATTGGCCCGTAGTGCATTGATGGACGAGTTGTTGGCATGATCATGACCATTGATGAATACTACGAATATCCTTGGCGTGTAGTGCATGGATAATTTGTGGTCGTGATCTTAATCAATATCCTTGGTAGTAGTGCGGGGATGATGTGGATTATTTATTAAGCTGAGTCTCAGCGATAAAAGTGATGAAAAACTTTTTAAATCATAAAAGATAGTAGATTTTATTCTCTACTTGACTCTTTTAATGGATTGCTTATTCCGTTGTAGTTAAACTTGTTGTCTATTGTATTTTATCAGTTTAACATTGTTGAAGGCTAATGATAATTTATCCTGCATTATTTTAGTCATAATATTTCTTACTGGTCTAGTTGAGCTCACCCTTTCTTTCACTGTTCTCTTCAGGAAATGAGAATGTAGCAGGGACTAGTCGGAGAACGGAGTGATGGTCTAGATGATAGCATTAGTAGTCCTCACTATTCTATGAAATAATGTGATAATAATTGTAATGAGGACTTATTCTGAGAGTGGATATTGTCTAAAAGACAATATATGTATTAAAACTCACAGCTCTTGTTGTATATTTAAGATTGTATTTGTATTCTGTACCATGTATTTTGCGACTCAAGATGGGTGATGTATACCTATTTTGGGGGTGTCACAACAATTATTATAGAGAGAAATTATAGAGAGAAAGAAGAAAAAAAAGTACGCTACTCTCTTTATTCCGATTATCTAGTTTTTCTTACGAGGTAAGGGTATTATTCTTTTGTATTCATGAAGAGAGTTATTTTATTTCAATACTCGTAAGGGTTGTTATTCCATTCTTTTTTTATTATGTTGGAATAACCTATCTATCTAATCACCGCATACATGGTGAAATTCTTCTATTATTCCATTCTTTATTATTACTGTTGGAATAACACATGCATGCGATCTACATCGTATGCACTGGTGATTTCTGTTGTTATTCCATTATTTATTATCACTGTTGGAATATCCTCATCATGCTGATTCGCATTTGATTGGTTACATTCTTTATTATTTACGTTGGAATATCACATGCATGCGGATTACGCATAACACAGTTCCATTCTTTATTATTACATTTGGAATATAACTTTTGCATGCGATTACATCGCATGCCTATTGAATTCTTACATTATTCCATTATTTATTATTACATTGGAATAACTTTGCTCACGTAGGACTACCGCATGCATGGTGAATTCTTTTATTATTCCATTCTTTATTATTCTGTTGGAATAACCTGTCTATGTGGATTACCGCATGCATGGTGAATGATCCTTCGTATTGATTTGTGGAGATGATCTGTCTACGTGGATTACAACATGGCGGGTGAAAATCCATTTGCAGTTTCGTATATTCTACTTTTCGTGCCAGAGTACTATTCACGAGTTATTATTCACGGGTTACTATTCACTCGATTACTATTCACTCTAGTATCATTTACTCGGGTATTCGGGACACTTTTCGTGTCGGGGGTACTATTCACGAAGTACTATTCACCCGAAAAATATATTTCTTTTCTGTCCAAATTACTTTTGGTACATGAATATTATTCTTGAATTTTACTCCACAAAGCAGTATCATGTTGACAATTTGGACGTTATTGATTCCTGGATAAATTAAATTATAAATCTTTAAAATTTATCCTTGAACTTGTTTTATTGAATTATTATGTCATTGTCATCATCCTCATGTTTATATTGTGATGAAAGTCATCTTTGGCTTACGTGCATAGATGGACTTGGTATGATTATGACTAGGGATTATTCGGCATAATCATGACCGTAATGTGACGAATGATGTGGTAAAAGTCCTCGTTGGCCTGTAGTGCATTGATGGACAATTTTTGGTATGATTATGACTAGGGATTATTCGGCATAGTCATGACCATTGATGATTTAATGAATATCCTTGGCCGTGGTGCAGGGATGATTCGATGATGTGGTTTATTTTTTTAAGCTGAGTCTCAGCGATAAAGTTGATGAAAAACTTTTTAAATCATAGAAGATAGTAGATTTTATGCTCTACATGACTCTTCTAATGGATTGCTTATTTCCGCTACAGTTGTTGATCTAAAACTTGTTGTCTATTGTATTCTATCAGTTGTTATACTATTGAAGGCTAAGGATAATTTATTCTGCATTATCATAGTCATAATATTTCTTACTGGGCTAGTTGAGCTCACCCTTTCTTTCATTATTTTCCTCAGGAAATGAGAATATAGCTGGGACGAGTCGGGAAATGGAGTGATGGTCTAGGATAAATGGCTTTAGTAGTCCTCACTATTCTACGGAATAATGCGATAATAATTGTAATAAGGACACCATCGAGTGTGGATATTGTCTAGATGACAATATTCTTGTTTAAACTCTCAGCTATGTTTTGTCATATTTTACACGACTGTTGTATAATTAAGTTGTATTTGAATTTATGTACCATGTATCTGACGACTCAAGATGGGTGATGTATACCTGTTTTGGGGGCGTCACATTTTATCATTAGGTATTTCAACAGTTTAACGGTAATTAAAAGTCTTGACATTATTTTTATAAAAAGGTTATTTTTGTCGTTTTCTATATTCGACAATTATTATGTTGTGGGGTCCACCAATGATTGCGCCGTTGTACGAATATTCCTCGACAAAAAGAATATTCCCCGACCAAACGAATATTTTCCGACATAACGAATATTTTATGACAACTTGTTTACTTTGTAAAATTTACACATATCACCCATAACTATAACATTTACTAAATTATCACCTTACTATTTAGAATTATATTTATAAGAAAAATTAAATATTTTTATTTCATAAAATTCAGGGTCTTACAACATATTTGTACGCTTTATGTATTTGTAAATGATTGGATATAAATTGACCCCTGTATGGTTGTGATACTGATATGCTTGACGTGCGTTAGAAAAATTGTTTAATGGAACAGATTCTAGAAAGAGTCTCAGTAGTACCATCCAAGATCTAGCTTGAGTGAATGCTAGACATAATTTTTGATGAGTGCAACACTGGTATCCAAGACACGACTAATGGAATTCAGAAAGGTCTATCCCATATCGCTAAGATAACTGCCAAAGTACTTGGCGAAATGTCAAAAGAATTCAATGAAAGAATAGAGGATCTCATTCAGACCATTCTCGAGAATATAAAGAAGCGAGATGAGATCTATTTTAAGCAGATCGCTAATAATAAAATAACAGTAATTTCTCTCCAATCTACTAATACAATATCCATTAGGTTTCTCAAAGACAAGGTTTTCTCTTTAAGCTCTTCCTTGCTGGAATTTAAAGGCTTAGTGATGCAGTCAATAGAATACATAGATAATGCGATGACACTTCTTCATCATCAAAGAGAACAAGTTGATGCCGAATATCTAGAATCCAGAGACGACATCACACTATCGAGGAGCTAAATGCAAGAACTTGTCAATTATGTTAAACAAGTCTCTAAAGAAGTTAATGCTCTACCAAATGACAAAGATATTGACAAAAAGGGGGAGAGGAGACAAACTCAACAAAACAATCATCAATTCCTCCTCATACTCCCTCTAGAGTTTCTTTCACGCCTCAAGTTATTCCTCTAGGCCAAGGTTAATCCCGTGGACAGTCAGCTTCCTTTCAAGGGTAGGATTGTCGAGTGCAGTAACTCTTACCGGCTCACAACTCCTATCTAGTGACCCAACATTCATGAACATAAATCTTCAAGGGGTTCACATTAAAGGGGAATAATGATTTAATATACCTGATCTTGGACCCAGAGACTTAATCGAAGAAATTTAGAGAAGAGAGGGAAAGCTACATGAGAAGGCAAAAAGCTGAATGAAGAGATCCGTCGAGGAGTAATAGGGGAAGAAGGTAAATAAATATTTATATTGTAAAAAAAATTTTGTACATTTTTTTCTGTAAAATTCTTTTATTCATTAATAAATTTATTCTTTGTCTCCGGAAATACTGTCGCTCACTGTATATAAGACATTTTTAAATTCAAATAATCATGCACCTTAGAATTAATTTAGGACAGATGTATATTTAATTTGATGATGATGAGATAATGTATATTTGTAACCAGTAGCTTTTATAAAGTCTTTAAAATGAAAATGATGTACAAGAACTTAGAGTAAAAGATCAAACTTGTTAAGTTGATCTAATGAATAAATTAAATGTATAGACTTTAGGAAAAATAAACGATTGCAAAGTTGTTTAGACGATCGAAAAGCAAATTGAACGATCGTAAAGTATAATGAAGATTACAGATATTGCTCAGAGATCGTAAAACATAATGAAGATCGCAAAGTCTGCCAAGAGATCGCAAAACATATTGAAGATCGCAAATTAAAGTATGCCAACGATCATTGAGCCTGCAAATTGTAGAGCTTGTGGATTGTAGAGCACACCGAAGATCGTAGAGCTTTCAAATCGTAGAGTCAACCGAGCCAGATACTCTACGATCACCATGAAACTTTAAGATAAGGAAAATCGTAGAGTACATCAATTCTAACAATGGACCTACAAAATCAAGACTCGTAGAGTGAAGATCCCAAGATAGCTGCTGAATATTTTATGTTTTAAGAAAAGAAGATCATATCAAAGTTTGTCTAATAGCTAGCTTGGCAATGTGATAGCAATCCACGTGATTGTCATTGTAGCAATCTGATGTGACATATCATAGCCGAAAGCAAGCTGACACATCCTCTCTAGAAGTAAAAAATAAGAGATCATTTAGGATAGGAGCATTAAATGAGCAACGAAAACTCTCCAACAGGAAAATCTCGAGAACGTCTATAAAAGGAATGCATATTCAATCCAATAAAAATGAGAACACGATCAAGAATTTGAATTGCTGCTCAACTCTCAAAAAGCTCAACTCTACGAATCTAAACAACTCGTTCTGCTACGAAGTCTTTTAGAAGTTGAGCTTCACGCCAATTAGTAACACCCCAAAATCTACATTCATTTCTTAGTGATCAAAAAGTTTTAGTGACCATCTTGTAACTAAGTTTATGTGATTTGAAGATATCTCAGTGATCTAGCTGAACCAAGTTTTAGTGAGTGATTCATCTGTTGTAAATGTTCTTAGTGAACAGATCTAAGTGATCACCCTCATCTTTAGTGAACTATTATACATACTCTCTATTTAATTAAGCTCTCTTTTTTTCTTTTCTTTTTTTTTATAGCAAATAGGTAAAATATTTTATTTCTGAGAAAATCTACTAGCGCTTCGTCAAGGAGTCTCTAATTAATAAAAAGAAGGGGATAGAAAGGAGAAAGGGAATAGTGATAACTTTTTCTCCACTTGTCTAAGAATTAAGAATAACGCATTATTGGTAGTCCTAGCTAGGACATGATTGAATAAAAAAGACTAGATGATAAAGGCATGGGTGCTATAAAATTTTCATTAAAGTTAGTTTTTCCTGTCTCTAAATTTAATTTTGAGAAACAAAAGGGACACTTTTTCTCTTAGAAAACTCAAAGACACGCATATATGACATCTTTCTCATTTGTTTCTCTTGCTTTCTCTCTAGATAGGTTCTCTCTAGATAAGCTCAAGACAGGGAGGAAGCGAGAGAAATACAGAGAAAGCCAGCTAGAAACTTTTAAACTCTCATACTCATATTGCTCTCCCTTTCTCCTCATTTTTAAACTCCCAACAACTTATATATTACATACAATGATATTTGTATATACCTTTCGCCATCCCCACCTCTCTCTCACACACGCATTAACATATATATTTATAAGACATACAATTTATGTATGTAAAAGCATGCATGATAGTCGATAGATGTACACAAAAAGGCAGTGCATGCCCGTACCCCCTTCGGTGTCAATATTTATGTTTTGTTTATATTATAAAATGGAAACTGATATTTTCAGCGTATACATATTTTTCTTTTTAAATGTAAAAGCTTCATAATCATATATTTGCACTGAAAATGAAAAGATCAATGCATTGAAACTATCATTCATATATATATATATATATATGTATATATACAAGTATTAACAAGTTGGTGCGTGTGTGGGTCTGGGTGTGTGCATTAGTACCTACTTTTGTGGAGTTAGGGGAGTGGAGATGAGCTGTGCGTGTGAGGCAAGTAGCTGGAGTTTGCAAACCTACCGCATCAACAACTCATATTTCACGTGCTTATATACTATACCTAGTCTTTCTTTCTAAGAGACTTTCCATTTTGGTTTACAGTAATAAATATATATACTGTACGGTCTTTTCTATAAATATATCTGTCGTATGAATGTGTGTGTATGTGTTGAGTATACCAAAAAAGGAATTAATATCTCAGTTCCACTGCAGCTGGGAGCTTTTCTGATACAAAGACATTCATATGAGGTTAGGCATTAGTTGGCTGGTCACAAGTCATTAGCACTTAGCAGCTTTTAAGTGCCTTTTTAGTGGATTACTTTTTTAAGTGTCCTTTTAAGTGCTTTATTAAATTTCCTTTTAGTTAACTGCTTTTGTTAAAGTTTTTTTTTTTTTTTTTTTTTTTTGCTAAATTGTTAAAGGTTCTTTAAGTGCTTTTTAAAATGTTCTTTTAAGTGTTCGGTTAAGTACTTTTTAAAGACTTTTATAGCATTTAAAGTGTATTTGAACCTCTAAACATGTCTCATTGTTTTTTGATGCATGCAATAAATTTATTGGGTTTGTGAGTTATATAAAATTTTTAAAAAGTATATTTGTAAAATAAATAAGATTCTCAACTGCTCTTAACCTCCAAATGCATTAGGATGAGCTTGGCATGCAAACCTTGGTGAGCCTAATTTTTTTGGACTAATTGAGATTTGCCGGAAAAGGTTTTGTAGCAAATGCATTGTGTGCGGCACCTTTTAGGACTCCCTTTTCAGCTTCTATAGACAACGTACAAGGGAATTTCTGTAAAAGATGTAAAGAAAAAAAAAGAGAGTTAGAATTAAATAAGGGCTAATGACAAAATTGTCCTCCCAAGTTTGAAAGAAAATCAATTTGATACTCAAAGTTTAAAAATCTTCAATCAATACTTCTAAATATTTTAAAACAACAAATGTAACAAATGTGTTTCTTTTTGGCCTGACCAACCAATTTTTTGTCGGAGATTGTCACGTGTTAATTTTTTTTTATGTATTATACGTGTTAGATGTAAGCATACATGTATTATAATTTTATACAAGTATATACACTCCAAAAAATTATTATAATTTAAAATAAAATTTTAAAAGATCAATTAATTAAACAAATTGAGAAAGAGAGAAGGTCCAAGAATAGGAAAAAGAGGAGAGAAAAAGAAAAGGAGCTGAGAGAAAGAGAGGTCCAACAAGAGGAGAGAGAAAGAGGATAGAGGAGAGAGAAAATGAGAAGAAAGATAGAAAGATAGAGAAGTTTGATAAAGAAGAAGAAAAAAAGATAAGAAAAAAAGAGAAAAAATCTATTTAATTTTTTGAATTTGTTGTTATTTTGTAATTGCATTTTTTTATAAGTAAGTTATGTTCTTATTTTTAATTTTGTCTTCTTATCATTGATGTTTTATTTATTTAATTTATTTTTATTTTAATTTATTCTTTAAAGAGACTTTATGATTTTAATATTGATTTTTATAATTTTTTTATTTATAGATTTCATGAAAAAATTTATTTGTGGATGAAGGTAATGTGTCACTCAAAAGGAAAATTATATTTATATTTAATTTATTATTTATTGTCATTGATTTTATAAATAATGTTAAGATTTTATTTTTTTTTAATTTTAAATGTTGGGAAAAATGAACACAATAAAGAACAACATTATTTCAGAAAATATTTATTAAATACAAACCAAATGTATTGAGAAGGTCAAAGTACAAAAAAAGGTAGTCAAACCGTCTTCCAGCAAAAAATTGATCGGTCAGGCCAAAAGGGAACACATTTGTTATTTTAAAATAATTAGAGGTATTGATTGAAATTTTTTAAACTTTGAGTATCTGACGTCGGGCGGGATATCGATTATCCTGCGGGCTGGTAAACAAATGAATTTACAAATAAAGAAACAAGAGATTCACCGAAAAACACATAGAACTCTCTCTAATGTGTAAATTTATATTTATCAAAATCAAAGTTATAAATTCAGCACACAAGCTGGGTTTATATAGCTTAACTAAACTTTATCTCCAAGTTACTCTAGAATCTTCTTAGAGAAATGGAAAGAGTATAGAAATAAAATCCTTCTAGGGATGTGAAACAGATCCTATTAATCTTCCTAAATTTACGAAAAATAACTCGTAACAAATAACAACTTGCTAATAATAAAATATTATTAAATAAAGAACTAAATAGGAATAGAAAGCAAATAAATTACTAATCCGTCGAACTCCCGAAGTCAGGACGCCAGGAGCCCTCGAAGTTGATCCCTATATCCCGAAGCCGAAGGTGTTAATGACCTTTTTGTCTACGACGATCATCTAATTCATGATATTCTAGGGTCATCAACATACTATCTGATAGCTCGGCATCTTCGGTCTTTGACCATCCTGCATCAGTCACCCCAAGTTAAAAAGAACTTGTCCTCGAGTTCATAGTTTGTTCAGTAGAATGCTCAAAACAGGGGCTCAAATGTTTTACGTTGAAAATGTTCGAAGTCCGCAGATGACTCAGAATGCGTAGCCAATAAGCATTATCGTTGATTCACTGCAAAATCTCACAAGGACCAATTTTCAGATCCTTAAGTTTATTATAATTGCCAATAGGAAATCGATCTCGAGTTAGTACGACCCAAACAAGATCTCCAACTTTAAAAATAACCTGACGACGAAGACTGTCAACCCGATCCTTGTATTTAGTATTATTTTCCGAGATGGAATTGTACATTTGATCATGGATAACTCAAAGATGATCTGCCATTTCTTCTGCTTTAAGGTGTACTCGACCAATCCGAGGAACAAAAACTAATTCTAAGACCCCGTAAGGGTTCTGACCACAAACTATCTCAAAAGGACTTATGTTAGTGGTCCGATTCTTCGAACGATTATAAGCAAACTCTGTTTGAGAAAGATCCAGATACCATTGATTTGGTTTATTTCTGGACAACCACCTCAAAATATTACCCAAACTTCAATTTACTATTTCAATCTGACTGTCTGTCTGAGGATGGTAAGCACTGCTGAAGTTCAATTGCGTTCCGAGCTTTTCCCACAGACTTTTCTAAAAATTACTCATAAATTTAGTATCTCGATCTTATGTAATAGACTGAGGAACGCAATGTAAGCGTACAATCTCCCGAAAGTAGAAGTGGGCGATCTGAGCAACATCCATGGTCTTCCGAAAAGCGATGAAATGAGCCATTTAAGAGAACCGATCAACCATAACCATAATTTAATCTGAGGATTGTTGAGTTTGGGGTAGACCTAAAACAAAGTCCATGCTAACATCACACCAAGGTCTTTCAGGAATAGGTAAGGGAGTGTACAATCCTGCATTGGTAAGAACTCCTTTTGACTTTTGACAAGTAGAACACCCTTTTACATAGTGGTTCACATCGCTCGAGATCTTTGGCCAGTAATAGTCAGCCTGTTATTAAGTCCAATGTCTTATCTTGTCTGAAGTGCCCTTCTGTGTGAAGTTCACTTATTATTTGTTGCCTAAGTGAACAATCAGAGATGCACTACTAGAGTCCTCGAAACAAATACCCCTTCTGTAGGACAAAGTAAGATTGTCGACCTTCTCGTATGTTTTGAACTATTTTCCCAAAGGAAGGATCTCCTTCATAAATTTCAGTGAAGACTTCAAACCCTACAATCTTGTTTCGTATAGTACTAAGGAGTAATGCTATTCGGCTTAGCATATTAGCGACACGATTCAAACTTCCTGCTTGATGTCGAAAAGTGAAAATGAACTCTTGTAAGTACGCTACCAATTTAACATGTCTTCGCCCGAGCTTATGTTAACTATTAATATACTTTAAGGCCTCATGATCGGTAAAAAGAACGAATTCCCTATGTATCAGATAATGACGTCAATGCTTCATTGTCTAGACTAGGGAATAGAATTTCAGATCATAAGTAGAATAGTTCTTTCTTGATCCTGATAACTTTTCACTGAAGAACTCAACTGACCTACCCTCTTTACTGAGAACACCACCAATACCAACTCCCGATGTATCATAGTTTACTTCAAAGACTTTCTCAAAGTCGGGAAGTGTAAGTATTGGTGCCTCGGTCATATTTTTTAACCGGTTGAAAACTATCTTCGGCTTCTTGGGAACATTGAAATAGTTTTCCTTTAAGGCATTCGGTGATAGGTGCGACTATCGTGTCGAAGTCTCGGATGAACCGTCTGTAAAAAGATGTTAATCCATGAAAGCTTTTGACATCATGTATGGTCTTCGGCATATGCCATGCCAAGACTGCCTTGATCTTGGTCGGATCTTCGTGAACATCTTCGGTAGAAACAACGAAACTGAGGAAGGTTACTGAAGTCGTGAAATATGAACTCTTTTTCTGGTTTATAAACAATCGTTCCTTCCTCAACGTTTCAAATACAGTTCGAAGGTGATCATGATGTAATTCTAATGTTGAATTATAGATAAGAATGTCATCAAAGTAAAAAACTACAAATTTTCCCATGTAAGGTCGTAGTACTTGATGCATAAATCTTATAAAGGCATTGGGCGCATTGGAAATTTCGAAGGGTGTGACCATCCATTCATACAAGCCTTGTTATTTTTTGAAGGCCGTCTTCCATTCATCTCCAATTCTCACCCTAATTTGATGGTATCTACTCTTCAGGTAGATTTTTGAGAAGACTTTTGCACCGGAATACTGATTTAACATGTCATCTAGACGAGGTATCGGAAAATGATACTTCACTGTGATCGTATTGATTACTCTACTGTCGATGCACATTATCCACGAGCCATCCTTCTTTGTCACCAATAGAGCTAGAACTGCACATGGGCTCATACTTTCACAGATATAACCCTTCTCTATTAAGTCTATTACCTGCCTTTGTAGTTCCTAGGACTCCTTGGGACTACGTCTGTAGGCTGGCCTATTCAGTAGGCTTGATCTTGGGATAAGGTCTATCTCATGTTGAATATCTCTTAGAGGGGGTAATCCTGATGGAAGCTCTTCGGGCATGAGGTCAGCATACTCGGAGAGTATCTCGTGGGCTTCGGTTGATACTTCTTTGTGCCTTTCTGTCAAGTTTCTCTCACAAGGAAGCAATGCATACATTACACCTTTATACTCAACCTCTGTTAAAAATCTTGTCATTGATAACAGGTTTGGGTTCCTGGCTGTTTGAGTCGAACTAAAATCTTCTCTTCGAGGTGGTAACACAACCTTCTTTCCTTTTATACTAAGGGAGTAAGTATTCTTTTGACCATAATGGATGACGCTTCGGTCATATTGTCAAGGTCTTTCCAATAACATATGACAATCATCCATATTCACCAAATCGCACCAAGCGTTATCAAAGTATTTCTTTCCGATTGAAAAGGATACCAAACATTTTCTATCAACAGTTACTTCACTGCCTTTATTCAACCAGGATAACTTATATGGTTTTGGATGCCGATCTATTTTCAAATTTAACTTTTGAACAACTTCTTCGAACACTACGTTTTCACAGCTACCATTATCAATAATCACTTTACAGACCTTTTCTGCCACTGTGCAAGTAGTGTAGAAGATATTGGTCCTCAACCAATCCTCTTCGAATTCTCCTTTAGGAGTCAACAGACTCTTGTGAACGACTAGGGTCTCGTGACCATCTCCATATAACACATGCTCGTCTTCTTACTCATCATATATAGGCTCTCCAAACTCTTCATCGATCATACCTTCTTCAATAAAAAGGTTCTTACCCTTCTGGTTAGTAGGTTTCACTACAAAGAAAACAATTATTTTCGACGAACCTATCTTTGACGGACTACGTTATGTCTAAATAAGCTTACTTCCAAGGGAATAATGCGTCGAAGATAAGTCCCTCGAAAATAGTATAATTCTGACGGAATTCCGTCGGAACTAGAACTCCACAAGTGGTGCCAAGATTTCCGCTAGTGCGAAAACTAAGTTCGACGAACTAAAGTTATTTTCGAGGGAATTTTCGTCGAATTTAAGTCTATTCAGAGGGAAGTATTTTTGACTAAAATTTCGTCTGAATTAATAAATAAAATCTATTCAGCTTTTACAACACCTTTCATTTCAGTCACACACTCTCATTCTCTCTCTCTCTCTCACACTTATTCCCTCTCTCATCCCCCCACCCATCCGGCCATCGGTCCCCCCTACCCCTCCCCCGCCATTGGTCCACCCCCCCTCCCTTGCCATGGTCCCCCCACCCTCTCCTGCCATCGGTCCCCCCCACCCTCCCCCCACCGGTCCCCCCACCCCCCCACCTTGGGCCCCCACCATTCCCCTCCCCTCCCCCCCCTCCCCTCCCTTCCCCCTGCCACCTGCAGTTCCCCCCCCCCTCCCTTTCCCCGGTTTCCACCCCACCCCTCTCTGACCCACCGCCACCGCCACATGCAGTGCTAGAGACTCTGACCACATACCCATTTGGCGATTCTCCTCCTCGTTCAAGGTAAGTGCTTCCCAATTTTTTTTAGGGTGCATATATACATTTGATAGTTTTTAAGGTTTATATATATGGGTAATTCAATAAGAATGTATACTAAAATTTGGATAATTTGTGAGTTGTCGATATAATTGCTGAAATTTTGATGAATTTGTGAGTTATTGATATAATTGTTGAATTGGGTGTATACTAAAATTAGGAATTTAATTTTGGAGTTGTTGCTTTGTTGCTGAAATTGGGAAGAGTTTTGTTCTGCAAATTGGGATTACATATATATTTGATTTAAGTAAATTGTTGCAAATTGATATTAAGTACTTTTGGGTTTATTTTGTGCAATATTACAGCTTTTGTAAGTGTATATCATTATATTTATTATTTGAATTTACTTTTTGTTATGCAATTCCACCTTGTAGTGTATTTCTTTAATTACTAGATGCTTGATATTTCTGATTGAATTTCCCACGGAAATTCTGTCAGAATTTTGGGGATGCAAAATTTGTGGGACCTATAAACTATTTATATATATGTTACTTAATTTTCTAATACTAAAATTCAGTAATTAAGTAGCATTTACTTAATTAGTTTTCGACTAATAAAATAAAACAAAATGAACCAAGTATAACTAAATAAAATAATATAATAAATTACATAAATTGGAATAATATAATATAAGTTATTTAAATAAAATAATTAAGATAAGATAAAATTAAATCAAATAATTTACACTTTAAATATCAATTAATTTATTTAACTTAATTAAAAAATAATATAAATTAAAAAATTATATTTAATATAATAATATATATTAAATAGAATAAAATAAATATAATTTAATAAATTAAAAAAGTATAATATAATAAATGGATTAAATTAAATTTACTAAAATAAAATATAATAAAAAAAGAAATAAAATAAAATTAAACAACTTAATTAAGTAAATATAATAAATAAAACAAATTATTTTTAATACAATAGTATAATATTATATAATCTGAGAATAAAAAATAAGATAAATTAGAATAAAATCAAATATAATATGAATTTAATTTAATTTAATTTAATAAAATATTATTATTAAAATAAATCAAAATTAAATAACTTAACTAAATAAATAAAACAATATAAATTTAATATTGTTTGGTTTTATTTTTCTTTATGCAATTGCAGTGTATTTCTTCAATTACAGTATTGTATGTTCATAACAGTAAAGATAATTAGAATGTGATGCTTGATATTTCCGACGGAAATCCCACGAAAATTTTGTCAGAATTCTTGAGATGTAAAATTTGTGGGCTCTACTAACTATTTATATATATTACTTAATTTTCAACTATTATATAATTCACACGTATAAATTAACACATATTTTGAATTATTGCAGTATCCTGGACCCGGTCGTTAAGCATACTCTATACGCTATTTGCTGGACACACCTGCCTACAGGATGTATGCAATTCACTCAGTTTCCGTAGTATGATGCACGCTATATAACTACTATGCTGCGAGAGTTCATTGTAAGTCGAATTACATAACTTAAATTAAGTAAGATTCTAGGTATTAACATCAATTTCTAATATTTTAACATTATTTGTATAGATTTATTTTAGATATGAAGAGACTGCATCTCACGGCGTGTGGCGATAGTGTTATTATCGCACATCTCATGAAAGAACTATTTTACCGATTTGTACGAGAGATGAGACAATGGGCTTCCAAGGCGATTATTGAGCAGCTTGGGACTACCATATGTGATCATCAGCCTCACATAGTCTTCGATGCAACATGGGCGGCTATTTGTGCACACTTGGACGCTGATGAATCAAGAAAAAGTCCGAGCAGGCAAAAAAGAATCGTGGTCGACTCACGAGTGCATTACACTACCTGGGGCCACGGTCATTTGAGGAAGTGAAGTCGGTAAGTATCGTAATTTAGTTCTTTAGTTATTCGATTGTCATTATCATAATTATTAAATGTTATTTTCATGTATTTATTAGGCCATGCAGGATAGCTTGGGCCGACCTCCTACCATGTTAGAGTTTAAGGATAGAGCCCACACGCCGAAGGATTCTAGCATGTCTCCCGCAGCATTAGCTATACGGGTAAGACTAATAGAAATTAATTAATTTATATAATTATTAATATTAGGTAGTTGATATAATGATTTCATTAAGGTTCAATGTCGCAAAATAAATTACAAGATCAATTTCAGAAGCTTCAGGACCAACGTATAGCTGAGTTGGATGCTGCTAGGGGGGTGATGAGCCGTTAGATTCCACCATTCCTCCGACCAAGATTGTATTATCTCGGGATGACGAGTTGAGACTATGGGTCATGTCTCAGGATCCCCCTAGTGTAAGACCCCGAATTTATTTTTTTTATAAATAAAACTGAATTTTCTCTATTTATTATCTTGAAATATATAATAAGGAGATAATTTGATATAATGCTTTGGTTATGGGTGAAATGTGCAAATTTTGCAAAATAAGCAAGTGGTTATAAAATATTCATTATTGTCGAGGAATATTCGTTTGGTCGTGGAATATTCTTACTGTCGGGGAATATTCGTACGACGACGCAACCATTTGTGGGCCCCATAACAGAATAATGGTCAGATGATGAAAATAACAAGTTTGAGTTTTTATAAATAATGGCATAATGATTACCGTTAATACTATTTGAATACTAAATTGGTTAAAATCTGATGATGTACGCTGCGTGGTTGCCCGATGGCATTACCGGTATTGCATGATATTTTAAATTATTAATTCTTACGTAAGAAGACACTACTCAATAATTGTTACAGTAATTACTGTTCAATATTTTATTATTGATTCAATAATTGATGTGTTGATATTTTATATTATTGTTGTTTTAATAATTGTCACTGCACAGTATTTTCCATTATCAGATCAATAATTCATATTATTTGAATAATATTATTAGATAGCATTATTGGCAATGGCTAAGGAAGTTACATTAAGGAGAGGTTTGGTCACCTAATTGCTGTGGCAAGATGAGGAGAAATCCTTATCGGAAAGTCCCCTCTTTCCTGGGAACAACCTGGTTATCATAATTGTGATTTTATAATATTATTTGTGAATAATTAATTATTGATTTATATGATAAAAAAATATTTATTTTATGTGGATATAAATGAAGGATGGAGAAATATTTATTTTATGTGATAATAAATGAAGGAATTAATGAGGGGGAGTTTTATAAGTATTTTGTCGAAATGAAGAATGAAATTTGGAAATTTTCAGAAAATTAGTTTATTACTTGATTTTGTAAAATCTATAACTCTTTGTGTATAATGAGTTAGGAGATGAGACATATATCAAAAGAAAGCCCTGGAAGTAAGCTAAACGTAGAAATTTGAATCACCCAAAAATTCTTTGTGGATTTTTCGTGGTAACTGTTTGAGTGAAACTGGTACGAGGGACATATAGTCCGAAAATCAAATCAGTGTTCTTAAGCTCTATTGCGTGAGTTATAATTTTGATTCGACCATTGGATCATTGTGATTTTTAGATATCTTATACATATATAAGTTGAGTATATGTCCACAAATTTTGAACCGTTAAAAATTAACGTATGATTTGTTATAAATTTTAAGAGGTGTTGAAAATCGTTCGTATGTGGATTTCGGTCATTTTTTCGTTTGGAATTTGGAAAAACTTTCTTCTACAAAGTTGTAGAGAATTTGATTTCCTATGGAATAGACATGAGATTCAAGTTTTTCTGATAAAAGGGCTATTTTATGAATTATTGAAGTTTCGAAAATAAATATTTTTATTAAAAATATAGGTGGGCCCCACTTTTGGTTGTTGAGAAAAGTTGGCTGATTTTTGGTGGGCCCCACTTGTGGTGGCTGTAATAACCCGAGATTTTCTATATAAAATAAATAAGAAATTTTGCGTATAAATTTTTATTTATTTATTTAATGACGAGAATAAGTGTCTAATAATGTGAACGATAAATGCGAATATATTTATTACTTGAAAAATTAGAAATAATTTTGGAATAATTAATTACTATAAATTATATTTTTATGGTAATTAATTCTGTGTAAACGAAATATTTTATTAATTATTTTTCATGAAAACATGATTGGAAATAATATATGAAGTGATAATTAGAATTATATAATAAATATTTTATTATATGATTTGTTCAGAATATTTAAGTTAATTATTTTAACTTGATTATTGATGTTGTGTACGAAGAATAAGTCAGATATGAGATCCAAACCCTGGATTGGGATTGTGATGAGGAGATGAGAATAATAATATTATATTATTGTTATAATAATTTTCTGATTACCATAAATATGTCTTGTGTATATATGACAAAATAATATTGAAAGCTTGATAGCGATTGATTAGGTCATAGCACAATCTTGTCTTTGTGAAACCCTAATTATTAAACTCGGTTATGAGAAATGGTGAATGGTATTTGTGTATATGAAGTTATTGTGTATAAGATGCCGGTAATTAGAAGAAAACCCTAATTATTGTTGTGTATGTACATAATTAGGACAAACCCTAATTATTACAACCCTAATAAATTTGAAGTTAGAGATCGTAATGAGCGTGTTAGAACATACACATATAATTAGAGAACCCTAATGGTCAATTAGAAACCCTAATTGATGGCGTTAAGAAACCCTAATTATAGAACCCTAATTTTTCAATCAAAAACCCTAATTTTAAATTACCGGATTTAATTACGATGTTAATGTACATGTATTTTAATTTACCAAAGATAGAAAGTAATTGGTAAATGATAAAAATTACCATCTAGTGATTAAATACTACATTTAATTGCTATGTATAAAAATGCCCATGAAATTATATGTGAAATTACCAAAATACCCTTTTAGTGTATTATTAGTTATATTATTTATGGAATTTTAAAATCTAAAGTGATAAACCCTAATGGTTATGGGTAATGTCTATAATGCCCTTCATGGTAGACATGAGAAGTCTAAACTACCCTTGCGCATTATTAAAGGAAGGAACCAATTATTAGGGTGGAAATGACTATTTTACCCTTTTGTCCATTTAGTGCATTATTGGTGAATTATTTGTGCATTATTGTGTTACCAATCACCACAAAAATCCGGCCATTCAATCTAGAAATCACCTATGAATTTGTAGTATTACCATCAATCAACCATTACAATCATTTCATACATTATTTATATGGATTTAAAGAGAGAGGAATGCATATTTACACTAAAATTGCTCACAAACACTTAGCTATTTTCTCTCAACCCCAAACCTCAAAATTGTCTTGCTCATAAGCTCATAATCAAAGCCCGACCATCACAAACAACAAATCGGAAGCATCGAAGTCGGGAAATCAAAAATCAAGCTTGAAAAGGTAGGAAACCTTAAATTCTAGAAATCCTTGATTCGATGTTAATTGATGTAATCGATTGTTTAAAGTTGTGTAATAAGGAGTCTATTAATGTTCTGGGTTGTAAAAACACAGACCCATAACATCAAAGTGCTCAAAATCAAAGATTTAAGCAAGTTGGAAAAATCGAATTCTGTGATTATATCTCGGTGATTATTTACTTTTTTTGTTGTTTGTAAGATGTTATGTGTAGCTTGTTATATGGTCTTTAATATGCAAAAAGAATAAAGTCTAGATCGGTTGTAGATTGGGAGATATAAGCGGTCGAACATGGTTGGCCGAATCTCGAAAATCGCGAACCCATAAATTTTCTTTGAACGTTGTCAGGTGTTCAAGTTTCAATGAAACTTGATCTCTATTTGGTGTTTTGATGTTTTAATGTTATAGAGCTTTTAAGTTGTATTCCTACATGTTGTCTACCTTTGGAATTGATAGATCACGTAAACATTGCACGATCATCAAGTTATAGAGGTCCAAGTAGGTACCTTTCGAATCTGTTCTTCGTGAAGAAACGACAACAAACTACTTTGAGGTACGATTTCTCCAGTTAGATGTTAGATAGCCATGATGTTTGTTGGATCTTGTAGTCTTGTATTTCTCTACAATAGTGACCAAGAAAATTGCGAATCATGACACACACAAAACTACACACGGTCAAAGTAGGCCACTCGGTTACTTGCCATAGGATTTCAAGGAGCTCAAGAACACCTATATGACAGTTACAATATTTATAGGGGCCTTTTAATGACAGTTATTATTATTATTTTAAGAAAATTAATTTAAAAATTAGAAAAATTAGATTTTAATTATTAAAAATACCAAATAAATTCTAAAAAATTATTTTAAAGTCCAGAAAAATAGTTTTTTTTAATTATTTTGAGTATATTTCATAAATATTTAATATTTTTGAAATATAAAAAGTATTTATTTATTTAATTATAATATTAAATAAATTATTTAAAATAGTTTTAATTCATGAAAAATCATGAAAAATTATATTATGGTATAAGAAAATATTTTAAGTTATTTTCCATTACTTTTAATATTTTGTGATAAATTTCATTAATTAATTAATAGTAATGATATTAAAGTTATTTATTGATTATATTAAATAATTAGTTTAAAATGATTTTAATAGTTTAAAAATCATTTTAAATAAAAATAAAGTATTTAAAGATATTTTGAGTTATAAAATATAACTTTTAATATTTAGAAGATAATTTCATTAATAATTATATATTAATGGTATTTAGTTAATGATTTGTGATATTAAGTTTATTTAATATTTATATTAAATAAATAGTTTAAAATGGTTTTATTTATTTAAAAATCATTTAAAGAGGATATTAAGGATTTAAAAATATTTTAAGTTATAATTAATGACTTTTAATATTTGTATAAATAGTACATTAATATTTAAATATTAATGGTAATTATTTAAAATGATTTTAATTATTTTAAAAATCATTTAAGGGTAATATAAATGTTTTAAAAATAGTTTGAGTTATTATAAATAACTTTTATATTTTGTAATGGTTTCATTAATAATTTAATATTAATTAATTATTAATGATAATAGAATTGTTTGATGTTTAAATCATTTAGTTATGATTAGATGTTTGAAAATGCATGATAAAATATCATAAAAGCTTTAAAATTATTTTAAGTCATTTAAAAATAAAATAAGCGATGTTGAGATACGAGAATAAGAGTCTTAGACTCATTAATTACCCGATAAAAAAGTTTGTCGATCAGCTGGCAAACAAATGTCGAACCTTATAAAAGAAAGAAAAGGCTCTTTGTAAGAACATGGATGAGATATTTGAAAAATGTATAAAAATATTTTAAGTATAGAATATGAACTAAAAGTATGATCACTGCGATTATGTGATGGCGTGATTAGACTATGTCATTTTGTTGTAATAGGCGATCTTATGTGTTATGATATATTGTTCTAATCGAGCGAATGATCGATTATTGATAGGTTGTGATAAAGAGATAAAACCTAAGTTGAGATTTGTAATCAATTAAATCATCGGTGATATCTTACCTTTGCATTTCCTTTATCTGATGGACATGAGTAAGAAGTTTTGAATTATTCTATTCTGTCATGCAGTTATATGCGCTTTGATTATAAACATGTTAACTCGGATATATATTACATTAAGTTAATTTCTAAATGGTTATACAAGTGTCCCCACTTAGATAATCATGACATTTATTCACATGTTGATACACTTTTGTCAATTACCCGTATATATATATATATATATGTTGAATTACATATTATTGTTGAACAAGATTAAAACCTTGGGGTTTGGAACCGGGCATGTATGAACATCCCTATATGGGAAGATTTTTGCGCATGGCGGATAGAGTGGCGATGAATTTCGTTCAAGTTATGTAGTATTGATCAATCTGAGGTACAAACGGGGTGATCACCCTCCGTGCCGTAAAAGCTAGAAACGGTTTTGCGGATGGATTTCTGCCAAACCTTTTCGAAAATAAAAAACAATGTTCATAGTATGTTTCTTAAACCCTATTCATGGGTGGAGCCTAATTTCAAGAAATTGAAAGATAGTTGTTATGTGAATTTTTTATCAGTACATATTACTTCACAACTTTCGATTCGTTGTAGAAGTGTTATGTAAAGAGAATACTTATATTCTTTTTATTATATATATAATTGATATTACTCACTTTGGGCACTCAAATGCTCATCCTTGCTTAAATGTTTTCGAGTTATGTATATGAGCAACTTTGAAGGCGAGAGCACGAACAAAGGGAAAAGGAAAGTTTGTTGAATGAGTTTATATTATGAGTTAATGGTTATAGTTAGTAAAAGACAATGGAATCTATTGTCGATATTATAAGGAATGTATTTGAAGGTCACGTGCTGGGGAAGTAAACTTTGATGTATGTAAATTAAGTTGAATGTATTATTATTTAGTATTATTATTTTTAAAGAAATGGTATCGTGGAGAACCAGGAGTTAGGGTTGCAAGTACCCGGATTTGGGGTCGCCACGATGGTATTTGAAGTTTTGTTCAAAGGTGGCATCGTGAGAAGAAGAAAAAAAAATATAATATTTTATTAATTTAGTCTCCTTTGGTGTTCTAGCATTTTCTTATAAATAGGGTGCTTAGTTAGAATTGAAAATCACACCAGAAACAAGTTTTCTCTCTCTATATATTATCGAGCGTATTTTGTGAGTATTTAGATACTTTGAGAGTTTCTATTCAGTGCAAGTTTCTTTCGGCTTTACATCCGATATTCCGGTCAGAAATACTATTCTTTTGAGGTAAGTGATGTTATTTTTTTCGTAAATGATATTATTTTCTTCAATATCATTATGGTGAAATATTGATATGAATTTTATTGTGGAATTTCTACCTTTTTGTGTCGGGATTACTATTCACATATACAGCACTATTCACATATACGGAGATTATTCACAAATACAAACTTTATTCTTTGAAAAATGAAATTTTCTTTAAAGATGAATGATTACTCGATGAATATCTTTGGCCGTAGTGCAAAGATGAGCAGTGTTGAGATGAACATGACTAATTTGGTGATACAAATGAATATCTTTGGCCGTAGTGCAAAGATGAATATTTGATTCAAGATGTATATTGATTGATGTTACATGGATAAAATATTGATGATGGACTTTTAAATTCATAGATGATAGTAGATTTCATTCTTTACTTAACTCTTCTAATGAATTATTTTTTTCGCTGCAGTTGTTGATCTAAAACTTGTTGTCTATTATATTCTATCAGATTTTCTCCTGTTAAGGACTAAGGACAATTTGTTGTACATTATCTTAGTCATAATATTCTTTACTGGACTAGATGAGCTCACCCTTTTCCTTTTTGTTTCATTTTTCTTCTCAGGAGGTGAGAATATAATAGGATCTAGCCGGGGTATGGAGTGATGATTCTAGAAAGTTATTTTAGTAGTCCTCACTATTTTTGTAAAATAGTGTATCAATAATTGTAATGAGGACTTTATTTGGGTGTGGATATTGTCTAGAAGATAATATTTGTATTTAAACTCACAGTATGTGTTGTCGTATTTTGCACGACAATTGTAATAATAAAATTGTAGTTATTTTCTGTACTATGTATTTGGAGACTCAGAATGAGTGGTGTATACCTATTTTGGGGGCGTCACACCTAGTAGTAGTACCAGTAGGTATCGAGTGTTGGGCCTGCCGAGGATACCGGCGTATACATTATCTGGAGGTAATATTATTTCTTCTATATAGGTTAATATAATTTAATTGCAAATATTATTAGTAATAATATATTTGTTTTCGTAGGCTCTAGCCAGTGCCAGCGTCTGAGAGCACCTATTGGACCATCTCACATGGGCGTTGGCTCGGATGACTAGATTTTCCAGAGGGTCATGGCGGCTGTGTCAGAGACGTTTCGTACGGATTCGGTTATCCATCGTCAGGAGTTGCCCAGTCGAGCTCGCCTTCACCTGCTAGCGTAGGATATTGGAACAGGGGCGACCGTCGAGAGTACGGGTGTGACGTCCCCAAAATAGGTATACATCACCCATCTTAAGTCGCCAAATACATGGTACAAAAATACAAATACAACTTAATAATACAACTGTCGTGTAAAATACGAAAAAACATAAACTGAGAGTTTTAATAAGAATATTGTCATCTAGACAATATCCACACTCAATGGAGTCCTCATTACATTTATTGTCACACTATTTAACAGAATAGTAAGGACTACTAATGCAATCATCTGGATTGTCACTCCATTCCCTGACTAGTCCCAGCTATATTCTCATTTCCTGAAAAGAATAATAAAAGAAAGGGTGAGCTCAACTAGCCCGGTAAGAAATATTATGACTAAGATAATGTAGAATAAATTATACTTAGCCTTCAACAATGTTAAACTGATAAAATACAATAGACATCAAGTTTAACTGCAGCGGAATAAGCAATCCATTAGAAGAGTCAAGTAGAGCATGATATCTACTATCTTCTATGATTTAAAATATTTTCATCAATTTTTATCATTTGAGACTCGACTTAATAAATAAACCACATCATCGAGTCATCCTCGCACTACTGGCCAAGGATATTCATTAAATCATCAATGGTAATGACTATATACCGAATAATCCTGGTCATAATCATACAAAAATTGTCCATCAATGCACTACAGCCACCGAGGACTTTTACCACATCATTTACAACATTACAGGTCATGATTATACCGAATGATCCCTGGTCATAATCATACTAAGTCCATTTATGTACGTAAGTCAAAGATTACTTTCATCACAATATAAGCATGATGATGATGACAATGATATAAGCATTAATCAAACGAAAACAAGGATAAATATTAAAGACTTTAAATTTATCCTAATATTATAAATCACTTAATAAACTTATCATCTAATATTATTAATATTATAACAATATTTTAATCACTTCTTAAACTTATAAACAATTTATTTTAATTATTTACACTTTACCAAATAATGCATTTAATTATTCAAAAATGTCATACTCATAAAATTTCATCACCAATGATCAAATCCCTCATCAAAAATCTACATGTACCCTATATAGGATTCCCAAGCCATAAAATCCTATTTTCTAATTTTGTTACTTCACATAACATATTTAACTCATATGTTTGTAACTAAACCATTTTCATGAAAAATTACCAAATCAACTTATTATTTTTCTATCCTTTGTCCAAATATATATACATATATTTCATACACAACAAGTATTTTTTTATAATTTTTCAACTCCCTTAAGTATTTTTCAAAAATCAATTTCTAATTATTTCCTTAAGAAATTAGCTACCTCAAGTTTAACTCCAGAAATTCCCAAATCTTGGCAGGATCTTACACATGTTAACGTGAGCTTCTAGTTTAAATTTCATGGTCATCGGAGTTATAGAACTCCGGTTATAGCATTTTTCGTCGAAAAAACCTAAATATTGAAATGGTTATAACTTGCTCATTTTAAGTCGGAATGAGCTCATTTTTGGACAGGAGGTACTTTATACCATATATTTTCATGTCCTAAAAGGCCAAAATATTTCTCACAAATTAAGTGGCCGAAAATGCCCTTTTAAATATATGGGCAGTAGCTTTTTGGTATTTTGCAGTTTTTGACTCTTTTGCTAAAATCAGTCCACACGAAAATCTACAACACCTTTTCGAGTGATTCCACTTGAATAAGTTAGAAAACTCATAGATCTAACTCTAGAACTTGACCACACTCAAAAATTCGAAATATAATAGGAGATATGGTCAATTGAATTTCATGTTCCATTTTCACCAAAAATCTGATTTTTAACTCTTTGTGATTTCTAAGAAACTTTCATGTTTTCGTATAATAACCAACATAACTCATCATAACACTTACTAATACTACATATACCCATGATTTTCATCAGTCCAATGCTTTTATTATGACTTTCATCATAATCAACAGTCCAATGCTTATATTATAACTTTCCAGAATTTTTGAGGGTCAAAAAAATTACAAAACTGCAAATGGATTTTCATCTGCCATGCGGGAATCTACGTAGACAGATCATTTCCACAATTTAATAAGGAATAAAATATAAAGGATTATTCACCATGCATGTGATAATCCACATAGACAGGTTATTCCAATAGAATAATAAAGAATGGAATAACAGAAGAAATCATCATGCACGCGATAGGCAGCATGCAGATAGAGTTATTCCAAGAATAATAAATAACGGAACGGATCATGCATAAACGCATGATATTATGATATTTCAACTGAATAATAAATAATGGAACCAGGTCATGCGTAAACGCACAGACAGGATGTTCCAACAGAATAATAAATAATGGAATAAAAGAAGAATTTCACGATGTATGCGGTACTTCGCATATACAGGTTATTCCAACATAATAATAAAGAATGGAATAACAGAAGAATTTTACCAAGTATGAGGTACTTCGCATAGACAGGTTATTCCAACATAATAATAAAGAATGGAATAACAGAAGAATTTCACCAAGTATAGGGTAGTTCGCATATACAGGTTATTCCAACAGAATAATAAATAATGGAATAACAGAAGTTCTCTTCATTAAGACGAAAGAAATAATACCCCTTACGAGTATTGAAAGAAAATAATTCTCTTCATGAATACAAACGAAATAATACCCCTTACCTTATAAAGAAGAGTACTCCGACGGTTAGGGCGGGGATATACTTGAAGAAAACTTGCACTACGCTCAAAGCTTTCTTAAACTCTAAAGAAATACGCTCAAGATTATAGAAGGAGAATTCTCTGAACTTCTGGTATGATTTCAATTCTAACTAAGCATCCTATTTATAGGAAAATAGAAAGGATACTATGCAATAAAATAAAATATAATATATATATATATATATTTATATATTTTATTTAAAATCTAATAAAATAATTAACTTTATAAAAGTATTACATTTTTATATAAAAGATTTTACTATGCAAACACTATGCAGTACTTATGAAAACACTATGCATAATAAAATATAATATATTCTAATTATTGTCTAATAAAACAAATAACTTTATAAAAGTATTCTATTTTATATAAAAGCTTTTACTATGCAAAATACTATGCATAATAAAATATATTATATTCTAATTATTGTCTAATAAAACAAATAACTTTATAAAAGTATTACATTTTTTATATAAAAAAGCTTTTCTATTTTATTACATTAATAATACTAATAAAACAAAATTTATATATATATATATATATATATATATATATATATATAAACTTAGTGACTTCATAAAAAGACACCTCAATATATTTAACAACATTTATCATCGTTATTATAATTCACAATATTAATCTACCGTGTCGTTCCTGGAAAGAGGGGGCTTTTCAATAATAATTTCTCCCTATTGGCGCGCAATTAGGTGACCAAACCTCTCTTTGGCAGAACTTCTAGACATCGATAATATTGCAAATAATAATATTAATCCTTTGTTATCTCAATTATTGATTTAATAATATATAAAATATCGACAAAAATTGAATCAAATAACGTGAGATACTATACAATAATTACTATAGCAATAATTGAACAAAACTGAGTGACTTCTCACGTAAGCATCAATAATCAAAACCGTGTGCTACTATGCAACAATGTGTATTACTATACTTTTAACACCGGGTGTTTCAAAAGTTAACGGAAAAACTTCTGCCGTTATTTTTATAAAATATTTTTGCCGTTTTCTCAATCCGACAATAATTCTGTTGTGGGGTCCACCAATGATTGTGCCGTCGTACGAATATTCCCTATTAAAACGAATATTCCCCGACTAATCGAATATTATATAACAACTTGCATACTTTGCAAAATTTATAAATATTACCCACAACTATAACATTATATCAAATTCATTCCATAATATTCAAAAAAATATTTCGAGAAATATAAATCTTTATTCATAAAATCTGGGGTCTCACAACGGGTATCCCGCAAGAGCAGTTTATCGCGATACGCGGCGAGGTGCTCCGGTTGGTGGTTACCTTACACTCTGAGGCTTTTGGCTTGATAGTGAGTTAGGCCCCACCTACTCAGGTATTATATTTATTTTAAACTTATTAATTTGTATGTTATTTAATTTTCATACTATTTATTTTGATTCTCTCATACAGACTAATGTGTTTTATTTTGTTTGTATCAACAAGGTGACGATACTATTGATGGTGATGACGAGCAGGATTTTCGGACACCCGGGCAGCATCGTCGACCCCCAAGATGACTCTGATCCTATTGGTCGTACTAGTTTAGGTTGATATACATATATATATAGTGTCTATATATCATATATATGTCCCCATGTTTTGTAGAACATTGTATAGGCACGTAGTGATAATTCGGCGACATTTCATTGTTCGTTTTAGTTTATAAGTTATACTATATTAAAGTATATACATTCTACATATAAACACCATTGTTATCAGTACATGATCATTGTTTATATTTTTAGAGTTTTATTTTGCTGTTTAGTTTTGAAGTTTGTAAGATACATCATTGTAGTTTATAAGTTTAGTTTAGTTGTTTTGTTATTCTTTATAGTTTAGTTTTTAATTGGCATTGTTATTTAAAGTTAGAATGTATTTGAAGAAAAGTATATACAACGTTGTATTATGGGTTGATTATGATATATATGTTGTTGCTGGTTATTGGATGTAGTTATGGGTTGAATATTATTATATGTATTGTTGAACATTGCAGGTTACAGGTACAATTAAAAAAGGGGTTTAAAAACCTGGAAAATACAAAATCAAAAGAAACATTAAAAAAATGTTATTTCCAACGAAATAAATTATAACCGACAGAATATCCGTCGGAACTAATGAAATTAATTTATTTTAAAAATTACTATTTTTGACGGATTTGACACTATTTCCGAGGCACATTCTGTCGGAATTAAAAAACATGCCATTTTTATGTTAGGCCACGTGGCAATTTATATCTAACAATTTTTTTGACGGGATAAATTCCATCGAGTTTATGTTATTTTTGACGGATATTTCTTCAGAATTAAGTCCTTCGTAAATAAGGTTTTCCAACCGAATTTGCGACGGAAATAAGCTCGACGACAATATATTCGTCCGAAACTTCTGACGGAATAACCTTTTTTTCGACGAAATAATCCGTCAGAATTAACCGTTTTCGTTGTAGTGTTTTCGGACACTGTTCTTTCTATGACATGGTTACGCACATCCCAAAACCTTTGAAGCACTTTCGGGTATTTGGGGTACTTTTTATGTGAGGGTACTATTTCAAGTCTTATTCACAGTACTATTCAAAGTACTATTTGCGAAAAATATATTTCTTTTCTCGTCCAAATTATTTTTGGTACACGAATATTATTCTTGAATTTTACTCTACAAAGCAGTATCATGTTAACAATTTGGATATTTTTAAACTCTGGATAAATTTAAAGTCTTTAATATTTATCCTTGATTTCGTTTGATTAATGCTTATATCATTGTCATCATGCTCATTCTTATATTGTGATGAAAGTCATCTTTGGCTTACGTGCATAGATGGACTGTTGATTGGTATGATTATTATGACGCCCCCAAAATAGGCATCTAACATCCATTCTGAGTCGCCAAATACATGGTACAGAAACAACTACAACTTTATTAATACAATTGTCGTGCAAAATACGATAAGTTGTGAGTTTAAAAACAAATATTGTCTTCTAGACAATATCAACACTCAAATAAGTCCTCATTACAATTATTGATACAATATTTTACAAAATAGTGAGAACTACTAAAACGACTTTCTAGAACCTTCATTCCATACCCTGATTAGTACTCGCTACATTCTCGCCTCCTGTGAAGAAAAATGGAACAAAAAGAAAAAGGGTGAGCTCAACTAGCCCAGTAAAGAATATTATGACTAAGATAACATAGAACAAATTATTGTTAGTCCTCAACAGGGAAAAATCTGATAGAATACAATAGACAACAAGTTTTAAATCAATATTCGTAACGGAAATAATAATTCATTACAAGAGTTACGTAGATAATGAAATCTACTTTTTTCTATGAATTTAAAAGTTTATCATTAATATTTTATCCCTGTAACATCAATCAATATACATCTTGAATCACATATTCATCTTTGCACTACAGGCCAAAGATATTCATCAGTTAGTCATGTTCATCTCAACACATGTACATCTTTGCACTACGGGCCAAAGATATTCATAAGAAAATCAACCATCTTTGCACTACAGGCCAAAGATATTCAGTAATATCATCATTTAGGACTGAGGATGATGAAAAATATTTTAAAGAAAACGAATCCAGTGAAACAAAAGAACAAATAATAAGGATTCGTACTTTAAACAGTCCAAGTTCAAAAATACGTCATAAATAACCATAGTGAAGTAAAATTCAAGGATGATCAAAACATGGATACAATTAAAGCTAGTATCCATAATAGATATCTTGGACAAAAAATAAAATTTTAATTTTTCTGTGAATAGTGCCGTATTCATGAATAGTGCCGTATACATGAATAGTACTGTATACTTGAATAGTAACCCCGACACTAAAAGACAATAATTTCACAAGAAAAATCTTACTAATATTTCGGCATAATGATATTGAAAGAAATAATATCATTTATAAAAAAAATAACATCCTTTACCTCAAAAAGACAAAGACTTCGATTAGAATCTTTGGATCTGATCTTTGAAGGATCTTCTTGCAAGTATAGAAACACTCAAAGTATCAAAATACTCATAAGAATACGCTCAATAATATAGAGAGAGAAAACTTGTTTTTGGTGTGATTTTCAATTCTAACATAAGCACCCTATTTATAGGAAAATGCTTAAAACACCAAAACAAAAAATTTAATAAAATATTAATATTTTCAAATTATATTCCTACGCAAACCACACCAGACCAAAATCATCAGCCATCCACCCCGCAAAAATAACAAAAACATTTTTCTTAATTAAAATATTTTAAACTTCAAAAACTAAATATTCCGGAACTTCGGAACTTCAATAATTCATAATAAATAACCCTTTTATCAGAAAAATTCAAATCTTACATCCATTCCATAGGAAATTTAATTCTCTACAACTTTGCAGAAGAAAGTTTTTCCAAATTCCAAGCAGAAGTTGACCGAAATCTACATACGGACTATTTTACAGGCTATAATCAAATTTTAGTCAAGAAATGGGGTCCACCAACACACAAAACATGTTTTAAATATTTTAAGTAATAAAAATACTCTTCCTCCTTATTTATTCATATATCCCACATTCATTGTAAAAATATCACCATTATTATATTATTAAAATAAAATAATATATTCAAATGAATTATTTTATTAGAAAAGATAAAATATCATTGTTTTAACAATTGTCACTTTAAAATTTTCTCCATTTATATCCATATAAAATGAATATTTTCCTTATCATATAAATCAATAATTAATTATTCACAAATAATATTACAGAATCACAATATCGACAACCAGGCCGTTCCCAAGAAAGAGTGGGCTTTCCAATAAGGATTTCTCCTTACTGGTGTGCAATTAGGTGACCAAACCTCTCCTTAGATAGAACTTTTTAGACATTTCCAATAATGCTATCTAATAATATTACTCAAATAATATGAATTATTGATCTAATAATGGAAAATATTGTGTAGTGACAATTATTAAAACAACAATAATATAAAATATCAACGTAGTAATTATTGAATCAATAAAATAAAATATTGAACAGTAATTACTGTAACAATATTAAGTAGGGCCTTCGTAAGAATCAATAATTGGTGCAATACCGTGTGCTACTGTGTTTTAACCACGGAGTATTTCAACAGTATTAATGGTAACAACTACGCCGTTATTTATAAATAAATTATACTTGTCATTTTCTTTATCCAATCGCTTTCCATTATGGAGCCCACACAAGGCTGCGCCGTCGTACGAATATTCCACGACCAAACGAATATTTTTCGACAACAATGAATATTTTATAACCACATGCTTATTTGAAATATTTACGTATATTACCCATAACTAACCACATTAATCAAATCAACCCTTACTATTTCAAAATAATAAATAGAGGAAATTTTATTTCATTTATAATAAGTTGGGGTCTTACAACCTTCCCTCCGTATGAAATTTCTTCCTCAAAATTGACATACGTACCTGGTGTTTCGAAAAGGTGAGGATACCTCGCTTTCATTTCCGTTTCCAACTCCCAGGTCATTTCCTCAATAGCATGGTTCCTCCACAAAACTTTGACTTGTGGTATGCCCTTTGTGCATAGGACATGCTCCTTCCTATCCAAGATCTTGATAGGTACCTCTTCATACGTTAAGTATTCGGTTATCTCGTCCGGTTCTAACTCAATAACATGGTTCGGGTCTTTCACATATTTACGTAGCACAGATATATGAAAAACATTATGAACACGAGACATACTTGGATGTAATGCGAATCTATAGGCCACATTTCCTACTCGGTTAAGAATCTGAAATGGACCAATAAATCATGGATTGAGCTTTTCTCTCTTCCCAAATCTTGTAACTCCCTTCCATGGAGCCACACGCAACAATACATGATCCCCAATACTAAATTCCACGTTCTTTCGATCAAGATCCGCATAACTCTTTTGTCGATCTTTTGCCATTTGTATACATTGTCGAATCATTTAGATCTTTTCTATAGTCATACGTACCAACTCTGGTCCCAACAATGTCGCTTCACCCACCTCGTCCCAACATACTGGAGAGCGACACTTTCGTCCATACAATGCTTCAAATGGGGCCACACCTATACTTGCCCGATAACTGTTGTTGTAGGAGAATTCCACTAATGGTAAATACTTATCCCAACTTTCTTTGAAGTCTAGGACACAAAGTCTTAATAGATCTTCAAGAGTTTGAATAGTCCTCTCTGATTGTCCGTCCGTTTGAGGATGGTATGCCGAACTAAATCGTAAATCCGTGCCATAGCTTTTTGCAAGCTAACCCAAAATCATGAAATGAATCTTGGGTCACGATCCAAAACTATGGATACTGGCATGCCATGCAATCTCACAATCTCATTTACGTACATACGAGCAAGACGTTCAAGGGAATAAGTCTCCCGTATCGGCAAAAAATGAGCATAGTTGGTTAATCTATCAACAATAACCCAAATAGCATTTATGCCTTGAGAAACCGTGGGAAGACCCGTAACGAAATCCATGGTAATGTGTTCCCATTTCCATTTCGGAATCTCAAGTGGTTGCAATGGACCCTTTGGTACTCGATGCTCTACCTTTACACGTTGACAAGTTAAACACCTCGAGATAAACTTCGCGATCTCTCTCTTCATATTATTCCACCAAAATGTATGTCGAAGATCACAATACATTAATTTTGGTACTTCCAAAATGGATTACAAACGGTGTATTGTGTGCCTCCATCATGATCTTGTACTTCAAATCAGAGTCGTTAGGAACACAAAGTCTGGAGTGGACTCAAAGTATTCCTTCTTCATCGATTCTTGCTTCTGGGATAACACCTTCTTGTACTTTATTCTTAATAAGCATCAGCTCCGGGTCTGTGGCTTGAACAACTTTAACTTCATCGATTAAAGTTGGTTCTATGCGTATACTTGACATCATCGCATGGGTCCTCGGAGTCTTGGAATTCTATCTTCAACTTTTGTAAATCACATAAAACAGGCCTTTATGTTGACAACATCGCACTCATTCCTGCATATGATCTTCTACTCAACGCGTCAGCTACCACGTTCGCTTTTTCAGGATGGTATTGAATGGTGTGGTCATAATCTTTCAATAGCTCGAGCCAACGTCATTGCCACATGTTGAGTTCCTTTTGGGTGAAGAAATATTTGAGGCTTTTATGGTCTGAATATATCTCCACTTTCTCCCCATATAGATAGTGCCTCCAGATCTTTAGCGCGAAAACGAATGCTGCCAACTCTAGATCATGAGTAGGACAATTCATCTCATATTCTTTAAGTTGTCGCGAGGTATAGGCTATGACTTTCCCATGTTACATGAGAACACATCCTAACCCTTTGCCCAAAGCATCACTGTAGATAACAAATCCATCCGAACCAGACGGTATTGTCAGAACAGGTTCTGAAATGAGTCTCATTTTAAGCTCTTGGAAACTCTTCTCGTATTCCTCGCTCCATACGAATTTTATATCTTTCCGAGTCAGCTGAGTTAATGGAGTAGCGATTCGAGAAAATCCTTTCACGAATCTCCGATAATAACCAGCTAAGCCCAGAAAGCTACGAACTTTGGTCACCGTCTTAGGTTGCTCCCATCTTTGTATTACTTCAATCTTCACTGGGTCGACAGATACTCCATGTTTTGACACCACATATCCAAGGAGTGCTACTTCCTCAAGCCAGGACTCGCATTTCTTCAACTTGACATATAGATTGTTTTCACGAAGCCTTTGGAGTACCAGCTTCAAATGGTGCTCATGATCTTCACGGCTTTTGGAATATATAAGGATGTCATCAATAAAGACAATAACGAACTGATCCAAATATTCCTTGAATACTTGGTTCATCATATCCATGAAATCCACAGGAGCATTAGTCAATCCAAAAGACATAACTAAGAATTCATAATGCTCGTACCGAGTTCTGAAGACAGTCTTTGGAATATCCTAAGTTTTAATCTTCAGCTGATGATATCTAGAACGAAGATCGATCTTTGAAAAGAATTATGCTCCTTGCAACTGTTCAAACAGGTCATCAATGCGAGGTAACGGATACCTATTCTTGATGGTGACATGGTTCAATTCTCGATAGTCAATACAAAGTCGCATACTCCCGTCTTTCTTCTTTACAAATAAAAGAGGAGAACCCCAAGGAAATGTACTAAGACGAATAAAACCGATGTCTAACAACTCCTGTAATTCGACCTTTAACTCCTAAAGTTCAATAGGAGCCATTCGATATGGGGTTTTAGAAATGGGCTTTGTACCAGGTTCAAGATCAATAAAGAATTCAACTTCACGTTCTGGGGGTAGACCGGGAAGTTCTTCAGGAAATTTATTAACAACATGAATATTATTCAAATCTGACGTGTCTTTATTCAAATCCATAACATGGGCTAAGAAATCTTGACATCCGTTTTTTAATAAAGGAATAGCTTTATGACTTGATATGACAGTGATTGATTTTAGTGGTTTAGTTGCTTGAATTCGTACAACAGGTTGGTTAGGAATATGAAAACTAACAACTTTACGAAAATAATCAATTTTGGCATGATGGGTAGTTAACCAATCAATCCCTAAAATCACATCAAAAGCAAGTATCTTTAAAGAGATAAGGTCAACAGGTAATGTGATGGTGCCAACTTGGATCAAACAAGATTTATAAACAGTGGATGTAATGAAAGTTTCTCCTAACGGAGTCTCCAAAGATAAATCAAAGTCTAATTTCTCCGGAGTCAAGTTTAAACGTTGAGCACAAGCAGGAGAGATAAATGAATGGGTAGCCCCGGTATCTAGTAAGGTATAAACTTCACGAGAATTTATGATTAGCTTACCCGTGATTACCTCGTTTGGGTTCCTCGTATTTTGACCAGTCACGACAAACGCTCTTTCAAGAACCGTTGACTTTGACTTTTCTGGGACAGCCACTTGAGTCACCATCCCCGCTGGACATGATTTTGCTACAGTACAATCTCGAGCGATATGTCCTTCTTTTCCACAATTATAACATACCTTGAACTGTTGTGGTCAGTTTGGGCTGATATGTCACTCTTTTCCACATTTATAGCATACGACCGGTGGTCGTTTTCCTCCCTTAGAACCAGTTGCTGCTGGTGCTGACATCTTCACATTGTCATTGTAGAATCTTCTCTTTTTAAAAAATCTCCCCTAGACTCGCTTCTTCTATTTTCATGGCCATGATTACCACCAGAGTGGTTACCGCTTTTGTTCGTATTTTTCTTTCTCCGCTGATTATCGTTGTTAAGATCATTTATTTGCGGTATGATCCTGGTTGTGGTCCCTCGGTTGAGCGTCTTTCGTTATCTCGCTTCTAATAATTGAGCAGGTTGACAACATCCGAATAAAGAGAAAATTTATGAGAAATGAGATATTGATGTATGTCGGGTTTCGAACCTCTCAGAAACATCCGCGTCATACGTTCCTCATTCTCCACCAAATGAGGTGCAAACCTGGATAACTCTGCAAACTTCGCCTCGTACTGGGACACCGTCATGTTATTTTGTTCTAGTCTAATAAACTCTACCTCCTTCATATGACGAATACTTTCAGGAAAATACTTGTCATTGAACAGTTTCTGAAACATTTCCCAAGACATCTTTGATGCAATTTGGATGGAGTACGCTTCTGATTCCCACGATGTCGCCTCGTTCTGGAACATAAAAGTGGCGAATGAAACCTTTTGTTCCTCCGTGCATCCCTAGACGTCGAATATCTTGATAATTTGCTTGACCCACGTCTCCGCCTTAATTGGATCCAGTTTTCCCAAGAATTCTGGTGGTCCCAACTCTTTGAATCTTGCATTTGTGTGATAAACCGATGCGTTCTTATCATTTCCACATATATTTTGTACACGAGTCTCCTTAAATCTCGATTTTGCATGAGCGCAAAAAGCTTCTAAACATCCCATCGTTCATCGTCGATCGGTGGTGTTGTTCTGGGGAGGAACATTATCGACTGTTGACGTTCTCCTCATTGGTGAGTAAAGGTGTCTCCACGGTCTCATTTACTCCATTGTTAACATTCTCGGTTGCCATTCTCAAATCGCCATAAAACAAGGGTTAATTGAAGAAATTAACATATCACATAATATCCTTATATTACGACCGACCAACAAATAAGCTTAGGTATGACACACTAGCGAAGGATTTACTCGTCTCTCCCTCCTAGTTCTATTCCCGATCTCTCCGCCGGAGATCATATCCCTAAGCTACGATACCAACTGTGATGCCCCCAAAATAGGGTATACAACACCCATTACGAGTCGCCAAATACATGATGCGAAACAACTACAACTTTATTAATACAATTGTCGTGCAAAATACGACAACACATAAGTTGTGAGTTTAAAAACAAATATTGTCTTCTAGACAATATCAACACTCAAATAAGTCCTCATTACAATTATTGATACAATATTTTACAAAATAGTGAGAACTACTAAAACGACTTTCTAGAACCTTCATTCCATACCTCGATTAGTACTCGCTACATTCTCGCCTCTTGAGAAGAAAAATGGAACAAAAAGGAAAAGGGTGAGCTCAACTAGCCCAGTAAAGAATATTATGACTAAGATAACATAGAACAAATTATCGTTAGTCCTCAACAGGGAAAAATCTGATAGAATACAATAGACACCAAGTTTTAAATCAATATTCGCAGCGAAAATAATAATTCATTACAAGAGTTACTTAGAGAATGAAATTTACTTTCTTCTATGAATTTAAAAGTTTATCATCAATATTTTATCCCTGTAACATCAATCAAAATACATCTTGAATCAAATATTCATCTTTGCACTACAGGCCAAAGATATTCATCAGTTAGTCATGTTCATCTCAACACATGTACATCTTTGCACTACGAGCCAAAGATATTCATAAGAAAATCAACCATCTTTGCACTACGAGCCAAAGATATTCGATAATATCATCATTTAGGACCGAGGATGATGAAAATATTTTAAAGAAAAGCGAATCCGGTGAAACAAAAGAACAAATAATAAGGATTCGTACTTTAAACAGTCCAAGTTCAAAAATACGCCATAAATAACCATAGTGAAGTAAAATTCAAGAATGATCAAAACGTGGATACCATTAAAGCTAGTATCCATAATAGATATCTTGGACAAAAAATAAAATTTTAATTTTTACGTGAATAGTGTCGTATTTCGTGAATAAAGTCCAGTATCGTGAATAATCTTGTACACGTGAATAGTAACCCCAACACAAAAAGACAATAATTTCACAAGAAAAATCTTACTAATATTTCGGCATAATGATATTGAAAGAAATAATATCATTTATAAAAAAAATAACATCCCTTACCTCGAAAAGATAGTACTTCTGACTAGAATATTGGATATAGTGCTGAAGGGATCTTGCACCGTATAGAAACACTCAAAGTATCAAAATACTCACAAGAATAACGCTCGATAATATAGAGAGAGAAAGAGAGAAAACTTGTTTACTGCTTTGTGATTTTCAATTCTAACCTAAGTACCCTATTTATAGGAAAATGCTTAGAACACCAAAGCAGAAAATTTAATAAAATATTACTATTTTCAAATTATATTCCTACGCACACCACACCAGACCAAAATCATCAGCCATCCACCCCACAAAAATAACAAAAACATTTTTCTTAATTAAATATTTTAAACTTCAAAAACTAATTATTCCGGAACTTCGGAACTTCAATAATTCATAATAAATAGCCCTTTTATCAAAAAAAAATTCAAATCTTACATCCATTCCATAGGAAATTTAATTCTCTACAACTTTGTAGAAGAAAGTTTTTCCAAATTCCAAGCAGAAGTTGACCGAAATCCACATACGGACGATTTTACAGGCTATAATCAAATTTTAGTCAAGAAATGGGGTCCACCAACACACAAAACATGTTTTAAATATTTTAAGTAATAAAAATTCTCTTCCTCCTTATTTATTCATATATCCCACAGTCATTGTAAAAATATCACAATTATTATATTATTAAAATATAATAATATATTTAAATGAATTATTTTATCAGAAAAGATAAAATATCAATTTTTCAACAATTGTCACTTTAGAATTTTCTCCATCTATATCCACATAAAATGAATATTTTCTTTATCATATAAATCAATAATTAATTATTCACAAATAATATTATAGAATCACAATATAAATAAACCGTGCCATACAGCGGAAGAGGGAGCTTTCAATAAGGATTACTCCTTCTTGGGCGGCTTGATTAGGTGGCCAAACCTCTCCTTAGACAGAACTTTCTAGACATTGCCAATAATGTTATCTAATAATATTACTTAAATAATATGAATTATTGACCTGATAATGGAAAATATTGTGTAGTGACAATTATTAAAACAACAATAATATAAAATATCAACGCAGCAATTATTGAATCAATAAAATAAAATATTAAACAGTAATTACTGTAACAATATTGAGTAGTGCCTTCGTAAGAATCAATAATTGGTGCAATACCATGTGCTACTGTGTTTTAACCACCGAGTATTTCAACAGTATTAACGGTAACAACTTCGCCGTTATTTATAAACAACTTATACTAGTCGTTTTCTTCATCCAATCATTTTTCGTTATGGGGCCCACATAAGGCTGCGCCGTCGTACGAATATTCCCCGACAGTAAGAATATTTCACGACCAAATGAATATTCTCCGACAACAATGAATATTTTATAACCACTTGCTTATTTGAAATATTTGCGCATTTTACCCATAACTAACCACATTAATCAAATCAACCCTTACTATTTCAAAATAATAAATAGAAGAAATTTTATTTTATTTATAATAAGTTGGGGTCTTACAATTATGACCAGGGATCATTCGGTATAATCATGACCCGTAATGTTACAAAAGATGTGGTAAAAGTCCTCATTGGCCCGTAGTGCATTGATGGACAGTTGTTGGTATGATTATGACCAGGGATTATTCGGTATAATCATGAACATTGGTGATTACATGAATATCCTTGGCCCATAGTGCAAGGATGATTCGATGATGTGGTTTATTTATTAAGCTGAGTCTCAGCGATAAATTTGATGAAAAACTTTTTAAATTATAGAAGATAGTAGATATCATGCTCTACTTGACTCTTCTAATGGATTGCTTGTTCCGCTGCAGTTGTTAATCTAAAACTTGTTGTCTATTATATTCTATCAGTTGTTATACTGTTGAAGGCTAATGATAATTTATTCTGAATTATCTTAGTCATAATATTTCTTACTGGGCTAGTTGAGCTCACCCTTTTCTTTCATTGTTCTCTTCAGGAAATGAGAATATAGCTGGGATGAGTCGGGGAATGGAGTGATGGTCCAAGATAAATGGTTGTAGTAGTCCTCACTATTCTTTGAAATAGTGTGATAATAATTGTAATGAGGACTTCATTGAGTGTGGATATTGTCTAGAAGACAATATTCGTTTTAAAAACTCAATTTATGTTTTGTCGTATTATTTTTTACTGACAGTTGTATTAAAGAAGTTTGTATTTGATTTATGTACCATGTATTTGGCGACTCAAGATGGGTGATGTATACCTATTTTGGGGGCGTCACATAAAATTTCCAAAAAAACTTCAGACAACCCAAAAGAATCCTTCGAAGCCTCTTTTAGAATCTTTTAGACTTCAGACAGCCCAAAGTCAATAATCTTAGTAGGGCTCATCGTTAACTTCGTTTTAATATATTATGGGCCCTGAAACTCCAAACGGATCAAAAGTTATGATCAAAATAGTAACTACTCCTCCCAAAATTCATTTTTTCCATCTAATCGGTGATTTCCCCTAGAGTTCGGCCCCCTAGGGTGGTTTCGCTGCATGCAGAGCATTTTTTCTTCCTTCGTGTTTTCATCAAAAAAATGCCATATCTTTATTTATTATCTGAGGGAAAAAAATAAGATATAATCAAGGTAATGGGGCTCGAAGGACAAAAGAAATATTGAAGGTACCTGAAAAAAAAAACCTCTAGGGTTCGCCCCCCATAGGGTTTGAGCACCTAGGGGGTTGTTCTATATATTCCTTTGAGGTCCTGTTGCTCCACAAATCAATTGCTTGGAACGAATGCTTCTTCGTCGCGAAAATTATAGCCTTTCTTTGATGAATTCTCAGGGGAAAAACCAAGATATGATCAAGGTGATGGGGCTTAGAAACAAAGAAAGACTACAATTGCCTGCAATAGAAAAGAGAAATAGAGGAAGCAAGTCAAGAGAAATCTGAAAGAAAACATGCAAGTAAGCAAATTGAAAAGCGAAGACGTGAAGAAGAAATGGAGCCCCAATGGTTCGGGTCCCCGATAGGGTTCAGCCCTATAGGGTTCAACCCCTAGGGTTCGACTTTATAGGGTTCAACCCCTAGGGTTTGGCCCTATTATGAGAATCCTCTTTGTTACCTCTCGCTCGGATTGAACAAAGTCTCCTTGCTGCTCCCTTGATGATCTTCCTGGCTAGTAGGAAGAGAGAAAATCCAAAATGAAGCAAGATAAGAAAGGAGGCGTGAATGGCTTGAGAGATGCATATATATGAATACATGTATACCCCCCCAAAGTATACTTGCAACAGAAAAAGAAGCAATCACTCTTTTTCCATTAAGGAAAGGATACAATCTGATTTCCAAAAGATAAGTATCTTTGATTTTGTTTCTAAATAGAAATATATAAAGATATTATTTTCTAAATATGAAAAAAAAGATTTGATTTTCTCCCAATAAAGGGAAATTTCAAATTTTGATTTTTTCCTTCTAAATAATAATAATGATAAGGAAGGATATTGTCTTCAAAATAAAATAAAGAAAAAAAATTTAATTTTATTTCCAAAATAAAATTGAGATTTGATTTGATAAAAAGGAAAGATTCAATTTACCAAAAGAAAGATTTTATTAGATTGAATTTTATTTGGTAGTATTTGATGATCTTCCTTGTTTTAATTTCTAGAAAAAAAAATAAGGAAACAAATATTGGGCAAGCTATTGAAAATTTTTCAGAAGATTTTCCAATATGTCCAAGGAAGAGCCCTGCTAGGTTTTGCCTCCCTATGGTTTAACCTTAAGGGTTTGGTTCCCTAGGGGTTCCATCTTCTAGGATCCTTGTCTTCAAGACTTGCAAAGTGGAGTCTTGTAAAATCATTCAAAAGCTTGAAGTATTTTTGCACAATCGTCTCTTTAGAAAAGCAACTATCGCGCAGGGGGCAAATGTGGGCCCAAGTACAAATTAAGATTCATGTGACCTAATTGAACTAAATGCACAATTAGGGTTCTGCGGTCTCATTAAATGTATAAATTAGGGTTTGCATGATCTAATTTAATAAAGACAGAAAAGCCAAAAATAAACGTACTAGACCCAAGAGAAGCCTCCACGTGTTCTGAGACAGAAGGCTCATGGAGGCGGCTCATGTTTGGGAATTGATTGAGGGATTGGATTGGTAGCTAGAAGGACATGACGATATGGGCATTATTCTAATGACTAAAGTGTATTTTTGGAAATTTCCCTTAAGATATGTTCCTGACATGTGACTACATAAGTTCCAGGAAACTCTATAAATACCCCTTCCATTCTAGGAAGAAAAAAACCTTTTTTGGTGACTTGGGACTTGGACATTCTCTCTCAAAGCACTCAAGACTTGGACATTCTCTCAACTCGAAGCACTTAAAAAGGCTCTTAGAATCCCTGCTACCCTAACATAATTTTCGGATTCTGAGAGTTCTGCAATGTGTCGTTGGATTAATCGCCCACGTTTTCTTCTCCCCTCTTCAATCAATCAATCAATTACGTACTCTTCGTTGATTTCTCTCCTCCTCAGCCAATACGAAACTCTAACTAGCAAGGCACGATTTTCTTGCCCACGATCAGGAATGTAAAAGAAAGACCCAGAAATGGGTCTCTTTCAATTTGGAAAATTAAAATAAACATAAAAATGAATTAAAATATGATTATCTAGTTTAGACATGTTTTTTATTTTAAAAATATAATTTAAAATTTTAATCAAGGTCTATAAAATAGTTAACCGACCCAATAATTTTAATTAAATTTGATTTGACCCGTGGTTTATAACATATTGTCAAACCTACTTCCACCTATCTTATGCCAATCCCAGTTTTTTTTATTAGTAAATCAATTCTTTGTTAGGCTATATATAAAATTTTATATGTTCTTTTTTCTTTCCTTCTTATATAAACACAGACTTCAATTAATTATAATAATACTTGAGAAAGTTTGTCGATCATATTGGTATAGCAATAATAATGTAACTAGAACAAGTATATATTTAACTATACTTTTGTAGGTAATTGTTATAGTGACATTTGTTATTCTAATAATATCATTTTTTTAATGACCATCCTTATGATCAATGTCATGATCAAACATAAAGAATGTATATGGGAGTATATAAAATATTGATTCATCAGGTTCATGCAGTGATTAATCCTAGTAATTAATGTTAGGAAAAGGTATATTCCAAATTGATATAAATCAGATAGCAACTTAAAGTAAATAGAGAAAATGTAAAAAAAATTGTACTATATTAAATTAAACTAGTACTTGTTATTATATTTTTAAAACAATTACGCCCTCTTATGCTGCTTAGAGTTATTAGCATTTGTCTCTCAAGTTACAATGACAACATATACTATAACAGTACTACAAATAATACAAACATCAAACCAATGAATGCTTTGAACTCTCTCAATTTGATTACGAATATTATTGAAAAGATGATGCAAAATTGACTGATTCAAATGACTGAATTCATATGATATTTATAGGAGAATTAGTGACCCTTCATGATTGAACATAACATTTGTGAAACGAATGAAAACCTATGAAAAGGCATGATTGAACATGTGCGAAGTAAGCAAGGGCCGAACAGAAAGTGGAGCGCAGCTGCGCTTTCACACTGGCTTTGAACATTCTTTTGTGAAAGACTATCGGATTTACTGGTTGTTAAGTGAACGTGATGTCTTGAACTGCCCAAATGTTTGTGTAAATTGAGACAATAGAAATTCATACAAAATTTTACCAGACATTGTTTGGTTCTCATGTTTTATTGTTCATTTCGGCCCCGAACATTCCTGGATTTATGAGTTCTCTAGAGAAGTATAACCTTGTCATTTTCATAGAATCGACCCAGTTCACACTCACATAGGTGATTCTTAATAAGAGTATTCTGTCATACCCCACTTGTTTATCAAGATATAAGAATCATTAAAAGTATAACTTATCCTAAAACCGTTGCAGGTATCACTATCTCGTATCATAGAAATAAGCAGAAGAAATTAATTTCTTTATAGTGATTTGGTTAAATCGTTCACAATTTAGTTGTCCCTTTGAACATAGATCTTGAGATCTCTAGTCAAGAAGGTTGGGTTTCCATCATGACGATTCTTATTTATAGGCTTTAAACTCATTCCCCTCGATGTTATTTTTACTTTCTCTCTAGTCAAATATTTAGTTAAAGGATCCTTTATATTCTCTTTCGATTTTATGTACTCAATAGTCATAATGCTATTAGAGAGCAATTATTTTATGGCATTGTGTCTACGACGAATATTTCTAGACTTACCATTATACTTGTGATTTTGTGCCCTTCCAATTGTTGATTGACTATCACAATGGATACAAATTAAACAACAGACATGTTTTGTCCACAAAGGAATATCTTTTAAAAAATGACGAAACCACACAGCTTCTTCTCCGGCCTTATCCATTGTAGTAAACGCAGATTTCATTGTTGTGACGCTCCCAAATTCGAGTCTTTACCACCCTATTTGAGTCATCAAAATACGTACTACAAACACGAATTTTTCTATTTATAAATTTTATAGTGTCGTGAAAAATACGACAACACATATACTGTGAGTTTTCAAGAAAAATATTGTACCGTATATAATACAACAATATTCACACCCAAAATTTTCCAATGCCGTATAAAATACAGCAACACACATATTTCAAGTCCTCAATACAATTATTGTTATACTATTTTATAACTTGATGAGGACAACCACTAACTCGGACCATCATTCCATTCTCCTGCTCTCCCCACTAGACCCGCTACACTCTTATTTCCTAAAAGGAATTGTGAAGCAAAAGGGCAAGCACAAATATCCCAATAAAGAATATCATTACTAAAATAAATAAATTATCAATAGCCTTCAACATTAATAAATTAGATATTTAGAACATATGGTAGATGATATAAGTTTTCAATCATAACTGTAGCGGAATCACCAATCCATTAGAAGAGTCAAGTAGAACGTAATATCTACTATCTTCTCCAAATTAAAAATTCACCATCAATATTTTCACCTCCATTTGATGTATCTCCAAGTTGAATATGGTTGTTCCATGTATATTTTTTCTTCTAAATCACCATTCAAGAAAGTTGTTTTCACATCCATTTGATGTATCTCCAAATTGTATACAGTTGCAATGGCTATTAACATTCTAATTAAAGATATTCTTGTCACAGGAGAATAGGTATCAAAACAATTCAAACCCTTGTTTTACTTGTATCATTTGATTACAAGTCTTGCTTTATATTTATCTATAGATCCATCGACTTTCATTTTCACTACAAGAAAATGCTCTAACAGCGACAAAAAATATCAATGACCGCACTTTCGGTCGCAGATAATACTATTAGCGACCGACAGTAGCTACCGCCCGTGAATTTGGTCGCTAGATTATGTTAGCGACCGGGTACGGTCGCTAATCGATCGCTGGTTCAATTTTACCCCCAAAAAATTTGGTAGAAAATGTTGGCGCGCTAGTTGTTTGCGACCACTCACCATCAGCGACCGCATTCGGTCGCTGATACTTCCACATCATTTAAAATTAGCGACGCGTGACGCGATCATTTGATGACGATCGCCACGATCTATTTCAATTAACCAAGATTCGGTTCATTACTCTCGATCGACAAAAGAAAAAAAAGAGGGAGAAAAGAAGAGGGAGAAGAGGAAGAAGGGAGAGAAGAGAAGAGGGAGAAGAGGGGAAAATCGCCGCAACCATCACCACCACAGCCGCCGCCGACGCCACCGCTACCTGCACAAGTAAGAGTTTATTTTTTTCAAACAGTTTGATTTTTGTTTTCAAACATTCTTAGTAATTTACTACCAAACACCTATTTTTCCCGACAGAGAACATTGATCTGCGATGAACAGATTTGCAATTGAAGCAGCCTGATGATTTGGATATTTTACTACACCTGTGCATACAACGGAAGTTGGTTCGTCTTCAGTAATATTTTACATCAAGTCAAGCATTATAAAGGTAATATGAAATTAAGAGTAGTAATTTGTAATATGTTGAGAAAAAGGTCGTACTAATGCTACTGACGCTGTATTAAGTTTAGCATTTTGGATTCTTGTCTTCCAAAAGTAGGTATTGTGAATTTTTATTTCCTTACAAGGAGAAGAGAAAGAGAGCTACCATGGCTTGAACCTAAAAGTTGCTCACACCGCAAAAGAGAACACCATTGTGGCACTCAAAGCTTTCTCTTTTAAAAAAATAACCTAAAAATCCATCAATAAAATTGATTTATATATATATATATATATATATATATATGAAATGAACAGACCATTTTTTTCCCATTTTCCTAAAAGATAAACTAAATACTATTAAATATTAAATAAACTGATATTTTCAACACATTAAATGTGATACAGATATTAAATAATTCCTACCTAATAATAATGAGTTATTCCTACCTAATAATAGTGTTATAGAATATGAATACTTGAGTTGTGCAAATTGGTAATACCACAATATTTTAACCTCTACAACAATATTTTTGGACGTAAAAAGAGTTATGCTCAAAACAAAAGAAATGTAATTATAGAGTTAGGGACTGGAGCATCCATATATATTAGTGAAATGGTCCGGTCATGAGCATTCTTTAATTGCCCAATCCGCAACAGTTTCAATTAAAACTAATCAGATTAGTCCGATGACCACCAAAGAGAGCAGGCATGTATAAATAGGTGTTTGGTATTAAGTTACTGAAGTTACAACATTATAGAACTTATTAATTCATTCAATTGGTTTATATAATTTGATTAATAAATATTCATCCGTAGAATTGAATTGTTAGTTTCTTTACCTCTCTCCTATGCCCAAGATGTAAATGAATTGGAAATTTCCCAATGTTGTGTTTTAATTTTTTTTAATTGCATTACGGTGTTCTTTTTGTCATAGATTCACAGTCCCTTCTTTTTGATTAGTTTTTTGAGTTTTGATTACTTCTTGAATAACTTAATTGAAGTTTTGATACCTTTGATTTCAGAATATGACACCCTATGCCCAATATTACTTATACCTACCTAGTTTAGAGTTTACAATTGAAATCAAACTATTTTTTACCAAGAAGAAATAAAAATTGAAGTTATTGTATCAAAATTGTTACACTAATTAACAAGTGTATAGAGACGCGAGTGCATGTTAGGTAGGGAAAGAGGTGTTTTTTTTTTATTGATTTATACATAAAGATATATATATATATATATATATATATATAATAAGAATAAATGTTAACCGTCATTAGTTTCAGTGTCTTGTGCTATAAAAAAGCAATTCTTCTTCTTCTTTTTGATGCGTAAAGAAACTCATTTATCTTGTGTTTAAAATCAAGGCAAAAGTTGAAGGGCTTGAGAGGTGCAAATGAAATTGTGAGGAAACTGTTGTTTGTTTCCTATCTCGCTATGTGTAGGTATTGAATTTCAAGTCAGGAGAAATATTCAAACCAAGACTGTCATATTATAGGACAAAAGTCTTTTTACATGTGTGGTTTCTTCCTTTATTAACTAGTATATTCATGATGAGGATGCAGACAGGGACTTGTTAGTTAGGAACTTCTTAATTCTGCCGTATATTCTCTAATATTACAGCTATATGACTAAACATTGTGTGCATATCATTTAGGAGTACCATATTCCTGCTTGAATATAATCCCATTTGTAAAACCAAAATTTAAAAATAAAAGAATAGATACATATACTAATTAATATAAGTATGGTTATTGAGACAACTAAGAGAGTACTAGTTTCTAATATGAATGACACACTTCTTTTTTCCGAAATGTCCTATGTAGAAGAGTTTTTGGTGTGTCAGATATGGACCAAGAACATGAGGCAATAATCTACTATGAAAGTACAACATGAAGCAATATGAGCCATAAGTATGACTTAGCTTAGAATAGAAAGAAAATGAAAAGTACAAATATATATATATATATATATATATATAATCTAGTTGGCCACTTATACAAGTAAAATTATAAAATTTTCCTACATACCTATCAAACAAACTCTAAATTGTAATTTTTTCCTACAAACTCCATTGTATATAACTTTTTACTGCTTTAATTTGCATTATTATATTGGGAATTTGTATATTTCTCTTGGTTTGTGTCTTGGGTGCCTAGAAATGACAATTTATGCATGCCGTCGTGCATGTGGCTAGTCCATATTATAGGGGAGACTCTGGCAAAAAAAATTTGTTAGTCGGGTAGTTGCGAACATTTATAATATTAACGAGCTAATCATATGCTTACAAGTATGCTCAAGTTATATGCCAAGTAGCTAGTATACTCAAGTCATATGGTTACAAGTATGCTTAAGTCATATGCTTACAAGTAGCTATTATATATGTACATGTTCTCTATATCCTTGACATGTTTATGTACCTTTCATTTATAACTCATACTAACATCCTAAATTTTTTATTTATAGATGTCTTCTAAACCTGCAGCACAAAAGCGCGGGTTGGGTTGGGGCACTAATCATGTGCCGAAAGCCTCGGCTAATCCGAATGATCGCATTCTTATACAGATCCGTCCTCCTCCAGAAAGCACGTAAGTTAAACATCGTGTATATATAAGGGTTTAATATTTTCATTGTTATAAATATATATGACTGTAAATTATTGTATATTGTAGTAATTTTCAAGATAGTAAAATTGTGAAGTACATTTCACAATTATGCTTACAGAACTGACCTACACTAGTGATTACATGGGCGAGCACACCTCTCGCCCATATAAGGATCTTGATTTGAAATTTGAATTTGGTATATTTTTTATCACTCTGATAGATAATACATAGTTAATCAAATAATATTGTTTAGTAATGTTGGATTATGGTAATATAACAGTTTTCATATTATTATTGTTGTTTTATTTGCGTAGCGGTATAGATGGGACGACGACACGCATCAATTATTGAACAACATTACGGCGTAAGCCCCGTCCGAACTAAAGATAATAATCAAGAAAAGGCATGTAAAGCTCGAACAATCTTTGAAATTGACCATCCGGGACGAGGTGAAGCAGTATATACATGAAGCATATCCCCTGTTGGTGCGCATGACCCGTATATAGGTGTGAGATGTGTGACCGGTGGAGAAGGTGAGAGAGATTTGGGTCAAGAGACGCAAGATCTGCTACGCCTCTAAGCAGATCCTCGTGTATCTCAAGGCTAAAAGGCAAAAAAGGCACGTATAAGGCGGCGATATATCACAATTACCGACATATATTGTCGCTAGGTACGTATGTATAGCATGTTTATTGGCTTAGTTATTTATTTTTATGTTTACAATCATGTTTTGTAGCTAAAATATCATATGTTTACATATTAATATGCGAACATGAACTGTAGGAGTCTCAGTCTCAAGGTCAACCTAGCAATTGGTTGGATGTGTATGTGGCCACCCGTGATGGTGCACTTTGATCTTTGTTAGGATAAGCGGTAATAAATTAAATTTATACTAATATGTTGTTTATAAATTGTGATGACCTTTTTTAGTATTTTTTATTTATTTTTAACTATTTAATTGTTGAACTTTTGATAGGACACTTATAAGGGCTTAATGAAAGAGCGCTATCCTGAAGGCACCCCGCGTCCGTCGATTGATCAAGAAGTGTGGGAGAGGGCGTCCGTCGTGAAGAAAAACTATGTTAAAGGCCAAGGACAAAAACGACGCCTGACCATCAGTGGCACAGGTATCTCTGCTACCCAGTCTACATAGTCATCAGGTCATCCAGGCTATCATACTCCTGCTGACTGTGTGAGAGCGATCTGTCAGAATCGTGATCTTCTTCGTATACTAGGCGGGCATCTGCATTCTCTTAGTCCTGATGAGTTAAGCGGAGCAAGTGGTGGCAGCAACGAAAGATTAAAAACATCGTGGTGGCGACCAGGTATACATATCGATATTGTTACTATCACTGACTTACTTATATGTTTCACTACATTGTCTATTGTTATTTTAAGACCCCAACTTTTATGAATAAAGATAATTTTTCTATAAATATCATTTTTGAATATTATGGAATAAATTTGATATAATGTTATAGTTGTGGGTAATATTTATAAATTTTGCAAAGTATGCAAGTTGTTATATAATATTCGATTGGTCGGGGAATATTCGTACAACGGCACAATCATTGGTGGACCCCGCAACGAAATTATTGTCGGATTGAGAAAACGATAAAAATATTTTATGAAAATAACGGCAGAAGTTTTACCGTTAACTGTTGAAACACCCGGTGTTAAAAGTACAGTAATACGCATCGTTGCATAGTAGTACACGGGTTTGATTATTGATGTTTACGTGAGAAGTCCCTCAGTTTTATTTAATTATTGCTATATTAATTGTTGCATAGTATCTCACGTTATTTGATTCAATTATTGTCGATATTTTATATATTATTAAATCAATAATTGAGATAACAAAGTTATTAATATTATTATTGGCAATATTAACGATGTCTAGAAGTTCTGCCAAGGAGAGGTTTGGTCACTAATTCATGCGCTAATAAGGAGAAATCCTTATTGAAAGCCCCTATTTCACAGGAATGACTGGTCAATTAATATTATGAATTATAATAAAGGTGATAAGTTTTGTTTTATTATTATTATTAATGTAATAAAATAGAAAAATATATTATATTTTATTTAAAAGATTTTATTTTATTAGAATATTTTATTAATACTGTATAGTAAATTAATATGGACCGTCCGTTTAAAAATAAATCAATATGGACCGTTCATGAATTAGTTCTTATTAGGTCCATTCTCCTATAAATAGAAGCTAATTCCTTCATTATTTCTTACTTAATTCTTTGAAACTCTAGAGAGAAACTATAGAGAGAAAGAAGAAAAGTATTCTGCTACTTCACTACTCCTATATCTAGTTTCTTCTAAGGTAAAGGGTATTATTTCTTTTGTATTCATGAAGAGAACTTCTGTTATTTCATTCTTTATTATTCTGTTGGAATAACTTGTATACGCGGACTACCCTATACTTGGTGAAATTCTTCTGTTATTCCATTCTTTATTATTATTTTGGAATAACCTGTCTATGCGAAGTACCTCATACATGGTGAAATTCTTACATTATTTCATTATTTATTATTACTGTTGGAATATCATGTGCTCATGCAATTACGCAAGACACTGGTTCCATTATTTATTATTACATTGGAATATCCTGTTTGTGCGCGTTACGCATGACTGGATCCATTATTTATTATTCTATTGGAATATCCTTTCTCTGCGTTCGCGTGACACTGACCGTTCCGTTATTTATTATTACATTGGAATAACTCGTCTGCATTGATCTATCGCATGCCTGGTGATTTCGTTTGTTATTCCATTCTTTATTATACTTAGTTGTTTAAAGTTTTGGCTTTTATACTCCATGAAATTAGTGGAATATCTTTGATATTTACGCTTCATCCAGTATCTTTTCATGGAAATATTCTTCTGAGCATTCTTGAATTTTACTACATAAAGCAGTATCATGTTGACAATTTGGACGTTATGGGTTCCTGGATAAATTAATTCTTGAACTTGTTTTATTGAATTCTTATATCATTGTCATCATTCTCATGTTTATATTATGTTGAAAGTCATATGTATTTGTGTAGTGCATAGATGAACTTGGTATGATTATGACCGAGGATTATTCGGTATAATCATCATGGTAGTAATGTTACAAATGATGTGGTAAAAGTCCTCATTGGCCCATAGTGCATTGATGGGACGGTTGTTGGCATGATCATGACCATTGATGAATACACGAATATCCTTGCCCCGTAGTGCATGGATAATTTGTGGTTGTGATACTAATGAATATCCTTGGTCGTAGTGCAGGGATGATGTGGATTATTTATTGAGCTGAGTCTCAGCGATAAAAGTGATGAAAAACCTTTTAAATCAAAGAAGATAGTAGATTTTATTCTCTACTTGACTCTTCTAATGGATTGCTTATTCCGCTGTAGTTAAACTTGATGTTTGTTATATTGTATCAGTTTAACACTATTGAAGGCTAACGATAATTTATTCTGCATTATCTTAGTCATAATATTTCTTACTGGGCTAGTTGAGCTCACCCTTTTTACTTTCATTGTTTTCTTCAGGAAATGAGAACGTAGCAGGGACTAGTCGGGGAACGGAGTAACGGTCCAGATGATAGCATTAGTAGTCCACACTATTCTATGAAATAGTGTGTTAATAAATATATTGAAGACTTATTTTGAGTTTGAATACTGTCTAGAAGACAATATTTGTATTAAAACTCACAGCTCATGTTGTATATTTAAGATTGTATTTGTATTCTGTACCATGTTTTTAGCAACTCAGAATAGGTGATGTATACCTATTTTGGGGGCATCATGAGTTAGTATCAAAGCTTAGGGATATGATCCTGGCTAAGATGTGAGACAAGAACTAGGAAGGAGAGGCGGGAATTCTTCGCTAGTATGACCTACCTAAGTTTATTTGATATTTAATTGGTCGATCAGAGTATGGGGATAATATGTGATATGTTAATTAACCCTTGTTTTGTGGCAGTATTTGAAAATGACATCCGAGAATGTTGAGAATATCAATGGAGCACAGGAGACCGTTGAGTCGCCACAGATCAATAATCAGGATAATGTGCAGCAGGAAGGCAACAATCCTCATGCAAACAACATCACTGACCAAATGATGAACGAAGGAATGTTCAAAGGCTTTATGCAATTCATTCAACATCAGGCAAGAGCGGCTCCTGTCCAAAATACAAGTGGAAACAACTTGGCAACTCTCGAAGCGGTCACCTTAAGCGATTCAAGGAGGCTGGGACCACCGGAGTTTTTGGAGAGCAAAACCACTTAAGGCGAGAGACGTGGATAAAGAAGATTTGCAAGATATTTGATTTCTTGGGATGCTCAGGAGCAAAGGTTCCTTTGCCACCTTCATGTTGTTGCGGAGGCAGATTTCTTGGTGGGAAAGCGTAAAAGCGTACTCAACCTGCCGCCTTGAAGATGACTTGGGAGAAGTTCAAGAATTGTTCAACGACAAGTACTTTCTCGAAAGTATTCATCACATGAAAAGAGGTAGAGTTCATCAAGTGGGGCAAAACAACATGGCCGTATCGCGAGACGAAGCCAAGTTCTTACGAGTTGTCCCGATTGCGTCTCATTTGGTTGATAATGAGGAGAGAATGATGCGAATGTTTTTAAGAGGTTTGAAACCCGAGATACGTCAATATCTTATCTCTCATAAACTGTGTTTGTATTCAGATGTTGTTAATAGGGCTCAGTTATTGGAGCGCGATAATGAGTCAACCTAACCAAAAGATAGCAGCCGGCAAAATGATAATACCAGTGAGAGCAGTCATCGAAGCGGTGAAAATAAGCATAAAGGGAATCAACATGCCAGAAATGGTAACCACTTCAGTGGTAATCATGGCCAAAACAATAAGAATGGACATTTCAAGAAAAGGAGATTCAACAATGATGGAAAGACGTCAGCATCAGCACCCGTTGTTAAGGAAGGAGAACGACCACCTATCATATGCTTCAAATGCAGAGGGGAGGGACATATCAGTCCAAACTGTGCGCAGCAGTCCAAAACGTGTTACAATTGTGGAAGAGAAGGTCACCTAGCTCTATTTTATCGTTCAGGGAAGGCAAGTTCAGCTGGGATGGAGGAACCAAATGTCGTTCCAGAAAAGATAAAGCCGGTAGCTCAAGGGAGGGCGTTTGTTGTGACCTCCCAGAAAGCAAGGAACCCGAACGAGGTCATCATGGGTAAGCTTATCATAAACTCTAACGAAGTCTATACCTTATTTGATACCGGTTCTACCCATTCCTTTATTTCTCCTACTTGCGCTCAACGTTTAAATTTGACTCCGGAGAAATTAGACTTTGACTTATCTGTTGAAACTCCGTTGGGACAAACCTTCATTACATCCATTGTTTATAAGTCTTGTTTACTTCAAATCGGCACCCGCACGTTACCTGTCAATCTTATTTCTTTGAAAATACTTGCATTTGATGTAATTATAGGGATTGATTGGTTAACTGCTCATCATGCAAAAATTGATTGTTTTCGTAAGGTTGTTAGCTTTCATATTCCTAACCAACCTATTATGGGAATTAAAGCAACCAAACCATTAAAATCAATCACTATCATCTCAAGCCATAAAGCTATTCGTTTAATTGAAAAACGGATGTCAAGCTTTCTTAGCTCATGTCACGGATCTAAACAAAAATACGTCAGTTTTGAATGATATTTCTATTTTTAATAAAATTTCTGACGTATTCCCTTAAGAACTTCCTGGCCTACCCTAAGAGCGTGAAATTAAATTTTGTATCGACCTTGAACCCGGTACAAAACCCATTTCCAAAGCCCCATATCAAATGGCTCCTATTGAACTTCAAGAGTTAAAGACCCAATTGCAGGAATTGTTAGACATTGGCTTTATTCATCCTAGTACTTCTCCTTGGGGTGCTCCTGTTCTATTCGTGAAGAAGAAAGATAGGAGTATGCGACTTTATATTGATTATCGAGAGTTGAATCATGTCACCATCAAAAATAGGTACCCATTTCCACGTATTGATGACCTGTTTGACCAATTGCAAGGAGCCAAATTCTTTTCAAAGATTGATCTTCGTTCCGGATATCACCAATTGAAGATTAGAACCGATGACATTCCAAAGAAGTCTTTTAGAACTCGGTACGCGCATTATGAATTCCTAATCATGTCTTTTGGATTGACTAATGCTCCTGCTGCCTTCATGGATATGATGAACTGAGTATTCAAGGAATATTTGGATCATATTGCAGTCGTCTTTATTGATGACATCCTTATTTATTCCAAAACCCGTGAAGATCATGAGCAACACTTGAGGCTGATACTCCAAAAGCTTCGTGAAAACAAGCTTTATGCGAAGTTGAATAAATGCGAGTTCTGGCTTGAAGAAGTAGCATTCCTTGGGCACGTAGTATCAAGTCATGGAATATCTGTTGACCCGGCAAAGATTGAAGCAATTCAAAGCTGGGAGCAACCTAAATCAGTGACCGAAGTACTTAGCTTTCTCGGTTAGCTGGTTATTATCAAAGATTCGTGGAGGGATTTTCTCGAATCGCTATTCCACTAACTCAGCTAACTCGAAAAGATACAAAATTCGGTTGGAGCGAGGAATGTGAGAAGAGTTTTCAAGAACTCAAGAGGAAACTCATTTCAGCACCTGTTCTGACAATACCATCTGGCTCGGAGGGATTTTTCATCTACAGTGATGCTTCGGGCAAAGGGTTAGGATGTGTTCTAATGCAACATGGGAAAGTCATAGCCTATGCCTCTCGGCAACTCAAAGAATATGAGAGGAATTATCCTACTGATCATGATCTAGAGTTGGCAGCTGTTGTCTTCGCACTTAAAATTTGGAGGCATTACTTGTATGGGGATAAAGTGAAGATCTTTACGGATCATAAAAGCCTCAAATATTTCTTCACTCAAAAGGAACTCAACATGCGACAACGACGTTGGCTTGAACTGTTGAAAGATTATGATCATACCATCCAATACCATCTTGGAAAAGCGAACGTGGTAGCTGACGCGTTGAGTAGAAGATCATTTGCAGGTACGAGTGCGATATTGTCAACGCAAAGGCCCATTTTGTATGACTTGCAAAGGATGGAAATAGAGTTAAAGACTCCAGGGACCCATGTGATGATGGCGAATATACGAGTAGAACCGACTTTAATTGATAAAATTAAAGCTGCTCAAGCTACAGATCTAGAGCTGATGCGTATGAGGAAGAAAGTGCAAGAAGGTGCTATGCTGGAAGCAAAAATCGATGAAGAAGGAATACTTCAAGTCAACTCCAGACTTTGTGTTCCTAACGACCCTGATTTAAAGTATAAAATCATGATGGAGGCGCACAATACACCATTTGTAATCCATCCTAGGAGTACCAAAATGTATCATGATCTTCGTCATACATTTTGGTGGAGTAATATGAAGAGAGAGATAGCACTATTTATCTCAAGGTGTCTAAGTTGTCAACGAGTCAAGGCGGAGCATCAAGTAACAAAAGGTCCATTGCAACCACTTGAAATTCCAGAATGGAAGTGGGAGCACATTACCATGGATTTCGTTACTGGTCTTCCCAAGGTTTCTCAAGGCATTGATGCAATTTGGGTCATTGTTGATAGATTGACCAAGTCTGCTCATTTCTTACTTATACGAGAAACTTATACACTTGAACGTCTTGCTCGTATGTACATAAATGAGATTATAAGATTGCATGGTATGCCAGTATCCATAGTTTCTGATCGAGACCCAAGATTCACTTCAAGATTTTGGGTTAGTTTGCAAAAAGGTATGGGCACATATTTACGATTTAGTTCGGCATATCATCCTCAGACGGACGGACAATCAGAGAGGACTATTCAAACTCTTGAAGATTTATTAAGACTCTGTGTCCTTGACTTCAAGGAAAGTTGGGACAAGTTCTTACCATTGGTGGAGTTTTCCTACAACAACAGTTATCAAGCAAGTATTGGCATGGCTCCATCCGAAGCGTTGTATGGAAGAAACTGTCGTTCTCCAGTATGCTGGGATGAGGTGGGTGAAGAAACGTTGTTGGGACCGGAGTTGGTACGTATGACTAAGAAAAAGATTCAAATGATATGACAACGTATAAAAACCTCACAAGATCGACAAAAGAGTTATGCTGATCTTCATCGAAATGACGTGGAATTCGATATTGGAGATCATGTGTTGTTACGTGTTGCTCTATGGAAAGGAGTTACGAGATTTGGAAAGAGAGGAAAGCTCAATCCTCGATTCATTGGCCCATTTTTAATCCTCGATCGAGTAGGAATTGTGGCATATAGACTCGCTATACCACCAAGTATGTCTCGTGTTCATAACGTTTTTCATATATCATGTTACGTAAATATGTGGAAGACCGAACCACATTATTGAGTTAAAACCGGATGAAATAGCGGAAGATTTGACGTATGAAGAGGTTCCTATTCAAATCTTGGATAATAAGGAACATATTCTACGTGTTGGAAGAATGCATATCTTGATTTGATGTTTAAAGCAAATACTCATGATTATATGTAAAGCCCTTCAAGGAATATATGTACAAGGGCTTAGTGATAGATCAAATTTGTTAAGTTGATCTTAGCTTTTAATGTTCATCATTCTGTAATCAAATGTATAGATAAAAAGATCAAAGATGTTAGGTTGATCTATGACTTGTAACGAATAGATAGGCTTTCAACAAGAATCATATTCTATCAAGCTGATCAATAGACTGCAGAAGCTAAGGCAGGATCGTAGAGCTTATCATATCGTAGTGTATCTGCCTTAAAGGACCTCTTGAGAAATAGTAGAGTGGTCCAGACGTTTGCCGAATCTAACTCAGAGATTGTAGTGTGCTCTCGAAAACGTTGAATCTGCTAGACGAGCAAGTGATGATCGTCGAGTGAAAAGATCGTAGTATGAAAATCCTTGCGAGAAATCGTAGTGTTAAGGAAGGAGAACGACCCCCTATCATATGCTTCAAATGCGGATGGGAGGGACACATCAGTCCAAACAGCGCGATGTCGTCCAAAGCATGTTATAATTATGGAAGAGAAGGTCACCTAGCCCAATTTTGTCGTTCACCGAAGACAAGTTCTGCTAGGATGGAGACACCAAAGGCCGTCCCAGAAAAGTCAAATCCGGTAGTGCAAGGGAGAGCGTTTGTCGTGACCTCCCAGAAAGCAAGGAACCCGAACGAGGTCATCATGGAGATAGAGTTAAAGACTCCAGGGACCCATGTGATGATGGCGAATATACGAGTAGAACTGACTTTAATTGATAAAGTTAAAGCTTTTTAAGCTACAGATCTGGAACTGATGCGTATGAGGAAGAAAATGTAAGAAGGTGCTATGCCGGAAGCAAGAATCGATGAAGAAGGAATACTTCGAGTCAACTCCAGACTTTGTGTTCCTAACGACCCTAATTTAAAGTATAAAATCATGATGGAGGCGTATAACACACCGTTTGCAATCCATCCTCGGAGTACCAAAATGTATCGTGATCTTCATCATACATTTTGGTGGAGCAATATGAAGAGAGAGATAGCGCTGTTTATCTCAAGGTGTCTAATTTGTCAACTAGTCAAGGTGGAGCATCAAGTACCAAAAGGTCCATTGCAACCACTTGAAATTCCAAAATGGAAGTGGGAGCACATTACCATGGATTTCGTTACTGGTCTTCCCAAGGTTTCTCAAGGCATTGATGCAATTTGGGTCATTGTTGATAGATTGACCAAGTCTGCTCACTTCTTACCAATACGAGAAACTTATACACTAGAACGTCTTTCTCGTATGTACATAAACGAGATTGTAAGACTACACGGTATGCCATTATCCATAGTTTCTGATCGAAACCCAAGATTAACTTCACGATTTTGGGTTAGTTTGCAAAAAGCTATGGGCACGGATTTACGATTTAGTTCGGCATATCATCCTCAGACGGACGGAAAATCAGAGAGGAATATTCAAACTCTGGAAGATTTATTAAGACTTTGTGTCCTTGACTTCAAGGGAAGTTGGGATAAGTTCTTACCATTGGTGGAGTTTTCCTACAACAACAGCTATCAAGCAAGTATTGGCATGGCTCCATTTGAGGCGTTGTATGGAAGAAAGTGTCGTTCTCCAGTATGCTGGGATGAGGTGGGTGAAGAAACGTTGTTGGGACCGGAGTTGGTACGTATGACTAAGAAAAAGATTCAAATGATATGACAACGTATAAAAACCTCACAAGATCGACAAAAGAGTTATGCTGATCTTCATCGAAATGACGTGGAATTCGATATTGGAGATCATGTACTGTTACGTATTGATCCAAGGAAAGGAGTTACGAGATATGGAAAGAGAGGAAAGCTCAATCCTCGATTCATTGGCCCATTTTTAATCCTTGATCGAGTAGTAACTGTGGCCTATAGACTCGTTTTACCGCCAAGTATGTCTCGTATTCATAACGTTTCTCACATATCCATGTTACGTAAAAATGTGAAAGACCCGAACCAGATTATTGAGTTAGAACCGGATGAAATAGCGGAAGATTTAACGTATGAAGAGGTTCCTGTTCAAATCTTGGATAAGAAGGAACATATCCTACGCTCTAAAGTTATACCTCAAGTCAAAGTTTTGTGGAGAAACCACGATATTGAGGAAATGACCTGGGAGTTAGAATCTGAAATGAAATCAAGGTATCATTACCTCTTCGATATACCAGGTACGTCCCTAATTTCGAGGGTGAAATTTCATAAGAAGGGGAGATTGTAAGATCCCAACTTTTATGAATAAAGATGATTTTTCTATAAATATCATTTTTGAATATTATGGAATAAATTTGATATAATGTTATAGTTGTGGGTAATATTTATAAATTTTTCAAAGTACGTAAGTTGTTATATAATATTCGATTGGTCGGGGAATATTCGTTTTAATAGGGAATATTCGTACAATGGCACAATCATTGGTGGACCCCGCAACGGAATTATTGTCGGATTGAAAAAATGACAAAAATATTTTATGAAAATAACGGCGGAAGTTTTACCATTAACTGTTGAAACACCCGGTGTTAAAAGTACAGTAATACGCGTGGTTGCATAGTAGCACATGGTTTTGATTATTGATGCTTACGTGAGAAGTCACTCAGTTTTGTTCAATTATTGGTATAGTAATTGTTGCATAGTATCTCACATTATTTGATTCAATTATTGTCAATATTTTATATATTATTAAATCAATAATTGAGATAATAAAGTTATTAATATTATTATTTGTAATATTAATGATGTCTAGAAGTTCTGCCAAAGAGAGGTTTGGTCACCTAATTGCGCGTCAATAGGGAGAAATCCTTATTGGAAAGCTCCATCTTTCCTGGGAACGACCTGGTCGATTAATATTGTGAATTATGATAAAGGTGAAAAGTTTTGTTTTATTATTATTATAAATGTAATAAAACAGAAAACTTTTTATATAAAATAGAATACTTTTATAAAGTTATTCATTTTATTAGACTATAAATAGAATATATAATATTCTATCATGCATAGTATTTGCATAGTGCCTGCATAGTGTTTGCATAGTAAAATCTTTTTATATAAAACAAAATACTTTTATAAAATTATTCATTTTATTAGATTATAAATAGAATATATTATATTTTATTTAAAAGATTTTGTTTTATTAGAATATTTTATTAATACTACATAGTAAATTAATATGGACCGTCTGTTTAAAAGTAAATCAATCTGGACCATTCATGAATTAGTTACTATTCAGTCCATTCTCCTATAAATAGAAGCTCATTTCTTCATTATTTCTAACGAATTCACTAAAACTCTAGAGAGAGAAACTATAGAGAGAAAGAAAAAAAGTATTCTACTACTTCACTACTCCTATATCCAGTTTCTTCTAGGGTAAGGGGTATTATTTCTTTTGTATTCATGAAGAGAACTTTTGTTATTCTATTCTTTATTATTATGTTGGAATAACCTGTATACGCGGACTACCCTATACTTGGTGAAATTCTTCTGTTATTCCATTCTTTATTATTATGTTGGAATAACCTGTCTATGCGAAGTACCTCATACATGGTGAAATTCTTCTGTTATTTCATTATTTATTATTCTGTTGGAATATCATGTCTATGCGTTTACGCAAGACCTGGTTCCATTATTTATTATTCTGTTGGAATATCCTGTTTGTGCGTTTACGCATGACCTGGATCCATTATTTATTATTCTATTGGAATATCCTTTCTCTGCGTTTACGCATGACCTGGTTCCGTTATTTATTATTACATTGGAATAACTTCATCATCTTGATCTATCGCATGCCTGGTGATTTCGTTTATTATTCCATTCTTTATTATACTTAGTTGGTTAAAGTTTTGGCTTTTATACTCCATGAAATTAGTGGAATATCTTTGATATTTACGCTTCATCCAGTATCTTTTCATGGAAATATTCTTCTGAGCATTCTTGAATTTTACTACATAAAGCAGTATCATGTTGACAATTTGGACGTTATGGGTTCCTGAATAAATTAATTCTTAAACTTGTTTTATTGAATTCTTATATCATTGTCATCATTCTCATGTTTATATTATGTTGAAAGTCATCTGTGGCATGTAGTGCATAGATGGACTTGGTATGATTATGACCAAGGATTATTCGGTATAATCATGACCGTAATGTTACAAATGATGTGGTAAAAGTCCTCATTGGCCCGTAGTGCATTGATGGACAGTTGTTGGCATGATCATTACCATTGATGAATACACGAATATCGTTGGCCCGTAGTGCATGGATAATTTGTGGTTGTGATACTAATGAATATCATTGGCCGTAGTGCAGGGATGATGTGGATTATTTATTGAGCTGAGTCTCAGCAATAAAAGTGATAAAAAATCTTAAATCATAGAATATAGTAGATTTTATTCTCTACTTGACTCTTCTAATGGATTTCTTATTCCGCTGTAGTTAAACTTGATGTTTGTTATATTGTATCAGTTTAACACTGTTGAAGGCTAACGATAATTTATTCTGCATTATCTTAGTCATAATATTTCTTACTGGGCTAGTTGAGCTCACCCTTTTACTTTCATTGTTCTCTTCAGGAAATAAGAACGTTGCAGGGACTAGTCGGGGAACGGAGTGACGGTCCAGATGATAGCATTAGTAGTCCTCACTATTCTATGAAATAGTGTGTTAATAAATGTATTGAGGACTTATTTTGAGTTTGAATACTGTCTAGAAGACAATATTTGTATTAAAACTCACAGCTCATGTTGTATATTTAAGATTGTATTTGTATTATGTACCATGTTTTTAGCGACTTGAAATAGGTGATATATACCTATTTTTGGGGTGTCATAGTTTAGCTTTCCCCAAGTCATAGCAGTATCAACACATGTAACATATATGTTTTATTCTTTTGTTAATTAGAAGGTACTAATTTGGATGATCCATGAAGAGCTAGACCAGTCATATATGTTAGGTTTTTAAAGCCTTGCTAGACTTGTTTTTTAGATTTTTAAAGCCTTGTACTCTTTTAGATTCAGTCTTTGGACAATTGTATTGGTTTACGATTCTATTATATGGATGTTTACGATTATATTGTGTTGGTTTACGATGGGTGTTTATCATATAGTAGTTATCATGGATGAATGTTTATCATATGGTAGTTATCATGGATGGATGCTTATATATATTGCTGTGTGTTGGGATAGAAAGCAGGTACAAAGCAGGTTATTTTTGGGAAATCAGTAAAATAGGAAAAATATTTTTTAAAATATATATCGATTGTATGTCGATCGCTTATAATTGAAAAATGATCATTTGAAAACTACTTGGAAACTAGCGACCGATTCGATCGCTATTACCGGTCGCGGACACGTGTGCCACGTCACGGCTGACAAACGACTCCGCATGAGTCAGAATAGCGATGGATTCGGTCGCTGAGAAATTAGTCGCTATTGTTGGTCGCTGACGTCCATCCAGCGACCAGATTATCTGCGACTAATTTCAAATGATCAGTATGCGATCACGATACTCATCTGAGACCATACGATGTCGATACGATGGTGGTCATTGATAAAGCCTTTTTTGTTGTAGTGTTTCTTCCTGAATATCCACTTGTATCTATGAGGTTTAGAGCTTGGTGGGAGATCTACTAATTCCAATGTATGATTGTGTAGTATTAATTCTACTTCACTATTCATAGTCTCTTTCCAGTATGGAGCTCCAGGACTTAGTACCGTTTCTTTATAAGTTTGAGGCTCATTTTCTAACAAATAAGTTAGAAAATTCGAACCAAAAGATTTTGATTTTCTAGCACGTTTACTACGTCTAGGTTCATCAATATCTTTTAAACCATGATCACTATCACAAAAAGTTACATACGTTCTTTTATTTGAACTTGTTTCCTCCTCATTAGAACTTGGCTCTTCTATATTCTTATTAGAAAAAACTGCTTCAAAAAATTCAGCATCTTTTGATTTAATAATAATATTTTCATACATTTCTTCTATTTTTGATTTATTAACCAGAAATCTATGTGCATTACTATTATGGACATAACCAATAAATATACAATCTATTATTTTTTGTTCTATTTTTACCTTTTTTGGTGGATGAACGTTTACTTTCGCTAAGCACCCCCACACTTTTATGTTTTTTTATAAGACAATTTCGTCCTTTCCATTATTCATAGGGTGATGCATTAGACTTCTTTTAAGGTATTCAGTTGAGAATATACTTTGCTGAAATAATTGCTTCCTCCAACAAATTTTGATGTAGCCCAAAACTTAATAACAATGCATTCATCATTTCTTTAAAATTTTTATTCTTTCTTTCTGCAACATCATTTTGATGTGGTCAATAAGGTGCAATTTTTTGGTGTATCATACCATGTTGCGAACAAATTGCACCAAAATGTGAATCATATTATCTACCTCTATCACTTCTAATTATCTTAAACTTTTTTTCAAGTTGTTTCTCAACCACATTCTTATAATGTATAAACATTTACAATGCCTCATTTTTACTTCTTAATAAGTAAACATAATAATATCTTGTACAATAATTTATAAAAGTAAGAAAATATTTCTTACCCCCTCTTGTTTGTATAGTTTAAATCACAAATATTAGTATGTACTAATTCAAGAGATTTCGTACTTCTTTCAATTGATTTAAAATAAGATTTTTCGAAACTTTGCCTCAACGCAAATTTCACGTTTATGATTGGAATTAATCCCACAATTTGGTAGACATTCCATATTCATTAATTTGACGCCCCCAAAATAGGTCCGCATGACCCATTCTAAGTCGCCAGATATCATACTATAAAAATCAAATACAAACTTCATTTATACAACTGTTGAACTGTCGTGCAGAATACGACCACAGTTAAACTGTGAGTTTTAATACAAATGTATGTAACTCTCCTGGTGTCCTGAACACAACCTTACAATGGTACCTTACATAAAAGTACAGTCCATAACTGTTTTAGAAATTAAAATCTTTGGGAAGTGCTCAAGGAAACCTTCGTACATGGGAGGCCATGCGTCTAGGTTATGATAGATATCATATGTCCACAGAATTATCCTTGGTTGACCCAATAGTCCCCAAAGAAAAACAAGAAGATAGCTATCATCTTCTTTCCAATGATGAGTCTTTTCTTGACTTATAATTATCTCCATTGTCTCCAATTGAGAATCATATTTCAAATAAACTCCAAGATTATATAGGTAGTGCTCATAGATATACTCAGCAAGTGGATGTGCACAACTGTGACGCCCCCAAAATAGGTATACATCACCCATCTTGAGTCGCCAAATACATGGTGCAGAATAAAAATACAATCTTAAATATACAACAAGAGCTGTAAGTTTTAATACAAATATTGTCTTCTAGACAATATCCACTCTCAGAATAAGTCCTCATTACAATTATTATCACACTATTTCATAGAATAGTGAGGACTACTAATGTTATCATCTGGACCATCACTCCGTTCCCCGACTAGTCCCTGTTACGTTCTCATTTCCTGAAGAGAACAGTGAAAGAAAGGGTGAGCTCAACTAGCCCAGTAAGAAATATTATGACTAAGATAATGCAGGATAAATTATCATTAGCCTTCAACAATGTTAAACTGATAAAATAAAATAGACAACAAGTTTAACTGCAGCGGAATAAACAATCCATTAGAAGAGTCAAGTAGAGAATAAAATCTACTATCTTTTATGATTTAAAAAGTTTTTCATCACTTTTATCGCTGAGACTCAGCTTAATAAATAATTCACATCATCCCTGCACTACGGCCAAGGATACTCATTAGTATCATGACCACAAATTATCCATGCACTACGGACCAAGGATATTTGTGTATTCATCAATGGTCATGATCATGCTATAAAATAATTCATCTTTGCTCCCTTGGCCGAAGAGAATCCATAGTCATAATCATACCAAAAATTGTCCATCAATGCACTACGGGCCAATGAGGACTTTTTCCACATCTTTTGTAACATTACGATCATGATTATACCGAATAATCCCTGGTTATAATCATACCAAGTCCATCTATGCACTACAGGCCATAGATGACTTCCAACAAAATATAAACATGTGGATGATGACAATGATATAAGAATTCAATAAAACAAGTTCAAGAATTAAATTATCCAGGAACTAATAACGTCCAAATTATCAACATGATACTTCTTTGTAGAGTAAAATTTAAGAATGCTCAGAAGAATATTTCCATGAAAAGATCTTTGGATGAAGCTTGAAATATCAAGTATATTCCACTAATTTCATGGAGTATAGAAATCAAAACTTTAACTAATCGAGTATAATAAAGAATGGAATAACAAAAGAAATCACCGTGCATGTGATGATAGATCAAGACAAAGTGATTATTCTAATGTAATAATAAATAACGGAAACAGTCCGGCGTAAAAACGCATGCATGTGATGATATTCAATAGAATAATAAAGAGCGGAACCAGTCCGCATAAAACGCATGCATACATGATATTACAATGTAATAATAAAGGCGAAACCAGTCCGGCCAGAAACGCACCGACTGTGAGGATATTCTAATGAGAATAATAAAGAATGGAATAATAGAAGAATTTCACCTTGTATGCGATAATTCGAATAAACAGGATATTCCAACAGAATAATAAAGAATGGAATAATAGAAGAATTTCACCATGTATGCGGTACTTCAGATTAATTAATGAGTTATTCCAACATAATAATAAGGAATGGAATAATAGAAGAATTTCACCATGTATGTAAAGATTTAGATGTATTAAAAGTTATTCCAACATAATAATAAGGAATGGAATAATATAAGAATTTCACCATGTATGCATTACTTCGCATAGATAGGTTATTCCAACATAATAATAAGGAATGGAATAACAAAAGAATTTCACCAAGTATGCGGTGCCAGATAAGCAAAAGTTATTCAACATAATAATAAAGAATGGAATAACGGAAGAATTTCACCAAGTATGCGGTATTGCAGATAAACAGTTTATTCCAACATAATAATAAAGAATGGAATAACAGAAGAATTTCACCAAGTATAAGGGAGTCCGCGTATACAGGTTATACCAACAGAATAATAACGAAAGAATAACAGAAGGATTTCACCAAGTATAGGGTAGCCCGCGTATACAGGTTATTCCAACAGAATAATAAATAATGGAATAACTGGAGTTCTCTTCATGAATAAAAAAGAAATAATACCCCTTACCTTAGAAGAAACTGGATATTGGAATAGAAAGGTACCTGACTTCTCTTCTTCTTTCTCTCTATAATTTCTCTCTCAAGATTTTCAGTGAATTCGTAAGAAATAATGAAGGAATGAGCTTCTATTTATAGGAAAATGGACGGAATAATAACTAATTCATGAACGGTCCAGATTAATTTACTTTTAAACGGACGGTCCATATTAAAACTTAAAGCAACGGTCTATACTGATTCACTATTAAAACTTTAAACCAACGGTCCATACTAATTCACTATTAAAACTTTAAACCACCGGTCCATACTGATTCACTATTAAAACTTTAAACCAGCGATCCATATTGATTCACTATTATAATTTCAACCAACGGTCTGAAAAATTAGCACATCTCCTCATGGAATAATATTGTACCCAAAAATAATTTGGACCGAAAAGAAATATATTGTTCAGGTGAATAGTAACTCGTGAATAGTAACTCGTGAATAGTAACTCATGAATAGTAACTCATAAATAGTAACTCATGAATAGTAACTCGTAAATAGTAACTCGTGAATAGTAACTCGTGAATATTACTCCGACACAAAAAGTGTCCCGAATACCCGATTAAACAATATAACCTCCAGACATCAATTATCATCGGAATAGATGTCGATTTCTATTAACACAAATATTCCCCACACAATATAACTATCAAATTCATCTTTAATCAACATGAACTTATTCATCATTAATATTATAACTCACAATATTTAACAACCAGGTTGTTCCTAGGAAATAGGGGGCTTTCCAATAAGGATTTCTCCCTATTTGCGCGCAATTAGGTGACCAAACCTCTCCTTGACAGAACTTCTAGACATTGTAAATATTGTAATTTAATAATATGAATAACTTTGTCGTCTCAATTATTGATTTAATAATATAACATATAATGCAGATGATACTAACAATAATCGAATCAATAATATTAGAGATATGATGCAACAAGTACTGTAGCAATAATTGAGTATAACTGAGTGACTTATCACGTAAGCATCAATAACCAAAACCGTGTGCTACTATGCAATCACGCGTATTACTATACTTTTACTACCGAGTAGTTCAATAGTTTTAACAGTAAAACTTCCGCCGTTATTTTTATAAAAATAATTCTGTCGTTTTATTACTACGACAATACTTCCATTGTGGGTTCACCAATGATTGTGCCGTCGTACGGATATTCCCAAAAAATAGAATATTCCCCGACCAAACAAATATTTTATAACAACTCGCGTACTTTGCAAAATTTATAAATACTACCCACAACTATAATATTATCTCAAATTCACACCATAATTTTTAAAAAAATATTTTGAGAAAATTAAATCTTTATTCATAAAATTTGGGATTTTAAAATCTCCCCTCCTTATGAAATTTCGCCCTCAAAATTTATGTACGTACCTGGTATGCCAAACAGATGAGTACACTTCATCAGATTCTAACTCTTGAGGTATAACCTTTAAGCGTAGAATATATTCCAGGATTTTAACATGTACATCTTCATACGTTAAATTATCCGTTATCTCATCTGGTTCTAAATCAATAATGTGGTTAGGGTTGTCCACATATTTACGTAACATCGATATGTGAAAAACGTTATGAACACAACATATTTAGCGGTAAAACGAGTCTATAAGCCATAGTTCCTACTCGATCGAGGATTTCAAATGGGCAAATTAAATCGAGGGTTGAGATTTCCTCTCTTTGTTGATTCTTGCTTCTAGAATAACGCCCTCTTGAACCTTCTTCTTCACATTCATCAGCTCTGTGTATGTAGCTTGAGCGGCTTTAACTTTATCGATTAAAGTCGATTCTAATCGTATATTTGTTATCTTCACGTGGGTCCCTAAAGTCTTTAACTCTATCTTCATCATTTATACGAAATGGGTCTTTGTATTAACAACATCGCACTCGTAAACACATATGATCTTCTACTCAACGCGTCAGCTACCACGTTCGTTCTTCCACAATGATATTGAATGGTATGATCATAATCTTCAACAGCTCGAGCAAACATCTTTGGCTCATGTTACGTTCGGTTTGGGTGAAGAAAATATTTGAGGGTTTAAGAAATGGGTTTTGTACTGGGGTCAATACAAAATTCGATTTCACGCTCTAGGGGTAGGCTAAGAAGTCTTCAAGAATACGTTAGGAAATTTATTAACAATAGAAATATCATTCACAACTGTGACTCTTATCCAAGACTTGGATAACACGTCATATTGATACCTATCAACTTGCCATCGTTATTCACAACGTCCCCTACGGAAAGTCTGGCTTCGGTGCATTCCACACAAGGAAGTCAGCAACGAAAGGATCGGGGCTCTTTACTTATGGCTTGATATGACAATGATTGACTTTAGTGGTTTGGTTGCTTGAATTCGCATAACCGGTTGGTTAGGAATATGAAAGCTAACAACCTTACGAAAAGCATGATTAGTAGTTAACCAATCAATTTCTAAAATCACATCAAAGGCAAGTATTTTCAAAGAGATAAGATCGATAAGTAACGTGAAAGTGTCGATTTGAGTCAAACAAGATTAATAAATAGTGGAGGTAACGAATGTTTCTACTAACAAAGTTTCAACCAATAGGTCAAAGTCTAACTTCTCTTGAGTTAAATTTAAACGTTGAGCGCAACTAGGTGAAATAAAAGAGTGGGTAGAACTAGTATCGAATAAGATATAGACTTCGCGAGAGTTTATAATTAACTTACCCGTAAGAACTTTGTTCAGGTTTCTCGATAAACACTCTCACTTAAACTACCGATTTTGACTTGTCTAGGACATCCCAGTTGGACTTAACATCGTTGTAGAGTACATTCCACCCTTAATTGCTTCGTCACATTCCTGATCTATGATTTGAATCATTATTCTTCGATCCATATCGAATCGGGGTTGACCGCTCTGCACAGGGTAATTCCGAATTCGATGTTGGATTCTCCCAATAGCTGTCCAAAAAGAGAAATCCATTTCATCTATTTTGGCCTTGTTAGATCGGACGCCTTTTTCTACAACATCAACACGTCGTGCGGCTTTTACCCATGCATCATCTATTTTCATTCGTTCATTTGCTTCTTCTTTCATCAGAACTTTGATCATAGCATTCTCAGATTCCAGCTTTAATATCTTATACTCTGCCAAAGAGTGCTTCTGTTCAAGCATCGCACATCGGGTAACATAATTTTGAATTGTTGAATCTCTTTGCTCCACAACCGCTTGCCGTTCTTCAGCTTGCTCTTCCAACTCATGAATACGATTTTGTAATTCTAAATTTTGATCATAAACTTCTTCTAACCAATTCTCCTCAGGTTCCTCTTCTTCCTCATTCTCAGCTGCTATTTCTGCAACTAGCTTGGGTGCAACTATTAGTTCTTCACGCACCACGTAGATATCTCTAATTTCTTCTTCGTCTGACATCACAATAACCTGGTTCGTGATTAAAGGTGTCTCAATAGTCTCATTCACTCCATTGTTAACATTTTCAGCTGCCATTTTTCAAACACTGCCACAAAATAAGAGTTAATTAACGTATCACATATTATTCCTATACTCTGACCAACCAATTAAATAACAAATAAACTTAGGTAGGTCATACTAGCGAAGGAATTCCCTGTCTCTCCCCTCCTAGTTCTTGTCTCACATCTCAGCTAGGGATCATATCCCTAAGCTTTGATACCAACTGTGACGCCCCCAAAATAGGTATACATCACCCATCTTGAGTCGCCAAATACATGGTACAGAATACAAATACAATCTTAAATATACAACAAGAGCGGTGAGTTTTAATACAAATATTATCTTCTAGACAATATCCACTCTCAGAATAAGTCCTCATTACAATTATTATCACACTATTTCATAGAATAGTGAGGACTACTAATGTTATCATCTAGACCATCACTCCGTTCCCCGACTAGTCGCTGTTACGTTCTCATTTCCTGAAGAGAATAGTGAAAGAAAGGGTGAGCTCAGAAGAATATTTCCATAAAAAGATACTGGATGAAGCGCAAATATCAAGGATATTCCACTAATTTCATGGAGTATAGAAGTCAAAACTTTAACCAACTGAGTATAATAAAGAATGGAATAACAAAAGAAATCACCAGGCATGTGATAATCAAAGCAGGCGGGTTATTCAATGTAATAATAAATAATGAGAACCCAGTCCAACAGAAACGCAAAAGCGAGGATATTCCAACAGTAATAATAAAGACGGAATTGTGTCCGGTAAAAAACGCATGTGATGTGATATTCAAATGTAATAATAAAGAATGGAATAATAGAAGAATTTCACCATGTATGCGGTGATTTCGCATAAACAAAGTTATTCCAACATAATAATAAGGAATGGAATAATAGAAGAAATTCACCATGTATGCAGTACTTCGCATAGACAGGTTATTCCAACATAATAATAAGGAATAGAATAATAGAAGAATTTCACCATGTATGTAGTACTTCGCATAGATAGGTTATTCCAACATAATAATAAGGAATGGAATAACAGAAGAATTTCACCAAGTATGCGGTACTTCGCATAAACAGGTTATTCCAACATAATAATAAAGAATGGAATAACAGAAGAATTTCACCAAGTATAGGGGAGTCCGCGTATACAGGTTATTCCAACAGAATAATAAATAAAGGAATAACAGAAGGATTTCACCAAGTATAGGGTAGCCTGCGTATACAGGTTATTCCAACAGAATAATAAATAATGAAATAACAGGAGTTCTCTTCATGAATAAGAAAGAAATAATACCCCTTACCTTAGAAGAAACTGGATATTGGAATAGAAAGGTAGCTGACTTCTCTTCTTCTTTCTCTCTAAAATTTCTCTCTCAAGAGTTTCAGTGAATTCGTAAGAAATAATGAAGGAATGAGCTTCTATTTATAGGAAAATGGACTGAATAGTAACTAATTTATGAACGGTCCAGATTGATTTACTTTTAAACGGACGGTCCATATTAAAACTTTAAACCAACGGTCCATACTGATTTACTATTAAAACTTTAAACCAGCGATCCATACTGATTCACTATTATAATTTCAACCAACGGTCTGACAAATTAGCACATCTCCTCATGGAATAATATTGTACCCAAAAAAAATAATTTGGACCGAAAAAGAAATATATTGTTCGGGTGAATAGTAACTCATGAATAGTAACTCATAAATAGTAACTCGTGAATAGTAACTCGTGAATAATAACTCGTAAATAGTAATTTGTGAATAGTACTCCGACACAAAAAGTGTCCCGAATACCCGATTGAACAATATAACCTCCAGACATCAATTATCATCGGAATAGATGTCGATTTCTATTAACACAAATAATCCCAACATAATAGAACTATCAAATTCATCTTTAATCAACATGAACTTATTCATCATTAATATTATAACTCACAATATTTAACAATCAGGTTGTTCCCAAGAAAGAGGGGGCTTTCCAATAAGGATTTCTCCCTATTTGCGCGCAATTAGGTGACCAAACCTCTCCTTGATAGAACTTCTAGACATTGTACATATTGCATTTTAATAATATGAATAACTTTGTCGTTTCAATTATTGATTTAATAATATAACATATAATGCAGATGATACTGACAATACTCGAATCAATAATATGAGAGTTATGATGCAGCAATTACTGTAGCAATAATTGAGTATAACTGAGTGACTTATCACGTAAGCATCAATAACCAATACAGTGTATTACTATGCAACCACACGACATCGTACTTTTTACTACCGAGTAGTTCAACAGTTTTAATGGTAAAACTTCCGCCGTTATTTTCATAAAAATAATTTTGTCGTTTTATTACTACGACAATACTTCCATTGTGGGTTCACCAATGATTGTGCCATCATACGGATATTCCCGACAAAAAGAATATTCCCCGACCAAACGAATATTTTATAACAACTTGCATACTTTGCAAAATTTATAAATACTACCCACAACTATAATATTATCTCAAATTCACACCATAATTTTCAAAAAAATATTTCGAGAAAATTAAATCTTTATTCGTAAAATTTGGTATTTTACAACAGCCCTGTCTTATGATAACACGACGTTGTATGTCATTAGACATCTTGTATGATTGTGGCAAAACACCCTTCCAAAGTTGGGTTCACCTCACCCTATTCCGTTCACAAAAATTAAATATCAAATGACGTATATAATACGACACACTTATCTAAAGTTCTCAATAAAATTATTTCCATACTATTTAGGAGAACCTTATGACTATATAGACCATCGTTCTATTCTCCGTTACCCCAGCTTGACCCAATATACACTCTTATTACCTGAAAGGAATTGTGAAGCAAAATGGTGAGCACAACTAGCCCAATAAACAATATCATGACTAAAGATAATTTACATCATCAATAGCCTTCATCAGTAATAAATCTGAGATTTAGAACATATGGTAGATGATAAAACTTTTCAACCATAGTTGTAGCGGAACGAGCGATCCATTAGAAGAGTCAAATAGACCATCAGATCTATTATCTTCTCCATGTTAAAAGTCCACCAATAATGTTCTATCCCTGCAACATCAATCAACAATTCCAGTCCACAATGATATGAATAACTCATAATCATAATTGTGATTCTAACTTCCTCTTCGCACCCAGGACGAAGATAATTTTCATCACCTATTTTCACCTGAAATATCAAAAATCATGGTTATACCAAATCACAATTCCTGCTCATAATCATACTAATAAATTCATCTTTGCACTACGGCCAAAGATATTCATTAACAATTCATCTTTGTAATACAGGCCAAAGACATACAACTGTATTTTAGAAGAGTCAAGTAGAGCATGGTATCTACTATCTTTTACGAATTAAAAGTGTATAATCAATATTTTATTGGTGAGACTTGGCTTAATAAATAATCCACATCATCGAATCATCCCTACACTACTGCCAAGGATATTCATGTAATCATCAATGGTCATGATTATATCGAATAATTCCTGGTTATAATCATACCAATAACTGTCCATCAATGCACTATAGGCCAATGAGGACTTTTACCACATCATTTATAACATTACGGGTCATGATTATACCGAATGATCCCTGGTCATAATCATACCAATAAACAGTTCATCTATGCATATAAGCCAAAGATACTCATCAATCAATAGTTCATCTTTGCACGTAAGCCAAAGATAAACAACTATAAAATCAATAATCAACAGTCCATCCTTGCACGTAAGCCAAAGATATAAAACTGTAAAACCAATAATAAACAGTCCATCTTTGCACGTAAGCCAAAGATATACAATTTTAAAATCAATAATCAACAGTCCATCTTTGCACGTAAGCCAAAGATGACTTTCATCACAATATAAGCATGAGGATGATGACAATGATATAAACATTAATCAAACGAAAACAAAGATAAATATTAAAGACTTTAAATTTATCCAAATATTATCAATCACTTAATAAACTCATAATCTAATATTATTAATATTATAACAATATTTTAATCACTTCTTAAACTTATAAACAATTTATTTCAATTATTTACACTTTACCAAATAATGCATTTAATCATTCAAAAATGCCATACTCATAATATTTCATCACTAATGATCAAATCCCTCATCAAAAATCTGTATATACCCTATATATGATTCCCAAGCCATAAAATCCTATTTTCCAATTTTGTTACTTCACATAACATATTTAATTCATTTACTCATAACTAGTTCATTTTCATGAAAAATACCAAATCTGTTTCTAAAAATATTTCATTTTCGGGATTTAATGTAATATAGTCCCATATTGAACATATATTTTCTCGTAATTTTAAAATTCATTTACTATTTTTTCATATGGCCAAAATCGCCGAATATTTAGACATTTATCATAAATTGTACTTTTGTCCAAAAATTCAAAATTTCTGTGGTATACTCTGTTATATACATGTACTTCCAATAAATATTTTATCAATTTTGGAGTTAACCACAAGGAGTTATAAGGGTTTACTTTTAAAATAGTCTTTTCTCATAAAATTCATAACTCTTAATCTATAGAAAACTCATCAAATTATCATTTCAAATTTTTCCAAAATTTTTGAGGGTCAGAAAAATTATGAAACTACAAATGAATTTTCACCCGCCATGCGGTAATCCACGTAAACAGATCATTTCCATAATTTAATAAGGAATAAATACAAAGAATCATTCATTATGCATGCGGTAATCCACATAGACAGGTTATTCCTACAGAATAATAAAGAATGGAATAACTGAAGAATTCACCATGCATACGATAGACCGCACAGACAAAGTTATTCCCAAATGTAATAATAAAGAATGGAATCAGTCATGCGTAATCCGCATGTGCATGTAATATTCCAACGAATAATAAAGAATGGAACCGTGTCATGCGTAATCCGCATGCATGTGATATTCCAATGTAATAATAAAGAATGGAAAAATAATAGAATTCACCGGGCATGCGATGTAACCGCATAGACAAAAGTTATTCCAACAGAATAATAAAGAATGGAACGAAGTCATGCGTAATCCGCATGCATGTGATATTCCAACATAATAATAAAGAATAGAATAACAGAAGAATTTCACCATGTATGCGGTAGTCCGTGTATACAGGTTATTCCAACAGAATAATAAGAAATGGAATAACAATAGCTCTCTTCATGAATACGAAAAAAATAATACCCCTTATCTTAGAAGAAAACTGGATACTGGAATAGTGAGGTAGTAGACTTCTCTTCTTCTTTCTCTCTATAATTTCTCTCTATAATAATTGCTCTATAGGTTTAGTGAATTAGTGAGAAATGAACGGAGAATGAGCTTCTATTTATAGGAAAATATAGTTTAGATAATTGCACGTTTTGGGGCTCGAAATATTACAGTACAATACCTTCAACTTTTCTTCATTTTTAATTTAGTCATGTAAGTATTATCAAACTTGCACCACCTCCCCTAATAGTAAATAATGTGAATCAATAGTTCAATCATGTGAATCAATAGTTATAATCATGTGAAAATACGAATTACAGTATAGTACCTCCATCTATACCTCCATTTTTAACTTAGTCATGCAAGTATTATCAATCTTGCACCAACTCCCCTAATAATACAAGAATGTGAATCAATAGTACACACATGTGAACAAATAGTTATAATCATGTGAATTGATAGCAATTAATTGCTTATTTACCCAATTAATTACCCGGTTGGTCAATATAACATCCAGACATCAATTACTATCGAAATAAATGTCGATTTCCACTAACACTAACAATCCAACTCAATGGAAATATTTTTCTCAAAAATTTCATTTTTGAAATTTTGAAGTTTGACTTTTTCCAAAAAAGTCAACTGTTGACTTTTTTGACCAAAATGTCAACCCCGATAAATTTTGTGTTTATAGTCTATTTCTACTAATTTCATCGTTCCGGACTCAAATATCATGTCCGCATCTCCAAATTCAACTCCGAACTCAAATTCGATTTTTAATAACATTCATCATTAATTAATATTATAACTCACAATATTTAACAACCAGGTCGTTCCTAGGAAAGAGGGGGCTTTCCGATAAGGATTTCTCCTTATTGGCGTGCAATTAGGTGACCAAACTTCTCCTTGACAGAACTTCTAGACATTGTTAATATTGCAAATAATAATATGAATAACTTTGTCGTCTCAATTATTGATTTAATAATATAACATATTATGTAGATGATATTGTGACAATAATTGAATCAATAATATGAGAGATATGATGCAGCAATTATTGTAGCAATAATTGAGTATAACTGAGTGACTTCTCACATAAGCATTAATAATCAATATCGTGTGCTACTATGCATCCACGCATATTACTGTACTTTTACTACCGGTTATTTTATGACAACTTGCGTACTTTGAAAAGAAATTCAAATATGACCCTTAACTTTAAACTTTTATCAATTTAACTATTTACCAAAATAGAAAAATTAAATAATTTTATTTCATAAAATTCGGGATCTCACAATTAATATACGTATAATATTATAATTAACATGTCCTAATCTACCATGTCATAAAATAAATGACTCAATTATATAAGCAATAGATGTATTTTCATTAATTTTGGAATGTAAAATATTATTACATTCATTTTAAAGAGTCCAGTACCCATATATCCCTTCTCCACATACATCTCATTTTTGTTTAGGACAAATTTGTTCAACATAAAGACCAATTTAAATCTCTTTTTGACTAATAAGAGATCCAAACACTAAGTTTTTCTGAATATCAGGCACATGCATCACATTGTTGAGGATGAGTTCCTTACCAGATGTCATCTTTAAAATCACCCTTCCTTGCCCATCAATCTTGGATGTGGAAAAATTCTCCATGTATAATTGTTCTTAGCTCTATTCTCAATGTCTTGATATATGGAGAACATCTTATTGTGAGAACACAGATGACGGGTTGCTCCAGTATATACCCACCATTCCATGAGATTTCCAACCAAGATTATTTCAGAAACCATCGCTGCTAGGTTCATTTTGAAAGCTTCTTCAAGAAGACCATCCATTTCTGTTACATTAGCTTGAGCAGACTTCTTGTTTTGATCTTTACGTTTGGGACAAACCTTTTCCCTATGTCCTAGCTTATCACAAATATATCACTTGCCTTGGATCTTTTTGTTGGTTTCCTGTTTAGGCCCATTTCTGGAGTGCTTCCTCTTTTTTGACTTTTGACCTTGTTCCACCACATTGGATTCAGATTCCATAAAGGTCTTTTCTGCTCTCTTTTTGGAAGCACGATTGTCCTCTTCTATCCTTAATCTCACGATCAAGTCTTCAAGTTTCATCTCTTTACGCTTATGCGTTTTACATGTATTTCATGCAGGATTACTTGAAGTTCTTGTACTTGATTGATGACAGTCTTGGAATCCACCATCTTATAGTCCAGAAATTTGCCAACTACGAACTTCTTCGTGCAAACATCTTCGATATATATATATATATATATATATATATATATATATATATATATATATATATATTTCTTATCCAAGGAATCCCATAGTTATCTTGTTGTCTTGAAAGAACTATACACATTGTATAATGTGTTGTCTAGTCCATTGATGATATATTTTCGGCACAAAAAATTAGCATGTTTCCAGGCATCTATTGCAGCAATTACTTATCTACCTGTTTCATTCTCAATAAGCACAGATGGATCTTCATGAAGAAATCTTACAAAATTAAATGTAGTGAGATAAAACAATATTTTTTGTTGTCATCTTTTAAATTTTCACTACAAGAAAAAGGTCTATCAGCGACTACTAATATCAATGATCAGATACGCGATCGCTAATACTAATATCTCATGATCGATATCTGCGGCCAAGGGATTTAATCCGATTCATTAGTATATATCAATGACGCATCGCGATCGCTTAGTATGTCGCTATCATAATTTTGCCTCCCAAATTTTGGCAGGAAATGTTGGCGCCAAGGTTTTGTGAGACCACTTGAAATCAGCGACCGTATGCAGTCGCTGATAAGTCCAAGTCATTAAAACATAGCGACTGCATGCGATCGCAGATGCTTGATCATTGATCAAACTAAATGTAATCGATTAGGGTATTCGCACGACACGTAAAAAACGGGAGGAAAAAGAAAGAGGAGCAAAAAAAGAAGAGGGAGAAAGGGGGAAAGGGAGAAAGGGAATAGGAGTCTCGCTCGCCACCACCACCCACGGCCATCGCCCGCCGCCGCATTAGCCGCCACCGCCATGCCACGCACATTTGTGTGAGTTATTTATTTTAGACTTTTCAAGTTTGTCAATGTATTATTTTCTAATCAACTTAAAATTATTACAATTAGTTAGTTTTCACTATTCCTGAAGATCCAAACTTTTTAATGAATCGCTTACAATAATTCAACCCTACCTGGATAAAATGTTCGCCGGAATTATTTTGGATTTCCTGATTTTTTATTGCTTTTAGGGTCCTTGGAGTATTTTCATGTTTGTCCAGCTCATTTAACAATTTTGATATTCCATAGGATGGGTATTTAATATCTACCAAATTTTGCTAATAAAAACATTAACTAGAATTTAAAGTGTTTGTAATGCACAAAACTCTACTTCCGTTAACTTTTGTTGAAGTTTAATAGGTTCAATGTATGTAGACATATAGTGGAAACCATGTATATTGTGTGTATTATTTTATTAAGTTATCAAAAGTTAAAGCTCGAGGTTGTAACGAAAATTTGAACTATTTGGTGGTATATAAATGAGATGCCATAACTAGAAAGTTATAAAAGGTATGTAATGCAAAACACTAACAACTGAACTTTGAAAAGTATACTCAATAATCTGGCAAACTGGTCCATGTTCAAATTAGTGATCCATATACAAATTAATATATTAGTGTGTATACAAATTAATATATTTAAAGGTTTTAGTTCACCAGTTTAAAATCTTTTTTAGTGGATTCTGGATCTTTTAAAGTGGAGATATCATCTATTTTCAACCATTGTTTGGGTATCATTTCCTTAGTCCGCCACTAGTTTGATAACCTGTTTTTTCATAGGAATTGGCAAGTTTCTACAGAGACTTGTTTATGTGTTATTATGCATCCTGGATTACATTGTTTGGGTATTTTCCCGAGCAATATGATAAACTTATACCAGTGATTGTAAAAGAAGACTGCTAAACTTGTACCTATGCCTATATGAGAACAATACTTATGCAAGATCGTCTATGGGTAATAGTTAGGCTTTTCTTCACATTACTTATACTTATGCAAGATCGTTTATATGGACTCTTGGTTTGTGTCTTGGGTGCCTAGAAATGACCTTATATACATGTCGTCGTGCATGTGGCTAGTCCATATTATAGGGGAGACTCTGGCCAAATTTTTTTATTGGTCGGGTAGTTGTGAACATTTATACTATTAACGAGCCTATTGGTGATCCACTAGAGCCTATTAAGGGGCTGTTGGAGCTGATGGGCTGGGCTTGGGACCGCGAGGCCACACGAGGCCACGCCAAGCTTAGCCAAGCCTCACGGGGCCAAGCCATGCTTGGTTGTTAGCATGGTAAGCTATTGGGGGGCTATTAATCCAAAATTGGCAGTGCTAGGGAACTGTTAATGCAACAGAGAAGGTAACTAGACACACTTGGTCAATAAAGAGACTGTTTTGGCTATAACAGAAAAACAAGGGTATTTAACACTTATGTATACAAGAATAAAGCTACAAAATGTTATAGAAGCTATAAATTGCTCAACCAAGTTGTGACTATCCCAAAACATAAAAGATTATAGAAAGGGACTATGCGGGGTATAATCATAAAATATGTTAGGCACCTTAGCACACTAGTTGATATGAATGAATCTCCAAGATACTTAAAAGTTGTATAAATGAGTTAGCAAACTCTGATATAAAGCTAGCTTGAATGAAATACCTTACGTATTCACTTACGATAAACAATAAAAACAAATTTAAAACAAATTAAAATAAAATTACATGATATAATATAACTATTAAACTAAGTAGCATTTACTTAGTTTCTCATACTAAATTTAATAACATTTCAAGTTTCTCATACTGCTTTAATTTGCATTCATTCGTTAACATCAAGTATGCTTAAATGTTAATCATATGCATGCTTACAAGTAGGTACCGTGGAATCATGGACCTCTATTCAGACCGTAGTTGGATGGCACGACGAAAGTCAAGTGCCCAGATAGGTGCTTCTAATTTGAATTTAGAGTTTGGTTGCCAAGTGTTTTGGAGTACGCGATAGTCACCCGGAATATATGAATGGTCAGTCGCAGATATGATGTCCATGTTTGAAGTGTAAGAATGTAAATTATATGGACAGAGACGTGGTGAACTATCATTTACTTATTTCTGGGTTCATGAAAAATTACGAAGAATGCTGGTGGGCACATGGGCAGAGAAGAGATGGTGGCATCACAGAAGTACACAATTTGGGCAGTAGTACTCATCGTATAAATGAAATGGTTCATGATATTGCAGGGCCAGATTTTGATTGGGAATAAGGCAGAGAGGAACCTATGAATTCTGATGCCAAAGACTTCTTTAAGTTGTTAGACGAGGGTAGCGAGCTATTGTGGCATGGTTGCACCAAACACACTACATTGTCTGCAGTGGCGACATTACTTAACATCAAGGCTGATCACAATATAAGCCATGAATGTTTTGAGTCGCTCTTGAAGGCCATTAAGAGTATGTTGCCTGACGGTGAGAAATTACCTAGTAACTATTACTTTTGTAAGAAAATGGTGAAGAAGTTGGGTCTTGGATACCAAAAGATCGATGCATGTCCTACCGATTGCATGTTGTTTTATAAGGAAAATGAACAAATGACAAGGTGCACGTTTTGCAGTCATGATCGATTTAGGCCTAATAAAGAGGGTGTGACTACAAAAAAATCAAGTATACCGTGTAAGATTATAAGGTATTTTCCAATAACACATCGGCTAAAAAGATTGTACATGTCTTCAAGAACAGCTGAACATATGAGTTGGCATGCGAAATCTCTAGCTAAAGATGGAGAACTAAATCATCCCGCAGATGGGTAGGCTTGGAAAGATTTCAACTTAGCACATCCTAGGTTTGCATTGGAACCTAGAAATGTGAGGCTTGGATTGTCCACCAATGGTTTCAATCCGTTTGGCCAATCAGTTGTTATGTACTCATGTTGGCCTGTGATTGTTACTCCGTATAACTTGCCTCCTTGGATGTGTATAAAACAGCCATACTTGTTTCTTTCACTCGTGGTTCCTAGTCCTAAGAGTCCTTGAAAGAACTTAAATGTTTACTTGAGACCTCTTATAGACGAGTTGAAGGTATTGTGGGAGGATGGAGTACAGACTAGGGATGTTGCAACGAAAAAATTTTTAACCTTAGGGCAGCGGTTATGTGGACTATAAGTGACTTCTCAGCTTATGTTATGTTAGTTGGATGGAGTAAACATGGGAAGTTGGCTTGTCCGTATTATATGGAGCATACAAAGTCTTTCAATCTATCAAAAGGACGAAAGCCTTGCTGGTTTCATTGTCAAACCGCATGCAAGGTACACATTATCCAAAAAGCAAGTTGAAGATGTGTGCACATGGGTTAAGTCTCTGAAACTACCAGATGGATATGCATCAAACATTGCAAGGTGTGTTACGGGTGGGAAATTACAAAGGATGAAGAGTCATGACTTTCATGTATTCATGGAGAGACTCATGCCTATAGCATTTCGGGATCTGCTTGATAAACCAATATGGGATGCTTTGACGGATCTTAGTCATTTCTTCAAAGACTTATGTTCAAAATCATTAAATGAGAAGGACATGTCTGTACTTAAGAAGAACATCATAGAGATCATGTGTAAACTGGAAAAAATATTCCCACCTGGTTTTTTTGACTCCATGGAGCATTTGTAAATCCATCTTCCCTATGAAGCTCGTGTTGGGGGTCCATTTCAATATAGATGGATGTACCTTTTCGAGAGGGTGATGGGAAACCTTAAGAGGAAGGTGAAGAATAGAGCTTATGTCGAGGGGTCAATATGTGAGGCATACAGTTTCGATGAGATATTTACGTTTGTCTCAGACTATTTTTCGGACGAAGTCTTGACAAAGGCCAATCGAGTATCGAGACATGATGATGGGGGAAATGTTGAACTAAATGGTCGTCTCTCTGTATTTGGTCTATCGGGCCGCGCTTATGGAAAAAGGAAACGCACATTCCTCTCTGAGCAAGAATTACATGCAGCACATACTTACATTCTTCTCAATTGCGAGGAGATTTACGAATTTGTGAGGTACACATGTAAACTTGATAATTTATCTTTTAAGTTAAAAATTTATTCCAATATGTTAATTTTTATAACATGGTATAGATTGTACGATGACGAGTTAAAAGTGAAGCATCCCGGCATAACTGATAAAGATATTCAAATCAATCGTGATAAAAAATTTGCACTTTGGCTAAAGGACAAAGTAAGTTCAATTTCTTAAGCACATAGTATATATATATATATACTCCATATTAATTATGACTTCATTTAATATGATGGAGTTTTTGTAGGCTTTAACTGAGGGATCAACAATTCTGGCTAATGTACAAGTCCTAGCTATAGGACCAGACAGGGACCAAGTCAGCCGCAATGGTTACAAAATAAATGGTTGTGAATTTCATACAAAGGCATATGGGCACGGTAAAAGAACAACGAACTCTGGCGTGTGTGTCCAAGGAGATTGTTACAATGAGCTTGGTCGTGCCTTTTATGGGGAGTTGGAGAAAATCATAGAGTTATCGTACAAGGGCACGTACGGGGGTCATATTCACTTGTTCAAGTGCCGTTGGTTTGATTAAAAAAAAGGGATACCTCATGACAGACATGGAATCGTTGATATTGACCTCCATAGATCTGCGTAGTCCAACGAACCATTTTTTTACCAACTTAAGCAGTACAAGTATACTACACTCCTAGTCCTGTTAGGAAAAGGGACAAACCGCCTACAGATTGGCAAGTTGTAATTCATACTCCCGCGCGTAGTCGTGTAGAAATAGTTGATGGGGAGATTTACCAAGAGCAGATGCTTCATAGTCAAACTATAATAAATGTGGAGTACGACAATGAAGTAATCCAGTTAGATGGTGGAGATGAACCACATGAATTAGATCATGAGTCAATACTTGTGTCAGATGACGTTGATACTGAGGAGGAAGAGTTATTGACTGAATCTGACACTGAATCTGAAGCAGATGATGGTTATGAATCTGCAACACATATACAAGATGATTCTGAATCAGACATTGACACTTAAACAAATGAAATGTATGTTTAGCATTACATGTTTTTTATATCATAGTCATGTTTTTGTTTATTGTCATTTTATATTCATATATATATATATATATATATATATATACATGTTTATATCATTGTCATGTTTATATACTAAACTATTTAAATGCAACTTTTGTTTATTGTCATTTTATGTTCATATATATACATGTTTATATCACTGTCATGTTTATTGTCATTTTATATATTCATATATACATGTAATCAAATAAAACTGACCCCAAGGCCCCTACTAATCCGGACTTTCAGATTCTTATTCAGATTCGCCCTCCTCCAAATAGCACGTACGTCCCGCATCATTTATATATAAGCATTTTAGATTCCATTTTTGTAAGATATAAAAAACTTAGATGTAAATTTCTTTAATATATCTACTTATCGTTGATGTAAATTGTTGTATATTATAGTGATTTTTCAGCTAAATAAGATCGTCAAGTGCATATCACAGCTGTGTTTACAGAATTGGCCTACACCTATGATTACGTGGGTGAGCACACCTATCGCCCACAAGGATGATGTTTGGGCTGAATTTCAGGTATGTTTGTAAGACCCCAACTTTTTAATAAAGATAATTTTTCTATAAATATCATTTTTAAAAATTATGAAATGAATTTGATATAATGTTATAGTTGTGGGTAATATTTATAAATTTTTCAAAGTACGCAAGTTGTTATATAATATTCGATTGGTCGGGGAATATTCATTTTAACAGGAATATTCAGTATGACGACACAATCATTAGTGGACCCCATAATGTAATTATTGTCGGATTGAGAAAACGACAAAAAATATTTTTATGAAAATAATGGCGGAAGTTTTACGATTAAAAGCGTTGAACTACTCCGTAGTAAAAAGTACTGATGAAACGCGTGGTTGGTTGCATAAAAGTAGCACACGGTATTGATTATGGATGCTTACGTGAGAAGTCACTCGGTTTTGTTCAATTATTGCTTCAGTAAATGTTGCATAGTATCTCACGTTATTTGATTCAATTATTGTCGATATTTTATATATTATTAAATCAATAATTGAGATGACAAAGTTATTAATATTATTATTTGCAATATTAACGATGTCTAGAAGTTCTGTCAAGAAAAGGTTTGGTCACCTAATTGCGCTCTAATAGGGAGATATCCTTATTGGAAAGCCCCCTCTTTCCTGGGAACGACCTAGTCGATTAATATTGTGAATTATAATAATGATGATAAATGTTGTTAAAAATATTGAGGGAATTTTTTTTTTATGAAGTATTTGTTGTAAGTTGGTTTATTATTCGGACACCCGCTTATTCATTTTTTAAAAATTCGGTAGGAAGTTATAAAGTATATATATATTATATGTGTGTGTCGCGTGGGTGTGTGCAAGTGTGATTATATATATATATATATATATATATATATATATATATATATATATATATATATAAATGATATAATGGCTATCTTATTATTTTTTTTGTGAAAGTTGCTCACGGACTTAATCTGATGTTATATGAAAACTAAATTGGTGACATTCTCATTTTCCTCAATGTCGTATATGGCAAGCAAAAATATATATATATTATATAAGTTTTGTTTTACTTGAATATTATATTCTTAATTTGAAAAAAATGGGCGTATGTAAAGTTACAGAATTCAACCCGTGAAATTTTTTCGATTGTTCATCCGTGAAACTTTTTAACAGTACCCATTCCATTCTCCTATAAATACGATGCTTAGTTAGAATTGAAAATACACCAGAAATTCAGAGAATTCTTCTTCTATAATCTTGAGCGTATTTCTTTAGAGTTTTAAGAAGCTTTGAGCGTAGTGCAAGTTTTTTTCAAGAATATCCTCGCCCTACCAGTCGGAATACTCTTCTTTTACGGTAAGGGGTATTATTTCTTTCGTATTCATGAAGAGAACTTCTATTATTCCATTCTTTATTATTCTGTTGGAATAACCTGTACACGCGGACTACCCTATACTTGGTAAAATTCTTCTGTTATTTTATTCTTTATTATTATGTTGGAATAACTTGTCTATGCGAAGTACCGCATACATGGTGAAATTCTTCTGTTATTCCATTTTATTGTTCTGTTAGAACATCATGTCTGTGCATTTACGCATGACCTGGTTTCGTTATTTATTATTCATTGGAACATCCCGCGGTCGTAATTTCGCACCGACCGGTTCCGTTATTTATTATTTCGTTGGAATATCCTATCCGTATGCGTTACGCATGACACGGTTCCGTTATTTATTATTACATTGGAATAACACATGCATGCGGTCTATCGCATGCCTAGTGATTTCTTTTGTTATTCCATTCTTTATTATACTCAGTTGGTTAAAGTTTTGGCTTTTAAACTCCATAAAATTAGTGGAATATCCTTGATATTTGCACTTCATCCAGTATCTTTTCATGGAAATATTCTTCTGAGCGTTCTTGAGTTTTACCCCACAAAGCAGTATCATGTTGATAATTTGGACGTTATTGGTTCCTTGATAAATTAATTCTTGAACTTGTTTTATTGAATTCTTATATCATTGTCATCATCCTCATGTTTATATTATGTTAAAAGTCTTCTGTGGCCTGTAGTGCATAGATGGACTTGGTATGATTATGACCAGGGATTATTCAGTATAATCATGACCGTAATGTTACAAATAATGTGGTAAAAGTCCTCATCAGCCCGTAGTACATTGATGGACAGTTGTTGGCATGATCATGACCATTGATGAATACACGAATATCCTTGGCCCGTAGTGCATGGATAATTTGTGGTCGTGATACTAATAAATATCCTTGGCCGTAGTTCAGGGATGATGTGGATTATTTATTAAGCTGAGTCTCAGCGATAAAAATGATGAAAAACATTTTTAAATCATAAAATATAGTAGATTTACTCTCTACTTGAAACTTACGTATACGAGAAACTTATACACTTGAACGTCTTGCTCGTATGTACATAAATGAGATTGTAAGATTGCATGGTATGCCAGTATCCATAGTTTCTGATCGAGACCCAAGATTCACTTCAAGATTTTGGGTTAGTTTGCAAAAAGCTATGGGCACATATTTACGATTTAGTTCGGCATATCATCCTCAGACAGACGGACAATTAGAGAGGACTATTCAAACTCTTGAAGATTTATTAAGACTCTGTGTCCTTGACTTCAAGGAAAGTTGGGACAAGTTCTTACCATTGGTGGAGTTTTCCTACAACAACAGTTATCAAGCAAGTATTGGCATGGCTCCATCCGAAGCGTTGTATGGAAGAAACTGTCGTTCTCTAGTATGCTGGGATGAGATGGGTGAAGAAACGTTGTTGGGACCGGAGTTGGTACGTATGACTAAGAAAAAGATTCAAATGATATGACAACGTATAAAAACCTCACAAGATCGACAAAAGAGTTATGCTGATCTTCATCGAAATGACGTGGAATTCGATATTGGAGATCATGTGTTGTTACGTGTTGCTCTATGGAAAGGAGTTACGAGATTTGGAAAGAGAGGAAAGCTCAATCCTCGATTCATTGGCCCATTTTTAATCCTCGATCGAGTAGGAATTGTGGCATATAGACTCGCTATACCACCAAGTATGTCTCGTGTTCATAACGTTTTTCATATATCATGTTACGTAAATATGTGGAAGACCCGAACCACATTATTGAGTTAAAACCGGATGAAATAGCGGAAGATTTGACGTATGAAGAGGTTCCTATTCAAATCTTGGATAATAAGGAACATATTCTACGTGTTGGAAGAATGCATATCTTGATTTGATGTTTAAAGCAAATACTCATGATTATATGTAAAGCCCTTCAAGGAATATATGTACAAGGGCTTAGTGATAGATCAAATTTGTTAAGTTGATCTTAGCTTTTAATGTTCATCATTCTGTAATCAAATGTATAGATAAAAAGATCAAAGATGTTAGGTTGATCTATGACTTGTAACGAATAGATAGGCTTTCAACAAGAATCATAGTCTATCAAGCTGATCAACAGACTGTAGAAGTTAAGGCAGGATCGTAGAGCTTATCATATCGTAGTGTATCTGCCTTAAAGGACCTCTTGAGAAATAGTAGAGTGGTCCAGACGTTTGCCGAAGCTAACTCAGAGATCGTAGTGTGCTCTCGAAAACGTTGAATCTGCTAGACGATCAAGTGATGATCGTCGAGTGAAAAGATCGTAGTATGAAAATCCTTGTGAGAAATCGTAGTGTTCTCTTAAGTGCAAACACCAATATGATAAGACACTACGATATGGATAGTAGAGTGTCATCTGCCTTGTGTCAGAAGCATCTAGCCCTAACTTTTGTTTGAAGACAAATTCCAACAAATGAGGAATGGGTTTTGAACGTTGAAGCACTCACCAGTCCCAACGGTACAAAAGATATCCTTAGTATTGATCAAAAGGAACGTATTCAAGAAGCTAAGAAAAGGACCATTGGACAGAGGAAAACACCTTTTCAGGTGTTAGGTGAGAAAACAGTCTGTCGTGTCAGTGGGCCAGAATGCAATTCAGAAGATGTGCAGAAATGTCTCCATCAAGGCTCAGAAATGTCAAACGCATTTAATGCTTCATCAGATGACTTCAATGGATAGATTTCAAAGATCTCATATATACAGAATACAGACACATGGGAGAGATAAGCAAGTATTGAACAAAACGCACAAAAACACTCAACGCTCAACTCTACGATCTGAGAAAAAGAGGAAGCTTGCTCAACTACTTAGTTCTTTCGAACAAGTGCTTAACTGCAACTGAGTAGCCTCAATCACAACTCAACAACTATCAATCTACTGAAGTAAGAAGTTCCAAGTTAGAAAGACTTGAAAAGTTCTAAGTGAACTGTGAAGAGCCAAGTCTGCTGGACTTGAAGAGTTCAAGAGTGAACTTAGAAGTGCCTAGACTGCTGGTCTAGAAGGAATCTGTGAGATTCAGAAAGTGTAAAAGACATCCTTAGTGGATTTCCTACTCAAGGAGTAGAAGAGTGTACTAGGAGCTTTGAGTGCTCCGAACCCCTTAAAAACAACTGTGTTTATCTATAACTGCTATAACTGCCTTTCTCTCTTTAACTTGCTATCTAAAAGGGATTTCAAAGAAACAATAATTCCGTTGTGCTACAAAGCTTTATCTAAACAGTCTTTAAACAAAGAAAAGATTTTAATATCTATTCAACCCTCCCCCCTCTAGATAACTATTGTGCCTTCGGGAACTAGAAATTGGTATCAAAGCAGGTTCTATAATACAGCCTACAAAGCTTGAGTAGATCCAATGGCACACTTACCAAGCGAATCAAAGACTGGAGGAGGTAGCAAGCCACCTATGTGCAACAAAGATAAATTCGCTAATTGGAAGGTTAGGATGCAAGCTTACATGGATTCAATAGATGAAGATCTATTTGACACTGTTTAAAATGGGCCCTACGTCCCTACAAAGCTTACACCAACTACAGAGGACCCAAACAGAGTACAGATCAAGGTTAAAGGATAATGGACAGAGAACGAGAAAAGAGCTGTCCAGCTTGACAAAAAGGCCAAGAACATCCTATTTCAATCATTAGAAGATGATCTATTTGAAAAGCGTGGTCAATCGCAAAAACAAAGAAAGGAGGTTTGGGAAGCACTGCTTATTATGCATGAAGGAACAGAAGAAGTCAGAGAAAATAAACAATCTCTCTTGACTCAACAATATGAGATGTTTGCTCACGTTCAAGGAGAGAACGTCACTGCCACATACGAGAGATTCAATATTCTGCTTAACTCTCTACGAGCCTATGGAAAGATCTATCCAAACAAAGATCTGATCATAAAGTTCATGAGAGCTCTACCAAGCAAGTGGGATGCCAAAACCACTGCCATTAGAGAATCAAAGAATTTACATGAAATGACTGTTCAACAGTTATATGGCAACCTCCTCACGCATCTGTTGGAGTCGATACAACGAAAGCGTAAATGTTATGCGAAGGAAGAAAGAAGGATAAAAGTGTTGCTCTCAAAGTAAGCAAAAAACATCTCCAAAGTCAACACCGAAGTTGATTCGACTATGATGAAGACGATGATGAGGACTTTGCAATCTTTGGTTAAAAGACTAAGAAGATTCATGCGCAAGGCAAAACCAAAGCAAGCCAAAGAAAATTAGTAACTACTAACGACCTGAGGAGCAAATGAATGACCTATGCTACAACTGCAAGAAACCTAGTCACTTCATTTCCAACTGCAACAAACCTCTCTGAGAAGAACTCAAGAAGAAATCACATGCAAAGAAGGAATACAAAGGCAACAAAAGGCCAGTAAAGAAAGACAAAGGCCTTGTAGCCGGAGGATCGTGGAGTGACTCTGATAATGACTCAACTCTAGAATCTGGAGACAACGAAGATCCTCAAATGGCTAATCTCTGCCTGATGGCCAAAAATGCAAGGGACAAACAGAACTCCAACATATATGAAGTAAGTATTGATGAGGTATTTGACTTCAATTCTCTTGATGTAGATATTGATGACCTTAGAAATGCATTACATGGCATAACATCTGATCTACACCAATACATGAAGTGGTTTAGAGTTTTATCTAAAGACTATTCACTTCTTCAAAAGGAGAAAGAAAAGGTTCAAGAGGAATTGGAAATAGCCCTTCTCAGTATTGATTCTTTCTCCATGTTTGAAGCTGAGAATAAGCTCTTGAGATAGGCAAATGAGCTCAGTGCTCAAAGAGAGTCTAGTCTAATATCTAAGATTGAGGATCTAGAAAAGACAGTCTCTACATGGAATAAATCCTCTTCATCCATGGACTCCTTAATCTCTAACCAAAGAAGTGTCTCTGATAGAACAGGGTTAGACTTTGGGGAATCTACCTCAGAGTCATGTGTGGAAAAAGCAAAGGAAACTAGCACTGGTAATGTCTCAGGTTTCAATGGAGGCATTATATTTGTGAAATCCTCACAGAAGGATGAGCCTTTCAAACCCTGCCCAGCTGATTCAATTCATATTCTCAGGAGTAAGGGATCTCATGCTGGTCTAGGTTTCAAAAAAGAGAAGAGTAATCTAGTTACTACTCATCAACCTCGAAGGATCGTAGATTCAAATAAAATCAACTCTACGAACCAACCAAGAAGATACAGTAGAAGTAAGATAAACTCCTCACAAATAATGAAACAAGAGAACACATGGAAAGGGGAATATCAGCCTAGCAGGAGGATGACCAATAACCCACAAAAGTCTAAATGGAGGAAGAACTTTCACACACACACTAACATGCATCATATCAAATGTTTTGTGTGCTACAGAGTTGGCCACAAGGCTAAAAAGTGTCAATATAATTCCATGCATGTGAGACCCAAAATCAAGCAGATTTGGGTCCACAAGGGTACTAACATAGTAGGACCCATGCAAGTATGGGTACCAAAATGAAGGTTTAATGTTACCTCAGGAAAAGAGCTCCACGTACACAACCTGGTATCTGGATAGTGGATGTTCAAGAGACATGACTGGGAACAAAGCTCTTCTATCTAACTACATAGAGAAGGAGGGTCTTTCGGTCATCTTTGGAGATAATGGCTTTGGCAAGACAAGAGGCTATGGCTCAGCTGGAAATGGTGCGTTATCCTTCAGCAAGGTGGCTTATGTGGAAGTACTACAACACAAACTTCTAAGTATTAGCCAACGCTGCGATAAGGGCCATCAAGTAACATTTCTCAACAATAAATGCCATGTCTAAGACCTAAAGACATCTGCTGTGAAGCTAACTGGAACAAGAGAAGGAAATGTCTACACAGTAAATCTTGGAAAACTGAGCTCAGAAGAGACAATATGCTTTCGGCTAAAAGGCGAAGAAATGAGTAGCTATGGCATCAAGACCTGCCTCATCTCAACTTCAAAAGCATGTCCAAATTAGCTTCAAAAGATCTAGTTGCAGGCCTACCCAAGTTCAACTTCGTTAAAGAAAGGTCGTGCAATACCTGCCAACTTGGAAAGTAGACCAGAAGCACATTCAAGAGCAAATCTGTCAACTCAATTGACAAGCCGTTGTAGTTGCTACACATGGATCTTTTTGGGCCTATTCCAACAACGAGCCTTGGAGGAAAGAGATACTCTCTGATTGTAGTCGATGACTTCACCAGATTTACATGGGTGTTCTTTCTAACCTCGAAAGATGAAACAAGTTCTCAGCTAATCAAAATGCTCAAGCTTGTGATGAACGAGAAAGGGGAGAAAATCAAGGCTATAAGGAGTGATCATGGTAGAGAATTTGACTTCTCAGAAATGGATCAATTCTGCACAGACAATGGCATTAGTCACAACTTCTCAGCTCCACAAACCCCTCAACAAAATGGAGTTGCTGAGAGAAAGAAAAGGACATTAATAGAGGCTGGAAGGACTCTATTAGCAGCGGCTCATCTTCCTGAGTACTTCTGGGCAGAAGCGGTCAACACTGCATGTTATACTCAGAACAGATCACTCACACACTCTACGTTCAAGAAGACTCCCTATGAACTGTGGAAAGGAAGAAAGCCTAGTATCAACTACTTTCATGTCTTCGGTTGTGCATGCTACATTCTCAATAATGGAAAACAATACTTGAAAAAGTTTCAACCGAAATCAGACGAAGGAATCTTTCTTGGATATGCCACAGACAGTAAGGCATACAGAGTATTCAACAAGAAGATACTGAGCGTTGAAGTCTCGATCCACATCATCTTTGATGAAACAAACCTAGACAAAAAAAAGCCTCAAGACACTACGACTAACAGTTCAGACACTATGAACGAGGTCGTCGAGCCCAATACTATGATCGTAGTGCCTGACAATGAAATCATTGAGCAAGGGAATGAGATCATAGAGAGGCCTATGCCAGACAATGAACCTCCACATCAAGAAGAAGAAATAGATCTTGAAGATCTGAGACAAGAAGGCATAAGAACTGATGTCCCAACAGGAAGCAGATGGGCAAGAGATCACACTCAAGATCTAATCATTGGAGATCCGAATGCAAGAGTCAAAACAAGAGCTGCTACTCAAAATGAATGCTTCTATCTAAGTTTCCTATCTCAAATAGAACCAAAGAAGACAGAGGATGCTATGGAAGACTCCAGCTGGATAGAAGCCATCCAGGAAGAACTTAATCAGTTCGAGAGAAGCAAAGTATGGAGATTGGTTCCAAGACCAAAGAACCATTTTGTAATTGGAACCAAGTGGGTCTTCAGAAATAAGATGGATGAAGATGGGGTGATAACCTGTGAATAAGGCTAGACTAGTGGCCAAGGGCTACTCTCGTGAAGAAGGCATTGACTATGATGAGACATTTGCACTGCTGCGGACTAGAAGCCATCGTAATATTCCTTGCCTTTTGCCGCTCACATGAAGTTCAAAGTCTTCCGGATGGATGTCAAAAGTGCATTCTTGAATGGTGAACTTCAAGAAGAAGTCTATGTAGAAGCTGACCTCCGTGTTTCATCAATCCATCTCTTTCTAATTATGTTTTAGATTAGACAAAGCCTTATATGGTCTTAAGCAAGCACCGAGAGCATGGTATGAAACACTCACTAACTTTCTTATTGAAAATGGTTTCACTAGAGGTAGAGTAGATACCACACTATTTCTTAGAAAGCATAAAGATAAGGTTCTATTTGTTCAAATTTACGTTGATGATATTATCTTTGGTTCTACTGATGAAAAGTTATACAAAAGATTCTCCAAGCTTATGCAGAGCAAGTTTGAAATGAGCATGATGGGTGAGCTGAACTTCTTCCTTGGACTACAAGTAAAGCAGACTGATGAAGGAATCTTTATCAACCAAGCCAAGTACATTAAAGACTTACTTAAGAAGTATGGCATGGAGTCAGCCTCTCCCATGAAAACCCCAATTTCTCCTGCAACCAAGCTTGACAAAGATGAAAAAGGTAAAAGTATTGATATAACTCAATACAGAGGTATGATAGGCTCTCTTTTATATCTTACTGCCAGTAGACCAGATATAATATTTGCAACATGCATTTGTGCTAGATTTCAGGCTTGTCCTAAAGAATCTCATTTAACTGTTATAAAGAAGATTTTCAGGTACCTCAAAGGTACACCCCACCAGGGCTTTGGTATCCCAAGGAATCCTCGTTTGAGCTAATTTAAAGTTACATGAGATCTTCGATTTTGTAGGCTGTAAAATAGATAGAAAAAGTACCAGTGGCACTTGTCAACTACTAGGTAATAGACTTGTGTCCTAGTTTAGTAAGAAACAAAACTCAAGATTCACCTCAACCGAGAAATTTGAATACATTATTCTTTGGCGATTCTTTGTGCTCAAATCCTATGGATGAAAAATCAGCTAGCAGATTATGGGTTTGAATTCAAATTTATACCTATTCATTGTGATAACACAAGTGCAATTGCTATAACTCATAATCCTGTCATGCATTCTAGGACTAAGCATATAGAAATAAGGTATCACTTCATTAGGAATCATGTACAAAATGAAACTATATCTTTACAATATATCCCTACTGAAAATCAACTTGCTGATGTTTTTACAAAACCTCTAGATGAATCCAGATTCAACAAATTGAAAAGTGAGCTAGGTATGCTTAACTTGCAAACATGAAATATTGTGCTATAGTTTGTGCTAACCATATAGATTTAAGGGCTATGTTCTAAATTAAAGACATGATCAAAGCAAGTCCAAGATCGTAGAGCCAAAGTGTCATAAAACTCAACAAACGCTGAACAGAATCAACGATCGTAGTGAAGACTCAACGATAGCAGAGCTACATCAACAAAACCAAAGGAGCACCCTATGATGATCAAGCATAAATTAAAGCAATCTCTCTTTGATAAGTACCTCAGGGATAAACCTGACCCTTGATATAATCAATGAGGTTGGCCCTTCCTGAGCTACCTTGATCTAAGAAGAATGCTAAGTCAAAAAGTTCATCACAAGGACTTGACCGGACTTCTACGATTGCTAGTCGACTCAATGATCACGATTCGGACTCTACGTTTACAACTCGCATACACAACGACTACTACATGGACTCAATGATGGTAAAAGCAGACTCGACGATTCCAAGGACCATCTCAACGATCGTAGTCCCAATCAAGAATACATTAGCTCGGAAGAAGTTAAGGGCACCAAGACAATCCTTCTCTGTCAAAATTGTGAGAGCTAAGCAAAATTTGATTTTGTCCCCACTAAGCTAAATAGAGAGAAGGAAGTTACAAGTACAAATTGAAATCGTCTTTTTGAAATCTGAAGTTCAAAAGATCATCTCTCTCTTCCTCTCTCAAGAAGAAACCCTAAATCAGTAGCAAGCTCAGTCAGTTTCACTTCCTGCAAAGAAATCAATGGCAGCTTCCAGTGTTATCTCTGGCTACAGACTCTGTTTTGGCGAGTTTAAATTAGCTGAACCCCAATTTCACAAGACGTTGTCGCTTCTAAAGAAGGCAGGTCTCGAAGAAGCCTTAGGTACGGACACATTGATCTACCCAAAGCTGGTAACAGAGTTCTACAATAACGGGGTATTTGAAAACAACACCATCACTACGAAAGTATGGAACCTCCAAATCAGACTAAAAGCTGAGGACATCAATCTAGCCCTAGGTCTCAAATCTGAAGGGTATCCGTCCTTAGATGTCATAGACTTCCATAAGGGTCTCAAGAAGATGCATAACAAGAAATCACCCTCTGTCAAAGGATACAAGAAGAAGGAGTTTCCACAGAGGCTGTTCTTGGTGACTTAATTGAGGATGATGAAGAAGAAACCATCAATCCAAATCTTCGAATGACCCAGCAATTATTTGAAAACTAGAAAAGGAATCCAGCTGAAAATGTGAAGATGATGTCTGAATCCAGTGGTAGAACTGGTGAGCTAAAGGGATCAGAAGTGCCAGGAAATATGTCGGTTGTCAAAGAAACTGAGGAGGAAGAAGAAGCTAACAAGGAAGAACCCATTGCTTTAATCAGAAAAAGCAAAGGGAAAAGGAAGCTGAAAGCCAAAACTACAGAAGAACCTCAAGGATCCACTACCGATAAGCCTATAGAGTCCTCAGACATTCAGATTCTAAGGATTCTAAGAAGAAAGGAACAGCAGGCTGAGGCAGAAGAAGATAGAGCAACCATATCTCAGCTGCTGAAGATAAATAAGATCAGCCACAAGACTAAAAGGCCATCAGTCTCTTCCGATCGTAGAGACCAGACCAAACAAGGAAGTAGTTGCATCAAATATTTTGACTGATCTGAAGGACAAAACTGAAGAATGTTCTGAGGCTGTGGCACAGCTTAAAAAGTCAAGAAGGAAATTGGTCAAGAAATATATTCTTGTCAATGAGAAAGCACTAAAGAGGGAAGACAAAGAACTGACTGCTGAAAAGGAATCAATAAATAAAAGCAAAATAGTCAAAGCTCCAACTGAGGGGGAGACACCTAAAGATCTGATGATAGAGGATACTCCTACTGAGGGGGAGATGCCTGAAAATCTCATGCTAGAGGATGCTCCAAATTTGAGGGGAGTGATGATCGTACAAAAAGATGATCAAGCCAAGGGGGAGGATCATGACACCTCCATAACAGAAAATGGGACTCCTGCAGGAGATGATGAAAAACCAATGCAAGAACATCATGAGGCCATTGACATAATGGAATCCTCCAGTGAAAACAGAGAAGAAGATGATGAGGTCGAGATCATAGTTGTAGGTATTGATGGGCACAGAAGAGCCAACTATGAGCAACTGTTTTCATATCTTCCTATGATGTCTTTCCACCAAGCTCAAATTCTGAACTCTTGGGATCCCATGTTCTGGAGTTTCAAAGAGTATCCAGCCATCTCAGTGCTAGCCAATGGATTCCCAGGGATATTCAATTTTGCCAAAAAGCTTCTCACAAACAGTTCCTCCTCAAAGAACAAACTTGAGGTACTATCTATCCCAACTCTTTTTACAGTTAATCACTTGCCATCATCCTCATTTAATCAATTTTATGAATTCCCACGATGGTTGGAAGTGATTCTTCATCCACTGAATCAATTTCTAGTTATATAATCCTAAAATTCTGTAACTAAGGAACCATATAAGATCAACTCCCTAATGCTCTCACATCCCATCTCTAAGATCACTGACTCTAGCCCCATGGTAGAGCATCCACCACAAATCGTAGAGTCACCAAGCTTCAACATCCAAACACAGGCCCCTCCATCCGATATTCCCTCTTCATCTAGAAATGAATGCTTCAATCTTGATCTTGCCCTCTACTCATTGCAAGAAAAATTAAAAAGCAAATAGCCTCCCTCTTCAAAATTTTCCCCATTGGATGAAATTAAATCAGAACTGCCCACCAAAGCTGATTTATCAGAAATATCTAAGAAAGTGGTCAAGGAACTTGATGAAAGTCTTGAGGATCACACTACACTTATTCAGCTGAGGCTAGCATCAATGATCAATGCTGCAAACAATTTCCCAAGCTCTCTAAGCTCTGAGCTCTCTAAAACGCTCAAAGAGATCATCAAAGAAATGCTTCAAAGCATAAAAGACAGGGATGATATTCACTTTCAGGCAGCCAAGAACCATAAAGAAGTTATCCTAATCCTGTAGGCCAACCAAGAGACTCAAAATCAACGCATGATTGAAAGCTTCCTCAATCTACAAACTGTTGTCAATGAATTTCAATAATTCTATGTCAGCAATGGCCAGCAAACAGATAACATTCTATCCATCCTTCAGCAAAGGGAAGCTAGGTCTGAAGCTTTGATCGAAGAAAATAGAGAGGACATTGCTCAGACCAAGAGTCAGCTCAACGAGCTTGTTGAAGGACTGAATCGTCTTTCAGACGACATTCGAACCCTTGATGCTGACATAAAGGGGGAGAATAAAGGTAAAGAAAGACATCAGGGAGGCAAAGACAGAGGTCAATTCCAACATCAATCCTCAAGGAATCCTCCTGCAAGGCAAATCCACCAGCAGACTCCACGATCCAGTCATCAGACTCAACGATATGATCAACAGGAAGTCTTAATGGCTCAACCTTTAAGGAGTCTAGGGCCAGCTACCAGCTCTCACACGGTGACAACAACAGGCCTAAGAATGCCAATTGGAGATCTTGCATTCATGAATAGGCATGATCACAATCCTAGACTGAGCCCAAGTGAACTGGAAGACTTAGCCAGAAGGGATGAAGCCAGCAGAAAAAGGAGAGTTAAGTAATATTCAAACCCTTCGAGAAGAAAAAGGCCGAAGAAATAGAGATAAGTTGAATTTTAATTCTTATTGATGTAGTCATATTTAAATGTAACATCTATCTTCATACATCAATAAAATCATGCTTATTCTCTAGAAATTTCAAATTCTTTCATTTGAAATACTAAGTCATATTTACTTTCAAGAATCGCATATAGAATTTGATAATCATGACAACAAATCTCCTTGGTTATGTCAACATCAAATAGGGGAGATTGTTGGAAGAATGCATATCTTGATTTGATGTTTAAAGCAAATACTCATGATTATATGTAAAGCCCTTCAAGGAATATATGTACAAGGGCTTAGTGATAGATCAAATTTGTTAAGTTGATCTTAGCTTTTAATGTTCATCATTCTGTAATCAAATGTATAGATAAAAAGATCAAAGATGTTAGGTTGATCTATGACTTGTAACGAATAGATAGGCTTTCAACAAGAATCATAGTCTATCAAGCTGATCAACAGACTGTAGAAGTTAAGGCAGGATCATAGAGCTTAACATATCATAATGTATCTGCCTTAAAGGACCTCTTCAGAAATAGTAGAGTGGTCTAGACGTTTACCGAAGCTAACTCAGAGATCGTAGTGTGCTCTCGGAAACGTTGAATCTGCTAGACGAGCAAGTGATGATCGTCGAGTGAAAAGATCGTAGTATGAAAATCCTTGCGAGAAATCGTAGTGTTCTCTTAAGTGCAAACACCAATATGATAAGACACTACGATATGGATAGTAGAGTGTCATCTGCCTTGTGTCAGAAGCATCTAACCCTAACTTTTGTTTGAAGACAAATTCCAACAAATGACGAATGGGTTTTGAACGTTGAAGCACTCACCAGTCCCAACGGTACAAAAGATATCCTTAGTATTGATCAAAAGGAACGTATTCAAGAAGCTAAGAAAAGGACCATTGGACAGAGGAAAACACCTTTTCTGGTGTTAGGTGAAAAAAATCTGTTGTGTAAAAGTAGGCGGAATGCAATTAGGAAGATGCGTAAATGTCTCCATCAAGGCTCAGAAATGTCAAACGCATTAAATTCTTCATGAGATGACTTCAACGGATAGATTTCAAAGATCTCATATATACAGAATACAGACACATAAAAGAGATAAGCAAGTATCGAACAAAATGCACAAAAACACTCAACGTTCAACTCTACGATCTGAGAAAAAGAGGAAGCTTGCTCAACTACTTAGTTCTTTCGAACAAGTGCTTAACTGCAACTGAGTAGCCTCAATCACAACTCAACAACTATCAATCTACTGAAGTAAGAAGTTCCAAGTTAGAAAGACTTGAAGAGTTCTAAGTGAACTGTGAAGAGCCAAGTCTACTAGACTTGAAGAGTTCAAGAGTGAACTTAGAAGTGCCTAGACTGTTGGTCTAGAAGGAATCTGTGAGATTCAGAAAGTGTAAAAGACATCCTTAGTGGATTTTATACTCAAAGAGTAGAAGAGTGGACTAGGAGCTTTGAGTGCTCCGAACCACTTAAAAACAACTGTGTTTATCTATAACTACCTTTCTCTCTTTAACTTGCTATTTAAAAGGGATTTCAAAGAAACAATAATTCCGTTGTGCTACAAAGCTTTATCTAAACAGTCTTTAAACAAAGAAAAGATTTTAATATCTATTCAACCCCCCCCCCCCTTCTAGATAACTATTCTGCCTTTTGGAACTAACACTACGCTCCAAGGTTATACCTAAAGTCAAAGTTTTGTGGATAAACCATGATGTTGAGGAAATGACCTGGGAGTTAGAATCTCAAATGAAATCAAGATATCCTTACCTTTTCGACATACCAGGTACGTACCCTAATTTCGAGGGCGAAATTTCATAAAAAATGGAGGTTGTAAGACCCCAACTTTTTAATAAAGATAATTTTTCAATAAATATCATTTTTAAAAATTATGGAATGAATTTGATATAATGTTATAGTTGTGGGTAATATTTATAAATTTTGCAAAGTATGCAAGTTGTTATATAATATTCGATTGGTCGGGGAATATTTGTTTTAATAAGGAATATTAAATGCATTTACCAAGACAATCATTAGTGGACCCCTAATGTAATTATTGTCGGATTGAGAAAGCGACAAAAATATTTTTATGAAAATAACGGGAAGTTTTACGATTAAAAACCGTTGAACTACTCTGAGTAGTAGTAAAAAGAATGATGTCGTGTGGTTGCATAGTAGCACACGGTATTGATTATTGATGCTTACGTGAGAAGTCATTCAGATTTGTTCAATTATTGCTTCAGTAATTGTTGTATAGTATCTCACATTATTTGATTCAATTATTGTCGATATTTTATATATTATTAAATCAATAATTGAGATGGCAAAGTTATTAATATTATTATTTGCAATATTAACGATGTCTAGAAGTTATGTCAAGGAGAGATTTGATCACCTAATTGCGAGCCAATAAGGAGAAATCCTTATTGGAAAGCCTCCTCTTTCCTGGGAATGACCTGGTCGATTAATATTGTGAATTATAATAATAATGATAAATGTTGTTAAAAATATTGATGGAATTTTTTTTTATGAAATATTTGTTGTAAGTTGGTTTATTATTCGGACCCCCGCTTATTCATTTTTCAAAAATTCAGTAGGAAGTTATAAAGTATATATATATATTATATATGTGTGTCGTGTGGATGTGTGCAGGTGTGATTATATAATATATATATATATATATATACATATAAAGCATTCAGTAGGTATATATATAAATATATACTTGTAAATGTCATTTGGTGGGGCGTGACAAAGTGTCAAAATTGGTGTATATATATATATATATATATATATATATATATATATATATATATATATATATATATATATATATATATATATATATATTATAAATGATATAATGGCTATCTTACTTATTTTTTTTTGTGAAAGTTGCTCACGGACTTAATCTGATGTTATATGAAAACTAAATTGGTGAGATTCTCATTTTCCTCAATGTCGTATATGGCAGACAAATATATATATATATATATATATATATATATATATATATATTATATAACTTTTGTTTTACTTGTATATTATATTCTTAATTTGAAAAAAACGAGCATATGTAAAGATACAGAATTCAACCCGTGAAATTTTTTTCGATTGTTCGTCCGTGAAACTTTTTAACAGTACCCATTCCATTCTCCTATAAATAGGATGCTTAGTTAGAATTGAAAACACACTAGAAATTCAGAGAATTCTTCTTCTATAATCTTGAGCGTATTTCTTTAGAGTTTTATGAAGCTTTGAGCGTAGTGCAAGTTTTCTTCAAGAATATCCTCGCCCTACCAGTCGGAATACTCTTCTTTTACAGTAAGGGGTATTATTTCTTTCGTATTCATGAAGAGAACTTACATTATTCCATTCTTTATTATTACATTGGAATAACTCAGATACTGTGGACTACCCTATACTTGGTGAAATTCTTCTGTTATTTCATTCTTTATTATTATGTTGGAATAACTTGTCTATGCGAAGTACCGCATACATGGTGAAATTCTTCTGTTATTCTATTTTATTGTTCTGTTAGAACATCATGAGTGTGCATTTACGCATGACTTTGGTTTCGTTATTTATTATTCATTGGAACATCTCCGCTTGCATTAATTTCACCGACTTTGGTTCCGTTATTTATTATTCGCTGAATATCCTATCTGCAATGCGTTTACGCATGACACGTTCCGTTATTTATTATTACATTGGAATAACACATGCGTGCGGTCTATCGCATGCCTAGTGATTTCTTTTGTTATTCCATTCTTTATTATACTCGGTTTGGTTAAAGTTTTGGCTTTTAAACTCCATAAAATTAGTGGAATATCCTTGATATTTCTTGGCTTCATCCGAAGATCTTTTCATGGAAATATTCTTACGAAGCGTTCTTGAGCTTTACCCCACAAAGCAAAGATCATGTTGATAATTTGGACGTTATTGGTTCTGAATAAATTAATTCTTGAACTTGTTTTATTGAATTCTTATATCATTGTCATCATCCTCATGTTTATATTATGTTAAAAGTCTTACGTGGCTTTGTAGTGCATAGATGGACTTTGCTATGATTATGACGAGGATTATTCGGTATAATCATGTAGAAATGTTACAAATGATGTGGTAAAAGTCCTCATTAGCCCGTAGTACATTGATGGACAGTTGTTGGCATGATCATGATCATTGATGAATACACGAATATCCTTGGCCCGTAGTGCATGGATAATTTATGGTTGTGGTACTAATAAATATCATTGGCCGTAGTGCAGGGATGATGTGGATTATTTATTAAGCTGAGTCTCAGCGATAAAAATGATGAAAAACATTTTTAAATCATAAAAGATAGTAGATTTTATTCTCTACTTGACTCTTTTAATGGATTGCTTGTTCCGCTGCAGTTAAACTTGATGTCTATTGTATTTTATCAGTTTAACATTGTTGAAGGCTAATGATAATTTATTCTGCATTATCTTAGTCATAATATTTCTTATTGGGCTAGTTGAGCTCACCCTTTTACTTTCATTGTTCTCTTTAGGAAATGAGAACGTAGCAAGGACTAGTAGGGGAACAGAGTGACGGTCCAGACGATAGCATTAGTAGTCCTCACTATTCTATGAAATAGTGTATTAATAAATGTATTGATGAATTATTTTGAGTTTTAATACTGTCTAGAAGATAATATTTGTATTAAAACTCACAGCTCATGTTGTATATTTAAGATTGTATTTGTATTCTGTACCATGTATTTGGCGACTCATAATAGGTGATGTATACCTATTTTGGGGGCGTCACAATGTTTTTTTTAATTATGACAGATAATATAATATTCAAAGGATAATTGTTTAGTAATGTTATTATTGTTGTTTTATTTGCAGAAACGGTATAGATGGGAGGACGCGCAAGCTTCAGTGGCAGAAGTGTGCGGTCCGTACCAAAGATAATTTGAATAAAGAATGACAAAAAGCCCTTCACAATGCATTGATCGACCATCCAGTCCAGGGCGAGGATTATATGCACGAGCATAGTCCCTGGTGGTGCACCCACTCCATATGGGCTGAGATGTGTGCCCAATGGAGAGCTGAGAGCTGGGTGAAAAGACGAAAGACTGCCGCCACCAACAGATCCTCGGGTGTACCTGATGGCGAAAAGGCTAAAGGAACATACAAGGGCGGCGAAGATTTCACGATTTGCGAGATATCAACGCTGCAGGTAACGATTTACAAGTTTTAATATGTTTACAATCATGAATTGTAGAAAATATATCACATTTTTACTTAGTAATATTGTGCTATTTTTTGTATAGGAGTCTCAATCTCAAGGTCAACCTATCTATTGGCTGGATGTGTACGTGGCCACCCGTGATGGTCTGCCTGATGCTATCCAGATAGCGGTAATAAGTTTTAACAATTTGATATTGTTTATCAATGCTTACATAATTTATTTTTAACTATTTAATTGTTAACATGATGACATGATACTTATAAGCGTTTATTGAATGAGCGCTATCCTGAAGGCACTCCACGTTCGCCTATTGATCAAGAGTTGTTGGAGAGGGCGTCTGTTGTGAAGAAGAACTACATTAAAAGTCAAGGACAACGACGACGCCCATCATTCAATATTTCAGTCGCTTCTTCTTACCCAATCTTCACGGTCATCGAGCCATCCAAATTGTTCATACTCCTACCGATTGTGTGTGAGAGCTATATGTCGAGATCGAGATCTTCTGAAAATACTGGGCAGGCATCTGGGGGACTCTGAGTCCTAAGGAGTTAGCTGAAGCAGTAGCGGCAGCAGCAGCAGGACAGCATGGGGATGGCGACGAGGTATAAAATCGATTTGTTGTATATATTGTCGTAATATTCCAATATTAACATAGTTAGTATATATTTGTAACTTGTTTTATTATTTTATTAATTACAGGGTGATCAAGGAGAAGTTAATCAAGATGTTGATGCTTGACGATCGATACAGCTGTGTTTTGTAGTTCTTTGAGAATTTTGTACTTTTATATTCATTCATGTTACTTAAACATTAGATTTGTTTATATTTATTCAATTCATATTGGTTTAAAGGTTTATATAGTTTATATACTAGTTTGGTGTATGTGTCGGTGGACGATTGATGTTTACATTGTTGTGCAAGATGTTTATATTGTTGTGTATGTGTGTTGGGATAAAGCAGGTACAAAACAGGTACAGGATTTTTGGGAATTTTGCTAAACAGCAAAAATCTGGTTTTTTTAGTTTTTTCAAATCAGCGACCGCATGATATTCATTAGCGATCGCTAACATCTGAGGGTATCAGTGATCGAATGCGGTCGCTAATTGCAGTCGCTGCCTTTGGCCCTGAGCTATGCTGACTCAGATTAGCCACCGAAATGACGAAGTCGGTCGCTACTAGCGGTCGCAGATATATCAGTCGCTAATAGTGGTCATTTGGTGTGCACATCATGACGATTTTCTATGACGATTATATCGCCGATCGCGCAATCGGTCATTGATAGGTATCGCTGATAAACGAGTCGCCGATAAAGTGATCACGATAGACCCTTTTCTTGTAGTGTTTGTTCCATTAAACCTTTCTAATTTTTCTCCATGGTTCACAGACACATTAGGGATCACTGGTGCAGAAAACGAACCGATCATAGTTATAGATTCGGTAGCCATTTATTACAAAAATATGTGATTGTCTTAAGTTTGTTATGAAAATGTATATTCCAATCTGATATAAATGTAGAAAATGTATAAAAGAATTGTAGTATGTCAAGGCTAGTACTTGGTACTATGTCCTTAATATAATTACGCTCTCCTATGGTTCCTAGAGTTGTTAGTGCTTGTTTTCTAAGATACAACGACAATGTATATTATAGCAGCACTACAAATAGTTAGTACACACAACGAACCAATGAATGCTCTGAACTCTATTAATTTGACTATGAATATGATTGAAAAGATGATGCAAAATTGAATGACTCAAATAACTAAATTCATATGATATTTATAGTAGGATTAGTGATCCTTCATGATTGGACTTGACCTTTGTGAATCGAATAGACACCTACGAAAAGGCATGGCTGAATATGCGAAACAAGTAAGGGACGAACAGAAAGTGGAGCGCAGCTGCACTTGACCTTATCGCAGTTGTGCTTGACACACTATCTGCGCTTGTCTTGCTTTCCCAAAAAACTAATAAATAAAATTGGAACTAAACCAAAAAATTAAAGAAATTTTTGCCCAAATATATATATATATATATATATACAAGGACCTACGACCCAAGCCCAACCGATCGGTAGACAGCAGCAGCGCGCGTGTGGTCAAATTAATCAAGCCTTGGTTAGGTCATCTTCCCTCTACAAAAGTGAGATGCCCCTTGGGGTTCAAATCCAAGAGCAATATAATTGTATATAAACCCATCTAATATTTAGTTCTAAATCGACGTGGGACTCTTACTTCCCACAAGCATTTATTTATCATATTCTTCAAGGGTGATCTTTAGAAGTAAATTTCTCATTCATTATTTTAGGAATTTGAGCTTCCTAATACTTGAACCCACTTTTATTTTAGCTTAAAAACCGAAGCTTAAAACTCAAATTCTAACCATTAACGTAGAGTGGGATGGGTGTGTGTGTGTGTGTGTGTGTGTGTGTATATACGCATATAGCCTGGCTCTCTCCAGCGAATTTGAAGGAGAAAACTAAGAATGAATCGGCTATAGCGACGATTTTTTCTGTCGCTATAGCATAGAATATATATATACTGTCAGGATTTTAAGCTCACCCTTTATCCAACTCACGACGAGTATATAGAATATATATATATACTATCAGAATTCTGTCGCTATAGCATAGAATATATATATAGTTAAATGACATATACGTACATTTAACTATATATATATATATATATAGTGTGTGAGAGAGAGAGAGTAAAACCTTGGGAGATATGTACTGGACGTTTAAGGGGGAGAAAATTTGATGTGTTATATATGTCTCCCTCCTTCCATCTGTAGACCAATATTCCATCCATTTGTATAGTCACGTTCTCATCCTAACGCATTACAACTTGCATGGGTAGATTATGGTCCCTTTCCATACAGTTGGAATAAATTATCCATCAGATTCTGAGGATGAAATTTAACTCTTTCCGTTATAAATTCAGATATACGTTCTTTTTTAATCCGTTCCAACATTATAGATAGATACGCATTTTTTTTACAATAAGTCTAGCTAGGCGGGCATATCCTGGGCAGACTGTACAACCATATTCTTCTATATGTATTCAATTACACTTAAAAAACTATATATATTTTGTAACAATTTCAATTGAAATAAATATTATATTGTGAGACCCCAAATTTTATGAATAAAGATTTAAATTTCTCGAAATATTTTTTTGAATATTATGGAATGAACTTGATATAATGTTATAGTTGTGGGTAATATTTATAAATTTTGCAAAAGTACGCAAGAAGTTGTTATATAATATTCAATTAATTGGGGAATATTCGTTTTAACAAGGAATATTAAATGACGACTCAATACAATCATTAGTGGACCCCACAATGGAATTATTGCCGGATTGAGAAAATGACAAAAATATTTTTATAAAAATAACGGCGGAAGTTTTACAGTTAATCTGTTGAAACACCCTTGTTAAAAGTACAAGAATACGCGTGGTTGCATAGTAGCATACGGTATTGATTATTGATGCTTACGTGAGAAGTCACTCGGTTTTGTTCAATTATTGCTACATGAAGAATTGTTGCATAGATCTCACGTTATTTGATTCAATTATTGTCGATATTTTATATATTATTAAATCAATAATTGAGATAACAAAGTTATTAATATTATTATTTGCAATATTAACAATGTCTAGAAGTTCTGCCAAGGAGAGATTTGATCACCTAATTGCGCGCCAATAGGGAGAAATTCTTATTGGAAAGCCCCCTCTTTCCTGGGAACGACCTGGTCGATTAATATTGTAAATTATAATAAATGTGATAAGTTTTGTTTTATTATTATTATAAATATAATAAAACATAAAACTTTTTATAAAGTTTTGTTTTATTTGATTATATATAGAATATAATATATTTTATTATGCATAGTGTTTGTATAGTGCATGCATAGTGTTTGCATAGTAAAATCTTTTTATATAAAACAGAATACTTTTATAAAGTTATTTATTTTATTAGACTATAAATAGAATATATAATATTCTATTATGCATAGTGTTTGCATAGTAAAAAATTTTTATATTAAACAGAATACTTTTATAAAGTTATTCGTTTTATTAGATTATAAATAGAATATATTATATTTTATTTAAAAAAATTTGTTTTATTAGAATATTTTATTAATACTGCATAGTTACTATTCAGTCCATTTTCCTATAAATAAAAGCTCATTCCTTCATTATTTCTTACGAATTCACTGAAACTCTAGAGAGAGAAACTATAGAGAGAAAGAAGAAAAGTATTATGCTACTTCACTACTCCTCTATCCAGTCTCTTCTAAGGTAAGGGATATTATTTGTTGTACCCGTAAGAGGTATTATTTCTTTTGTATTCGTGAGGAGAACTTATGTTATTCCATTCTTTATTATTCATTGGAATAACTCGATACGTGCTTACTACCCTATACTTGGTGAAATTCTCTTCGTTATTCTATTATTTATTATTATGTTGGAATAACTTTGTATCACGTAGACTACCCTATACTTCGTGAAATTCTTCATTATTCCATTCTTTATTATTATGTTGGAATAACTTTTATCATGCCAAGCATCCGCATACATGGTGAAATTCTTCTGTTATTCCATTCTTTATTATTCTGTTGGAATAACCTATATACGCGAACTACCCTATATTTGGTGAAATTCTTCTGTTATTCCATTCTTTATTATTATGTTGGAATAACCTGTCTATGCGAAGTACCGCATACATGGTGAAATTTTTTTCTTATTCCATTCTTTATTATTATGTTGGAACATCCTGTCTGTGCGTTTACGCATGACCTGGTTCCATTATTTATTATTCTATTGGAATATCCTGTCTGTGCGTTTACGCATGACCTGGTTCCATTATTTATTATTCTGTTAGAATATCTTGTCTGTGCTGATTACGCATGACCTGGTTCCATTCTTTATTATTCTGTTGGGAATAACATGTCTGTGCGGTCTATCGCATGCATGGTGAATTCTTTTGTTATTCCATTCTTTATTATTCTATTGGAACAACATGTCAATGTGGATTACTGCATTCATGGTGAATGATCCTTTGTATTCATTCCTAATTAAATTGTAGAAATGATCTGTCTACGTGAATTACCGCATGGCGGGCAAAAATCCATTTGCAGTTTTATATATTCTATTATACTCAGTTGGTTAAAGTTTTGGCTTCTATACTCCGTGAAATTAGTAGAATATTCTGGATATTTGCGCTTCATCCAGTATCTTTTCATGGAAATATTCTTCTGAGCATTCTTGAATTTTTACTCCACAAAGCAGTATCATGTTGACAATTTGGACGTTATTGGTTCCTAGGTAAATTAATTTATAAATCTTTAAAATTTATTTTTGAACTTGTTTTATTGAATTATTATGTCATTGTCATCATCCTCATGTTTATATTATGTTGAAAGTCATATGTGGCCTGTAGTGCATAGATAGACTTGGTATGATTATGACCCGGGATTATTCGGTATAATCATGACCGTAATGTTATAAATGATGTGGTAAAAGTCCTCATTGGCTCGTAGTGCATTGATGGACAGTTGTTGGCATGATCATGACCATGTATGAATACACAAATATCCTTGGCCCGTGATGCATGGATAATTTGTGGTTGTGATACTAATGAATATCCTTGGTCGTAAAGGTGGATGATGTGATTTATTTATTAAGTCGAGTCTCAAACAATAAAAGTGATGAAAAACCTTTTAAATCATAAAAGATAGTAGATTTTATTCTCTACTTGACTCTTTTAATGGATCGCTTATTCACCGCAGATTAAACTTGATGTTTGTTATATTTTATTAGTTTAACATTGTTGAAGACTAATGATAATTTATTCTACATTATCTTAGTCATAATATTTCTTCTTCGGGCTAGTTGAGCTTACCCTTTCTTTCACCGTTCTCTTGAGGAAATGAGAACGAGTCGGGACTAATCGAGGAGCGAGTGATAGTCCAGGATGATAGTATTAGTAGTCCTCACTATTTTGTTAAATAGTGTGACAATAAATGTAATGAGGACTCCTTTGAGTGTGGATATTGTCTAGATGACAATATTCTTATTAAAACTCTCAATTCACTACAAAAAGGCCTATCTGCGACCAATAATATCGAATCGCAGATATCCGGTCGGCCGATAATAATGTTAATGACCATTATCTGCGACCGGATAAATTCTAGTCACTAATAGATATCAATCAGGATGCGATCACCGATTGGTCGCCGATATGAATTTTCCCCCAAAAAATTTGGTGTGAAACCCCGGCGCGATTTTTTGTTGCATTTAATCTTTATCAATGACCCGCATCGCGGTCATTGAAATAAATCACGTCATTAAAAATCGGCGACTGTGTGGTCGCTAAAGGCGGTCGCTGATCTTCTTAAATAGATTCAGGCTCAGGCACTTTATCGACTCAGCAGAAAGAAAAAAAAAAGAGGGCGACAGAAAGGGAGAAGGGGGAGAAGAGAAGAGAAGAGCTCGCTTCAGCGATTGGTGTTCTTCTTCCTTGATTGGTTCTTCGCTTACTCCTTCAATTGGTAATTCTCTCACGATTTTTCTCTCTCTCCTCTCATACATACTAATAATTCTCTACTTACAATTCATATATGTATTTCTAAATGGGATTTGAGTTATGATCATTTGTATAATGTCTCTCAAACATTAGGCATTTACTTTTATTTGGGTGTAGATTGAATTTCAGTTCTAAGTATTTGGGTGTGGATTGAATTTCAGTTCTAATATAAACAAGGGACAAGTAAGGAAGATGAAAACAAACCCTTTTGTTTCTACAGTTTAGGGCTAAATTTACTTAAATATGAATTTTGTGTTTTGTTAATTTTTATTTTGGTTTAAATTGACAATGGCGTTGACTTTTTGTTTGAATGTTGACATTTTTTCTTTTCTTCGGGTCTAATTTTCTTAACTGAACTAATTTTTTACATGTGTATCGTCATTGCTTTTTGCTTGCATACTGCTTGGCATGGAATTATGTATCTGCTATATATGCATAGATAGATGAAGGCATAAATACCTACATTGGGCATAAATTATATGGTATGTATTACGAGAGGATTGAGTTTAGTATCTAATTTTTAATGTGTGATTGAAATATTGAATCTTTGATGCAAATGTTAATTTTGTTGAAGTCGGGTTACATGTAAAGCTGGGTAGATTTTTACATGAGATAGGAATTTTGGGAAGAGACCCTTTTATGGTTTGTAGGATTCTGAAGAATACCAGCTGGGTAATTTTAGTAGTCTTATCAACTGTTATTCCTCCTTACCCAAAATGGTGTTGGTTTATTGATTTACTAGGCTTTTTAGTATTATTTCTGAATGAACTACTTTATTTCATCCTGTAAAATGGCAGTTGCAAGCGTAACAAATCAAGGATTAAGATTTGACAGTTTATGCTAATCGCTAGGCTATCAGGATTGAGATTTGGACAGTTGTAAAGAGAAAATTGATCCAAAACTGATCGAAACATTCATTTGGACAGTTGTATAAATTGGTTGCATTGTACAGGAGAGTTTTTTTTGTATAACAAAATTTATCTGGAATGCAAACTATAAAAATACAACTAATTTCTATAAACTGCTCAATTAGACCACCTGCCCATTTTGAACAATTTAAAATCAGTATCCCCAAAAGATGGCATCTCTATTCCATTTAGATTGAATAAATTTAATTGAGGAAGGAATGAAATGATCTTCAATGTATTTGGTGATCATTTCAGAAAATAAACAACCACACATTCCAATGGAATAAAGAACTAAGAGATAAGTGCCCTAATCGTAAGTAAGTTAATTATTTCATTTCATGTGTAAAGTAAAGATAGAAGCTTGCAAAAATGAAAGCGAGTTTTGGAACTCTGAATTTATAGTATACTCCTGAACTTTTTACTGCTTTAATTGCATTCAATCGTTATTATTTTGGTCGATATTTACCTCCATAGGTCTACGTACTCCAACAAACCATTTGTTTTACCAACTCAAACAGTACAAGTATACTACACTCCTAGTCCTGTTAGGAAAAGGGATAGACCGCCTACAGATTGGCAAGTTGTAATTCATACTCCTGCACGTAGTCATGTAGAATTAGTTGATGGGGAGATTTACCAAGAGCAGATGCTTCATAGTCAAACTATAATAAATGTGGAGGACGACAATGAAGTAATCCAGTTAGATGGTGGAGATGAACTACATGAATTAGATCCTAAGTCAATACTTGTGTCTGATGACATTGATACTGAGGAGGAAGAGTTATTGACTAAATCTGACACTGAATCTAAAGCAGATGATGGTTATGAATCTGTAACACGTATACAAGATGATTCTGAATCAGACATTGACACTTGAACAAATGAAATGTATGTTTAGCATTACATGTTTTTTATATCATTGTCATGTTTATGTACTAAACTATTTAAATGCAATTTTTGTTTATTGTCATTTTATATTCATATATATACATGTTTATATCACTGTCATGTTTATGTACTAAACTATTTAAATGCAACTTTTGTTTATTGTCATTTTATATTCATATATATACATGTTTATATCACTGTCATGTTTATTGTCATATATACATGTAATCAAATATGACTCATAATAACATCTTGAAATTTGTAATATACAGATGGCTTCTGAAGCAGCGCAGAAAAAGCGCGGCTTGGGTAGGGGGCCTAATCATGTGCCCAAGGCCCCTACTAATCCGGATGATCGGATTCTTATTCAGATTCGCCCTCCTCCGAATAGCACGTACATCCCGCATATATCATTTATATATAAGCATTTAAGATTCCATTTATTGTATATTGGTAATGTTTTTATTGATATTATATTGGTAATGTATATGGGTCTAAATTTTTTACTGCTTTAATTTGCATTCAATCGTTATAGTTTTGGTCTTATTGTATTGAAAATTTTTATATTTCTCTTGGTTTGTGTCTTGGGTGCCTAGAAATGTCCATATATGCATGTCGTCGTGCATGTGGCTAGTCTATATTGTAGGGGAGACTCTGGCGAATTTTTTTCAACTATTATAAGTATATGTTTGAAAAATGTTCATAAGTATTATAACTTAGATGTAAATTGCTTTAATATATGCTAATTGATGTTGTATATTATAGTGATTTTTCAGATAATAAGATCATCAAGTGCATATCACAGCTGTGTTTACAGAATTGGGGGATTTGTTTTATTTGTTTTATATGCATTTGCATGATAGTTTATAGTTTTCATTTGCATAGTAGTTTTAAATTAGTTTTTATAAAAAAAAGTTAAAAAAAATAATAAAAAATAAAAATAAAAATTTTTATTTGCACGAATCCAGTGGATAGTTGGGATATATTCATTGCTTTTCAGTACAATGATGAGGTTGGAATTTGGTGAAATTGTGCGATACTTAGTAATGGAACTTTGAAATAATTTTGTGTTATAAGTTGAATCTTTCTACTGTTTGAAACTATTATAAAAGGATTGCACGAACATACCAACTGGTAGATTGATTGCGTTAAATTGATTCATAATAAAGCTCTAAAAGGCATCACTAGTTTAAATATAAGAATGATAAGAATAAGTAGTGATGACTAGTGTTAGACAAGAACTTAAGTTTGGGGGAATATGTGGGGTATATAAGCCTGTTTATCTAAAAAAATAAAAAATAAAAGAGAAAAAATAAAAAATAAAATATCGTGGCTAGTTTTGTTTCGGGGCCTTTGTTACTTGAGCAAGTACGCCCGAAGGGGTATCTTAAAACCTAGCGCCCTAAGGTCTTATATGGTCTAGGAGTCGTTGATCGAAAGCTCGCTAAGGGGTATCACTGTTAGCCTAATGGAATGAGACATTGCACAATCATGGTTAAAAAGAAAAAAAAAAAGAAAAAAAAAGAATAAAACGGGAAATAAGAGCAAAATGCCCCCGTGAATGTTAAGTGAGGTATAAATACCCCAAGTTGACCCTTTATGATGGTTTGTGTCTAGCTTTGGTTGGATCGAGCTTATTGTTGAATTTCTTATATTTATTCTGTTTAAGCCTTAGAAGAGGTGTTATGTGTTAAATTTGATAGTATGGCAATTTATGTTGTTGGTACACACACACACTATAGTAGTGATATCAGTTTGAGATTCAATGGTTGGCTAGAAATTATGGATTGGTTTCGTTATGAGATATTGCTAAATTTACATGATTTCTCTAAGGCCTTGTCAGTGATTTGGTATTACTAATTTGATACTGGATTCAACATTTTAAGATTATTTGCATTGCATTGCATGACATTGTGTTTGCTTGAGGACAAGCAACGTTTAAGTTTGGGGGATTTTGATGAGTAGGTTTTTAAACCATGAATTGTGTTCAGTTGGTCTGTTTTTGTGTTTGTTTTTATGCAAATACTGAATGAAGGTTGATTAAAGAGGATTTGTTTTAAAGAGGAGTTAGATGGCGAGAGTTGAGAGAATTAGAATTGTTTTAAGTTGTTTTTGATAGGAAGTGGAGGCAAGCTAGAGAGTATCTAGACAAGAGATGGTCTACAGTAAAAAAAAGGAAGAGGGAATCAAGGGATATACACAACTTTGCAAAAGAACCACATTGGAGATCAAGCTTGGAGGTCTAGAGAAGAAGGAATAACTTCACATTTAAAATTGCGTGAATTGAATTCGTAGAAGGGTGGTGTTTTATTATTCTTCCTTAATTTTTATTATCTCGTAATTGGGATGATGTCTCCTTTTATTTATTCAAGAGTTAATTTATTTATTATGAATTAATTATCTTTTTAAAGTATTGATGGATCTTTGAGTGGAACAATGGTTTATTAGCTTTTATTTTCGCTTAATAAAATATTCAATGGTTTATCTATATTGATTTGAGCTTGAATTTGTGAATTGCCCGATCAACCATTCTTTGTGGATTTGAATAGATTCGAGAGAAGATGTTTAAATCTAGACTTAATTGATATAGCATGTGTTCATGAATTTTGTGAATAGCAGAATTGTGATGAATGTTAAGGTAGAGATACGCTTAACATCGCATGTAATCGTTAGAGAACTTAATCTTAAACTTCTTTTGATTTAATTTTGCATAGAGATATTGTGAGTTAATTGATTGAAGTGTTTGGCTTAATTCTATCTTAATTGTGGATTTGAGTTAATTTGGTATTGGTGCAATCGAGAGGTGGTTAATGCTACAATCGTGTTCTTGATTAATAAACCGGAATATTGAATTGAATCGAGATAAAAGTGAATTAACTCGAGTAAAGCTTAGAGTGAAATCATGAGCCTAATTCTCCAAGTATTGTTTGAAAATTGAGTTTTATCTTTGTGGGTTATTAGTGATAGTTAGAGTATTAGTTGTTAAGATTTTCTCCTCATTTATTCAAGTTAGTTTAATAAAATTCGGATTAGTTAAAATTGATAGTTGTAAGTTTGAGTTCTTGCTAATTGTCTCGTGGGAACGATACTCAACTTATCACTTTATTACTTGTTGACCACGATATCATGTGGTGTGTCATGTGTAATTAGATTTTACCCAACAAGTTTTTGGCGCCGTTGCCGGGGACATATTAGCCTAGATCTTAATTTATTACAATATCAGTTAAATTAATTCAGTTTTACTTAAACAATTTTTTTTTTATTTTGTTTGTTATCTTATTTCAGGTGATTGAAGCAGCTTATGCAAAAACTCATCCAAAAATCCCGACCGCGCTTCTTTTGAGGACTACATCGAGAAAAGATTTCAAAGATCGAGTAAGTGGATTAAGGAAACAAGACAGAATTTGAGACACCTAAAAAAAAGAAGAGGAAATGGGCAACCAAGATCATAAAGCACTAAGGGACTTCGCCACACCAAAGGTGATCGAATCGCAGCCAAGCATCACGAGGCCCGCAATAGTCGCAAATACGTTTGAAATTAAGCCGAACAATTCAAATGATTCGTAATCTTGTTCAGCTTTTGGGGGTTGGCGAATGACGATCCAAACGAGCATCCGTCGGGCTTCTTGAGATATGCGACACTTTTAAAGATAATGGAGTGTTTGATGATGCAAAGACGACTTCGCTTGTTCCCATTCACCTTACGGACAAGGTAAGAGTTGGCTACACTCCCTACCATCCGGATCTATATAACTACGGAAGACCTAGCTCAGTAAATTCTCGCCAAATTTTTCCCACCGCAAAAATGGCAAAAATGAGGAACGAGATAACGAGTTTGAACAAAGAACACTGGGAGTCATCAGATGAGGTATGGGAACGATATAAAGAATTACTTCAAAATGTCCACATCATGGGTTGTCAAATGGTTGCAATTGAACACATTTTATAATGGATTGAATGGAAACATCGTAACGAGCATCGATGCAACTTTCTGTGGAGCATTTATGGCAAAGAGTTATGAGGAAGCGATGAGTTGACAGAGACTATGGCGCCTAACAATTACCAAAGGGCCCACCACGAGAATGAATCAAGCAAAGGTCGCAGGAGTGTTAGAAGTTGATGGAATGACGGCAATACAAGCACAAATTTCAGCACTCTCAAAGAAATTTGATTCTATGGCGGGGGTACAATTGCAACAAGCACAACAGATACAGCAAGTGGCAAGTATTTGTGAGTTGTGCGCGGGAGAACATTCTACGGACCAATGTGCAATTAATCCAAATTCTCAGGCAATTTGTGGGTAGCTACAATAGAATTCCGCAAAACACCTATCAGAATACATACAACCAAGGGAATAGAAACCATCCAAATCTATCGTGGAGTAATAACCAGCAACAACAAGCTCCAAGGCCATCTTATCCCCCAGGATTTCAGACACATCAACAACCAACCCAATACCAAGAAAGGAAATCAGATCTGGAGGAGTTGGTGACAAAGTACATAACCAGCAATGAAGCAGCCATGAAAAATCAAGCAATGGCTATGAAAGCACAAGAAATAGCCATGAAATCACAAGAAACTACAATCAAGAATTTGGAGAATCAAATAGGACAAATTGCACTAGCATTGAATAATAGACCACAAGGAACACTACCCAGTGATACCGAAAGAAACCCCAAAGGTAATCACGAGCAATGTCAAGCTATTATGTTGAGGAGTGGAAGACATCTTGAGGGGCAAGAAACAAAAACAGCGGGTGTAAAGGAAGTTGAGACAGATACGGAAAATGCAGAGATTGAGACGGAACAGGGGGCCGATAAACCAGCGAAAAACGAAAGCATCCCAAATGAGCTTAACCAGCTTAGCTATCCTCCCCCACCATTTCAGCACAGACTTCAAAAGCAGAAAGTAGACAAACAACCAAGAAAATTTTTGGAAGTTTTTAAGAAACTTCAAATCAATATCCCGTTTGCAGAAGCCCTCGAGCAGATGCCTAGTTATGCCAAATTCATGAAAGGGATTCTATAGAGAAAGAAGAAGTTGGGAGACTATGAGACAAAGAGCTTTAACAGAAGAGTAAAGTGCAAAGTTGTTACAAATAAAATTGCCACCAAAGTTGAAAGACCTGTGTAGCTTCACCATTCCATGCACAATCGGGAATACTGCTGCTCAACAAATGTCTGTGTGTGACTTGGGAGCAAGTGTGAATCTTATGTCACATTTGGCCCACACAGAGTTGGGGTTGCTCGCACCCAAGCCTACAAACATTTCTTTGCAAATCGCGATAGGTCAAGAATATATCCAAGAGGCATTGTGGAAGACATCCTAGTGAAAGGTGGACAAATTCATATTCCCCGCAGACTTCATCATCTTAGACTATGAGGAAGATAAAACATCCCAATCATTCTAGGGAGGCCTTTCTTGGCTGCTGTGTAGGACGCTCATCGATGTACAAAAAAAGGAACCTGACTATGAGGGTTCAAGACCAGAAATTAAATTCAATGTGTTTAAGGCCATGAAATTCTCGATTTGATGATGTAAGAATGTTTTAGAATGGATCTTATCGACCACATAGTCATGCGAAGACATGAACAAGAGCTTGGAGAGCGATCCATTGGTGACAACATTATTGGGAGGTGAAGGACTTGACGATCCAAAATTGGAGAATATTTGCAAGTATTGACTCTCTCGCCACGAAAAAGCAGATTTAAAGCACCATTCAAACATTGCACATGGAAGAGCTGGACAACGACAAGAATGAAATCATCATCGAGGAACCACCAATTCTTGAGTTGAAACCACTCCCTAAACACCCTCGTGTATGCGTGATTTAGGCCTACCAAATTTTTACTGTTATTATTATTTCACAGACTAAACGAATTGCAGGAAGAAAAGTCAGTCATGAAAAGCTTTGGGAACATAAATCCACGATAGGATGGACAATAGCGACATCAAAGGAATCACCCATCTTTTGCATGCACAAAATTTTGATTTGAGGATGATGCTAAACCGGTCGTGGAACAACAGAGATGGCTCAATCCGATCATGAAAGAAGTAGTCAAGAAGGAAATTTCAAGTGGTTAGACGCAGTATCATCTACCCAATTTCAGAGCAAGAAGTGGGTTAGCCCAAAGGCAATGTGTGCCCAAAAAAGGAGGTACGATCGTGGTTCAAAACGAAAACAATGAGCTGATTCCAACAAGAACAGTGACTGGATGGAGAGTTTGCATGGACTACAGAAAATTGAATAAAGCAACTCGCAAGGATCATTTCCCTTTGCCCTTCATCGATCAAATGCTAGATGATCAACGGGTCATGCATACTATTGTTTATGGATGGATACTGTGGTATAATCAAATTGTCATCGCCCGAGGATCAAGAAAAGACAACATTTACGTGTCCCAGACGCAGACGCTCAAGATTCGTGAGAATGTCATTCGGATCGTAATGCACCGCCACTTTCCAATGGTGCATGATGGCCATCTTCTCGATATATGGTGGAAAAGAATGTGGAAGTCTTCATGGACGATTTCTCTGCCTATGGGGATAATTTTGACGCTGTGCTTGGAAAATCTAGTAATGGTCTTACAGAGATGCACCGACACAAACCGGGTACTTAATTGGGAGAAATGCCACTTTATGGTGGAAGAAGGCATAATTTTGGGACACAAAGTCTCGATGCAAGGATCGAGGTCGATAAAGCCAAGTCGAAACAATTGAGAAATTGCCTCCGCCAAGTTCAATCAAGGGTATTAGAAGCTTTCAGACACGCAGGTTCTATAGAGGTTCATTCAGATTTTTCAAAATAGCAAAACCATTGTGTAGCCTCCCCGAGAAGGATTCAGATTCAAGTTCGATGAGGAGTGTAAGTTGGCCTTCGAAGTTGTTGAAGAAAAAGCTAACTACAAATTTCATATCGCCGCCTCCTGATTGGAGCATGCCGTTTCAATTAATGTGTGATGCAAGTGATTATGCAATCAATCGTGGTTGGGCCAACGCCAAACAAGATATTCCATGCTATTTACTATGCAAGTAAAACACTCACAGAGACTCAATTGAACTACACACAACAATGTAAAAAGAATTACTTGCAAAGGTGTACGCGTTTGATAAATTTTTGGGCCTACTTGATCGGAACAAGGGTAATAGTTTATACGGATCACGCGCCATTTAAGATTTGATAGCAAAGAAAGACGAAAACCACGCCTTATCCGATGGATCCTCCTCCTACAAGAATTTGACTTAGAGATCAAGGATGTAAAGGGACAGAGAACCAAGTTGTCGATCATCCGTCAAGGCCGGAAAATTTTGACAAAGAGAAAAAGGGAAGTGTGTCATCAACTAAACCTTCCTGTGATGAGCAATTATTCGGATTCAAATGTAAGTACCATGGTATGCAGATTTCGTCAATTATCTCACAAGAATATACTACCTCCCCGATCTTACACGACATGTGCAGTAAAAAGAAGTTTTCGCACGATGTCAAATGGTATATGTGGGACGAGCCAGATTTGTTCAAACAAAGCAGCCGACAAGATGATCCAAGATGTGTGCCTTACAAACAAGTGAAGAACATCTTGCATTTAATGTCACTCATCCGCATATGAAGGCATTATGGTAGTACAAGAACAAAGAAGAAAGGTGCTTCAATCGTGGTTTTATTGGCACAACCTGTTTAAAGACGCCACCAATTTGTCAAAACATGTGATCATTGCACAAAGAGTGGGTAATATATCAAAAAGAAATGAGATGCCATATAAGTAATATTAGAGGTTGAAATCTTCGACGATGGGGTATCGACTTCATGGGACCATTCCCTCGCTCTCAAAGAATCAATATATTTTACTTGCATGGTGGACTACGTCTCAAAATGGGTAGAAGCCGCAGCACTACCATCGAACGATGCCAAAGTGGTCCTAAGATTTTTACAGAAAAATATCTTTACAAGGTTTGGAACACCGAGGGCCATAATAAGTGATGAGGGAAGTCATTTTTGCAACAAAGCATTTACAGCCCTGTTGGCAAAATATGGGGTCAACCACAAAATAGCGACGGCTTATCATCCCCAAACCAATGGACAAGCAGAGGTGTCAAACAGGGAGGTCAAGAAAATATTGGAGAAAGTAGTCAACCCAAATCGTAAGGATTGGTCGCTTCGATTAGATGATGCACTTTGGGCATACCGGACCGCATACAAGACTCCAATTGGCATGTCACCTTACCAGTTGTTGTATGGAAAGGCATGTCATCTTCCGGTTGAGCTACAACACAAGGCGTACTGGGCTATTCAAAAACTGAACTTCGATCAAGCAGCAGTGGGGGAAAAGAGATTACTACAAACTAAATGAGCTTGATTTAATTCAGATTACAAGCTTACGAGAATGCACAATTATATAAGGAAAAGGTGAAAAATGGCACGATCGTAAAATCAATCACCGAACGCTCATGCCAGGCAAGTCAGGTCATTGCTCAATTCAAAACTAAGGTTGTTCCTGTGGAAACTTAAATCACGTGGTCGTGACCATTCACCATAAAAACGTTTTCCCACATGGTGCCGTGGAGTCAGAGATAGTAGAAACCCATTGGAAACCTTCAAGGTCAACGGTCAAAGATCAAGCATTATCGGGCGAGGATGCAAATGTGGACACCATCAACATTACCCTCACGTACACGCAATAAAAACATGAGGGACCGCTTGCCAGCGACATTAAACCAAGCGCTACTGGGAGGCAAACCCAAGCTCTAAACTCCATCTTTTATTTACTTTTAAATTTTTAGTTATAGCTTAGTCAAGAGAATGTATACTTGAGAGTAATAAAAATCTCTATAATTGCAGAACCCCAAGCAAGTGCAACAGCAATAACAACATTAGAGAGCGAAGAATAAAAGACCCACACGATCAAGGCCAGATCCACACGATCAAGGCTACCCAAGTAGTTTTTTCCAGATTAATCATACCGACAACACCAAAAAGAGAAAGCATCACGCCAAAGACGTCGTAAACTCAAACACGACAAACACACAAAGAATACCGATCGAGCTAACATATCAGATACCTAATACGATCGATCACGGGCTTGTCATACCGATCGCGCTTATAGATCAAGAATTATTAGACCATCGAGAAGTAGCACGACACCGATCGCGCTGAATCTGGATACCGATCGCACAAGCATGGAAATTCAAAGAACTAAAGAGGCATGATTGAATTGAATAACTCCACCTCTCCACCTCTCTATTTCATCAATACCACTTCTCCACTTCTCCTAATTCTATTGCACTTCCTCTTCCCCATGACTCCACATTAATTTATCTTTACACTCCTTCTCCTTTCCAAATTCCAAAACCACTAACCCTTTCAAGTCCCAACTCCCACCCACGTTAGTTTTCTATTGTTTATATATGAAGTTCCTTCATTCTAAACATCTTGACACTACAACACTCAAGAATCACAACCCAATCCTAAATCTAACACTAGCCTTGCACAAAGTGATACAAATTGGGACTCTCTTCAAAGAGGTAAACCCAACTTATAAAAGGTGTGATAATTCTCGCCATCCCTCACAAAAATTTCTTGTTGTCATGACATCCAATATTGAGTGGTAAAGTCGAGAATTGTGAAATCAAGAAGAAGGTGCAGTAATTTTGAGTTTATTTGGGTAAAGCAAAGCTTCATCAACAAAACAAGTTTGGGGGAATCACACACCGCCCACCACCCGCTTGAGAAAAATACGTAACTGCATTCTCGAGTCAACAAATTGGAAGCAAACATGTCGTCGCAGACAAAAGACAAAGGGCATCAACCTCTTCGACTCGCCCAACATATGACCATACAAAATTTGTGAGCGAGAGGGCCGCAGAGAGATTCCACACATCAATTGGCAAGAAAAATTTGGTGCTAGAAAGAGGATTGAAAACCAAATGCTAATTTGATGGTGATATGGCGCTGCAAATTGTAGAACGCAATTGGTTTCAACTAGTAGAGCAACCACTTCCATGCAAGAATCAACATAGTTAAGGAGTTTTACGCTGAATGCAACCGAACATGTCAATCATGTTGTCATGGTTCGGGAAAACCGTAGCTTTCACGCGTCAAGTTATCAATGAATATTTTGGGTTGGAAACGCCACAAGAAGACCCAGATGAAGATGGATTGCCCGAAGCTAGATGAGTTGATTGCCCGATTATGTAAACCAGAACAAAATGGACGATTAAAGTCGAACGAACTAAAAAGATAAGTTTTCTCACGCAAAGATCGAAGTCGATATGGAAAGGCATGGCATGCATTCATTTGTGCTAGATTAATGCCCACGAGCCATCTAACCGAGGTTACTAAAGCACGGCCCGATTATTGTATGGAATCGCTCACCACCACTATCTTGTGAATAATTCAATTGCTTTCTATAATGTTGATGTGGGGAATGTATTCAAGAATCCATCGACCGAGCACTACGGGAGTACCACAAAGCGGGCTATTGCACGGGTTTTTAATTACCGATTTATGCCGAAAAGGTCAAAAAAAGGGCAACCTAATGAACCAATTCAACAACCATTGTCCATAATTGACCATGCAACTATTCAAAGGTATATAGCTTGGGATGGAGCACAGCCCCACCCCGTGGTGAGGGTTACATCATGATCCGCCAACCATCATCCTGGCTAGTGAAGAACCCACAAGCAAGAAGAACTAATTTGTGAGGAACCCGCCATGAGGAACAAGCACGGTCCCAAGGAATCAATTCATTGTGGTCGGGTCGAGAGGCAAAATTTAATGCATCAAGACAATGCAAACGATTCAACACGCCACGAGGCATTTGCTCGTTGTAATCCAAATGCTCAGCCACTCGTTATGCCTACTCCTCCTATCCTGCCAACATATCCTCCTTCGGACGATGACGCGCAGTAATGCGGTTTCAGGGAAGTCCTCAAATTTTCTATTTTTGAGCATATATGAAGTAATGAGGGCATTCCTTAATTTAAGTTTGGGGGATTTGTTTTATTTGTTTTATTTGCATTTGCATGATAGTTTATAGTTTTCATTTGCATAGTAGTTTTAAATTAGTTTTATAAAAAAAAATAAAAAAAATAAAAATAAAAAAAATAAAATTTTTATTCGCATCTAATCCAAAGTGGATAGTTGGGATATGTTGTTGCTTTTTCAAGGCCAATGATGAGGTTGGAATTTGGTGAAATTAAAGCGATACTTAGTAAGGAACTTTGAAATAATTTTGTGTTATAAGTTGAATCTTTCTACTGCTTGAAACTATTATAAAAGGATTGCATTTAACATACCAACCGGTAGATTGATCATGTTAAATTGATTCATAATAAAGCTCTAAAAGGCATCACTAGTTTAAATATAAGAATGATAAGAATAAGTAGTGATGACTAGTGTTAGACAAGAACTTAAGTTTGGGGGAATATGTGGGGTATATAAGTTCTGTTTATAAAAAAAAAAAAAAAAAAAAATAAAAATATCGTGGTTAGTTTTGTTTTTTGGCCTTTGTTATTTGAGAAAAGCACGTACTCAAGGGGTATCTTAAAACCTAGCGCCCTAAGGTCTTATATGGTCCGGGAGTCGCTGGTCTAAAGCTCGCTAAGGGGTATCACCGTTAGCCTAATGGAATGAGACATTGCACATACCATGGTTAAAAAAAAAAAAAAAAAAAAAAAAGAATAAAACGGAAATAAGAGCAAAATGCCCCCGTGAATGTTAAGTGAGGTATAAATACCCCAAGTCAATTCTTTACGATGGTTTTTGTGTCTAGCTTTTGGTGGATCGAGCTTATTGTTGGATTTCTTATATTTATTCTGTTTAAGTTTTGTAAGAGGTGTGTTATGTTTTAAATTTGATAAGATGTCAATTTATGTTGTTGTACACACACACACACACACACATATAGTAGTGATATCATTGAGATTCAATGGTTGGCTAGAAATTGTGGATTGGTTTCATATGAGATATTGCTAAATTTACATGATTTCTCCGAGGCCTTGTCGTTGATTTGGTATTACTAATTTGATATCGGATTCAACATTTTAAGATTATTTGCATTGCATCAGATGACATCAGGTTTGCTTGAGGACAAGCAACATTTAAGTTTGGGGGATTTTGATGAGAGGTTTTAAACCATGAATTGTGTTCATTGGTCTGCTTTTTGTGTTTGTTTTTTATGCATTTTTATGTTATCGTTGATGGGTTTTTCGCTTAATGTAGGAAAAGCAGAGGCGCCTCATGCTTGGAAGCATTTGAGAGATTGTGTGATCGCTAATGAAGTCATTGATGGTGTAATAGTCACATTGGGAGCGCCGGGAGCGCGCTGGAATTGGTTAGCTATCATATCTATGGCACTGCCGATCACACTGGTCAAGGCCGATCGCTACCGGTCTATTATTACCATCGCTATATATACCGATCACACAAGTGGAAGGCCACTATGATACTGATCGCTACTGGGCTAAAGTGAATTGGTTTTTAAAGAGGAGTTAGATGGCAAGAAGTTGGAGAGAATTAGAATTGTTTTAAGTTGTTTTGGATAGAAGTGGAGGCAAGCTAGAGAGTATCTAGACAAGAGATGGTCTACAAGTAAAAGGAAGAGGGAATCAAGGGATATACACAACTTTGCAAAAGAACGACATCGAGATCAAGCTTCGAGGTCTAGAGAAGAAGGAATAACTTCACACTAAAAATTGCAGGAATTGAATTCGCAGAAGGGTGGTGTTTTATTATTCTTCCTTAATTTTTATTATCTCGTAATTGGGATGATGTCTCCTTTTATTTATTCAAGAGTTAATTTATTTATTATGAATTAATTATCTTTTTAAGCGATTGATGGATCTTTGAGTGGAACAATGGTTTATTAGCTTTAATTTCGCTTAATAAAATATTCAATGGTTTATCTATATTGATTTGAGCTTGAATTTGTGAATTTCTCGATCAACCATTCTTTGTGGATTTGAATAGATTCGAGAGAAGATGTTTAAATCTAGACTTAATTGATATAGCATGTGTTCATGAATTTTGTGAATAAGCAGAATTGTGATGAATGTTAAGGTAGAGATACGCTTAACATCGCATGTAATCGTTAGAGAACTTAATCTTAAACTTCTTTTGATTTAATTTGCATAGAGATATTGTGAGTTAATTGATTGAAGTGTTTCGCTTAATTCTATCTTAATTGTGGATTTGAGTTAATTTGGTATTGGTGCAATCGAGAGGTGGTTAATGCTACAATCGTGTTCTTGATTAATAAACCGGAATATTGAATTGAATCGAGATAAAAGTGAATTAACTGAGTAAAGCTTAGAGTGAAATCATGAGCCTAATTCTCCAAGTATTGTTTGAAAATTGAGTTTTATCTTTGTGGGTTATTAGTGATAGTTAGAGTATTAGTTGTTAAGATTTTCTCCTCATTTATTCAAGTTAGTTTAATAAAATTTGGATTAGTTAAAAATTGATAGTTGTAAGCTTGAGTTCTTGCTAATTGTCTCTGTGGGAACGATACTCAACTTATCACTTTATTACTTTTGGTCATCGATGTGCATCCCAATGACTAGATTTTATCTGACGATTATCGTGACAGACGTGATCATTGATACTATCTCATGAATCGATCGCGGTCATTGATAAAGCGATCATTGATGAACCTTTTTCTTGTAGTGATTTATGTTTTGTCGTATTTTACACGACAGCTGTATTATTAAGTTGTATTTGTATTCTGTACCATGTATTTGGTGACTCAAGATGGATGATGTATACCTATTTTGGGGGCATCACAGTTGGTATCAAAGCTTAGGGATATGATCCATGGCTGAGATGTGAGACAAGAACTAGGAGGGGAGAGACGGGGAATTCCTTCGCTAGTATGACCTACCTAAGTTTATTTGGTATTTAATTGGTCGGTCAGGGTATAAGGATAATATATGATATGTTAATTAACCCTTCTTTTGTGTGGTATTTGAAAATGACATCCGAGAATGTTGAGAATAAGAATGGAGCACGAGGAGACCGATTGAGTCTCCACGGATCAATAATCGTGACACAATGCAATGAGGAAGGCGAGGCTAAATTCGTCACATGAAGAAGGTGGAGTTTATCAAGTTAGAGCAAAACAATATGACTGTGTCGCAATACGAGGCTAAATTTGTGGAGTTATCCCGGTTTGCATCCCATTTGGTCGATAATGAGGAGCGAATGACGCGAATGTTTCTAAGAGGTTTGAAACCCGATATACGTCAATACCTCATTTCTCACAAACTTTGTTTATATTCAGATGTTGTAAATAGGGCTCAGTTATTGGAGCGCGATAATGAGTCAGCACAACCAAAAGGTAATGACCAGCAACACGATAATAATCGTACCGGTGGCAACGGCCATCAGAACAACGATAACCATCGTGGGGGAAATTATCATGCCAAGAATGGTAATCACTTCGGTGGTAATCATGGCCAAGATAATAGGAATGGAAATTTCAAGAAGAGAAGATTTAACGATGATGGAAAGACGTCAGCACCAGCACCTATTGTTAAGGAAAGAGAACGACCACCTATCATATGTTTCAAATGCGGAGGGGAGGGATACATCAGTCCAAACAGCGCGATGCCGTCCAAAGCGTATTATAATTATGGAAGAGAAGGTCACCTAGCCCAATTTTGTCGTTCACCGAAGTCAAGTCCAGCTGGGACGGTCGCACCAAAGGTGGATACAGACAAAACAAAGTCGGTGGTTTCAGGAAGAGCGTTTTTCGTGACTTCTCAAAAAGCGAGTGACCCGAACGATGTTAGCACGTGTTAGTTAATTATAAATTCTTGCGAAGTCTATACCTTATTAGATACCGTTTCTACCCATTCTTTTATCTCTCTTGCTTGCGTTCAACGTTTAAATTTAACTTCGGAGAAATTAGACTTTGACTTATTGGTTGAAACTTCGATAGTAGAAACCTTCGTTACCTCCACTGTTTATAAATCTTGTTGATTCAAATCGACACTTTCACGTTACCTGTCGATCTTATCTCTTTGAAAATACTTGCCTTTAATGCGATTTTGGGAATCGATTGGTTAACTACTCATCATGCTTTCCGTAAGGTTGTTAACTTTCATATTCATAACCAACCTATTATGCGAATTCAAGCAACCAAACCACTAAATTTAATCACTGTTATATCAAGCCATAAGTAAAGAACCCCGATCTTTTCGTTGTTGACTTCCTTGTGTGGAATGCACCGAAGCCAGACTTTCTGTAGGCGACGTCGTGAATGACGATGGCAAGTTGATAGGTATCAATGTGACGTACTATCCAAGTCTTGGATGAGAGTCACAGTTTTGAATGATATTTCTATTGTTAATAAATTTCCTGACGTATTCTTGAAGACTTTTTAGCCTACCCCTAGAGCATGAAATCAAATGTTATATTGACCCCAGTATAAAACCCATTTCTAAAACCCTCAAGTATTTCTTCAACCAAAACAAACGTATAATGCGCCAAAGACGTTGGCTCGAGCTGTTGAAGATTACGACTATACCATTCAATATCATTATAGAAGAGCGAACGTGGTAACTGACGCGTTGAGTAGAAGATCGTATGCATTTACGAGTGCGATGTTGTTAACACAAAAACCCATTTCGTATAACTTACAAATGATGAAGATAGAGTTAAAGACTCTAGGGACCCACGTGAAGATAACAAATATACGATTAGAACCGACTTTAGTCGATAAAATTAAAGTCACCCAAGCTACAGACATGGAGTTGATGAATAAAAAGAAGAAGGTTCAAGAAGGCGTTATTCTAAAAACAAGAGTCGATGAATAGAGGAAATCTCAACTCTCGATTTAATTGGCCCATTTGAAATCCTCGATGGAGTAGGAACTGTGGCCTATAAACTCGTTTTACCGTCAAGTATATCGCGTGTTCATAACGTTTTTCACGTATCGATGTTACGTAAATATGTGAACGACCCAAACCACATTATTGAATTAAAACTAGACGAGATAACAGAAGATTTAACGTATGAGGAGATACGTGTTAAAATCTTGGATAAGAAGGATCGTATTCAACACTCAAAGGTTATACTTCAAGAGTTAGAATCTTAAATGAAGTCAAGGTATTCTCATCATACCAGGTACGTACGTAAATTTTGAGGGCGAAATTTTATAAGGAGGGGAGATTGGGAGACCTCAAATTTTATGAATAAAGATTTAAATTTCTCGAAATATTTTTTTGAATTCTATGGAGTGAACTTGATATAATGTTATAGTTGTGGGTAATATTTATAAATTTTGTAAAGTACGCAAGTTGTTATATAATATTCGATTGGTCGGGGAATATTCGTTTTAACAGGGAATATTAAACGACAAAGACAATCATTGGTGGACCCCACAATGGAATTATTGTCGGATTGAGAAAACGATAAAAATATTTTTATAAAAATAACGGCGAAAGTTTTACCATTAACTGTTGAAACACCCGGTGTTAAAATTAGAATGTCTGGCGTGGTTGCATAATAGTAACTTACGGTGATTGATTATTGATGCTTACGTGAGAAGTCACTCGGTTTTGTTCAATTATTGCTACGAGAATTGTTGCATGGTATCTCACGTTATTTGATTCAATTATTCTCGATATTTTATATATTATTAAATTAATAATTGAGATAACAAAGTTATTAATATTATTATTTGCAATATTAACGATGTCTAGAAGTTCTGCCAATGAGAGGTTTGGTCACCTAATTGCGGCGCTTGATAGGGAGAAATCCTTATTGGAAAGCCCCCCTCTTTCCTAGGAGCGACACGGTCGATTGATATTGTGAATTATAATAAAGGCGATAAGTTTTGTTTTATTATTATTATAAATGTAATAAAAAAAAACTTTTATATAAAATAGAAAACTTTTTATAAAGTTTTGTTTTATTTGATTATAAATAGAATATATTATATTTTATTATGCATAGTGTTTCAGATAAGTATACGTATAGTGTTTTGCATAGTAAAATCTTTTTATATAAAATAGAATACTTTTATAAAGTTATTTGTTTTATTAGACTATAAATAGAATATATAATATTCTATTATGCATAGTGTTTGTATAAAGGTACTGCATAGTGTTTGTATAGTAAAATCTTTTTATATAAAGCGAGAATACTTTTATAAAGTTATTCGTTTTATTAGATTATAAATAGAATATATTATATTTTATTTAAAAGATTTTATTTTATTAGAATATTTTATTAATCTTTGCATAGTAAATCAATATGGACCGTCTGTTTAAAAGTAAATCAATCTGGACCGTTCATGAATTAGTTACTATTCAGGTCCATTCTCCTATAAATAAAAGCTCATTCCTTCATTATTTCTTACGAATTCTTTGAAACTCTAGAGAGAGAAACTATATAGAGTGAAAGAAGAAAAGTATTTCGCTACTTCATTACTCCTATATCCAGTTTCTTCTAAAGTAAGGGATATTATTTGTTGTACCCGTAAGGGGTATTATTTCTTTTGTATTCATGAAGAGAACTTATGTTATTCCATTCTTTATTATTCTGTTGGAATAACCTGTATACGCGGACTACCCTATACTTGGTGAAATTCTTTTGTTATTCTATTCTTTATTATTATGTTGGAATAACCTGTATACGCGGACTACCCTATACTTGGTGAAATTCTTCTGTTATTCCATTCTTTATTATTATGTTGGAATAACATGTCTATCTAAGTCCCGCATACATGGTGAAATTCTTCATTATTCCATTCTTTATTATTCATTGGAATAACTTTGTATCTGTGACTACCCTATACTTGGTGAAATTAAGCATTATTCCATTCTTTATTATTATGTTGGAATAACATGTCTATGCAAAGTACCGCATACATGGTGAAATTCTTTTGTTATTCCATTCTTTATTATTCTGTTGGAACATCTTGTCTATGTGTTTACGCATGACTGGTTCCATTATTTATTATTCGTTAGAATATCACATGCGTGCGGATTACGCATGACACAGTTCCATTCTTATTATTATTACATTGGGAATAACCTATACATGCGGTCTATCACATGCATGGTGAATTCTTACATTATTCCATTCTTTATTATTACATTGGAATAACTGTCATGTGGATTCCGCATGCATGATGAATGATCCTTTGTATTCATTTCTTATTAAATTGTGGAAATGATGCGTATGCGTGGATTACCGCATGGTGGCGAAAAATCTATTTGCGCTTTTATATATTCTATTATACTCGGTTGGTTAAAGTTTTGGCTTCTATACTCCGTGAAATTAGTAAAATATCCTGGATATTTGCACTTCATCCAGTATCTTTTCATGAAAATATTCTTCTGAGCATTCTTGAATTTTTACTCCACAAAGCAGTATCATGTTGACAATTTGGACGTTATTGGTTCCTGGATAAATTAATTTATAAATCTTTAAAATTTATTCTTGAACTTGTTTTATTGAATTATTATGTCATTGTCATCATCCTCATGTTTATATTATGTTGAAAGTTATCTGTGGCATGTAGTGCATAGATGGACTTGGTATGATTATGACCAGGGATTATTCAAAGATAATCATGACCGTAATGTTATAAATGATGTGGTAAAAGTCCTCATTGGCCCGTAGTGCATTGATGGACGGTTGTTGGCATGATCATGACCATTGATGAATACACACAAATATCCTTGGCTTTGAGTGCATGGATAATTTGTGGTTGTGATCTTAATGAATATCATTGGTAGTAGTGCGGGGATGATGTGGTTTATTTATTGTCGAGTCTCAACAATAAAAGTGATGAAAACCTTTTAAATCATAAAAGATAGTAGATTTTATTCTCTACTTGACTCTTTTAATGGATTGCTTATTCCGCTGCAGTTAAACTTGATGTTTGTTATATTTTATCAGTTTAACATTGTTGAAGACTAATGATAATTTATTCTACATTATCTTAGTCATAATATTTCTTACTGGGCTAGTTGAGCTCACTCCTTTCTTTCACTGTTCTCTTCAGGAAATGAGAACGTAGCTGGGACTAGTCGGGGAACGGAGTGACGGTCCAGATAATAGTATTAGTAGTCCTCACTATTCTGTTAAATATTGTGACAATAAATGTAATGAGGACTCCTTTGAGTGTGGATATTGTCTAGATGACAATATTCTTATTAAAACTCTCAATTTATATTTTATCGTATTTTACATGACAGCTATATTATTAAGTTGTATTTGTATTCTGTACCATGTATTTGGTGACTCAAGATGGGTGATGTATACCTATTTTGGGGGCGTCACATATATATTTTTTGAGTCACAAGAAAAACAAAAAAAAATTTAAAAAATATCCAATAATTCTATCCAATAATAATGTCTGTGTAGAAGGACTCTTTTTTTTAAGATTATGAAACAACAAAATATGTTTAGGTTATCACTATTTTTTACCATCATTTTTAACAACACATCATAATTTTAAACTAGCTAGTACCTAGTATTTTTCAAATATATCTTTTAACTTTAAAACACATTTATTACACATTATCAATCAATTTATATAAAGAATGTAAAAAAAATTAGTAAATTTATTTTAGAATATTTTTTAAAAAAAATAATAGAAAGTTCACAAAATAATATGAATTAACAACTTGCTTGCATATATATAATTTGATTTTAAAGATTAGTTTAAGAGTCCTTCTAGGGCGATATTTTTGTAGCGATATTCTATCGACCTTTTTTTTGATTTTTTTTAGTAATTCTCATAAAATGTATAGTATTTATTCGAACTAAAATTTTTATAGAAAATAGTATTTTAGGTGTAATTTGGATACATACAAGAAACAGAATGGGTCCTTAACACTAATATACAACAATTAGAAAATAATTACAAAAATAAAACACACACAACATAATTACAAAAATAAAACAACCCAATAATAAAATTACTAACATCACACACACGTAGGTTACCGACTTCCCTATCTAACACTAACCGCTCCTAAATTCAAGCAACTAAACACAACCTGCAACATTGATATCGCACAAATCCAAATCTTTGTTCGACATTTCCTTTCGACTAACCTCTGAGATCGCGACATACAAAATCATCATCAACAACTAAGATCACAGCAACTTCAAGTTCAATTTCGGTAACATCTAAGATCGGAGAAGGCGAAATAGAATACAAAATCATCATCAACTTCAAGTTCAGTAACCAAAAACAATATCACAGCAACTTCGATACAAATCTGAACTCTGAGGTATGTGAGTTTAAAGTTCGTATGCATATAGTTACATATGGTTACTACGGTATTCGTATGTATATTGGTTATCTTTATTAAGTTTTTCACAATTAAAATGGTTACTACAAATTCCTATAGCGTTTAGTTGATTCATTCATATGTTTTAGATTATGGTTACTAAATAAATATAAATTGTTCATTAACTATTTATTTGATTAATTTATAATTTTCAAACGAGTTCTACTTAATTTTTATATTAATGGTTACTCATCATAAACATTAGTTCTTGTCTTTATGCGAATCGTTAGTTCTTTCATTATTGTTTTTTTAGTTCTTGTATATTATTATATTGTTCAGTCTTTGTCTTGGTTCTTTGTCTAATGATATCTTAGTTCTTTATGACAATATGTTGAGTTCTTGTCTAATCTTTGTCTTGGTTACTTTGTAACATTATATTGTCTCATGTTGTCTTAGTTCTTTGTATGAAGCTATGTTGGTTCTTGTCTAATGATGTTTTGGTTACTTTGTAACATTATAATATCTAATGATAAGCTAGTTCTTTGTCTAATGCTTCCTAGGTTACTATGTAACAATATATTGATTCTTGATTCATGATGATTTGATTCTTTGGGTAACTTTATTGTGGTTCTTGCATATTGCTAATCTGGTTTTTGTTTAAAACTATAATGGTTACTATATAATATTCTTGAACAATCTTGAATTGGTTAATGAAAATGATGAATTAATTCTTGACTAATGTTGACTTTGATATATTGGTTACTAACTAATTACGATTTGGTTACTATATAAAACTATAACGGATACTCGATAGTCTTGAATTGATTCTTGTGTAAGATTACAAATATATATTCTTTTATAATTGAGGTTACTCATTGATTCGCATTGTATTAGTTCTTGTCTAATATTGAGGTGTATCAATTATAAAAATTATATGTATATATTTACATATGGTTACTACAAATTCTATGGTTATATATGTTTATAGAACAATTAAATGTATATAGTTACCTATGTATATGTATATGTTTTTGACTAATAATTGAGTTAGTTCTTTGTTTAACATTATATTGGTTCTTGAATAATCTTGATTTGGATACTATGTAAAAATATAATGGATACTCATTAATCTTGAATAGTAAAGCTGCATTAATCTAATTATACTTATACTTATATTTTATATTAATGGTTACTTGTTAACTACATTGGTTATATTAATGTTTACTTGTTAACTACATTGGTTACAACAATTATTTTTAACTTCCCACAAACCCTCTATCTTTGTTGTTTTCACTATAACAATTAAATGGATGATGTTTTTATCTTATGGTTACTAACTAAACATGTGTTTGTTAGTTCTTTATCACATTGGATTTTGTTCTTTGTATAATGTTGTTATGATTCTTTGTGCAATATTTGATTAATTTATATTGGTTTGTTTTATTATGATGGAAACTAATTGGCTACATTGGTTACCTTTTTACAACTATCATAATTTAATTGCTAACAAATAAAATTAAAGCTGATTATTTCCATTGTAAAATGAATGTACTAATGTGTTTCATTCTACGATTACTAACATTATATAATTTGTTCTTGGTTAACATTGATTTGGTTACTTTTACAAGACTTATTACATTTTTCGAGACAATGGAGATGATTCTTGTTGTGCTTTATTTCAGCGGTGACATGGGTGATAGTAACCAATACACCAACTTTGAAATTCTCTAAGCATATTAGTTCCATCAACTTGTTCGTTCGGAGAAATGCAAAACATGATATGCATTGCATTACTGATAGACACAAACAAAACAACATTGTTGATTAAATTTCACATTAGACTCAACATTCCACCGATCTGTATATCAGATGAAGCAACCTTGAGATTCTTTATTGAAGTCGATAGAAAATCGATGAACAAGGAAAATTCCACCGATTATAGATATTGAAAAAGAAGCGGCGCGACAACAATCTTGCATAACTTGACAAATATAGAAGAATCTGTTGTTCAATATGTAACGCCAATCGATCAACACTGAGGAATTCAAAGATTAGTTCCACTAAGAACACAAGATTGCCAAATTGGAACGCAATATCTTTGATCGACTTGCAATGGAAATTATGGAACAACAACGAGATGGACAACATGACAAATCATACGGTAAGGACGATATGATGATGTAATAACAGATCCGAATGAGCGTGAAGTAAAATTACATCAAACCTACAAAGACAAAAAATCCTATCACAATCAATGAAATTTGCATTCAATCAAAAAGCAGATAACACAAAGTTCAGCGAGCAAGGTCATAGAGACTTTGTGCTGGTGTGCGTAGATGATGAAAATTTCAAATAGAAGATGAGAGCATCAAGTATTGAAAAACCAAATCCATTCAAGGTGAGGGGAATTCAATGACATTCACACGTGTTGACCAACGTATTCTTTGGGAGACCACGAAGACAAGCAAATAGTGAGTTGGTAAGCAAATGCATAATGCATAAATTAACAAATTTGAAGAAAATATATACACCAACCAATATTGTCGAGGACATGATGACGAATATAATGTGTCTATCTCTTACCAAAAAGCATGGAGATCGAAGGAGAAAGCGTTAGAAAAGGTAAGAGGAAATACACACGACTACTCATTGATCCCATCATGGTTACATCTTGCAGAAAACAAATCCGGTAACAATTTAAAATACATTATTATTTTTCATGATTAGTTGATTACTCAATTCAACTGATTTGGTTGCTATAATGTGCATTGTTACCTACCTCATATTTATAATTTTAAATGAGTTCTCTTGATTTTTTTATATTAATGTTTACTCAAAGCAAATACATTGGTTCTTTGTCTAATAAAAGCTGTTTTGTTAATTGCTAATGATATCTTTGTTCTTGTATATCAATATGTTTTTTTTGTATAATCTTTGTCTTGGTTCCTTTAAAACAATATGTTGGTTCTTGTTTAATGCTACCTTGTTCTTGTCTGCTGCTTATTTGTTGGTTCTTTGTAAAATGATATCTTAGTAATGTATAGTACTTATCTTTTATTTCTTGTATAATGTTTGTCTTAGTTCTTTGGAAACATTATACTATCTAATGTTTGTATTAGTTCATTGTAAGCAAATATGTTGATTCTTGTCTAATGCTATCTTGGTTTCTTTGTAACATTATCTTTGTCTTAAGTTTTATTAGTTCTTGACTAATGTCTTTGTATTAGTTCTTTGTGTAACAATATATTGATTCTTGATTGTGTAACAATATATTGGTTATTGATTAGTTCTTGTATAACAATATATTCTTCTTGTTTTGGTTCTTTGCTTAATGTTTGGATAATTGGTTCTTGACTAATGTTGTCTTGAATCTTCGACATTAAGAACATTAGTTCTTATCTACTCTTGTCTTGTTTATCTTGTATAAAATTATATTGTCCAATGTTTGTCTTAGTTCTTTGTATGACAATAATTTGGTTACTATCTAATCTTTGTCTTGGTTACTTTGTAGCATTATACTACTTATAATTCTATTGATAATGTTGATGTTTCATAACGGAGTTCCTTCATGACTCTTGAGTTGGAATCAAATGCTAGTTTCAAATATTTATTCTTTGCCATTGGAGCATCCATTCAAGCATGGCATCATTGATTTCAATTATTGTAATCGATGGCACATTCATACAATCAACTTTACGGGGGACACTATCGATAATAAGCACACAAGATCTGGCCAAAACATTGTTCGATTGCTTTTTGCGATGGTTGACAAATGAAAATGAATTATCATGGAGATGGTTTTTCATGAATTTAAGAAGCGCTTGTGGAGTAAAGGAAGGCCAATGCATTGTTTTGAGATAGACATGAAGCCATAATACAAGGATGAATTATGTGTTTCGGATGTCATGCATGCTTCTGCACATACCATATCTTTGAAAAATATAAAAAATAGATTCAAAAAGAGAGAGAAGAACTTAAAGCAGGTCTTACAACGGGGCATGTAGAGCATACAACATTGAACAATTCAACAAACACATGGTGAACTTGATGCCATTGATCCTCGAATAAGGATATATTTGGAGGAAGAGGTCAAGTTGGAAAAGTGCACCGAGCTCCATGGGACTGTGGTGAGATACTCAACAATGACTTCAAACACCATAGAATCTATTAACAACGCAATTAAGATGATTAGGGATCTTCCGGTTGCATCAATGATTGAATGCCTACGTTATGCGGGTTCAAAGATGGTATTTCACAAACAAACAAGCGACTCTATCAACATTCACAACACTTTCCACAACAACGGTGAAGAAAGATTGCAATCTAATATCATTAAATCAAGGAAACTTAAGGTAATAAATACAAATTATAATTTATTGCATTAATTTTATATTGTATTTATTCTTGACTAATGATGTCTTGATTCATCGCATAATATTACTAATTAATGTTGAATTATTTACGACTACTACCGACTTAATTCTTTGTGTTAAACTATAATGTTTCTTGACTAATCTTGACTTGTTTCTTGATTAATAATAACTTGGTTACTATGTAATATTATATTGGTTACTAACCAATACCTAATTGCTTATTTGCAAACATTATAATGGTTAATTGACCTTCTTTGAGTTTATTCTTGTGCATCATTGTCTTTGGTTACTTATTAATCTTGTTTTCTTCTTTGCAAAATATTACTAATTAGTGTTGAATTGTTTCTTCGTCTAATGCCGATTTAGTTCTTCGTGCTACACTATAATATTTACTAACTAATAATAACTTGTGTCTTTGGCTAATGGTAACTTGGTTACTATGAAATATTATATGTATTGGTTGTCAATTAATACTTAATTGATTAATGCATATCATTACAATGGTTACCGACTCTTCGCTAAGTTTAGTTCTTCGTGTATCATTATATTGGTTACTAAGTGATACTTGTTTGGTTACTCTTAATAATTAAAATATTCTTCTTTGAGTTGGTTATTAATAGTATCATTATATTGGTTACTAAGCGATGTTTATTTGGTTACTCGTATAATTATAATATTCTTTGCTAAGTTAGTTCTTTGCTTAGTTACTTGTTTTGTAATTATAACATTGAGTTGTTTACTTTAATCGTATTCTTTTTGAGATAATGAAAATGATTCCGGTTATCTTGTATTCTAACAATGATTAATTTGTGATGTAGGTTGAGACATCAAACTTAGTGATTTTCTTTAGTTTACGATGTCGTCAAACAATATATTGTGGACATCGACAAAAGGACATGCACATGTGGAAAATTTCAGTACCATGAGATGCCATGTCCGCATGCTTCTGCTGTTGTTATGAGCAAGCGAAATTTGAGCTGTTATGATTTTTGCTCAAAAAAATACTATAAAACAACTTTGGTCAACACATATTCAAACTTCAATTATCTTTAGTTAGATGACAAAGAAAAGCGGGATGTACTCGAAGAAGTAAGAAACATGGTTGTAAAACCACCAAAGACAAGAAGACCAATTTGGAAGACCAAAAGTAAGGAGTACACAAACACGGATCTAAAATCAAAATTCAAAACAAATGCAAAGAAAAGCAAGAGAAAGGACACAACAGAAAAACTGCAATAATCCACGGTTTTAAGACCAAAAAACCACGATATAATGCATTTATATTAAGAGTGTAGATACATGTATATATAATTGTTTACTATCATTAACCATAAACCACATAGATGGTAGCATTTTTAATTTTGTACAATAACCAACATTTTTATTGATTAAAGCATTTGATTTTTGAATTCATTATGAGTTGCCAATACAAATGGGAACCCACAAAAGTACAATTATTCACTTGACAAATATTCCAAATATAAATTGTAAATTATTTGGTTACTAACATAAAGTCAAATGGTTACTCTTATATAACAATTTGGATACTGCTTGCACATCTAAAAATATATTTAACAATGCAGGTTATATGTCCTGAAACAATATTGTACATCTCTGTTTACTATCAAAACATTAGCTAGTTACCCTTTTATATATATTTGGTTACCAACTGTACATTTCAAAATAATGTAGCAAACACAGCCTAAAATGAATCAAATACCAACAACACACAAAATTAATTCCAAAAAGCGATATTATAATAACATATGAAATCCCATCTATATAAGATTCAAAGTAATCATGCTTAATGAACCATACAAAATTGTTGTGTATATTAAAAAAATTAAAATACATAACATAATTCATACTGACAACACAACAATATCTGAACTAATCAAAATCTGGAACAAATCTTCCTGGAAATTCTCTGTCAGTCTCATATCCTTCCAATTGTTTGTTCCTTGCATGCATATATAGGTTTGTACATAACTTCTTTCGATATTGCGCAACGGGAAATGGAATAGGAATTTCATCAATCTTCTGATGAATGACATGCTCGGCAAAACAAATTGTGAACAACCCGCAATCACTGTACAAATGCACAAAAGATAACCAAAATCAATACTAGAATCAACCTATATATAACACATATCGGTTTATCTGAAGAACAAACATTTACAACATAGTAACCAAAACAGTTAGATGACAGTAACCAAAATAATTAAATATAATAATTCAAAAATTGTAAACAATGCAACCCTTACCCCTCCACTTGTTCAGGAACCGACTCTGCAAATTCTAACTCAATTATGTCATCTTCCTCCTTATTGCGATATGGTTCGCTGCTAAAGTCAATGTCACTCCTATCTCTCCAAAATCCAACCTTGCGCAATAAAGTGGAAAGAATAAATATATACGGTTCACAAACATCCATGATTTTTGTTTGCATGGATTTCCTTTTGAAATTTGCAGAGAGAATTATAAAGCAGTTAGACGCTCACGATGCACATCAAATGTTAACAAAAACCAATGGTCCGGTGATGACATACGTATGGGGAACAAAACATAGTCAACATTTTTCCATGGTGTGTTGACATCCATAAATGATCCATGAATGTACTCAAGCAACATCACCCTCCCGGCATAATACACTCTTATCTGAATTTTTCTTATATACTCTTCAAAAAGAGAGGTCATCTTGGCATGGAACCAACAATCAAGTAGTCGTTGCCCTTATATACACGATGATCGGAATGTCGGCCAATTTACGGAAGTAATATAATGCAACATTGATATGCTGAACAAATATATATATATATATATATATATATATATATATATTAATAGTGTTGAAAAATAACATTATGTAATCAATGTAACCAACATTTATTAACGCTAGTTACTTAAACAACTAAATAATGTAACCATAATTATAAAAACATAATTTGAAGAAAAAAACATAAAACATGTATGATCTTTAACCAACACATATATATATATATATATGATAGTAACCAAACAATTATATAATAGTAACTAAGCAGGTTGTAACATAGTAACCAAAGCAGTAATATGATAGTAACAAAAGTTATATGCGGTAATAAAAAGCAGGTTATATAGCGACAAGTAACCAACCACTTTTATCATAGTAAGCAAAACATGTTTATATATCAACATATCGGTTTATATGATGGTAACAAAAACATATATATAACATATATGATAGTAACCAAACAATTATATAATAGTAACCAAATAGTTGTAACATAGTAACCAAACAGTAATATAATAGTAACAAAACAGTTATATGACAGTAACCACCCACTTATATCATAGTAATCAAAACATGTTTATATATCAACATATCAACATATATGATGGTAACAAAACAATTATATAATATTAACCAAAAAGTTGTACTATATTAACAAAAGCAGTAATATGATAGTAACAAAAGCAGTATATGACAATAATAAAAGCAGGTTATATAGCGATAAGAATTAACCACTTATATCATATGAACCAAAACATGTTTAAATAGTAATATATCAATTTATATGTTGGTAACCAAAACATATATAAAACATATATCATAGTAACTGAGACAACTATATAATAGTAACCAAATAGTTGTATACTAGTAACCAAACATAATATAATAATAACAAAAATGTATATATAATAAGAACCAACCACTTATATCATAAGCAACCAAAACATGTTTAAATAATAACATATCAATTTATATGTTGGTAACCAAAACATATATAAAACATATATCGTAGTAACCAAATAATTATATAATAGTACCAAATAGTTGTATACCAAAGAACCAAACATAATATAATAGTAACAAAAACAGGATATATAACGAAGAACCAACAACTTATATCATAGCAGAAACAAAACATGTTTAAATAGTAACATATCAATTTATATGTTGGTTACCAAAACATCTATAAAACATATATCATAGTAACAGACAATTATATAATAAGTAACCAAATAGTTGTATACTAGTAACCAAACGGTAATATAATAGTAACAAAGCAAATCGTATAGACGGTAACAAAAGCAGAGATATATGACATTAACCAACACTGTTAAAGCTATTTACTTAAACAAATAAATAATGTAACCATAAATATACAAACATAATTTTAAAAAAAATAACTCACATCGTCGTCTCTAACCATTGACCAGGAGTCTTTAATTTATAAAACCACATTTTAGATGAAATTGGAATAGACCCAAATTCAAATGCAGGTTCGATAATGTCATTCTTCCCAGGAAATTTGTCCGTCCTTCAATATAAAAACATATTAGTATACACGTTGACATTAACAATCACCATGTTAATATACACACTACCCAAAAGCAAAATTATTTGTTTCATAAAAAAACTATAGCATTGTTAACAGTAAAAAACAAACATTTTCCTGTTGTTAAGTCCTATTTTAAACCACTGTTCAAACAATGCCCCTTCAAATATGGATGGCATCTCCATGCAAACCTTGGGAAATGCAGAAATAACAGCAACTCTTTGACTAGGACCCGATGCATTAGATGATAACCCAGCCGATCCAAATGTTACTGTATATGGAGACCGTAGAACAACACTTTTTAAATGTTCACGCACAGGTCTGCCACTTACTCTATCGACGCTCTTCTCCAGTTCATCACACTGGACTATATCCTGGGTAGTCAAAACCATCTCATCCAATACAGATTTGCTTTTCGCCTCAAACTTTTTCCCTTTTACAAATGATGAGAAAATGTAACGAAAACAATTATATTTTCACATAAAAATCGATGTTGTATAGTTATTGTCTAATGCGATAATGGTTACCATAAAAATTATACTTGTTACTAACTAATTATGTATTGGTAACATTATCTTTGTCTAATGCTATATTATTCTTGTCTAATGCATTATTGGTTCTTATGAAACATTATACTTGTTACTAACTAATGTTGTTTTTGGTTACTATGAAAATTGTAATGGTTACTATATATTTATGAGTTGGATCTTTGAGTAAAATTAAAACAATAAACAAAACCTTAAGCATGTAATGGTATAACAAGAACCAAAATCTAAAGCATGTAAAAAAAAGGTTGGCATGTAGTTATAACACTAACCTCGAAAGAACATAAATAACAATTTCTTTCCCCGTACATTGGCTTAAAATATCAAAGTTGGCATGTCAACATCATTCTTAATAAATTGTTCAAAATACAAAACAATCAATTGATCATTAAAAATGAAAAAAAGACATCTAACACAAAACAAAACAAACAAAAAAGTCTAACCTTAACAATTTCTTGAACAACATTACTTATTATTTCATGATGTTCTTCAACCATACCATCAAGTTCAACTTCATTACCATACTCGGGATTCATTATCATCCTTCTTCTTAACAAAATCGACACATCACCAACATCCTCAACAACATCTTCAACAAAATGACGGGCTTCAACCATAACATCCTCAACAACCTCCTCAACAACATCCTCAACAACGTGGACGGTTTTCATCTATAACATCCTTAACATCATCAACAACATGACGCGTCTTCAAGCATAACATCATCACCTTCATTTCCGACTTCATTTACAAATTCATCATTCTTCTCATCATCTTTCAAACCATCATCACCAACCTCATCGACTTTCAAACCATCATCACCAACCTCACCAAAGATGCTCATCAACAACATCATCACTTCATCGGAATCATCAACTTCATCAAGATCATCAAGATCACCACCCTCATCGTAATCGGACTCTTCATCGGAATCATCATCAACTTCTTTGACCCCACCATCTTTTATCCCCGTAACTCATCTCTTATAATTAATCTAAAGTCTCGCGATAGTTGAACATGTAAAATCTTCATATCATTCAGCAGTTTACAACGTCTTCCTTAATTTCAAAAACTTTTTTCTCCAACGGTAGAATCAGTTTATCAATTGCATCTTTAATGAGTAGATATATCACTTCCAATGTTGTCATCCTTCGACTTCTTTTCAACATTCTTGTGAGCATCCTCCCATGAAAACCCGCCCAAATCAAGGCGTTCATTCTCATCGTCTGTGGGAATCAAACTTTTACCCTCAATTTGAAAAACAATAAGTACACTTTAGTATAACACCGACAAACATTATACAATTACAATAACAAAAGATAAAATAAATAAACAAAAAATATATATCTTTGTTAATCAAATATATATAAATCATTAACCAACTAAATACATAAAGGTAACCAAACTATGTATATTCTAGTAACCAACTACTATGTTAAGAGTAAACTTCACATGAATAATCGAGAATCAAATAATTAATTAAAGGTAACAAATTGCATTCTTAATAAGAAGCTGCATACTGCCCGAGCGAATACTAGCTCATTCAACTTGTCATTTGAAGGGACTTCACTAGCTCCTTTCATCTACATAAGCGGACATCCGACGGATGCTCGTCGTTCAGATATACCATGAGTTTTGAAAGTTGAAATTGTTTCAAACATAAACACTTGAAATACATATGGAAGACCATTCAACTTATACAATTTAATATAATGGTCCTTGTAGAAATTATATGTTGAACCACCACTCCTTCCTTTCTTTATATGCCCCTTCAATGCATTTGACAAAGAATACTTTGTCATTTCAAATATAACTTTCCCCAAGGAAAACTACTAACATCACCATAACATATAAAATTTAGCATTGCAACATCAACAAAATTTTCAGAAACTGTTGAAAGAATAAAATTAAACACCAAAAAAATCAGTGACATCCTAATAGCCTCGTCATCATCATCAAAAACTGCCTTCCGGAATACCCTACCTATACTACTACGAGTAACAACTTCTGCCCCAAAATATTTTTCAATAATCAGATTTTGCATGCACTTATATGCACTTATATCATCATTGCCTTGCCATCTCAACCCAGAAATCAGACAAAACTCAGGCAGCCCAAACCTAACCCTTTTCTCCCCAAACAAAAACCACATCTCACCATCATCCCTTTGGTGAACCTCCCTTACAAGAGCATGGTGAATAATCTGTGAATACATTTGATGCTCACCAAACTCCAAAAAATTTCCAAAACATGTTGCCCTAAACTTCTCCAGCTGACTTTCATTCAATTTCTTGGCAATAATTATGGGGACTTCCATGTCACACCAATATATTACTTTTCCAGTGAATCTTCTGTTGCATTCCTCATAGTAAAGATCCCATAACTGTAAATACACAAAACCAGAATTGAACAGTTATTAATAACCAAATATAACAAAAATATATATATATATATATGCTAGTAACCAAACAATTATATAATAGTAACTAAGCAATTTGTAACATAGTAACCAAACAAGAATATGATAGTAACAAAAGTTATATAGCAAGAATAAAAGCAAAGTTATATGACAAGAACCAACCACTTTTATCATAGTAACCAAAACATGTTTATATATCAACATATCGGTTTATATGATGGTAACAAAAACATATATATAACATATATGATAGTAACCAAACAATTATATAATAGTAACCAAACAAGGTTGTATACATAGTAACCAAACAAGTAATATAATAGTAATAAAAGCAGGTTATATGACAAGAATCACCCCCTTATATATCAGTAACCAAAACATGTTTATATATCAACATATCAACATATATGATGGTAACAAAACAATTATATAATATTAACCAAAAAGTTGTACTATATTAACAAAGCAATAATATGATAGTAACAAAAGCAGTATATGACAATAATAAAATCAACCCTTACTATTTCAAAATAATAAATAGGATTAACTAAGCATAAACAATACAAAATAGTAACTAAACCTGTAAAAAATACAAGAACTAAAAAATCGATATAACAAAGAACTAAACTATAAAATCACAAGAACTAAAAAAAAAACTAATAAGTAACCAAAACATTAAAAGTTTACAATAACCAAATACATACAAATAAGTAACCAAATAATTATTATTTTACAAAGAACTAAATACATACTAATAAAAATTCACAAGAACCAACTACATACTAATAAGTAACCAAACCATAAAAGTAACACAATAATATAATATAATATCAAAGAACCAAATACATACTAATAAGTAACCAAATCATTAAAAGTTTATAAAGACCCAAATACATACTAATAAGTAACCAAATAATTATATAATGGTAACCATATGAAAATTAAAAATAACACACCTTTAAATTTCTCTGTGTTGGAATTATATTCCGAATAAGCACTTGACCTTTGGCCTTAACTACAGGAACGTCAAGCTCAGAATCTAACTGCACTTCGAATGCTTGATATCACTGTGTATCACCAAGCCTATTTTCATTCTTACTCGATTTCCGACATACATCATTTTCCTTCCCTTCATATCCACCAGCAAACTTCTTCACTTCCTTGACAGAATCACGCTCCAATATTCTCTTCCTCTTACCATCCTTCTTCTTTGTATCAACCATTCTATACAAAACATAAAAAATAACACAAACCCACACAACAATCAATACTACATTCGACTGATAAACAACATTAATATATATAATACGTTAAATTATTTCAAAATAACTAACCTAAAAATATACACGACCAGAATCGATACCGAAGAATAATAAACCAACTGCAACACTGTGTAATCACGAAAACAGAGTACAACGATGGTGACGAACAAAACGAAATGGCTATGAACTTCGATAACAAACAATGGAGAATACTGAAACGATGGTGGCGAGAGCGATCTTTGTGAGAGCGATGGAGATTGTTGAAACACGTAAGGAGAGATAAAAGAGTATTTTACGTATAAAAGGTAATATACAAAAGAAGAAAGATACGTCTTTGCGGTTATCAAGCATTTTAAAAAAACATGTCCTTATTGTAAATAAAATTAAAAAAGTGTAATATTTTTGTAATTATTTTATGGGTGTTTTGTTTTTGTAATTATTTTTTAAAAAGTACTAATATATATAATTAATCCAAACAGAATTGTACAGACTTGTTAGCATGATAAATATTGTTGGGCCTCCATTTAAACTTAAGCTTTTAGATGAGTTGGTTACTTAACATGGTATCATAAATACTATAAATTTTTTTAAAGGTACTAAATAAACCAAAAAAAAAAAAAAAAAAAAAGTCACTAGAAATATCACTAGAACAATGTCTCCCTAAACTTAAACTTATTGTTATTAAAGATGATTTTGCTGACAGGTAAGTCCTCTGACGGTTTTGTGGGTCCCACATGGAGCCCTAGATAAAGAGTCACCAATCAGATTATTGGAACTCTCGACCATAACCCCACCACCTTACTAAGCTTTAACTGCAGCCTGCAGGTGCAAGGGAGGGAGAATCTTAATACAGTGCACGTGTGTCTCTCACGTGGCATCAGTCACTACTGTACCTCTTTCCCTTTCTGTGTATTCCAATGTATTCCAAATCACTATATACTTAATCTATAACAAGGCAAAAATCTAATCATTTTGGTTGATTCTAAGTTAGTAACTTAATAGTTCAACTTTGATAATTTTAAAAACTTTTTTTTTCATTTTTTTTGTCATAAATTTTTCTATTTAACTCAAAAGCTCTAAAATTATATTTTTCCACAAAATTTTAATACGCATTTATTATTAAAGATACAATGTATCATTTAATTATCACTAAGAATTGAGTAAAAATAAAAATAAATAAAAAACTTTAAACTATCAAGTCACCAAATTTGAATTGCTGAGTTGACTCTAGATCAACTAAAATATCGTTCAAAAATATTATATATAAAATTTACTCGATAAATCATTTTTAAGCTTAATTACTCATGACTTGCACAGATTATATATTAAGCTTGTTTAATTAAAACACCCACAATATTTAAAAAGTAAACACTTTAGTGTTCATTTGTGGAGCAGTGATTGTTTGATCAGCATACAGTGGATTCCAGTTTCATGTAAAAAATATATATATAAAAATAATAAATTTTTAATTCTTTTACATGAGCATATAGTGAATTTTACTTTTATGTAAAAAAAATAATATAAAAATATAAAAAATACATATAAAAATAATATTATTTTTTATATGATGTGGATGTGTAATTATTCTCTTGAAAAGTCTATAGTCAATTCTGATACCTAATTTATGAGCCTACAAGGGTTTTGGTAGGGTAGTGATCAAACAATTAGCTATTGCGTTTCATTCAAAAGTTTAACTAATAAAAGCACTTTAATTTAGATCCGATTAGTATAAAATTTATTTAAATTGGTTAATTGGTCAATAGAATGCTGACACACATAGAATTTCGCCTGCGTGTCAGCATTTTATTGATCAATTGACTAACTTACTCAAAAATAAACTTCATGCTAACTACTTCCCTTCAATTCTGATTTTTTACACTTTAAATTGTGTATTTTTAGAATAAAAAGTACTTTATCTCTCACCACATTGCTGCAAACACACTCTTGCCCTAACTTATCAATTATCTTGAATTAATTAATAAAGGTGCTTGACCCTCATATGGTACCTAACCTATGAGCTTCCATGATAATTTATGGTGGGGCAATGCTACAATTAGGAATGCCATTGTACCGAAAAACACTATTATAATTTTGAAAAATAATTTTATATGTTACTTCACAAACTTTTAAACGTAGTCTTTTAAATAAAACTTTTTAATACTCTCTCGTGCCTTAATATATATATATATATAGAAAAAAAAAATATGTACACAGTTGTGTATTACAAAGTCGATTATAGCGACGATTTTTTGGACTATAGCGACGATTTCACCCGTCGCCATAGTTATCTGGGCTATGGCAATGGATGAACCATCGTCATATCCCAAAAAACTCGTCGTCATAACCTTACTATGTAATACACAGCTGTGTATATACATATAGCTCATATATATATATATTATTTTAGAGTTATGCACAAGAATTAAAAAAATAATTATATAGCATAAAATTCTTATAATTACCATATTTATTTCATACTCTCCCTCATCTGTTATATTTTTTCCATAAAGGGTAATTTTAAAAATATTGTAGTTAATTAATTCTCTTAAATTATATAAAACGACAAATAATTAAAAATATAAAATAATCTAAAACGACATATATTAGAGCATTTCCAACCGTAATAGCAAAAACATTCTTCAAATTGAAGTTTGTTGACCTACGTGGTAAAGAGCATTATTTGCTACTTTCATATTTTGTGCCTCAGGAGTCTCTTCAATTCAATGAGTTGTACATCAGGCCCATCAAGCCAAATAAATGTTTTTAGCCTTTCATAAATGTTTTGAAGAGACAGAATGAGGTTGTTGATTTGATGATTAAGGTTGAAGAAACTGTTGAAGATAATTTTTCAGATATAACTCACCTATTAAAATATCTTAAAGTGGTTAAAAAGAGTGTTATAGAGATGCTCTTAACCACAAACAACTCTTAATTACTAGTATAACTTAATTACTTAAATGCAAACTGTATTTCTCAACCGTTGACATTCGTTGCAAAATCTCTAAAAAGGAACTGTTTGACCTTTGACTCATTTGAGCCTATATACAATCTTCATGTATTGTATAGTACTAAATACTTTTAATTATAATAATGTTTTAGTTAAACGTATTAATTTTTTGTATATAGAAATTAGTAGAATGTATTTGTTGGATATATTATTGACATGATGAAATTAATTATAAATTATTATTATGTTGAAATTCAGAGGTGCTTGACCATTGAGCTTAATTCTAGTCAATCCTCCTACCTAATAAGCCATAATTACTACTACTATTAGCGTAGATGACTTTTTTTGTGGGATCGGACATTGTTTGATCAGCTAGCTATTCTCATGCATTGCGAATCTCTTTGATCGATTTTTATCGTTACGCAAAGTTATTGTCACATTCATGATAATTAATTATTGGGATACATGAGAATAACCTCCATCAAGATCCTCCATCTCTTGTTTTAAGCTAATTGAAAGTTATTTCATATAACCTTCGGATATATATATATATATATATATATTGACGAATCGGTTTTTAGCGATAAATATGCCTGTCGCTAAAGCTCATAACATGCCTATTATGAACTTTAACAAGTTGAACTTGTTTGGTAAAAAAAATTATTCCCTTAATGCCTTTAATTCACTAAGTGACGGAATGAAATCCAAACCATTAACACTCTGTTTTTGAGTTTTGAACAGAAAAGAAAAGAATAGAAAACTTAAATTAGAACAGAAAAGAATAGAATAGAAAACTTGAAGTTTTCCTTTATGTTGTTTCTGAGTTTTTAATAGAAAAGAATAGAAAATTTAAAATTGAGAACATGAGTTGTAATTTAAAATTTATTATATTACAAGTTGAGGATAATATGAGAATTATAAAAATATTACTTATTTCAATTTTTTTTCCGTCCAAATAATGCCAATTTTGGACGAAAAACTTTGGCAGGAAAAGTGGCCAAGTTTTCTATCCATTTCTTTTCTTTTTCATTTATTAAAAAACTCAGAAACATAAGAATTGAAAAGAAAACTTAAATTTTTCGTCCATTTCTTTTTTTTTCTGTCCATTTTAAAACTCAGAAATAGAGCGTAAAAGTAACCCCTTATCAAATTTTAAATTTATGGACTAAAATAACCTCAACAATATTATTATACTCTCTCCATTCTAAATTCTAAGATCATTATTGATATTTGAAAATTCAATTTGAGATATTTTTAAAATTAAATTTGAGATAATTAAAAATTATGAAACAATAAATCTTACAATTAGTATTACATTTTTCGATCTTTTCCAATATTCATTATTACATAAAGTAAAATCAAAGAAATTCATGTCAATTATGAATTTGAAAATATTTTAAATTAACTTTAATTAAGAAGTCAATAATAATTTTATATTTTTAAAATGTAGGAAGTATAATTGTTCTTTTGAACTATTAGTTATGTTGTTGTTCTATTAAACTTAATACATTTTTTTTTATCTAATGTAATAGTCATCATATTATATATATTGTTGCTAATTTTTCAAGTGATTTGCTTAAAATTTATTCACTAGAGTATATGAATATTTTTATATAAATACATTCAAAATAATATTCACTCACTTTTTATTAGACTGCATATTTAAAATTACCAAATAAATTTTAAAAAAACTCAGAGAGTTAAAATGGTAAACTATTATCATTCAGATGTTTTACATGCAAATATTAATTACCAAACAACTTTTTAAATTCAAATATTCTTTCACTCAAATAATTTAATTTATTAAAATATACTAACATTTAAATTTTAATTACCAATTTTATATAGAACACCACCTTGACCTTAGTATAGTATATAGTTTTTAGTAATAATATTCACATGTTAACTCTGTGGAATCATGAAGGCTAAAGCTAGGTTGCATGGTATATGTTGGACCTGAATTTCAAGTGAATCTAATGTACCCAATGAACAAACATAAGTTTCTAAAGTATGAAGTGTGACGTTCTTAAATATTACTCCCTATTAATATTATGATCTAAGTACAATTTTATATCGTTTTAAAAAAAAGTAAAATATATTAATATTTTATGTCGATAATCATAATAACACTTATCAGTATTTTAATTTTTAATTAACAGTTAGTACCTCTCTAATTTATAATATTTAATATTTACTACCCCTAGTATGATTGGTCAACTAATATTCAAAAATATTTTAAATATAATGTCTAATACACCATTCAAGTTATAATGTTTAATATATCCAGTAAATATAAATTTTTATATTATAATTTTTACTTAATTTGTTCTAATTAATTAAATTATGAACTTGTGCAATAAATAACATAATTATAAAAAATAATAAATATTTGTTTTATCAAGAAAATAAAACTACACACTTTTTGCTAATTAAATTTCTCAAAGATTAAAATTTACATAATATACATTTAAATACTTTTTTGTAATTAAAAAGTAAACTTTAAATACCCATAAAAGTATAAATTAAAGTAAAAAAATTAATTATTTTTTTCAAACATTAAATTTTATTTAAAACAAACTTATTATTACATAACGAATCTTATTATGCATATAAAAAGTATTAAAATTATATTAATTATTTTTCTCAAATATTAAGCTAAAAATAAGTAACACTTGGGCATATATAATTATTTATAGTAAAAATGAAATGTTGTCACTCAAAAAAAAAAAAATATATTAAAGAAAATACTTTTACAAGATATATAGATGTAGTAATAAATGTTATTATATTTTCTTTTATTCAACATTGTACAAAAACAATACCAAACTGTATATTAAAAATGTAATAAAAATCATAAATATCCCAAATTTTGATATATACTCAATAAAATTTACATATAAAAATCATAATATATATGAAACTAAGAAATTCAAATAATAATTTTTTTTGTTATTAAAGGCCAAAAACTATTTAAACTATCAACACACTCAATCACTCTAATTAGAAAAAATTTCAGTTAATAATTTAATTTAAAATTCTTAATATTTGTACCACTTATCCAAAAATGTGTTAATTAAACTAAATTATTTTTTTTTATAAGTTACCAACAATTTGAATGAGTCTCAATTACAAATAAAACTATAATTAAAATGTATTGTATTAAAAAAATGATAATTAAACATATATTTTTTAGGAATTAAAATTTAATTACATACAATAGTAAATATGTAAGTTTATCTATTTAGTCAACCCTAAAAAGTTACAGGGGTACTAACTGTTACTTAAAAAACTAACTAGAGGGGATGCGAGTATTATTATAGTTATCTATAGAGAGGGTATTACTGTATTTTACTCCAAAAAAATACAATTTTATGTCAATTAAAAAATTTAAAATATAAGAGATAATATTAAATAATGGTATAAAAATATTTGTTTTCAAATTTCTAATTAATAAGTACTCCATTTTTTCCAACACAAAAAATAATAAAAATATGTATTCAAATTTGTGTAACTTCCGTTATGATAAATACAAATGAATCTTGTGACACATATAAGCAGCTACAAACAAAAGCAGATGAACCTAGGATTCACTTATTAGGGACAAAATTCACAAGGAAAATAATTCTAGAATTCAAAAAAATTCAAAATACAAATTTTATTAATCAAAATATCGATTAAAATTTAAAAGAAAATTCAACTAATATATGAAGTGCATATTTTAGTTTTCAAAAATCACGCCTTATATCTGTCTAATTGATATTCCTAATTAATTAGCAGGACTAAAATTCTTTTGTTATAGCCTAAAATCAAGCCTAAATAAAATGTAGAAAATCCCAGAAGAAACTACAATTAAAGAAACATATAAAAGTATTTTGTGATGGATATAAGTGTAATATTGCATCAAAAAAAAAATAAAGTTACATCAACTTTAAATCAACCAAAGAAAAAAATTAAAAGAATTGTAAAAAATATATATATATATATATATATATATATATATATATATATATTATTATTATTATTATAAGCCTATGTCTCCTTCTCCCACTTAAAGAATGGAAAGTAACACAAATGTTGGGATTCAAATCTCTTCAAATTATTATAATTTCTATTGTTGAATCAATTAATATATATACTCTCTTCGTTCTTTAATATAAATTATTTTAGAGAAATATTTTTGTTCCTAAATATAAGTTGTTTGAGAATTTCAGTATATATTAATTGCTTAAAGGGTGTTTGATAAAAATTGAATGAATCTGAATGAGCTGAATCTGAATCTGAATCTGAATGAGTTGAATCTGAATCTGAATTAAAAAAATTATTTGATAATTGACATGTCTGAAACATCTGAATGACAAAACTTTATTATTTTATCCCTCTAGAAAAATTCAAAATTGTTGTAAATTTATTTAATATTACTTAATATAATAGTTAATATTTTTTTTAATTTTTTTTACTTCATTCAGCTGCTTATTCAGCCATTCAGCTAAAAAAATTTGACTTAACCATTCAGCTCGTCCATCTTACCGATTTAGTCATTCAGATTCAGCTCCATTCAGCTCTAAACAAATATCTCCTTAATTTATTTAATGCTATATAATTATTTTTTTTAATATTTATACACAATTCTAAAACGACTTATATTAAAGAACGGAGTGAGTACTTGTTACAAAAGATACTCCAACAAAAATAAAAAATATTGACATTACCTATTCTAACAAATAACCTCCCTAGCTAGCTAGAGCCTAGAGGAGGCTTCAAAGTTGAAACCTAGCTAGCACAACCATGGGCATTATTGTCTTTTAAGTTAAAAATAAAATAAAATAAAATAAATACTGTATGTATGTATAGATTAATGGATGTGTGTAGAGAAGAAACAACGTCCTCTCGTAAAATTCCCATTTTATTTGTTGGAAATTGAACCACACAAATTTTACAAAAAAGAAAAACATATTACTAATAGTTACAATTTCACAATCACCCACATGTAAGGCTGTAAACGAGTCAACATAGTTCGGACTCGATTCGAGTCCGACTCGAAAAAATAAGAGCGAGACTCGGATTCGTTAATAATATGATCCAAATTTGAGCATTAAAAATAGTTCGAATAAAAATATGAGTAGAATATGAGCAAGGTTATACTCGACTCGTTTAAGGTTCAAACTACTCGAATTTTTGATTGTGATTCGATACATATTCGGTTAATACATATTCGATTAGATGTTCGATACATTCTCTTATAATATATACAAATTTAAATCAAATTAGGATAATTAGTTATTATTTTGTTTTGTTTGTAATTCTAATTGTGATTTTATATTTGTAAAGTGTAATAATAAATATATTTTTTCATTTTTAAGTAAAATAACAAATTCAATTTATAACTATATTTATTATAAAACTAGTTATTATGTGGAGATTCGAATTCGAGTTTGAATTTGAAGCTCGCGAGTAGTTTGAATAAATATTCGAGTCGAGTCGGATCGAATTCGAGTAATAAATATTCGAGTCGAGTCGAATCGAGTAGAGAATTTTCAAATATAATTGAATTGAATAGAATTCGAGTCACAATTTATCATTTTGTTAGAATTCGAGTAATTCTCTGTTCATTTCAGGTTCAATTCGTTTTACACCCTTACCCACATGCAATACTCCCCAAAAAAATTATTTATCGTTTTATAAAATTTAAGAGAATTAATTAAACTTTTTTTTAAATTATTTTTTATCAAAAAAAGTTATTAATAAGAGTATAAGATAAATATAATAATTATAAAAATTTAATAATATTATAGATAATTAATATTATATTTAATATTATACAATTAATTTTTTTTATACAATTCTAAAATGACATATTAATGGACAGAAGGAGTAATGGTCAATTAAAGAAAAAGAAAAACCCACACTAACCCCACCTCCACCTCCTCCTCTTCTCTATTAATACCTGTCCTCGTCCAGGAATCAATCTATCTATCTTTCTTGCATTACCAAGACACAATACACACAGAAGAAGAAGAAGAAGTTTTAAAGCAAAGACATATATCTCTCTCTCTATATATATATTCATGAGATTATCTCTCTTCCCTTTTCCCTCCACAACAGAAAAGAAAATCCACTATGTGCAATCCAAACACTACTACCACAATCACTGCTGCTGCTGCTGCTGCTGCTGCTGCTCATCATCCTCATGAATCCTCTTCCCAAACAGTACCCCGTCACTTGTATTTCCGTATTTTTTCTCTCCCAAACGCTACTCCAAAATATCCAAAACAAGAAACACAATTCCTCCCATCTCCCTCCGAGATCATCAATGAAACCAAATCTCTCTCCAAACTCTCTCTCCCCATAGCACTCACGGCTTTAATTCTTTACTCCCGTTCCATCCTCTCCATGCTCTTCTTAGGCCGACTCGGCGACACCCAGCTCGCCGCCGGCTCTCTAGCCATGGCTTTCGCTAACATCACCGGCTACTCCGTCCTCTCTGGCTTGGCTCTCGGCATGGAGCCCCTATGCACCCAAGCTTTTGGCGCCCAGCGTCCCAAATTACTGTCACTCACATTACAAAGGTCCATTATTTTCCTTTTGGTTTCATCAATACCCATCACATTTCTTTGGCTCAATATTTCCAATATTTTTCATTATTTACACTTTGACCCCAACCTCACACGCTTGGCTCGCACGTACCTCATTTTCTCTCTCCCCGACCTCATCACCAACTCCTTTATCCACCCTATACGTATTTACCTTCGCGCTCAAGCCATCACCCACCCGCTCACGTTAGCATCCCTCGCCGGAACTATTCTACACTTGCCCATCAACTTGTTGCTTGTGACCCACCTCCGTCTCGGCGTGGCTGGCGTAGCCGCCGCATCTGCCGCCTCCAACTTGTTCGTTCTTGTGACACTGGTTTGTTACGTGTGGGCCTCTGGCCTCCACGTCCCAACTTGGACCGCGCCGAGCCGTGAGTGCTTGACCGGATGGAAGCCGCTCATACGCCTAGCCGCGCCCAGCTGCGTCTCGGTTTGCCTCGAGTGGTGGTGGTACGAGATCATGATCGTGTTGTGTGGGCTCCTTGTGGACCCGGAAGCCACGGTGGCATCAATGGGTGTTCTAATCCAAACGACGTCGTTGGTGTATGTTTTCCCTTCTTCACTCAGTTTTGCGGTTTCAACCAGGGTAGGAAATGAACTCGGGGCAAATCGTCCAAATAAAGCCCGGGTCTCGGCGATGGTCTCCATATTTTTAGCGGGCATAATGGGGTTATGCGCAATGGTTTTTGCATGGTCGATGAAAGATATATGGGCCCGGATGTTCACAACCGATGTAAATATCCTACGGCTGACATCCGCGGCTTTACCAATCCTAGGGCTGTGCGAGGTCGGAAACTGTCCGCAGACGGTCGGGTGCGGGGTGGTTCGGGGAACCGCCCGCCCAACAACTGCAGCTAATGTGAACCTGGGAGCGTTTTATCTTGTGGGGATGCCCATAGCAATTGGGCTTGGGTTTTGGGTGGGTGTAGGGTTTTGTGGGCTTTGGCTGGGGTTGCTTTCGGCTCAGGTTAGTTGTGCTGGTCTGATGTTGTATGTTATTGGGACCACAGATTGGGAGTGCCAAGCTGAGAAAGCACAAACTCTTACATGCCCTGGAAGTGAAGTAGCAGCTAGTAAATTGGATGCTGAAAAGGAGCCATTGATATGCATAATGGTGACTTCATCATCAACGTGATTGATTGATCATATATATATATATATATATATATATAGGTCTTAGCTAGCTTTGATATAACCGTTAATTTTTTAATATTTTTTATTCTAATTTTTTATTGTGAATTACATAATTTTTTGGTTGGTTTGGTAGAGAGAGCTCATCAAGTAAAAATATTGATAAATGAGAGTATTTTTGTTTATTTTCCATTTTCTCAATTTACATTTTCCACATTCACTAAAATATCTATTGCACGTTGTGTAATCTCTTCCCACTATTTTGGTCCTCAATGTATGTAGTTAGTTCCAAATTTCATATTTTATTTATTCGTCGTCACGATTACCATATTGTGACCGTTGCCAATTTATCATACAGAGACTGTCAGACTTAAACACGTAATATATATATATATATAGAGAGAGAGATTCTATCCACAAAGAAATGGGTTATTGGGGAAGCTTTTTACCAAACCGCTACTACTACTACATGTCTAGGCCTTAGAATATTTTTTTTTTTTTTAATCTAAGTAGGTAGTATTTGGCCAAAATGAGTTATTTCCAACTACTAGGTTCTTTGTGGATGGAATCCATATATATATATATATATATAGAGAGAGAGAGGGGTTACAATAAATAAATTTCATAAAAAAAATTATCTTTAATTAAGATAATATTCTTAAAGTTTAAGATGATTGAACTTAACTATAGTTACTTCTCTCAATAGTATTACTCATTAATATATATATATATATATATATATATATATATATATATATATATATATATATATATATATATATATGATCATTTCGTTATGATTGTGACTATATTCTGGAATTTCCTTGTCATTTTGTTCTTAATTATTCTCACTACGGCCGGTCAAAATGCATACATTAAAAGATTCACAAGTAATTACTAGGAAAACAATCAAGCCACCTTTAAATCTATATTAACCTCAAATTTTAAAGTGCATATATATATATATATATATATATATATATATATATATATATATATATATATATATATATAAGAAATTCGTAGACATCTCCTTTAAGAATATTATATTTTTTGATAAGCTTTAATTCCTCAATGATTCTTTAAAAAAAATCAAACTTTTATATTAAGAAAAATATTATTACAAAAAAAATAAGCATAAAAAAGTCGATTGTTTTTGAACGAGGAAATTAATTACTAGGTAGTTACCTAATTACCTTAATTACTTAAACGATGACTTAGAATTATTTCACTTCATTTGTTTATCATTTAATTTATTTCTGCGTACCTTGCCGTTTTCTGTTAGTATAAGTTTTCAAGTGTCTAAAAACCACAAATATATATGTAACTGTTAATGTCAAGTTTTCTTAACAAGCGTCCAATCACGTAATTTATGCTTGTTAGAACACCGCATAATAACAGATCATTATTGAAGCTTGGCGGCCTTGTGCTGGCACGGGGATAGCTCCGGTGTGAGAATGAGTACAGACCGTTTACAAGGTTTAACAATGGAGGCTATGTGTTAAGTGCTCAAAAGTACGTATTACCTGTTAATTGTAACCTTGGCCTTATATTTATAGTGCTCTCTCCACCTTATAATCCTTCCCCGAGTCGGATTAGGACTCGTAGTCATGGTAGTTACCATAACTTGGGTCCAACACAATCTTCTTAAAAGGTGCAAATGGAATCCAATTCAATCACTACCTTTGGAGTTACCTTGTTTAATTACGATTAGATCCCGGGACTGACTTGCAGGAGAGCCCATGTGCACCCAAATAATTCCACCATCGGTATGGGTCATGACTAAAGGACTCAAGACCCACCCCGAACTCCACCTTGATAGGACACGGTTCCGCCCTACAAGGACTGGAAGCCGAACCCGAAAAACATCCCCAACCTCTTCATGGGCTTCTTGACCCCATCGGCCTCCTAAAGCTCTTCGATGTCGGGCCTTCTACCACGTGAAAATCGGTGAAATGGTCCGAACATTACCCCCGGTCTTGATTATAATGTACTTATAATTGGAGACTTGAAAGTCGAAGTATCAAAGAAATGTCACGACGACTAATGATGAAAGCCTAGGGAATCCAAATAGTCTGATCTCGTTCCATGAAATGTTGCACATCTTCCCATACCTAGGCCCACCCTTTGCATTTAATAGCCACCCTTGGGTTCCGTGTGCACGTATTATAAAAACCCCCCCCGTCAATCATCGCCACCTTTTTCAGACATCTTCATTTCAAAATCTCTGCTAAGATTTTTCGGCAAGGCGATTTCCGGCGAGTAATCAGCTCATTCAAAATCCTCCTTTCATTCTTTTTAACTTTTAAAAACTCTACATTCCTACTTTTTATACTTCAAATGGCAAATTCTAGTTCTCCTCCCTGTACTGAGCAAAATTCCATCCTCCGTTACCACCGGCGATCTGGTTCCGGTTGATCTTCCGGTGGCTCCGACCAACGCCTCGACCTCCTCAGTTCTTCCTACTCCGGTAAGTGCTGAGGCCAAGATCCAAAATGCCTACCACTCCTTCGAGGAGTTTTCTCATCTCCACACTCCTTCTACCATCACACCCTCTCAAATCTCTCGACATCAAGAACCCTATTCAAGATCCCCAAAGAATACAAGCTTCGGGAACCTCAGCCCGACGAGAAAATGTTCTGGAGGCCTGAGGGTGAGTGGGTGGCCGTTCCCTTATACAGTCTGAAGTATGGGGTTCGGTTCCCTCTTCACGAGTTCATATCCTCCTTCCTCTGTTTTGTTGGGATCGGCCTGGACAACTCGTGCTGCAAACTCTTTCATTCACTTGATCTCCTTTATCGCATTATGCCAAGAGATCGAGATCGCTCTGGTCTCGACTTCTTCTTCGCCTTATTCACTGTCACCGGTTCGAAAGAACCCGGTCTTCTCCAGCTAAACAAACGAGCCAACCGACCCGTCCTCATCAAAACCCCTTCAAGTAACAAGGGGTGGCACGACAAGTGGTTCTTCATCAAGGGAACCGATCTCCAGCTTCTTCCACATTGGGCCCATCCTTTCGACCCGATAGCCAAAGTGCCAAAGTTCCCAAAGGATCGGGCCGATGCCTTCAAGGCATTTTACAAGAAGTGGAGCAAAACAGAGTGGAGTCTGGATGTCTTGTCCAATGAAGCTTGGTTATACAAACATGGATGTAAGTCTCTCGCTTCTGACGGATTCCCCATTCCCTTCATTTCAAGCATTCTTGATACGAAAGCTTTCGTCTTAACATAATTTCCTCAGTGTAGTGACGATTTTCAAGCCCGAAGGTGTCGACGACTCTTTGGCCCCTCTTCCTACCGCCCCAGGACCAATCAGACCTTCGATGACCGATAACTCTCCTGACGAGGACACCATCCCAATCACCGAGCTTTCTCTGGGTTCCGCTTCGGGGACCGACCCTCCAGCTACCACCAAGAATGCCCTGAAGATGAGTTGGGCCTAGAAAACGGCTCAGCTGAAGAAGGCCAAGAAATCCTCCAGGACTGCTGTGAAAGCCTCCGCCCATACCACTTCTGCAGTGCCGCCGAAGTCGGCTCCCTCTCCTCCACCTACTCAAGCTGAGGTGATCGTGGATTCGGAGGACACCGAAGAGGATCTCCTCGAGCCCCAATCCAAAAAGCCACGGCTCACCGAAGGCTCCGAACCGCCTGTTGCCATGATCGATCCCGTAGTCGCCTCAACGCCCTCCTCCAAAACGAGCTCATCTTCCGGATCGCCAACCACATATTGGCCGAAGAGCCCTTCCGAAGTGTTCCCTTTCCAGCTGTTTGATCATTTCAAACTGCCTGGTGATGACGACCGCTTCGAAGGGTTCACTTCTGAAGACTACCTGGTACCCTACGTCCGAGCCTAGTGCCAGGTAATTCACATATCAGATAATTCTTCCTGTTATTTTCATGTTTTATTCGGTATAGGTAATTCATTTCTTCTGATTCAGGCCAACGCCGTTGTAAAATCCCAGATTTTACGAATAAAGATTTAATTTTCTCAAAAATTTTTTTTGAATATTATGGTGTGAATTTGATATAATGTTATAGTTGTGGGTAGTATTTATAAATTTTGCAAAGTAAGCAAGTGGTTATATAATATTAGATTGGTCGGAGAATATTCTTTTTGTCGGAATATTAAATGCGTCAAGACAATCATTGGTGAACTCACAACTAAGTATTGTCAGTAGTAAGAAAAGCATGTAATTGTCTTTTTATAAAAATACGGCAGAAGTTTTACCGTTAAAAATGTTGAACTACTCGGTAGTAAAAGAACAGTAATATGTGTGGTTGCATAGTAGCACACGGTATTAGTTATTGATGCTTACGTGAGAATTCACTCAGTTATACTCAATTATTACTATAGTAATTGCTGCATCATATCTCTCATATTATTGATTCGATTATTGTCACAGTATCATCTGCGCTATATGATATATTATTAAATCAATAATTGAGACGACAAAGTTATTCATATTATTAAATTTCAATATTTATAATGTCTAGAAGTTATGTCAAGGAGAGGTTTGGTCACCTAATTGCGCGCTAATAGGGAGAAATCCTTATTGGAAAGCCCCCTCTTTCCTGGGAATGACCTGTTTGTTAAATATTGTGAGTTATAATATTAATGATGAATAAGTTCGTGTTAATTAAAGATGAATTTAATAGTTCCATTGTGTTGGGATTATTGGTGTTAGTTGAAATCGACATCTATTCCGATGATAATTGATGTCTGGGGGTTATATTGATAAATCAGGTAATTTATCGGATAAATAAGCAATTAATTGCTACTAATTCACATGCTTATATAACTATTTGTTCACATGTGTGTACTATTAAATCACATTCTTATACTATTAGAGGAGTTGGTGCAAGATTGATAATACTTGCATGATTAAATTAAAAATGGAGGTATAGATGGAGGTACTATATCGTAATTCGTATTTTCACATGATTATAACTATTGAATCACATGATTGAACTATTTATTCACATGATTTACTATTAGGGGAGGTGGTGCAAGTTTGATAATACTTGCAGGACTAAATTAAAAATAAAAAAAAGTTGGAGGTATTGCAGGACTAAATTAAAAATAAAAGCTCATTCTTCCTTCATTTCTCATAAATTCACCAAAGCTATAGAGCAATTATTATAGAGAGAAATTATAGAGAGAAAGAAGAAGAGCTAAAAGTCTGCTACATTTCTATTCTAGTATCCAGCTTTATTCCAAGGTAAGGGGTATTATTTCTTTCGTATTCATGAAGAGAGCTATTTTTATTCCATTCCTTATTATTCTGTTAGAATAACCTGTATATGCGAAGTACCGCATACATAGTGAAATTCTTCTATTATTCCATTCTTTATTATTATGTTGGAATAACATGTGTATGCAAAGTACTGCATACATGATGAAATTCTTCTATTATTCCGTTCTTTATTATTCTGTCGGAATATCATGTCTCTGCGTTTATGCCGGACCTGGTTCCATTATTTATTATTATTATTTGGAATATCCTCGGTCATGTAATTTAAATGCGACTGGTTCCGATTCTTTATTATTACATTGAAATATCCACGCTCGGGTGCGGATCACGCTGACGACGGTTCCATTCTTTATTATTTTTTTTGGAAGTCTCTATCGCATGCATGGTGAATCCTTCTATTATTCCATTCTTTATTATTCTGTTGGAATAACCTGTCTATGTGGATTACCACATGCATGGTGAATGATCATTTGTATTCATTCCTTATTAAATTGTGGAAATGATCTGATTATGATAAAAGTCATAATAAAAGCATTGGACTGAATGAAATCATGGGTATAAGTAGTATTAGTAAGTGTTATGATAAGTTATGTTGGTTATTATGTGAAAACATGAAAGTTTCTTAGAAATCACAAAGGGTTGAAAAATTAGATTTTGGTGAAAATGGAACATGAAATTCAATTGACCATATCTCCTATTATAATTTGAATTTTTGAGTGTGGTAAAGTTCTAGAGTTAGATCTATGAGTCTTATAACTTATCCAAGTGGAATTACTGGAAAAGGTGTCGTAGATTTTCGTGTGGACTAATTTTTAGCAAAGGAGTCAAAAGCTGCAAATTTTGAAAAAGCTACTGTCCAAAATTTTAAAAGGGCATTTTCGGCCATTTAATTTGTGAGAAAAATTCTGGCCTTTGGGGACATGAAAGTATATGGTATAAAGAACCTCCTGTCCAAAAATGAGCTCATTCCGACTTAAAATGAGCAAGTTATGACCATTTCAATATTTAGGTTTTTTCGACGAAAAATGCTATAACCGGAGTTCTATAACTCCGATGATCATGAAATTTAAATTGGAAGTTCACGTTAACATGTGTAAGATCCTGCCAAGATTTGGGAATTTCTGGAGTTAAACTTGAGGTAGTTAATTTCTTAAAGAATTAATTAGAAATTGATTTTTGAAAAATAGTAAATGAATTTTAAAAATTCTGAAAAAAATGTATGTTCAATATGGGACTATATTCTGCTAAATCCCAGAAAAAAAATATTTTTGGGACTGATTTGCTATTTTTCATGAAAATGATCTAGTTATGAGTAAATGAGTTAAATATGTTATGTGAAGTAACAAAGTTGGAAAATAGGATTTTATGGCTTGGGAATCCTATATAAGGTATATGTAGATTTTTGATGAGTGATTTGATCATTGGTGATGAAATATTATGAGTATGACATTTTTGAATGATTAAATGCATTATGTGGTAAAGTGTAAACAATTGAAATTAATTGTTTCTAAGTTTAAGAAGTGATTAAAATATTGTTATAATATTAACAATATTAGATTATGAGTTATTTAAGTGATGGATAATATTTGGATAAATTTAAAGTCTTTAATATTTATCCTTATTTTCGTTTGATTAATGCTTATATTGTGATGAAAGTCATCTTTGGCTTACGCGCAGAGATGGACTTGGTATGATTATGACCAGGGATTATTCGATATAATCATGACCGTAATGTAATGAATGATGTGGTAAAAGTCCTCAGTGGCCTGTAGTGCATTGATGGACAGTTTTTGGTATGATTATGACCAGTGATTATTCGGTATAGTCATGATCATTGATGATTTAATGAATATCCTTGGCCCGTAGTGCAGGAATGATTCGATGATGTGGTTTATTTATTAAACTTAGTCTCAGCGATAAAAATTGATGAGAACATTTTTAAATCATAGAAGATAGTAGATTTTATGCTCTACTTGACTTTTCTAATGGATTGCTTTTGTTTATTGCAGATTAAACTTGATTTCTATTGTATTTTATCGGTTTAACATTGTTGAAGACTAATGATAATTTATTACGCATTATCTTAGTCATAATATTTCTTCTTGGGCTAGTTGAGCTCACCCTTTCCTTCTTTTCTCTTCGTGAAATGAGAATATAGTTGGGACTTAGCCTCGGGAAGCGGAGTGACGATCCAGATGATAGCATTAGTAGTCCTCACTATTCTGTCAAATAGTATGACAATAAATGTAATGAGGACTCCATTGAGTGTGGATATTGTTTAGATGACAATATTCTTATTAAAACTCTCAGTTTATGTTTTGTCGTATTTTACACGACAGTTGTATTATTAAGTTGTATTTTTATTTTTGTACCATGTATTTGGCGACTCAAGATGGGTGATGTATACCTATTTTTGGGGGCGGCCACGGTTAGTATCAAAGCTTAGGATATGATCCCTAAGTCGAGATGTGAGACAAGAACTAGGAGGGAGAGCGGAGAATTCTTCGCTAGTATGACCTACCTAAGTTTATTTGGTATTTAATTGGTCGGTCGAGTATAGGGATAATATGTGATATGTCAATTAACCCTTGTTTTGTGACAGTGTTTGTATTCAGATGTTGTGAATAGGGCTCAGTTATTGGAGCGCGATAATGAGTCAGCACAACCAAAAGGTAACGACCAACAACACGATAATAATCGTATCTGGGTGACAACTTACCATCGGAACAATGATGACCATCGTGGGGGAAATTATCATGCCAAGAATGGTAACCACTTCGGTGGTAATCATGACCAAGATAATAGGAGTGGAAATTTCAAGAAGAGAAGGTCATTTAGCTCGATTTTGTCATATAGTGAAGTCAAGTCCAGTTGGGACGATAGCACCAAAGGCGGATATAGACAAAACAAAGTCGGTGCTTTCAGGAAGAGCATTTTTTGTGACTTATCAAAAAGCGAGTAACCCGAACGAAGTTAGCACGGGTTAGTTAATTATAAATTTTTGCGAAGTCTATACCTTATTAGATACTGGTTCTACCCATTCTTTTATCTCTCTTGCTTGCGTTCAACGTTTAAATTTGACCCCAGAGAAGTTAGACTTTGACTTATCGGTTGAAGCTCTGTTAGGAGAAACCATCATTACATGTGTTATCCAAGTCTTGGATGAGAGTCATAGTTTTGAATGATATTTCTATTGTTAATAAATTTCCTGACGTATTCTTGAAGACTTCTTATCCTACTTAGAGCGTGAAATCAAATTTTGTATTGACAACATTACAAAACCCATTTCTTCAACCCTTAAATATTTCTTCCCCAAAACGAACGTATAATGAGCCAAAGACGACGGCTCGAACTGTTGAAGGTTATGACCATTCAATATCATCGTGGAAGAGCGAACGTGGTAGCTGACGCGTTGAGTAGAAGATCATATGCGTTTATGAGTGCGATGTTGTTAACACAAAGACCCATTTTGTGTAACTTACAAATGATGAAGATAGAGTTAAAGACTCTAAGGACCCACGTGGTGATATCAAATATACGAGTAGAATCGACTTTAATTGATAAAGTTAAAGTCGCTCAAACTATACACCCGGAGCTGATGAATGTGAAGAAGAAGGTTCAAGAAGGCGTTATCTCAACCCTCAATTTTATTGGCCCATTTGAAATCCTTGATTGAGTAGGAACTATGGCCTATAGACTCGTTTTACCGCCAAGTATGTCGCGTGTTCATAAAGTTTTTAACGTATCGATGTTACGTAAATATGTGGACGACCCGAACCACATTATTAAATTAGAACTAGACGAGATAGCAGAAGATTTAAAGTATGAGGAGATATGTGTTAAAATCTTGGATAAGAAGGATTGTATTCAACACTCAATGGTTATACCTCAAGAGTTAGAATCTGAAATGAAGTCAAGGTATCCTCATCTGTTCGGCATACCAGGTAATAACGTAAATTTCGAGGAAGAAATTTCATAAGGAGGGGAGATTGTAAAATCCCAGATTTTACGAATAAAGATTTAATTTCTCGAAATATTTTTTTGAATATTATGGTGTGAATTTGATATAATGTTATAGTTATGAGTAGTATTTATAAATTTTGCAAAGTAAGCAAGTGGTTATATAATATTCGATTGGTCGGGGAATATTCTTTTTGTCGGAAATATCCGTACGACGACACAATCATTGGTGAACTCACAACGGAAGTATTGTCGTAGTAAGAAAACGACATAATTATCTTTTTATAAAAATACGGCGGAAGTTTTACCGTTAAAACTGTTGAACTACTTGGTAGTAAAAGTACAGTAATACGCGTGGTTGCATAGTAGCACACGGTATTAGTTATTGATACTTACATGAGAATTCACTCAGTTATACTCAATTATTGCTATAGTAATTGCTGCATCATATCTCTCATATTATTGATTTGATTATTGTCACAGTATCATCGGCGTTATATGATATATTATTAAATCAATAATTGAGACGACAAAGTTATTCATATTATTAAATTTCAATATTTATAATGTATAGAAGTTCTGTCAATGAGAGGTTTGGTCACTTAATTGCGCGCTAATAGGGAGAAATCCTTATTGGAAAGCCCCCTCTTTCCTGGGAACGACCTGTTTGTTAAATATTGTGAGTTATAATATTAATGATGAATAAGTTCGTGTTGATTAAAGATGAATTTGATAGTTTCATTGTGTTGGGATTATTGGTGTTAGTTGAAATCTACATCTATTCCGATGATAATTGATGTCTGGGGGTTATATTGATAAATCAGGTAATTTATCGGATAAATGAGCAATTAATTGCTAATAATTCACATGCTTATATAACTATTTGTTCACATGTGTGTACTATTGAATCACATTCTTATACTATTAGGGGAGTTGGTGCAAGATTGATAATACTTGCATGATTAAATTAAAAATGGAGGTATAGATGGAGGTATTATACCGTAATTCGTATTTTCACATTATTATAACTATTGAATCACATGATTGAACTATTGATTCACATGATTTACTATTAGGGGAGGTGGTGTAGGTTTGATAATACTTGCAGGACTAAATTAAAAATAAAAGAAAAGTTAGAGGTATTGTACTGTAATTTTTCGAGGCCCAAAATGTGCAATTATCGAAACTATATTTTCCTATAAATAGAAGCTCATTCTTCCTTCATTTCTCACCAATTCACCAAAGCTATAGAGCAATTATTATAGAGAGAAATTATAGAGAGAAAGAAGAAGAGCTAAAAGTCTGCTACATTTCTATTCCAGTATCCAGCTGTATTCTAAGGTAAGGGGGGTATTATTTCTTTCGTATTCATGAAGAGAGCTATTGTTATTCCATTCCTTATTATTCTGTTAGAATAACCTATATATGCGAAATACCGCATACATGGTGAAATTCTTCTATTATTCCATTATTTATTATTATGTTGGAATAACTTGTATATGCAAAGTACTGCATACATGATGAAATTCTTCTATTATTCCGTTCTTTAGTATTCTGTCAGAATATCACATGCGTAAGCGTTACGCTGGACTGGTTTCATTATTTATTATTCGTTGGAATATCTTGTTTGCGGTCTAAATTTAAATCGACTGGTTCCGTTCTTTATTATTCTGTTGAAATATCCTGTCGGTGCGGATCACGCCTGACCTGGTTCCAGTCTTAATTATTTTGTTGGGAATAACCTTTCTGTGCGGTCTCTATCGTATGCATAGTGAATCCTTCTATTATTCCATTCTTTATTATTCTGTTGGAATAACCTGTCTATGTGGATTACCACATGCATGGTGAATGATCCTTTGTATTTATTCCTTATTAAATTATGGAAATGATCTGATTATGATGAAAGTCATAATAAAAGCATTGGACTGAATGAAATCATGGGTATATGTAGTATTAATAAGTGTTATGATAAGTTATGTTGGTTATTATGTAAAAACATGAAAGTTTCTTAGAAATCACAAAGGGTTGAAAAATCAGATTTTGGTGAAAATAGAACATGAAATTCAATTGACCATATCTCCTATTATATTTTGAATTTTTGAGTGTGGTTAAAATCTAGAGTTAGATCTAAGAGTCTTATAAGTTATCCAAGTAGAATTACTGGAAAAGGTGTTGTAGATTTTTGTGTGGACTGATTTTAGCAAAGGAGTCAAAAGTTGCGAATTTCAAAAAAGCTACTGTCCAGAATTTTAAAAAGGCATTTTTGGCCATTTAATTTGTGAGAAAAATTCCTGCCTTTTGGGACATGAAAGTATATGGTATAAAAAACTCCTGTCCAAAAATGAGCTCATTCCGACTTAAAATGAGCAAGTTATGACCATTTCAATATTTAAGTTTTTCCGACGAAAAATGCTATAACCGGAGTTCTATAACTCCGATGATCATGAAATTTAAACTAGAAGTTCACGTTAACAAGTGTAAGATCCAGCCAAGATTTGGGAATTTCTGGAGTTAAACTTGAGGTAGCTAATTTCTTAAGGAATTAATTAGAAATTGATTTTTGAAAAATAGTAAATGAATTTTAAAAATTCCGAGAAAAATATATGTTCAATATGGGACTATATTCTACTAAATCTCAGAAAAGAAATATTTTTGGGACTGATTTGGTATTTTTCATGAAAATGATCTAGTTATGAGTAAATGAGTTAAATATGTTATGTGAAGTAACAAAATTGAAAAATAGGATTTTATGGCTTGGGAATCCTATATAAGGTATATGCAGATTTTTGATGAGTGATTTGATCATTGGTGATGAAATATTATGAGTATGGCATTTTTGAATGATTAAATGCATTATGTGGTAAAGTGTAAACAATTGAAATTAATTGTTTATAAGTTTAAGAAGTGATTAAAATATTGTTATAATATTAACAATATTAGATTATGAGTTATTTAAGTGATGGATAATATTTGGATAAATTTAAAGTCTTTAATATTTATCCTTGTTTCCGTTTGATTAATGCTTATATTGTGATGAAAGTCATCTTTGGCTTACGTGCAGAGATGGACTTGGTATGATTATGACCAGGGATTATTCGGTATAATCATGACCGTAATGTAATGAATGATGTGGTAAAAGTCCTCAGTGGCCTGTAGTGCATTGATGGACAATTTTTGGTATGATTATGACCAGGGATTATTCGGTATAGACATGGCCATTGATGATTTAATGAATATCCTTGGCCCGTAGTGCAGGGATGATTCGATGATGTGGTTTATTTATTAAGCTGAGTCTCAGCGATAAAAATTGATTAGAACATTTTTAAATCATAGAAGATAGTAGATTTTATGCTCTACTTGACTTTTCTAATGGATTACTTGTTCCGCTGCAGTTAAACTTGATGTCTATTGTATTTTATCAGTTTAACATTGTTGTAGACTAATGATAATTTATTCTGCATTATCTTAGTCATAATATTTCTTACTGGGCTAGTTGAGCTCACCCTTTCCTTCACTGTTCTCTGCAGGAAATGAGAATATAACTGGGACGAGTCGGGGAACGGAGTGACGGTCTAGATGATAGAATTAATAGTCCTCACTATTCTGTCATATAGTGTGACAATAAATGTAGTGAGGACTCCATTGAGTATGGATATTGTTTAGATGACAATATTCTTATTAAAACTCTCAGTTTATGTTTTGTCGTATTTTACACGACAGTTGTATTATTAAGTTGTATTTGTTTTTTTGTACCATGTATTTGGCGACTCAAGATGGGTGATGTATACCTATTTTTGGGGGCGTCACAGCCATTTTATCCCGGGCCATTCCACCCCTAGCTCCAATGACTCGAAAGGAAGTTCAACTGATGTCGGATGTCACGCTGCTCGAGGCTGAGATTCGAGGTCTTAATTCGGACTTGAAGAAAGAGAATGATTCTCACGCCGAGACCCGGAATAAGGCGACCCAAGCCGAGCGTTATGCCAATGAACTTAGGTCACAATACTCCCTCCTGCAAGAAGAGTTCGTCGGTTTGGACAATCATGCTAAGAAGCTTCTCGGGGAGAAGGAGCATCTGATCGAGGACGTCAAGGATCGGGAGAAGGCCATCACTGCCAAGTATGACGCGTGTTCATAACGTTTTTCACGTATCGATGTTACGTAAATATGTGGACGACCCGAACCACGTCATTGAGTTAGAACCGGACGAGATAGCCGAAGACTTAACGTATGAGGAGGTACATGTCAAGATCTTGGATAGGAAGGAGCATGTCCTACGCACGAAGGTTATACCACAAGTTAAAGTTTTGTGGAGAAACCATGCTATTGAGGAAATGACCGAGAGTTGGAAGCGGAAATGAAAGCGAGGTATTCTCATCTTTCAAACACACAGTATACGTCGTCAATTTCGAGGACGAAATTTCATAAGGAGGGAGGTTGTAAGACCGAAATTTTTTAAATAAAAGGAATTTCCTTTATTTATTATTTTGAAATAGTAAGGGTGGATTTGATTAATGTGGTTAGTTATGGGTAAAATGCTAAATATTTTAAATAAGCAAGTGGTGATATAATATTCATTATTGTGGGAGAATATTCGTTTGGTCGTGGAATATTCGTCTTTGTCGAGAATATTAAATGACGACAGTAGCAGACCATGTGTGGGCCCCATAACTGAAAGCGATTGGAGGAAGAAAACGACAAGAATAAGTTGTTTATAAATAACTTGGTAGTTAGTTATTCAAGCAATTATCTTGTTGGAATACCCAGTGGTTAAAACACACTAATGTCTGGCGTTGTTGAAAGAAGACACGCAGATTGCACCAATTATTGATTCTTACGTAAGAAGACACTACTCAATAATGGTTACAGTAATTACTGTTCAGTATTTTATTTTATTGATTCAATAATTGCTGCATTGATATTTTATATTGTTGTTGTTTTAATAATTGTCATTACACAATATTTTTCATTATCGAAGCAATAATTCATATTATCTGAATAATATTATTAGATAACATTATTGACAATGTCTAGAAAGTTCTGTCTAAGGAGAGGTTTGGTCACCTAATTGCGCGCCAGTAAGGAGAAATCTTTATTGGAAAGCCCCCTCTTTCCTGGGAACTGCCTGGTTGTCAATATTGTGATTCTGTAATATTATTTGTGAATAATTAATTATTAATTCATATGATGAGGAAAATATTGATTTTATGTGGATATAGATGGAGAAAATTTTAATGTGACAATTGTTGAAAATTGAAATTTTATCTTTTTCTTGATGAAATAATTCATTTAAATATATATATATATATTATTATATTTTAATAATATAATAATGATGATATTTTTACAACGAATGTGGGATATATGAGTATACGAGGAGGAAGAGTATTTTTGTTGCAATAAATGTTTAAAACATGTTAAACATGTCGGTGGACCCCATTTATTGACTGAAATTTGATTATAGCTTATAAAATCGCCCGTTTGTGGATTTCGGTCAATTTCTGTTTGGAATTTGGAAAAACTTTCTTCTGTAAAGTTGTAGAGAATTGAATTTCCTATAAAAACACGCGAGATTTGAATTTTCTGGCAAAAGGGCTATTTATTATGAATTATTGAAGTTCCGAAGCTCCGAAATAATTGATTTTTGGAAGTTTTAATTATGTTTTTTAAGAAAAACGTTTTTTACATGCTTGGGACTCATTTAACATGTGTGGTTGATGGCTGAATTCAATTGGTATGCGTAGGAAAATTTAGAAAAAATATTAATATTAATTTATTAAATTTTCTACTTTGGTGTTCTAAGCAATTTCCTATAAATAGGGTGCTTAGGTTAGAATTGAAAATCACACCAGAAACTGAAGTTTTCTCTCTATATTATCAAGCGTATTCTTGTGAGTATTTTGAGTATACTTTGGGTATTGCTATACGGTGCAAGTTCAAGTCATAGCTTTATATCAAGTGTTTCAACTAAATCTTGTCTTTCGAGGTAAGGGATGTTATTTTCTTCTCAAATGATATTATTTCTTCAATATCATTATTTGAAATATTGGTTGGAACTTTTATCAAATTTGGAACTTTTTTTCATGTCTGGGGTTCTTATTCATGAGTTATTATTCATGAGTTACTATTCACGAGTTACTATTCATTTAGTCTTATTCACGAAGCGTGAAGATGTTTTTTTGTGAAATTTTTATCTTTTGGTGTCTGAGTTACTATTCACGATATCAAGACTATTCACGATATCGACACTATTATTCACGAATCACGGCACTATTCATCGAAAAATGAAAATTTTCCTTTTCGTCAAAAAATATCTATTGTGGATACTAGTTTTGATTGTATCCATGTTTTGATCACTCTTGAATTTTACACCACTATGATTATTTTTGAGGTATTTTTGGACGTGGATAAAACAAAGTACGAATCCTTAATCCTTAATCTTTGTCATTTTGTTTCTTTGGATTCGTTTCTTTAAAAAATATTTTCATCATCCTCGGTCTTAAATGATGATATTATTGAATATCTTTGGCACCTGTAGTGCAAAGATGAATGATTTATGATGAATATCTTTGGCGAGAAGTGCAAAGATGAATGATTTCGATGAATATCTTTGGTCCAGTAGTGTAAAGATGAATGATTTTCGATGAATATCTTTGGCCCGTAGTGCAAAGATGAGCAGTGTTTAGATGAACATGACTAATCTGGTGAATGTCCTTGGCTCAGTAGTGCAAGGATGAATATTTGATCCCAGATATATATTGATTGATGTTACGAGAGATAAAAATAGGCGATGAACTTTAAAATTCATACATAGAAGATAGTAGTTTGCATTCTCTACTTAACTCTTCTAATGAATTATTATTTCCGCTGCGAATATTGATTTAAAACTTGTTGTCTATTGTATTCTATTATATTTTTCCCTGTTGAAGACTAACGATAATTTTGTTGTATATTATCTTAGTCATAATATTCTTTATTGGGCTAGTCGAGCTCACCCTTTTCCTTTTTGTTCCATTTTTCTTCTCGGAGGCGAGAATATAAGCGAAAATACGAAGCCTGGGGTATGGAATGAAAGTTCTAGGGAGAGTTGTTTAGTAGTCCTCACCATTGTTGTAAAATGATGTATCAATAATTATGATGAGGATTTATTTGTATGTGGATATTGTATAGATGGCAATATTTGTATTTAAACTCACAGTTTTACTATTATAATAATAAAGTTGTAGTTGTTTCTGTACCATGTATTTGGCGACTCAAAATGGGTTGGATGGAATGGACCTATTTTGGGGGCGTCACAGAAAGGTTACATGGATAAAGAAAAAAATGACATAACTATTATTGGAAAAATTTTCTAAGTCTCCCAGCATGCCATGTATTCTTTACTTTCGAACCATCCATTGCTCGAAGCCGGTATGTACCTGGCTTCGGCACCTCTACCACCTCATAAGGTCCCTCCCAGTTAGGCATCAGCTTGCCAGTGTTCTGGGGGGTTGATGCCTCCGACTCCCGGAGGACCAAATCAGCTACTGCAAACCTCCTTGGCTTCACCTTTTGGTTGTAGTGTCGGGCTGTTCTCTACTGATAGATAGCCAACCTTAACATAGCAGAATCCCGAACCTCTTCTAGAAAATCTAAATTTGTTTTTGAACCGTCATCGTTGTATAGCTCTTTGTACTGACTGGCTCGAAGAGTGGGGGATCCGATCTCAACTGGTATAAGTGCATCGGTTTCGTATTCCAGTCTGAACGGAGAGTCCCCGGTTGTTGTCCTCGGGGTAGTCCGATATGCCCACAAAACATTTAGTAGCTCTTCAGGCCACCGACCCTTCAATTCATCCAACCTTCATTTTATCCCGTTGAGCAGGGTTCGGTTTGTCACTTCCACTTGACCATTCGATTGAGGATGAGCGACTGAGGTCTTGCGATGCTGAATTCCTAACTCCTTCAGAAAGCCCTCAAACTTAGATCCTACGAACTATCTTCCATTATCAGATACCACCACCATCGGGATGCCGAAATGATAAAACACTCCTTCTTTGAAAAAAATTTAGGCATTCTTGTTCGGTGATCTTCTGTAACGGTTTGGCTTCGACCCATTTCGTGATATAGTCGATTGCCATGATCACAAAGCTAACTTGTCCCTTGGCCTTCGGCAGAGGCCCTAGGATGTCGATTCCCCAAACAGCAAAGGGAATCGGGGATAAAACGGAATACAACTCTTCGGGAGGTTGATGTGGGATGGTGCTGTTCAGCTGACACTTAGGACACCTTCTAACGAATTCCTTGGCTTCAGTGTAGATAGTTGGCCAGTAATACCCCTGCCTCAAAATCTTGTGTGCCAGTGACTTGGCCCCCATGTGATCCCCACAAATCCCTTCATGTACCTCCCTAAGTGTATAGTCTGCTTCCGAGGGGGTCAAGCATTTGAGTAGGGGAGAACTAAAAGCCCTTCGGTATAGATCCCCATCAATGAGGACGAAGTTTGAGCTTCGGTTTTGATCTGTCTTGCTAGGATTCGGTCCGAAGGGAGAATCCCATCTTCCAAGTAGGAGATATAATGTGTGAGCCAGCACTCAAGTCGGTCCAGAGCTAGCACTTCTGTCTTCAAAACACTGGGTCGTTCTAGAACCTCCAGGTATAATGATCCGTTGAAAGAACTTGCTTCGGTGGTTTCCAATCTCGCTAGGGCATCTTCTATTGTGTTATCTGACCGATCCACCCCCTGACAACTGTGCGATGCCAAATATGCGAGCTTATCCTTTACTTCGGCCAGATACTTTGACATTCTTGCCCCCCGAGCCTCATAATCACCCGACAACTGCTTGACCACCAGCTGCGAATCACTGTAGATGACCAATTTATGTACCTCTAAGCTCCGACCCAACCGTATTCCAGCTAAGATGACTTCATACTCTGCTTCGTTGTTCGTGGCCTTAAATTGAAATCAGATCGCCTGTTGGACTTTGAACCCTTCGGGACTTGTCAGAATGATCCCTGCTCCACTGATGTCCGAAGTCGATGATCCATCCGCATACAACATCCACGAGATCGGCCTTTGTTGAGTTTCGGCCACTATGCTCACATCTGACTCTGTAAAGGAACACTCTATCACGAAATCTGCTAAGGCCTGCCCTTTGATTGCCGTTCGGGGTTGATATTCTATAGCAAATTGTGTTAATTCCATCGCCCATGCGGCCAATCGACCTGATACCTCTGACTTATGCAAAATCTTCTTCAATGGTTGATCTGTGTACACCACTATTAGCCGACCCTGGAAATAGTGCCTGAGCTTCCTGCTATCAATTATTAAGGCATAGGCGAACTTTTCCAGGTTTAGGTATCTGATCTCTGCGTCTCGAAGAACATGGCTGACGTAATATACCGGGAACTATTTTCCTCCTTTGTCTCTTACCAACGCTGCTCCTACTGCCATTATGCTTGCAGCCAAGTATAAATATAAGGGTTCTGAAGGGATTGGCTTCATCAGTAATGGTACTGAAGGAAGATATTTTTTGATCCCTTGGAACGCGTCTTTACATTTCGACGTCCACTGAAAACTTTTCTCATTCTTCGGCCCCTTGAGAGTGTCAAAAAAGGGTAAACATCTTTCGGTTAACCTTGACACGAATCTCCGAAGGGAAGCTATCCGGCCCGTCAACCTCTGTACATCTTTGAATGTCTTTGGAGATTTCATGTCTAAGATCGCCAAAATCTTCTCTGGGTTGGCTTCGATTCCCCTTTTGTTGACCAGGTATCCCAAAAATTTGCCTAAACCCAAACCGAAGGTGCATTTGGTCGGGTTCAGTCTCAGTTTGTGTTTTCTTACCGTTTCAAAGCAGTGTTCTAGGTCTTCCAAATGATCTTGGACTGACATGTTTTTTACGATCATGTCATCCACGTACACTTCTATACTTCGGCCCAGCTGCTTTCTGAATACAAAGTTCATCATTCGTTGGTAAGTGGCCCCTGCATTCAGCAATCCGAATGTCATCTTTCGATACGCATACATAGCCCGATGAGTGATGAAGCTTGTCTTCGGGATGTCATCCTTGCACATCGAAATTTGGTGGTATCCCAAGAAAGCGTCCATGAAACTTAACATTCCATACCCCGAAGTGGCATCAATCAGCTGGTCTATGTTGGGTAGAGGATAGAAATCTTTTGGGCATGCCTTATTCAGATCCGTGTAGTCGATGCACATCTTCCACTTCCCATTTTGCTTCTGAACCAATACCACATTCGCCAACCATTCGGGATAGTCGATCTCGAAGATGAATCCCGCCTCTAGCAGTTTCTCAATCTCTTCATTTATGATCCTCTGCGTTTCCGGGGCGAAGATCCTTCTTTTCTGTATCACTGGTTTCCTCTTCGGATCTGTATGCAGCCTGTGCAGTGCCATCGATTCGCTTACCCCCGATATATCGCTAGGCTACCAAGCTAAGATATCGGCATACACCTGAAGTAAATCCACCAGACCAGTTCGCAGCGGTTCTATTAATCCTGTCCCAATTTTGATCAGTTTTTTCGGATTCCCAGGTATCAATTCCACATCTTCTGTCTCTTCTGCCGGCAGTTCCATGGGTTCAGTACTGCTCTCAGTGAATGGCTCTATCTCGATGGCCATTGTCTATTTTTGTTTGCTTACCCTGACCCCTAAGGAAATCAAAGTATTCCGATAACACCTTCGGGCAATGTCCAGATCACCCTTTACCTCGCCAATCCCGTTCAGTGTTAGAAACTTGATTTTGAAGTGAGGTATAGACGTCACTGCCTGCAATGCTGCTAATGTCAGCCTCCCCAAGATGGCGTTGTAGGTCAAATCCACTTGTACTACAAAAATTTTTACCATTACTTCTGCCTGCTGAGGGGCTGTGCCGAACCTGACTGGTAACTCGATGGTGCCTGAGACATGCACCGGGTCTTCGCTAAAACCGTACAACGAGCCTTCTCCGCCCAATTCCATCTTCTTTCCTTCCAGATCCATCCTCTGATAGGCATGCGTGTAGATTATATCGACCGAAGACCCGTTATCGATCATCATCCTTTTCATGTCTACTGGCCCGACCTGTGCAGTTATTACCAGCGCCCCATCATGTGGTTCAATATGGTCGTAGAATAGTCTTCATCCGACAAAGAGATGGATACTCCTGAATATGTCCTATCCTTTCTGGGTGATGAACCAGCTACCGACAACATGGCCACGAGGTGCCCGTTCCTCTTCCTTCCGGTTACACGCCCTATCGACCCACCCGATATCACATCAATAACCCCTTGGGCTTGTGGGTACGGTTGCGGCTGTGCCTCCTAAGTCGGATCCCTGTTCTCCTCCCGGGGGACTTCTGAACCCTCTCGACCGACCACATACTGCACCAGTTGCCCATTCTAGACGTTTTTCTCTATTAGATCTTTCAGGTTGTTGCATTCTTCCGTCGTATGTCCCCAACACTGATGATATGCACAATATTTGTCCCGACCCCTCTTCCCAGGCTTCGGGATTGTTTGGCATGGTTTTAAAAAGGGCTTGTTCTGCATCTCCTCCAGTATTTTAGCCCGGTCCGTGTTGAGTGTGGTATAAATCTTGTTAAAATTTTTATTTGGGAAAGGTGGTCGCCCGCTGCCCGACCCTCCCCCATTGTAGCTTTTCTTATTGTAATTATTCGACCTCACCTAATTATCTGGCTTCTGATAACTCTGCTTATCTCGATCCTTGGACTTCTCATAAGATTGGGAGTGCGGTTTGAAATTCCCCATCGCCTCCTCTATTACTATGTGACCCTCGGCTCGGTGGAAAGCTTCTGTCAAGTCAGCCGGAGGGTTGATCACCAAATCCTTCATCAACTTCTTCGACTTCCCGATGTCTAGGCCAGTAGTGAAAAATCCCAGGGCTTGCGGGGAGTTTAACTCTCCTACCGACCCCACAACCTCTCGGAACCTTTTGACGTACTATCCTAGGCTTTCATCTGACTTTTGTCTGACCTACATGAGTGAAGTTGTGATCTTTTCCCACCTCTTGTTACTACCAAACCAAGCATGGAATTTCTCCCAAAGATCATTCCATGAATTAATTGATCCCACCGCCAAGGTCCCCATCCATTCTCGGGCGCTCTTCTTCAGGGTGGTTGCGAACATGTGACACTTGGCCGCATCAGAATGGTCGTAGTATGTCATCAGCCTGTCATACCCGTCTGAGTGGTTATACGGATCTCCCATTTCATCGTAGGTCTCCATCGGGGGCATCTTCTTTTTGGGGTCGACTGTCTCCTGATTGATCTCCGGCGAGAAAGATGACACTAAGCAAGCCGAAGGTATCCCCAACGCATTTTTAGCCGACAGCAACTTCTCCAATTCAGCCACCCTTCGGGCGAGGGGGTCGGACTCCTCCTTAAGAGGGGACGATCGGAGTCTGTCCCTCCCATATTCAGGGGTCGCGTCCCTCCTCTTATGTCCCGATCTGCCCGGATGGTCCGATCTTCGATCAGGCAAACGACTCCTCATTCTACTCCGGCCTTCTCGTGACCGACTACGATGTCTGCTCCTTTCGTTTCCAACCTCTCCCCATCGAGGTGACCGAGATCGGCTCCGATTCCTATGCCTTTTTGAGGCTGGCTTCTGCTTCCCTTTACCACCTTCGCCATCTCATTGCTCGAAAGTTACTCTTTTTCAAGGCGTAGGGCCAACATGACGTCCTTATTCTGTTGCATCTTTTTTCAGCAAAATGAACTCCCTTTGATCTCGGCTGTTCTCCCATCGGTCCTTCCCGTGAACCTCCAACGCCTGAGAATGGTTCTCATCCGCACGACTAGCCCGGTTGGGGGTATGATGGCTGTCATGGAAGAGTCTTCGACGGAGAGAAGCAGCCGGTTCCTCCTGATCACCCTGGACTCGAGAGCCCAGTCTATCTTTCACCGACCCCCTCACCAGTGTGGTTTGGTGGGTCTTTGCCTTTTCCTGGTTAGAGACATTGTTCTCCTTACTTGCCATGGCCTGTTGACGGAAAAGTTGGGTTGTGATTATCAGAACACTAAAAAGCCCTCCTTCTAGCGCCAATGTTAACGCCAAGTTTCACCGGCGCGTCCAATCACAGAATCCACGCGCTAGAACCTGCACAATAACAGATCACACAGAAGCTTGACGGCTTGTGCCGCCGGGGGATAGCTCCGGTGTGAGAATGAGTACAGACCGTTTATAAGGTTTAACAATGGAGGCTATGTGTTAAGTGCTCAAAAGTACGTATTACCTGTTAATTGTAACCTTGGCCTTATATTTATAGTGCTCTCTCCACCTTATAATCCTTCCCCGAGTCGGATTAGGACTCGTAGTCATGGTAGTTACCATAACTTGGGTCCAACACAATCTTCTTAAAAGGTGCAAATGGAATCCAATTCAATCACTACCTTTGGAGTTACCTTGTTTAATTACGATTAGGATCCCGGACTCTGCACGCAGGAGAGCCCACTGTGCAGACCCAAACAATTCCACCATCAGGTCTGGGTCACAGCCTAAAGGACTCGAAGACCCGACCCCGAACTCCACGCGATTGGACACGGTTCCGGCCCTAAGGACTTGGAAGCCGAACCCGAAAAACATCCCCAACCTCTTCATGGGCTTCAACCCATCGGCCTCCTAAAGCTCTTCTGATGTCGGGCCTTCGGCCCACGTGAAGGTCGGTGAAATGGTCCCGAACATTACCCCCCAGTCTTCGATTATAATGTACTTATAATTGGAGACTTGAAAGTTCGGGTATCCGAAATGTCACGACAGCTAATGATGAGCTGCCTAGGGAATCCAAATAGTCTGATCTCGTTCCATGAAATGTTGTACATCTTCCCATACCTGGGCCCACCCTTTGCATTTAATAGCCACCCTTGGGTTCCGTGCCGCACGTCTTATAAAAACCCCCTCCCGTCAATCACTGTCACCTTTTTCAGACATCTTCATTTCAAAATCTCTGCTAAGATTTTTCGGCAAGGCAATTTCCGGCGAGTAATCAGCTCATTCAAAATCCTCCTTTCATTCTTTTTAACTTTTAAAAACTCTACATTCCTACTTTTTATACTTCAAATGGCAAATTCTAGTTCTCTCCTCAGATTGAGCAAAATTCCATCCTCCGTTATTACCACCATGATCCGGTTCCAGGTTGATCTTCCTAAGTAGCTCCGACCAACGCCTCGACCTCCTCAGTTCGTCCCACTCCGGTAAGTGCTGAGGCCAAGATCCAAAATGCCTACCACTCCTTCGAGGAGTTTTCTCATCTCCACACTCCTTCTACCATCACACCCTCTCAAATCTCTGACATCCGAACCCTATTCAAGATCTCCAAAGAATACAAGCTTCAGGAACCTCAGCCCGACGAGAAAATGTTCTGGAGGCCTGAGGGTGAGTGGGTGGCCGTTCCCTTATACAGTCTGAAGTATGGGGTTCGGTTCCCTCTTCACGAGTTCATATCCTCCTTCCTCTGTTTTGTTGGGATCGGGGTCGGACAACTCGTGCCAAACTCTTTCATTCACTTGATCTCCTTTATCGCATTATGCCAAGAGATCGAGATCGCTCCTGGTCTCGACTTCTTCTTCGCCTTATTCACTGTCACCGGTTCGAAAGAACCCGGTCTTCTCCAGCTAAACAAACGAGCCAACCGACCCGTCCTCATCAAAACCCCTTCAAGTAACAAGGGGTGGCACGACAAGTGGTTCTTCAACAAGGGAACTGATCTCCAGCTTCTTCCATATTGGGCCCATCCTTCCGACCCGATAGCCAAAGTGTCGAAGTTCCCAAAGGATCGGGCCGATGCCTTCAAGGCATTTTACAAGAAGTGGAGCAAAACAGAGTGGAGTCTGGATGTCTTGTCCAATGAAGCTTGGTTATACAAACATGGATGTAAGTCTCTCGCTTCTGACGGATTCCCCATTCCCTTCATTTCAAGCATTCTTGATACGAAAGCTTTCGTCTTAACATAATTTCCTCTGTGTAGTGACGATTTTTAAGCCCGAAGGTGTCGACGACTCCTTGGCCCCTTTTCCTACCGTCCCAGGACCAATCAGACCTTCGATGACCGATGACTCTCCTGATGACGACACCATCCCAATCACCGAGCTTTCTCTGGGTTCCGCTTCGGGGACCGACCCTCCAGCTACCACCAAGAATGCCCTGAAGATGAGTTGGGCTGAGAAAACGGCTCAGCTGAAGAAGGCCAAAAAATCCTCCAGGCCTGCTGTGAAAGCCTCCGCCCACACCACTTCTGCAGTGCCGCCGAAGTCGGCTCCCCCTCAACCACCTACTCAAGCTAAGGTGATCGTGGATTCGGAGAACACCGAAGAGGATCTCCTCGAGCCCCAATCCAAAAAGCCACGGTTCACCGAAGGCTCCGAACCGCCTGTTGCCATGATCGATCCCGTAGTCGCCTCAACGCCCTCCTCCAAACCGAGCTCATCTACCGGATCGCCAACCACATGTTGGCCAAAGAGCCCTTCCGAAGTGTTCCCTTTCCAGCTGTTTGATCATTTCAAACTGCTTGGTGATGACGACCGCTTCGAAGGGTTCACTTCTGAAGACTACCTGGTAGCCTACGTCCGAGCCTAGTGTCAGGTAATTCACAGATCGGATAATTCTTCCTGTTAGGTACTTCATTTCTTCTGATTCAGACCAACGCCGTTGTAAAATCCCAGATTTTACGAATAAAGATTTAATTTTCTCAAAATATTTTTTTGAATATTATGGTGTGAATTTGATATAATGTTATAGTTGTGGGTACTATTTATAAATTTTGCAAAGTAAGCAAGTGGTTATATAATATTCGATTGGTCGGGAAATATTTTTTTTGTCAGGAATATCCGTACGACGGCACAATCATTGGTGAACTCACAATGGAAGTATTGTTGTAATAAGAAAACGACAGAATTATCTTTTTATAAAAATACGTCGGAATTTTTACCGTTAAAACTATTGAACTACTCGGTAGTAAAAGTACAGTAATACGCGTGGTTGCATAGTAGCACACGATATTAGTTATTGATGCTTACGTGAGAATTCATTCAGTTATACTCAATTATTGCTATAGTAATTGCTGCATCATATCTCTCATATTATTGATTCGATTATTGTCATAGTATCATCTGCGTTATATGATATATTTTTAAATCAATAATTGAGACGACAAAGTTATTCATATTATTAAATTTCAATATTTACAATGTCTAGAAGTTCTGTCAAAGAGAGGTTTGGTCACCTAATTGCGCGCTAATAGGGAGAAATCCTTATTAGAAAGCCCCCTCTTTCCTGGGAACGACCTGGTTGTTAAATATTGTGAGTTATAATATTAATGATGAATAAGTTCGTGTTGATTAAAGATGAATTTGATAGTTCCATTGTGTTGGGATTATTGGTGTTAGTTGAAATCGACATCTATTCCGATGATAATTGATGTCTGGGGGTTATATTGATAAATCAGGTAATTTATCGGATAAATGAACAATTAATTGCTACTAATTCACATGCTTATATAACTATTTGTTCACATGTGTGTACTATTGAATCACATTCTTATACTATTAGGGGAGTTGGTGCAAGATTGATAATACTTGCATGATTAAATTAAAAATGGAGGTATAGATGGAGGTACTATACCGTAATTCGTATTTTCACATGATTATAACTATTGAATCATATGATTGAACTATTGATTCACATGATTTACTATTAGGGGAGGTGGTGCAAGTTTGATAATACTTGCAGGACTAAATTAAAAATAAAAGAAAAGTTGGAAGTATTGTATTGTAATTTTTGAGCCCCAAAATGTGCAATTTTCGAAACTATATTTTCCTATAAATAGAAGCTCATTCTTTCTTCATTTCTCACCAATTCACTAAAGCTATAGAGCAATTATTATAGAGAGAAATTATAGAGAAAAAGAAGAAGAGCTAGAAGTCTGCTACATTTCTATTCCAGTATCCAGCTATATTCTAAGGTAAGGGGTATTATTTCTTTCGTATTCATGAAGAGAGCTATTGTTATTCCATTCCTTATTATTCTGTTGGAATAACCTGTATATGCGAAGTACCGCATACATGGTGAAATTCTTCTATTATTCCATTCTTTATTATTATGTTGAATAACTCAGATATGCAAAGTAATCGCATACATGGTGAAATTCTTCTATTATAACATTTTTTATTATTCGTTCGGAATATCCTCGTCTCTCGTTTATTATGGGACTGGTTCCATTATTTATTTATTCATTGGAATATCTTGTTGCATGTAATTTAAACGACCGGTTCCGATTCTTTATTATTCTGTTGGAATATCCGCTTCCGGCAAGTGGATAACGCTTCGACTCGGTTCCATTATTTATTATTTTTTTGGAAGTCTCTATCGCATGCATGGTGAATCCTTCTGTTATTCCATTCTTTATTATTCTGTTGGAATAACCTGTCTATGTGGATTACCACATGCATGGTGAATAATCCTTTGTATTCATTCCTTATTAAATTGTGGAAATGATCTGATTATGATGAAAGTCATAATAAAAGCATTGGACTGAATGAAATCATGGGTATATGTAGTATTAGTAAGTGTTATGATAAGTTATCTTCGTTATTATGTGAAAACATGAAAGTTTCTTAGAAATCACAAAGGGTTAAAAAATCAGATTTTGGTGAAAATGGAACATGAAATTCAATTGACCATATCTCCTATTATATTTCGAATTTTTGAGTGTGGTCAAGTTCTAGAGTTAGATATATGAGTCTTATAACTTATCCAAGAAGAATTACTGGAAAAGGTGTTGTAGATTTTCGTGTGGACTGATATTAACAAAGGAGTCAAAAGCTGCAAATTTCAAAAAAGCTACTGTTGAGAATTTTAAAAGGGCATTTTTGGCCATTTAATTTATGAGAAAAATTCCTGCCTTTTGGGACATAAAAGTATATGGTATAAAGAACCTCCTGTTCAAAAATGAGCTCATTCCGACTTAAAATGAGCAAGTTATGACCATTTCAATATTTAGGTTTTTCCAACGAAAAACGCTATACCCGGAGTTCTATAACTCCGATGATCATGAAATTTAAACTGGAAGTTCACGTTAACATGTGTAAGATCCTGCCAAGATTTGGGAATTTCTGGAGTTAAACTTGAGGTAGCTAATTTCTTAAGGAATTAATTAGAAATTGATTTTTGAAGAATAGTAAATGAATTTTAAAAATTCCAAGAAAAATCTATGTTCAAAATGGGACTATATTCTGCTAAATCCCAGAAAAGAAATATTTTTGGGACTGATTTGGTATTTTTCATGAAAATGATCTAGTTTTGAGTAAATTAGTTAAATATGTTATTTGAAGTAACAAAGTTGAAAAATAGGATTTTATGGCTTGGGAATCCTATATAAGGTATATGCAGATTTTTGATGAGTGATTTGAGCCCAAAAAACATCCCCAACCTCTTCATGGGCTTCAGCCCATCGGCCTCCTAAACCTCTTCTGATGTCGGGCCTTCGGCCTACGTGAAGGTCGGTGAAATGCTCCCGAACATTGCCAAATTTTGTATGCCTGACGAAATCACCAAAACAGCAGGCCAAAATCGCGCTAACGGTTGATGGAGTAGTTGATTATATCAAACTCACGAAATACATTCACATAAACATAAATAAAGTGTGAACACAAGATTTACGTGGAAACCCAATTGGAAAAAAACCACGGAGAGAGAGAGTAATCCACTATAATAATATTGGGAGTACAAATTGATAATATGAAGAGTGCAAGTTGTGTATTTGTGTTATATCTCTTGTGTTCTTGTCCCCAAATCCTAGCTTGTAGCCGTATATATAGAAATCACCTCCATCCGCATCCAACTAGGAGAAGGACTCTTTTTGTAGAATCACCTTATAACTACTTAATCCAATTAAGAGTAGGAGTCCTAATTAAACCTCCTTATCCCACCAAATAAGGAAACACAATCCTATTTTAATAAGAATTCTCCAATGTCACAATAAATATATATGGGCCATCACCAGATCTGGACCATTAAATAGACTGGGTTGCATCATGGCTAGACCCAAATAATCACATCCTAACATTGCCCCCCAGTCTCTTATTTATAAGGAACTTAAAATAAGAGAGTATACAAATTTTGTCACACCCAAACACCATACGCCAAACAGAAACTTGTGACTCTCAATATTTTCTCCCTACTCCTCAATTCATTTCTAAGATATACATAAAGATCCGCAAGCCATGACCCATGTGCCACGTGCCACAAACCACGAACTACGAGCCACGTACTTTGAGACACGAGCCACGTGCTTTGAGCTATGAACCACGAGCAACGAGCCAAGTGCTTCGAGCCACGAGATTCATGCTTTAAGCTACGAGCCACGTGCTTTGAGCCACGAGCAACGAGCCAAGTGCTTCGAGCCATGAGCTTCATGCTTTGAGTCGCGAGCCACGTGCTTTTAGCCGCAAGCTACGTGCTTTGAGTCACATGACACTAGCCACGAGGGTTTAAAACATGTCTTGGATAGATCTTCTCCGTTTCAATTTCTCTTTTTCTTCTTGTAAGATCTCGACTTTTTTCAGAATGCTTAGAATCTTCGATTGCACAAGTTCGGCACTGCTCAACAGGAAGTACGTCCTTTGCCTGACTAATTTCAACTGCAGACTCCACACTGGCATGTAATACTCCACTTTCCTGTTGTTCACTTCTTAATTCTGGCTAAGTCAAAGACTTTAGACCTGACATCATGCACAGTTGTTTATCATTACTTTTATTTAAAAGCAAGGACATGGGCTTTACCCTAAGCCTGAGCACATAAGGCAACCATAGGCATTAATAAGCATACAAGGCATGAGTTTTATAATATTTGACACGTCCCCAAAATTAGGTATTCATCACCCATCTTGAGTCGCCAAATACATGGTACAAAATTCAAATATAAGTTAATAATATAGTTGTCGTGTAAAATACGATGAAACATAAACTGAGAGTTTTAATAAGAATATTGTCATCTAAACAATATCCACACTCAATGGAGTCCTCATTACATTTATTGTCATACTATTTGACAGAATAGTGAGGACTATTAATGCTATCATCCGGAATGAATCACTCCGCTCCCCGACTAGTCCCGCTTCTACGTTCTCATTTCTGAAGAGAACAGTGAAAGAAAGGGTGAGCTCAACTAGCCCAGTAAGAAATATTATGACTAAGATAATGCAGAATAAATTATCATTAGTCTTCAACAATGTTAAACTGATAAAATACAATAGACATCAAGTTTAACTGAGTATGTAGCTTGCACGGCTTTAACTTTATCGATTAAAGTCGATTCTACTCGTATATTTGATATCACCACGTGGGTCCTTAAAGTCTTTAACTCTATCTTCATCATTTGTAAGTTATACGAAATGGGTTTTTGTGTTAACAACATCGCACTCGTAAACGCATACGATCTTCTACTCAATGCGTCAGCTACCACATTCGCTCTTCCACAATGATATTGAATGGTACGATTGTAATCTTCAACAGCTTGAGCCAACGTCTTTGGCGCATTATACGTTCGTTTTGGTTGAAGAAATATTTAAGGGTTTTAGAAATGGGTTTTGTACTGGGGTCAATACAAAATTCTCTTTCACGCTCTGGGGTAGGTCAAGAAGTCTTCAAGAATACGTCAGGAAATTTATTAACGATAGAAATATCATTCAAAGCTGTGACCCTCATCCAAGACTTGGATAGCACTTGTAATGAAGGATTCTCCTAACGGAGCTTCAACAGATAAGTCAAAGTCTAATTTCTATAGAGTCAAATTTAAACATTGAACGCAAGCAAGAGAGATAAAAGAATGGGTAGAACCGGTATCTAATAAGGTATAGACTTCACAAAATTTATAATTAACAACCCCGCGCTAACTTCGTTCGGGTTACTCGCTTTTTGAGAAGTCACAAAAAATGCTCTTCCTGAAACCACCGACTTTGTTTTGTCCGTATCCGCCTTTGGTGCCACCGTCCTAGCTGGACTTGACTTCACTATATGATAAAATCGAGCTAAATGACCTTCTCTTCTTGAAATTTTCACTTCTATTATGTTGGCCATGATTACCACCGAAGTGGTTACCATTCTTGGCATGATAATTTCTCCCATGATGGTCATCATTTTTCCGATGGTCGCTGCCAATTAAGTGACGATTATTATCGTGTTGTTGGTCGTTACCTTTTGGTTGTGCTAACTCATTATTGCGCTCCAATAATTGATCCCTGTTCACAACATCTGAATATAAATAAAGTTTATGAGAAATGAGGTATTGACATATATCGGGTTTCAAACCTCTTAGAAACATTCGCGTCATTCGCTCCTCATTATCAACCAAATGGGATGCAAACCGGGATAACTCCGCAAACTTAGCCTCTCAGCGATACGGTCATATTATTTTGCTCCATTGCTTATCTCAACATTTTTAGATGCCATTTTCAAACACTGTCACAAAACAAGGGTTAATTGACATATCACATATTATCCCTATACTCTGACCGACCAATTAAATACCAAATAAACTTAGGTAGGTCATACTAGCGAAGGAATTCCCCGTCTCTCCCCTCCTAGTTCTTGTCTCACATCTCAGCCAAGGATCATATCCCTAAGCTTTGATACCAACTGTGACGCCCCCAAAATTAGGTATTCATCACCCATCTTGAGCCGCCAAATATATGGTACAAAATTCAAATATAACTTAATAATACAGCTGTCGTGTAAAATACGACGAAACATAAACTGAGAGTTTTAATAAGAATATTGTCATCTAGACAATATCCACACCCAATGGAGTCCTCATTACATTTATTGTCACACTATTTAACAGAATAGTGATGACTACCAATGCTATCATCTGGACTGTCACTCCGTTCCCCGACTAGTCCCGGCTATTTTCTCATTTCCTGAAGAGAACAGTGAAAGAAAGGGTGGACTCAACTAGCCCAGTAAGAAATATTATGACTAAGATAATGCAGAATAAATTATCATTAGTCTTCAACAATGTTAAAATGATAAAATACAATAGACATCAAGTTTAACTGCAGCGGAACAAGCAATCTATTAAAAGAGTCAAGTAGAGAATAAAATCTACTATCTTTTATGATTTAAAAACTTTTCATCAATTTTTATCGCTGAGACTCAGCTTAATAAATAAACCACGACATCGAATCATCCCTGCACTACGGGCCAATGATATTCATTAAATCATCAATGGTCATGACTATACCGAATAATCCTTGGTCATAATCATACCAAGTCCATCTCTGCACGTAAGCCAAAGATATACAACAATAAAACCAATAATCAACAATTCATATTTGCACGTCAGCCAAATATATATAATTCAATAAACAACAGTCCATCTTCACATGTAAGCCAAAGATAATTTTCATCACCATATAAGCATGAGGATGATGACAATGATATAAGCATTAATCAACGAAAACAAGGATAAATATTAAAGACTTTAATTTATCCAAATATTATCAATCACATAATAAATTCATAATCTAATATTGTTAATATCACAACAATATTTTAATCACTTCTTAAACTTATAAACAATTTATTTCAATTGTTTACACTTTACAAAATAATACATTTAATCATTCAAAAATGCCATACACATAAGATTTCATCACTAATGATCAAATCCCTCATCAAAAATATGCATATACCTTATATAGGATTTCCAAGCCATAAAATCTTATTTTTCAACTTTGTTACTTCACATAACATATTTAACTCATATGTTCGTAACTAAACCATTTTCATGAAAAATACCAAATCAGTCCCAAAAATATTTCTTTTCTGAGATTTAGCATAATATAGTCCCATAAAGAACATATATTTTTCTCGGAATTTTTAAAATTCATTTACTATTTTTCAAAAGATAATTTCCAATTAATTTCTTAAGAAATTAGCTACCTCAAGTTTAACTCCAAAAATTTCCAAATCTTGGCAGGATCTTACATATGTTAACGTGAGCCTCCAGTTTAAATTTCATGGTCATCGGAGTTATAGAACTCCGGTTATAACATTTTTCGTCAGAAAAACTTAAATATTGAAATGGTCATAACTTGCTCATTTTAAGTCGGAATGAGCTCATTTTTGGACAGGAGATTCTTTATACCATATACTTTCATGTCCCAAAAGGCCATAATTTTTCTCACAAATTAAGTGGCCGAAACAGCCCTTCTAAAATCTGGACAGTAGCATTTTGGTAATTTCCAGCTTTTGACTCTTTTGCTAAAATCAATCCACACGAAAATTTACAACACCTTTTCCAGTGATTCCACTTTGAGATGCTACAAAACTCATAGATCTAACTCTAGAACTTGACCACACTCAAAAATTCAAAATATAATAGGAGATATGGTCAATTGAATTTCATGTTCCATTTTCACCAAAATCTGATTTTTAACCCTTTGTGATTTCTAAGAAACTTTCATGTTTTCACATAATAACCAACATAACTCATCATAACACTTACTAATACTTCATATACCCATGATTTTCATCAGTCCAAAGCTTTTATTATGACTCTCATCATAATCAACGTAACCAGATCATTTTCACAATTTAATAAGGAATGAATATAAAGGATCATTCACCGTGCATGTGGTAATCCACATGATAAAAGTTATTCCAATGAGAATAATAAAGAATGGAATAATGAAGGATTCACCATGTATGCAATAGAGACCGTATGCATGTGTTATTCTCAATGTAATAATAAATAATGGAACCAGTCCCACAGTAAACGCATGCATGTGATATTTATTAACGAACCAGGTCAATACAAAATTCGCTTTCACGCTCTGGGGTAGGTCAAGAAGTCTTCAAGAATACGTCAGGAAATTTATTAACGATAGAAATATCATTCAAAGCTGTGACCCTCATCCAAGACTTGGATAACACATGTAATGAAGGTTTCTCCTAACGGAGCTTCAACAGATAAGTCAAAGTCTAATTTTTCTATAGTCAAATTTAAACATTGAACGCAAGAAAGAGAGATAAAAGAATGGGTAGAACCGGTATCTAATAAGGTATAGACTTCACAAAATTTATAATTAACTAACCCGTGCTTACTTCGTTTGGGTTACTCGCTTTTTGAGAAGTCACAAAAAATGCTCTTCCTCAATTATTGATTTAATAATATATCATATAATGCAGATGATACTGTGACAATAATCGAATCAATAATATGAGAGATATGATGCAGCAATTACTATAGCAATAATTGAGTATAACTGAGTGACTTATCACGTAAGCATCAATAATCAATACCGCGTGTGCTACTTATGCAACCACGCCAGACGTATTCTTTACTACCTAAAGTAGTTCAAATAGTTTTAACAGTAAAACTTCCGCCGTTATTTTCATAAAAATAATTTCGCTGCTTTATTACTATGATAATACTTCCATTGTGGGTTCACCAATGATTTGTGCCGTCGACGGATATTCGAAAAAAAAGAATATTCTCCGACCAAACGAATATTTTATAACAACTTGTATACTTTGCAAAATTTATAAACTGTAAGACCCCAAATTATTAATAAATGAAATTTAATTTTCTCTATTTATTATTTTGAAATAGTAAGGGTTGATTTGATTAATGTGGATAGTTATGGGTAAAATACGCAAATATTTCAAAATAAGCAAGTTGTTATAAAAATTCATTATTAATTGGGAATATTCAGCATGCTTGTCGAGAATATTCGTATTTATCTGACAGGCAGCCCATGTGTGGGCCCCATAACTGAAAGCGATTGGAGGAAGAAAACGACAAGAATAAGTTGTTTATAAATAACCACAGAAGTTGTTACTCAAGTTATTATCTTTGATTGGAATACCCGATGGTTAAAAACACAGAGAAGACACCAGATTGCACCAATTATTGATTCTTACATAAGAAGGCACTACTCAATAATGGTTACTGAAATATCGCTCAAAGATTTTATTTTATTGATTTAATAATTGTTGCGTTGATATTTTATAACGTTGTTGTTTCAATAATTGTCATTACACAGTATTTTCCATTATCGAAGCAATAATTCATATTATCTGAATAATATTACTAGATAACATTATTGGCAATGTCTAGAAAGTTCTGTCTAAGGAGAGGTTTGGTCACCTAATTGGGCGCCAAAGAAGTGAGAAATCCTTATTGGAAAACCCCCTCTATCCTGGGAGCCGCCACCGTTGTCAAGATTGTAATTCTGTAATATTATTCGTGAATAATTAATTATTGATTTATATGATGAGAAAAATATTGATTTTATGTGGATATAGATGGAAAAAAATTTTAATGTGACAATTGTTGAAAATTGAAATTTTATCTTTTTCTGATAAAATTATTCATTTAAATATATTATTATATTTTAATAATATAATAATGATGATATTTTTATGATGAATGTGGGATATATGAGTATATGTGGAGGAGGAGTATTTTTGTTATCAAAAATATTTAAAGCATATTTTATGTGTCGGTGGACCCCATTTCTTGACTAAAATTTGATTATAGCCTGTAAAATCGCCCGTTTGTGGATTTCGGTCAATTTTTGTTTGGAATTTGGAAAGACTTCCTTTTGCAAAGTTGTAGAGAATTGAATTTCCTATAAAAACTAATGAGATTTAAATTTTCTGATCAAAGACCTATTTATTGTGAATTATTGAAGTTCTGAAGCTCCGAAATAATTGATTTTTGGAAGTTTTAATTATTTATTTTATGAAAAACGTTTTTTCTTACTTTTTTTTCTAGAAGGTGGCATGTGCTTATTGAAATGAAATCGATTTCAAGAGTGGCGTAGGAATTTTGATATATATATTTATATTTTATTAAATTTTCTACTTTGGTGTTCTAAGCATTTTCCTATAAATAGGTGCTTAGGTTAGAATTAAAATCACACCGTAAATCAAGTTTTCTCTCTATATTATCGAGCGTATTCTTGTGAGTATTTTGAGTATATTTTGAGTATTGCTATACTGATGCAAGTTCAAGTCATAGCCTATATATGGTGTTTTCAATTTGTAAGTCTCGATCTTTAGAGGTAAGTGGATATTTTTTTAAAAAATGATATTATTTCTTCCAATATCATTATGCCGAAATATTGGTTTGAACTTTTTAATCAAATTTGGAACTTTTAGTGCGGGATTACTATTCACGATACTAAGACTATTCACGATATCTTGAGATTATTCATTTAATACGGACTATTCATCTAAAAATGAAAATTTTCCTTTTCAGTCTAAAATATCTATTATGGATACTAGCTTTGATTGTATCCATGTTTTGATCATTCTTGAATTTTACACCACTATGATTATTTATGAGATATTTTTGGACATGAAAATAGTCGAAATACTTAATCCTTAATATTTATTCTTTTGTTTCACTGGATTTGTTTTCTTTGAAATATTTTTCATCATCCTCAGTCCTAAATAATGATATTATTGAATATCTTTGGCCTGTAGTGCAAAGATTAATGATTTTATGATGAATATCTTTGGCCCGTAGTGAAAAGATGAACAGGTGTTTAAATGAACATGACCAACTGATGAATATCATTGGCCTGTAGTGCAAGAATGAATATATGATTCAAGATGTGCATTAATTGATGTTACAGGGATAAAATAATGATGATGGACTGTTAAATTCATAGATATTAGTAGATTTCATCCTCTACGTAACTCTTCTATGAATTAATATTTTCCGCTGCGAATATTGATCTAAAACTTGTTGTTTAATGTATTCTCTCGATTTTTCCTCGTTGTAGACTAACGATAATTTGTTGTATATTATCTTAGTCATAATATTCTTTTATCGGGCTAGTTGAGCTCACCCTTTTCCTTTTTGTTCCATTTTTCTTCTCGTGGAGGCGAGAATGTAATGAAGTATCTTAGTCGAGGTATGGAATGAAGGTTCTAGAGAGAGTTTTTTAGTAGTCCTCACCATTTTTGTAAAATAATGTATCAATAAATGTGATGAGGATTTATTTGGGTATAGATATTGTCTAGAAGATAATATTTGTATTCAAACTCACAGCTTTTATTGTTGTAATAATAAAGTTGTAGTTGTTTTCGCACTCATGTATTGACAACTCGTAATGGGTGATGTATACCTATTTTGGGGGCCACGGTTGGTATCGAGCTTTAGGATATGATCTCAAGCGAGAGATCGGGAATAGAACTAGGAGGGAGAGACGAGTAAATCCTTCGCTAAAGTGTGTCCTACCTAAGCTTATTTATTAGTTGGTTAGTATATAGGGACATTATGTGATATATTGATTTCTTAATTAACCCTTGTTTTATGACGGTGATTTGAGAATGTCGATCGAGAATATTAACACCGGAGTAAATGAGATCGTGGAGATGCCTCAGACTCACCAACGAGGAGAACGCGGCAACAGTCGGGCAATGTCCCTCTGTGAACAACACCAATCAAGCAGATGATGAACGAGGGATGTTTAGAAGCTTTTTTGCGTTCATTGCAAAAATCGACGAGGAGACTCGTGTTCAAAATATGTGAGAAAATGATATAATTCACGGGTTGTCACAAACCCAAGCAGATTCAGAGAGTTGGGACCACCAATATTTCGGGAAAGCCGGACCGATTAAATGAGACGTGGGTCAAACAAATCACCAAGATATTCGATGTCTTGGGATGCACGGAGGAGCGAAGGTGCCATTCGCACCACCTTTATGTTCAGAATGAAGCAGACATCGGTGGGAGTCTCGTGAAGCGTACTCTATCCAATCTGCTTCAAAGATGTCTTGGGAGACATTTCAGAACTATTTAATGACAAATACTTTCACGAAAGTGTTCGTCATATGAAGGAAGTGGAGTTTATTAGATCGGAGTAGAATAACATGACGCGGTGTCCCAAAGACGAGGCTTAAGTTCGCGGAGTTATCGAGTTTGCACCTCATTTGGTGGAGAATAAGGAACGATGACGCGGATGTTTCGAGAGGTTTCAAACCCCAAGATACGTCAATATCTCATTTCTCATAAATTTTCTCTATTCAGGATGTTGTAAATAGGGCTCAATTGTTAGAGCGAGATAACGAGCACGTTTCTACCGAGGGACCACAACCGAGGATCATACTGGGAGATAGAGTCAATGTAACAACGATAACCAGCGGAGAAAGAAAAAGATGGATAAAATGGTAACCACTCTGGTGGTAATCATGGCCATAAAAATAGAAGAAGCGAGTTGGGGGGGAGATTTCAAAAAGAGGAGATTCAACAACGACAATGTGAAGACGACAAAGACCAAAGAAGAATCGGTTCTAAGGGAGGAGAACCACCACCCATTATATGCTATAAATGCGGAAAGAGGGACATATCACCAAAAGCGCCCACAACAAATTCAAGGTATGCTATAATTGTGGAAAAAGAAGGACATATCGCTCGAGATTGTATGCAGAAGCGAAACCTAGTTCAATGGGATGGTGACTCAAAAGATCGTCCCAAAAAGTCAAAGTCAACGGTGCCTCGAAAGAGCGTTTGTTGTGGATCGGTCAAAATGCGAGGAACCCAAACGAGGTGATCACGGTAAGCTATTTATAAATTCTTGTAAGTTTATACCTTACTTGATACCGGTGCTACCCATTCATTTATCTCTCTTGCTTGTGCTCAACGTTTAAACTTGACTCCGGGAAATTAGATCGACTTATCTGTGGAAACTCCGTTAGAGAAACTTTCATCACATCCATCGCTTATAAATCTTGTTTGATTCAAGTTGGCACCATCACCTTACCTGTTGACCTTATCTCTTTAAAGATACTTGTTTTGATGTGATTTTAGAGATTGATTGGTTAACTACTCATCATGCCAAAATTGATTATTTTCGTAAGGTTGTTAGTTAGTTTTCATATTCCTAACCAACCTGTTGTGATTAATTCAAGCAACTAAACCATTAAAATCAATCACCGTCATATCTAATCATAAAGCTATTCGCTTATTGAAAAATGGATGTCAAGCTTTCTTAGCCCATGTTATGGATTTGAATAAAGACACGCCAAATTTGAATAATATTCCTATTGTTATTGACTTTCCTGATGTATTTCTTGAAGAACTTCCTGGCCACCCCGTAACGTGAAGTTGAATTCTTTATTGATCTTGAACCTAAGTACAAAGCCCATTTCTAAAATCCCATATCGAATGGCTCCTATTGAACTTGAGAGTTAAAGGTCCAACTACGGAGTTGTTGGACATCGGTTTCATCTGGCCCTAAGTACATCTCCTTGGGGTGCTCCCTGTTTTATTCGTAAAGAAGAAAGACGGTAGTATGCGACTTTGTATTGACTATCGAGAATTGAACCATGTCACCATCAAGAATAGGTATCCTTTACCTCGTATTGATGACCTGTTTGACCAGTTGCAAGGAGCACAATTCTTTTCAAAAATTGATCTTCGTTCTGAATATCATCAGTTGAAAATTAGAACTGAGGATATTCCAAAGACTGCTTTCAGAATTCGGTACGAGCATTATTAATTCTTAGTCATGTCTTTCGGATTGACTAATGCTCCTGTGGCTTTCATGGCTATGATGAACCGAGTATTCAAAGAATATTTGGATCAGTTCGTTGTTGTCTTTATTGATGACATCCTCATATATTCCAAAAGTCGTGAAGATCATGAGCACCATTTGAAGCTAGTACTCCAAAGGCTTCGTGAAAACAAACTATATGCCAAATTGAAGAAATGCGAGTTCTGGCTTGAGGAAGTAGCATTCCTTGGGCACGGATTTATGATTCAGTTCGGCATACCATCCTCAAATGGACGGACAATCAGAGAGGACTATTCAAACTCTTGAAGATTTATTAAGACTCCGTGTCCTAGACTTCAAGGACAGTTGGGTTACCATTGGTGGAATTCTCCTACAACAACAATTATCAGGCAAGTATAGGTGTGGCTCCATTTGAAGCATTATATGGACGAAAAATGTCGCTCTTCAGTATGTTGGGACGAGGTGGGTGAAGCAACATTGTTGGGACCCGAGTTGGTACGTATGACTACGAAAAAGATCCAAATGATTCGACAACGTATACAAACGGCGCAGGATCGACAAAAGAGTTATGCATATCTTCATCGAAAAGACGTAGAATTTAGTATTGGGGATCATGTATTGTTGCGTGTAGCTCTATGGAAAGGAGTTACAAGATTTAGGAAACGAGGAAAGCTCAATCCACGATTTATTGGTCCATTTCAAATTCTTGACCGAGTAGGAAATGTAGCCTATAGACTCGCGTTACCTCTGAGTATGTCTCGTGTTCATAATGTGTTTCACATATCTGTACTTCGTAAATATGTGAAAGACCCGAAACACGTTATTGAGTTAGAACCGGACGAAATAGCTGAAGACTTAACGTATGAGGAGGTACCTGTCAAGATCTTGGATAGAAAGGATCATGTCCTACGCACGAAGGTCATACCACAAGTTAAAGTTTTGTGGAGGAACCATGCTATAGAGGAAATGACTTGGGAGTTGGAAACAGAAATGAAAGCAAGGTATCCTCACCTTTTCGAAATACCAGGTACGTACGTCAATTTCGAGGATGAAATTTCATAAGGAGGGGAGGTTGTAAGACCCCAAATTATTAATAAATAAAATTTAATTTTCTCTATTTATTATTTTGAAATAGTAAGGGTTGATTTGATTAATGTGGATAGTTATGGGTAAAATACGCAAATATTTCAAAATAAGCAAGTGGTTATAAAATATTCATTATTATCGGAGAATATTCGTTTGGTCGTGGAATATTCGATCGTCGGAGAATATTTAAATTTACGCAATGACCATGTGTGGACCCCATAACGGAAAGCGATGGAGGAAGAAAGCGACAAGAATAAGTTGTTTATAAATAACTGGCGTAGTTATTACCAATTAATACCGTTGGAATACCCGGTGGTTAAAACACAAGAAGCACCGGTATTGCACCAATTATTGATTCTTACGTAAGAAGGCACTACTCAATAATGGTTACAGAATTATCGCTCAAAGATTTTATTTTATTGATTCAATAATTCTTTGAGTTGATATTTTATATCATTGTTGTTTCAATAATTGTCATTACACAAAGATTTTCCATTATCGAAGCAATAATTCATATTATCTAAATAATATTATTAGATAACATTATTGGCAATGTCTAGAAAGTTCGCTCTCAAGGAGAGGTTTGGTCACCTAATCAGGCGCCAAGAAGGAGAAATCCTTATTCGAAAGCCCCTCTATCCAGGAACCGCCAGTTTGTCGATGATTGTAATTCGTAATATTATTCGTGAATAATTAATTATTGATTTATATGATGAGGAAAATATTGATTTTATATGGATATAGATGGAGAAAATTTTTAATGTGATAATTGTTGAAAATTGAAATTTTATCTTTTCTCGATAAAATAATTCATTTAAATATATTATTATATTTTAATAATATAATAATGATGATATTTTTATGATGAATGTGGGATATATGAGTATATGTGGAGGAGGAGTATTTTGTTATCAAAAATATTTAAAGCATGTTTTATGTGTCGGTGGACCCCATTTCTCGATCGAAATTTGATTATACCGTAAAATCGCCTGCTTGTGGATTTTTGGTCAATTTCTATTTGGAATTTGGAAAACTTCTTTCTCGTAAAGTTGTAGAGAATTGAATTTTCTATAAAAACTCATGAGATTCGAATTTTCTCGATCAAAGAGCTATTTATTGTGAATTATTGAAGTTTCGAAGCTCCGAATTGATTTTTGGAAGTTTTAATTATTTATTTTATAAAAAAACGTTTTTTCTTACTTTTTCTAGAAGGTGGAATGTGCTTATTGAGCTGAAATCAGATTTCAAGAGTGGCGTAGGGATTTTGATATATATATTTATATTTTATTAAATTTTCTACTTTGGTGTTCTAAGCATTTTCCTATAAATAGGTGCTTAGGTTAGAATTGAAAATCACATTTAAACTCAAGTTTTCTCTCCTTATATTATCGAGTTTATTCTTGTGAGTATTTTGAGTATATTTTGAGTATTGCTATACTGAAGTGCAAGTTCAAGTCATAGCTTTATATATGGTGTTTCAAATGAAAGATCGATCTTTAGAGGTAAGGGATATTTTTTTTAAAAAAATGATATTATTTCTTCCAATATCATTATGCCGAAATATTGGTTTGAACTTTTTAATCAAATTTGGAACTTTTAGTGTCGGGATTACTATTCACGATACGACATTATTCACGATACTCAAGATCTTATTCGCGAATAATACTAAGATTATTCATCGAAAAATGAAAATTTTCCTTTTCGTCAAAATATCTATTATGTATACTAGCTTTGATTGTATCCATGTTTTGATCATTCTTGAATTTTACACCACTATGATTATTTATGAGATATTTTTGGACATGAAATAGTAAAATACTTAATCCTTAATATTTATTCTTTTGTTTCTTTGGATTCGTTTCCTTTGAAATATTTTTCATCATCCTTTACCCTAAATAATGATATTATTGAATATCTTTGGGCCAGTAGCAAAAGATTAATGATTTTATGATGAATATCTTTGGCCGTAGTGCAAAAGATGAGCAGTGTTTAGATGAACATGACCGGTGATGAATATCATTGGTTCAGTAGTAAAAGGATGAATATATGATTCAAGATGTGCATTGATTGATGTTACAGGATAAAATAATGATGATGGATCGTTAAATTCATAGATATTAGTAGATTTCATCCTCTACGTAACTCTTCTATGAATTAATATTTTCCATCCGCGAATATTGATCTAAAACTTGTTGTTTAATGTATTCTCTCATATTTTTCCTCGTTGGAGACTAACGATAATTTGTTGTATATTATCTTAGTCATAATATTCTTTATTGGGCTAGTTGAGCTCACCCTTTTCCTTTTTGTTCCATTTTTTTCTTCTCGGAGGCGAGAAATGTAGCGAGTACTTTAGTGAAGGTATGGAATGAAAGTTCTAGAGAGAGTTGTTTAGTAGTCCTCACCATTTTTGTAAAATAATATATCAATAAATGTGATGAGAATTTATTTGGGTATAGATATTGTCTAGAAGATAATATTTGTATTCAAACTCACAGTTTTACTGTTGTAATAATAAAGTTGTAGTTGTTTCTGTACCATGTATTGACAACTCAGAATGGGTGATGTATACCTATTTTGGGGGCGTCACAGAGAGAGAGAGTAATCCACTATAATAATATTGGGAGTACAAGTTGATAATATGGAGAGTGCAAGTTGTGTATTTGTGTTGTATCTCTTGTGTTCTTGTCCCCAAATCCTAGCTTGTAGCCGTATATATAGAAATCACCTCCATCCGCATCCAACTAGGAGAAGGACTCCTTTTGTAGAACCTTATAACTACTAAATCCAATTAAGAGTAGGAGTCCTAATTAAACCTCCTTATCCTATCAAATAAGGAAACACAATCCTATTTTAATAAGGACTCTCCACTGTCACAATAAATACATATGGGTCATCACCAGATCCGGACCATTAAATAAACTGGGTTGCACTATGGCTAGACCCAAATAATCACATCCCAATAGTAACGTTTAGACCAAAATATTAAATATATATTAAGGTTGTTTGCAAAGATATTCTAAATAGTAGCAGCAAGTTGCGATCGATTATTATTAGTGACGGACAAATTGTTGTCACATTAATGTTGTTGTAGTAATTTTCATTCAAAGTAGATAATCTTGTAGAAATTATTGAGAGGCTTCTTCTTAATTAATATCGGAGATTGAAAATGACAAATTTCTCTACCATTTATTCCACGGCCAAAACAAAACTAGATGTTAACGCTAAGATCTTTTCACGTGCTTCAATCACGTAAGAGCGCGTTCAATCCTGCACAGTTCAACAGGTCAATACCAAAAGTTTGATGGTTTGGACTGTCGGGAGATAGCTCCGGCGTGAAAGTCAGTACAGGCTGATACAAGGATAATGTAAGACCCCAAATTTTATGAAATAAAAGTATTCAATTTTTCTTATAATTAATTATTCCACGGCCAAAACAACAAAACTAGATATTGACAACTAAATAATGAATGAAAATGTTATTTTCATCAGTAATCTTAGGTTAAATTCCAAGTTTAAATCGAATCTATTCAAATAAGTTCTTAGACCACTAAAACCCAAAAATTTATAACTAAAGTTAGTAACTTAATTTTTTAATTACTGTCAAAATTTTCTATATCTTTCTATGTGAAACTGAGGTGTTACAGCAAAAACTGCATATGTATTTTTGTTGTCAGTGCCTCCTCATATGCAACTCTTACTGTATACTCCTTCTGTCCTTAATTATTTGATGTTTTAGAGTTTTTCATTTGTCCTTAAGTATTTGATATTTGTTCAAATCTAGGAGAATTAATGACAGTTTTTCCAAAATTACCCTTCATTAAACTCTCTCTCTCCTTATCCCAACAAAATTCTCCTTAACTCAACAAAAAATTTAAGGGTATTATAGACAATTAAATACTATATTTAATATTTTTTAATTATTATCTTAATTCTTATGTCTACTTTTAAAACGTCAAATAATTAATGACAGATGTAATATTATAATAAAACATCAATAAATTTCATGAAACCAGATGTACTAATCGCAATAATACGATCCTCTATATATAATATAAAAATCGTAAATAATTATGAATTTAATGAAGATGTGGGCTTGTGGTGAGAGGAGAGATAAATGGGAGTACTATGTGGAGGGCAATAAATTAGGTGATGTTTGATTTACGTCGTCCTTGTGATATGGATAGGGGAAATTGAAAATATCATTGAAAGGCCAGAGGGTAAGGGAAACAAAATAGAGACTTGTCTGAAATTCAAGTGGCAGAAATTTGTTTCACTACTTTGCTCAGTGTTCGCACGAGGGGGGTAGCAGCATTTACCCACCTCAGCGTCAATCACATTATATGTGTCAAATCCGCCTTGTTGTTATCTCTTCTTTTGCTTTAATTTCATATATATATATATATATATATACGGTCCGTCTCTCCAACGAATCATATACGGTTCATCTTTCCAACGAATCATAGGAAGAGAAATAAAAACGAACTAACTATACCGACGATTTTATCCGTCGTTATAGTATATAAAATCAGTTTTTTATGCTATAGCGACGAATAAAACCGACGTTATAGTCGATTTATTTTTAATTCGCTTCTTATTGTTCGCCCGAGAATATATATATATATATATATATATATATATATATATAGGTACGAAAATTCATCTCTTTCTCTGCATGTCCATGTCAAAATTTGCCGCTCAAAACTGACTTTACTATTTATGTCAATATGTACTCGATTTAGAGAGGGTTGGGTTGGACCCATTACATAATACATACCCAAATCTTGGACCCCATAGCCGTCAAATCCATCAGTTTCCTTTCTTGATTCAAATCCTAAAAACCTAAAATCTTGTTTTATTTTCATTACTCACTTTAGATGTCATGTGCCATTTTTAACTTGTAAACCCCTCATGAAACAGACCCTTCAACAATTTTTTTATTCAAGCAGTAATATATTCATGAGTAAAACTTGTCTCCATAAATGATTCCATACATGCATGCATAACTACAGTACCCTCCCTTCTAATAAATATATATTACTCCCTCCGATCCGTCCGATTTTATTTGTTCTAATTAATTTTTTATAGTTAAATTGATCGATTTCAAGATTAATAATTTAACAAATGTATTAGAAATTAAGTTATAATAATTTTGTGCTTATATCTAATAAATTTAAGAATAATCTTTTATTCTAAATTATATGGTCAATTTAATTATAAAAAGTTAATTAAGATAAATAAAGTTGAACGGATGAGATATTTATTAAAGTATTCCTACTTAATTTCTTAAAAGATTGCATAATTTCTCCCCAAATTAAACAAGCAATTTAAATCTGTTTTTTTGCTACGGAGGAGAAAATAATGTGGAAGTGAGAGGTCTGCTGAAATGTCACAATTCAGTAGACTATTCAGAATTGCAATGGTTTTCAATATTATGACTAGTTTGCGTCCTGATTATCTGTCCGTATATATACATAGTTGGATTTATATCATTATTCTTTTGATCAAATTAATCAAACATACTCAGTTTATAAATACTTTATAGGAAAATCATTTTCACTTAAAAAATTAATAACTTTTATGTTAAAAGTCCACATAAATGTCAAGCTCAAATATCAACGTCACCGATGCACGGAAATGGTCCATTTTGTTTGTCCATGTTTCAAAATTAGAAATATATTTTAAAGTATTATTAAATTTCAAAATTCAATATTGATACGAATGTATTTAAGTTTTGAAATTAATAATAAAATAAATATTAATTAGTAGTAATTTTTAATTGGTTCATAATAGTTATAGTTGTTTGTATTCACTTTTATTGTGAATTTTAAGATTTTAAATTGATTTCAAATTAAAATTAAATGCATATATCTTTCTAATTTTAGTACATAAAGAGTACATTATGTCCAATAGAGGATCAACCTATGATAACTATTACGAAAAATTAATTCTCTGTAATTTAAGAGTTTCCATTTCTGCATTCCAACTAATGTCATATGTACTCGAATTTCGATTTAAATAAAATGCAAGGTTGAGGGTGTTCTTAGCTAGGTATAGAAAAATTTATATATATATATATATATATATATATATATATATATATATATATATATATATAATGACATGCAGTATTTGATATAAATGACATGCAGGTATTTTATCAAAAGAAAACAAAATGATTTTCAATGACAAACAAACAAAATATACAACTAACACTGTTGATCAGGAGGTATGCGCTCACCATATACATTGTATTTTTAGAAAATTATTGCTTCAACTTGATCAAACTCTCTGACTTACTAGTCATATCCCTTATCTTTTCTTATGCCATTTGATCATGCATGCATGCCTGCCAAATGGGAAAAAAAATTCCTATTTATGGGTGTACGTAATATATATATATATATATATATATATATATGTGTGTGTGTGTGTGTGTGTGTGTGTGTGATGACTTGAAAGATAAAGCTATTGACACAATTCTCATATATAAAAAACACTTATATATGAATTGAGTATTATATAGTTCATCATATTTTCAGTCAGAAAATCAGCTAAAAGGTAAAAACTATTTTTTAAAATAAGAAAAAAATGACGTGTGAGATCGATCTTACTGCAGCCTTAATTTAAAAAGTATTAGAGCCCTAGACATCTATATCTTTCAATTTTGAGTGTGTGATATAAGGTTAAAATTCCATATATCTATTTATCTATATTATAAAACCATCATGGCTGCTTGGTGTAGATGTGTTACATATTTTTTTGTCCCTATAAGTTTCGTTATATTATTATATTATCTCCCTCCGTTTTTAAAAATTATCGTTTTAGAAGAAAAAATTTATTCTAATTTATTTGTCGTTTACAACTTTCTAGGAGAATAAATTATTTACTTTTTTATATCACCCCTACTTTCTCTCATTGTCCCAAGAAATTCTCTCCATTGTATTAATAGTTTTCAACTTCTCATAAAGGGGTAATGATGGAATTTCAAATAAATTTTAATTATTAAATGATAATATTAAATAACTTTTTTAATCCATGTACAAAAATCTTAAACAAAAATCTTTTAAGAACGGAGTTACTACATTCAACTCATCTGCATGTCAGTTTGTCACCAAATGCTAGTTCATATAAAAGAACAATATCAAATATAATTCCCTCAGAATTAACTTTATTGAAGATTTATCTATGTATTAGGATTAAATACATGTGACATATACATAAAAACAACACAGCTGAAGAAACTACTTGAGATGAATAATATATATACTCCATAGTCCATATAGGTGATCAAAAGGCACCTAGCTAGCTCTTTGTAGAGCTGAGGGGCCATTATCTTGATATTAAAGTTGGAGGAAGTCCATATCCCCAAAAAAAAGGTAGGAAGAAGTAAACATGAAGGAAGAGTTTAACAACAATTGATATGTTTACAAAATTTTTAGCTAGTAGTCAGTAGATCAATAAAAGGCCTACCAAGAGCAATAATTGTTCCACCTCAAATTTAAAGACTAAAGTAGTTGTAATTGCAGGGTATGTGTAATTAACGATATATATTCATGTAGTCGATCCAAGCTTTTATAATATGTTTAGGTTTAATATATATATATATATATATATATATATATATATATATATATATATATATATATATATTGTCTCCTTATCTCAATCTTTTATATCTCAATTCAAAAATTGCATGCCATCCCTCCAACAATACCATCATCACCCCCAAACCACTCCATCATTATTATTTCTACGTGTGAGAGTAGGAACCCTTTATATATGTATGGCACTTGCTACTTATCTAACAAAAAAATAAACAAGTATAAATGAATATTAGGGGCTTTTGTCCACCTTGTAACCAACAACTGGCACTAACAAACCAAATGCACTAGCTCCTTCATTTGAATATTATTCTTCTACTGATCACTTCTGAGCTGCAATAGCCAGTAGGGCTTTCATTTTGAGTTTCATGATTTGCTCAACTTACATTCTCTCTCTCTCTCTCTCTTTCTCTCTCTCTCTCTCTGTGTACTATATATATATATATATAAACTATAAAGCAATTTATTCTTCTCCAAATAGGCATGACATGTTCCTCAAAAGAGGAACTCTATTTCCTGCACACATGACTCTGTATGTGGCATCTGTTCATATTTTTCTACCATATTATGATTGATATATATACTCTCCCATTATCATGTATTCCCTCTAGGGTTGACATTCCGGGACCCATTGGTATTGTACATGATGAAAACATAAACATGGTACTTCTAAAGAAGAATACAAGCAAACATACCCTAATGCCTGCCTTAGTTTTGTGTATGCAATTTTATATAAACAACTTGTGTTTAATTATTTTTGAGAAATCTAGCTAGCTAGCTTCTAGGCTAGCTATGGATGGCAAATATGATGGGTACAACTTGTCAGTTGTCTGTCTCCATTTCAATTTTAGGAGATCATGATAGTCATTTGAGACTAGCTAGCTAAGGTCTATCACTATTAGTTGGAACCCCAACCTAATTGATTATAAAGATAACAAAACCACAACCAAGTAGAATGAAGTTTCATGTAGATTGCTTTCGGAAATTAATAACAAAAATAATATTTTTTTCTCACAAGGTAACATTAAGTAAAGTTTCCTGAGTAATTTAACCAATTATTAATAATACTAGCTAGGGATTGGGGAATAGATGATATGAAAGTATCATTGAACATTAGCAATATGATCAATACAGTCGCGTAATGATCAGAGAGAAAAATAGGAGAAAATAGGGAATCACATCCAGTTTACGATTCACTACCGGAGGACCTCTTGTCGGCGGCGCACACACAATGACTAATTCGACAGGAAGAGGACGATCAACTGAGAAAAGATGAGAAAGCATGAAAACGATCGACTGAGAAAGCATAATAAGGCGACCAGATGAGAACAATCGACTAATATAGGGGGAAAATCTGTAAGAAAGCGTGAGAGAGGAGAGAGACTTGATTTGGGGGGAAATTTTGATTTTGGGGAAATATGGAAGGGATAAACGCACGCCCTATTGCCACGTTTCCTACAGATCGTCGCTATTGGTCGTCGATATAGGTCACTTTTTTAGTAGTGGAAGGAAATTTTTTAGTAGTGGAAGGAACTAAATAAAATAATTTTACTCAAAAAGAATATATACAATGAACCACTCTCTCAAACTCAGTCGGTCGTCGACGGCGTGCATGGTCAAACAGCCCTGTCGATCATCGACGGCGTGCATGGTCAAACCAAGTCTTGGCTACGTTCTCTCCCCTTCACAAAAGTGGGGTGCCCCTTGGGGGGAAAACATGATTTGGGAGAAATATGGGAGGGATAGACACGCGCCCTATTGCTACGTTTCCTACAGATCGTCACTATTGGTCGTCGATATAGGTCAATTTTCTAGTAGTGGAAGGAATTTTCTAGTAGTGGAAGAAACTAAATAAAACAATTTTACCCAAAAAGACTCGTTCGAGCTCGGTCGGTCGTCGACGGCGTGCATGGTCAAACAGCCCGATCGGTCGTCGACGGCGTGCATGGTCAAACCAAGTCTTGACTACGTTCTCTCCCCTTCACAAAAGTGAAGTGCCCCTTGGGGGGGGGGGGGAATCTGATTTGGAGGAAATATGGGAGGGATAGACGTGCGCCCTATGCTACGTTTCCTACAGATCGTCACTATCGGTTGTAGGTCAATTTTTTAGTAGTGGAAGGAAATTTTCTAGTAGTGGAAGGAACTAAATACAACAATTTTACTCAAAAAAATATATATACAATGAATTTGACCCTTGAGCCCGGTCGGTCATTTACGTGCATGGTCAAACCAAGTCTTGGCTACATTCTAACCCCTTCACAAAAGTGGGGTGTCCTTTGGGATTTAAATCTAAAAGCAATGTAATTGTATATATACTCATTTAATTTTTAGTTCTTAGTCAATGTGGTACTTAATTTAGCTTCCAACAAGTATTTAGTAACATTTTCAAGGATGATCTTTGGGAGTAAATTTCTCATTCATTACCCCATGAATTTGAGCTTCTAAATACTTTATTTTAATCTACTCATAAAATATACTCCCTCCGTTCCTTAATATAGGTCGTTTTAGAGTTGTGTACAAGTATTAAGGAAATGATTGTAAAGCATTAAATATAATATCAATTGTCTATTACTATTATTTCCCTTGTATTGAAAAAAAAGAGTGTTATTTATTGGACAAAAAATAGTGAGAGAACCAAAGTTATATTTATTACTTGGGGTAATATTAAAAACTAAGCAATTAATGCTTACTTGAAATTCTCAAACAACTTATATTTAGGAACAAAAATATTTTTCTAAAACGACTTATATTAAGAAACGGAGGAAGTAACATATTGATATATAGATTCATCAAATGATTAATGAAATCAAATTTAATGTTAAGCTCAAATTCTAACACATATTTCGTTAGCTCTTAATTGAGCTTGACCCAATAAGCCGCGATTAAATATATTTTAGCTTCCCTTGAATTGAGCAGGTTATGCCTTTGACATTACTTGCCAACCAAGTATATATTAACTAGTAATATCCATAAAAGATTTCATCCCTATATGAAAATATTTGATTAAAGATAAAGTTAACTTTTAATTGATTGATTAATACAAACACAACACGCATGCTTAGAAAAATAATCTCTCTTTACGCCACAAGATCAGATTGATCAATTGTTCAACTTACCATTAAATTAACTTTATGATAATTAACCGGATCTGGAAATATCATTTCCTACGAGACTTAACAAATGACAATTCCTCAGTTGACTCAACAGCTCAACTAAGGATCCTTCCCTCCTAATATAATGTAGAAACTCTATAAATACAAAGTACAATAGGTACAACCATGATTTGGAGAAAATATAAAAATGTAAATATATTAAAATTTCCCACCATGATTTTAATTAAAAAAATATTGATCTATCATCAATTTTTACCTCCTTGTTTACATTGAAAAAAAAATGTACGAATATAAATATCTAAAAATTGGTTACTACATTTTCTCATACATATTTTTCAGTCAAAATAAGCAAGAGGCCCAACAAGCCAGTCCAACTTTTTCTCCATTTTCAAGAAAACCAAATTTCAGTTTGTTGGACTTCAAAAAAAATAAGGATAATTTACATATTCTATTACATTTTTAAAAATAATTACAACAATAATTTACTCATAAAATCTTTACACAACTATAACAACTGCAGTTAGTCATTACCTTTCTTCTTCATTTAACGTATATATATATATATATATATATATATATTAGTTAGTCGTACATGCTTCTCATAAATCGTTGTCTTCTTCATTAACCATTTCTCCAATCACAGTCGTCGGTTCAATTATATTAATATTATTATTACCCCTCCGAATCTCCGCCATGAGGAGTGGCTCCAGTCTCACGTGAATTCCTCTTCAAGGTCACATATTCTTTCTTTCTTTATATATATATATATATATATATATATATATATATATATATGAGTCAACCAATCTGTATATCTCCAGTAGCTTCTCAAAATGAAGGGTCAAAATAGAGGTGGGTATGAAGATTCAGACGGTGGTGGCGGTGGATATGAATACTGGATGATGGTAATCAAACCTTTATACCAAGGTAACCAAACTGTCATATCAAAGTAACCAATCAACCTCCACACTTTAATTTTTTTTTTAGTACAGTTGGTTACCAAACCTTCAGATCAAGGTAAATAAACCTTCGTACCAAGTTAACAAAATCTTCATACCAAAGTAACTAATTCACATCCACACCTGCAGTTTTTTCATAGTGCAGTTGGTAGCCAAACCTTCAGACCAAGGTAACCAATTCAATTTTATTAAGTTACCAATTTCGTTTGAATGTGATGCAGTTGATAGTCAACCATTCATACAAAGGTAACTATTTTATTATTTATGAGTAACAAAATAGTTATAAAAAAAATTTCAAAACATTAAAAGTTACATCTATTTATTTTTAAACTTTTTGTAGGGCGAATCTTCTTCGTATTTTCATTGGCGTTTTGGACAACGGAGATTCGCGGCGGTGTAGCGGCGGACTATTATTTCAAAGTGTATGTGAGGGAGATGAAGATTTGAATTTGAATATTTAAATTTGAATTATTATTTTGAATTTGAATTTGTTTTTGTTGTTAGATCCAAATATTTAAATTTGAATTATTAATTATGGCAGTTATTTGTCCTTGATTTTAGGTTTTCTTATTAATGTGAATTGCACTATTTTTGTAATATGGGTCCTAATTACACTCTTTTTGTAATTATTTGGTTGATGCATTTTTCTTGTAATTACTTTCTATTTGTTGTATACTTATGTAAAGAACCCAAAAAATAACACCCATGACCCAACCCATTATCCAGCATTCTCTAATGTATGTATGATTTATGGAGTCTATGGGCTTGTGGTCCATAACGACACAATACTAGTCTGCTTCAAGTTTTGGTTCCAATTTATGGGCCTACTATTCATATTTTAAAGTGATATCAATACAATTTTATTTTTTTATCCCCAGGAAAGGAAGTAATTAAAAATGAAATCGTATAGCGGGCCCACTACTAGAACCATGCTAAATTTGTACCACGAAAAAACGATGGCCGGCCCAATTTATTTTTGGTAAATATGGTCCAAGAAATGAGCTAAGCCCAAAATGACGAAATCAAAATCCTAAAAGGGAAACGGATCAGAACGCTGGTAAGAAACGGATTCGAATACTGATAGGAAACGGATTTACCCACACTAACTATCTTGTGTTTAGAAATGATAACGTTTTGGTTGGGCTCGTTTGAGGCCCATTTTATAAAATTTGAAGAATAAAATAAAATAAAAAGGACAAAACAAGAATTACAATAAAAGTTTAAGGGCAATTTTAAATGCCAAAAAGGGTTCAAAAACCCGTTACCGCCGAAGCCTCCCTCCGACTTTATAAATTAGATAGATTATAATAAAAACTTTAAATTAAGACGCTATAGTATTTTTAATGCATAATGTACATTAAAAATGATATATTGAAAATATTTTTGATATCGCATTGTTAAAAGGATTAAGGTGGTGTTTGATTGTATCTTAATACATCTTAACAATTCGTATCTTTGTATTAAGAGTTCCTCTAAATGATTAATATGCAAATATGAGTCTAAATTATTCAGATGACCTCTTAATATAAAAATATGAGTTGTTAAAATACATTAAGAGATGGATTGTTAATATGCATTAAGATACAATCATATACGAATCATTAATTGCAACTTATACTTTAACCAAATACGTTAAAAAAATATATTATGAATAATAGTAATTCGCTTGACAAAAACAAGAGTGAAGATATTGGTAATCAGATGAATCTATATTATAAAGCTGCTTCTATGGAGATTTTTGTGAAGTTGTGTCACACTTTTTTTTTTATTAATTAATTAAAATTATGATACCGAGTCAAGTCGAGTATTGAATTGCTTAGATTTGGTTAACAAAATTTATCGAGTATAAAATAAAATTTGATTAAGACTCGTATAGATACCGAATTACAATTTGAGGAGGCTAGAGTGATTTATCGAACTTTAAAATTTGTTCAAATTTGAATATTTATATTTCGAGTCAAGCTCGAATCAAATTTTTAGTCTAATAAATACAAATTAAATCCCAAATATTTGTTCATTTTACGGTCTTAATAGTGGTGATTGATACTCAATTAGGACTTTATATGGAAAGAAACAATGGCTATACAATAAATGTCTAACAAAAAAAAAAATAAAGGGGATACATGCATGATATTGTTACTCTTTGAAAGAAACAAACAAAAACAACCCCAAAATCCAAATGATTTGGTTGCGGACTCTAAATTACAAGAATGAAATAACAAAAGTTTTATGCAGCATGCATGTATGTACTAGAAGTTAAATAACCAATTTCCTCAAAAAAATGAGTGTCCCATCACCATTTATTTCAAAAACACTCATTATAAAATTAATAAATCTTAAGAATATACCCTTAAAAATATATTCCCTTCATCCTACAATTATTAAAATATCTTTTTTGGTATGTGTGACACTGAATTCAATATAAACTAAAAACGTATTGAGATATTATATTTTTATGTATATTTACATATTTTGATATATTTAGATGTTATATCTTTTTTATATCACAAATTTTTAATAAACAATATAATATTAAAATTTGTGTCACGCAAACTAAAAAAAATGTGTTTCAATAATTATGGAAGAGAGGTAGTAGACTCTATTTGGAATCAAAGTCATATATGTTCATCTGAAATATCTTGACCTAAAAAGGTTAACCTATATATTAAATTTATAGTCCACTAGAACATGCATATACGTCTTTAATGTTTCTTCTTATGTTTTGATGTGGGATTTTTACTATCACGCGATAACATAACAATCTTTTCCTTAACGTTTGATCTCTCCATTCACATATCGATACTAAGCTTCCCTTTGAACTTTGAACTATATACTCTTTTTTAGCATAGTTCCATCATTTATTCTAGTTGACGAGCCACCATTCTTCAATACCTTTTGTTTAATCCACAATAAACTCTTGTCAAGCCCATCAAGTCTTCTCTATTTAACGAACTTATCTCTCAATATCTCGTTTGATCCACCAAGAACCTCCCCGTAAAGAGTCCAACACTTGCTCAAAGATTGCACATAAGTCCACCGCTTGCTCAAAAACTACATAATTCATCCAACATTTTTAGCTTATTGAGTCTAGCTCATCACGTCTCTCCTAACTGATAAGTCCTCATTATTCAATATCTCATGTCAAGAGTTAATTAAGAGTCTCTTCTGCGAGACATTCTCTTCTGGAGTTTGAGATCTCTTCTTTTTGTTAGTTAATGAGCACCAAATAAAGCATTTCTGAGTTATTACTTGGGATCTTCATAACTTAGATGATTTACAAGTCCATTTTTGTTCCTTTGGAATTTCAATATACTTTTCATTTTAAATTTTGCAGGTGCCTAATACAATTGAATTTGCTGATTGGATTGGTCGTACGAAGCAAAAGCAAATTCGTGTAACTGGGTAGTCGAATGTTTATAATTTCACATTCAACTGATCATTTGGAGAGTAGTATGGGCGCTGCAACTGCCCTATACTCTGCCACTTGCTTATCCCAGGGAAAATATGGAAATGGCAATCCTTACCCTATCAACCTGAGGGCTATTGTTGGTCTAAGTGGATGGCTTCCTGGTTCAGGGTATGGTTGAACAGATCCTTCTCCACACCCAAATCTTATGTTTATCTCTTGCATACAAATTGTTATAATTGGCCTGCTTCTCTCCAAGTTAATGCTGCCCTGATGAATTATAATGAGATAATTTAAGACAAACAAATTAAAGCTTCCACAAGTGATTCTGATGCATTATCTTGTACGATATTTGATTACAATGTGTGGGCTTGGTTGATCAAATCTTGAGATAAAGTGGCAGACCAAAATTCTGAACGAAACTATTTTTCTTTTGCATTTGTTTAGACAAGACATACATAACATTCAAACTCCTATAACATGGTTGCAGTCCATGTGCACATTAGCATGCAGAAGGAAGGAAGGAAGGAAGGGGGGGGGAAAGCAAGATAGACTAATCCTATAGTATGCAAAAAATATTCGATATCAAACTCATTTTACTAGATACATGTAAACTCTCCACACAGCCTTCTTTCAACAATCAATCGAGCAGGATTAGAATTCTGTCATTACTTGGCCTTTTGGTGGATTGATTAATCTTCTGATTCTGATGAATTGTTTTTTTTTTGTGTGGGGTGGGGGGTGTTGTGTTAGTGCACCTTACCATGCCAATAAGTTCAAGAAAACAACCAAGAAACATACTAAGAGTTGGTTTAATAAAAAAATATTTACACTATCACCTTACAAAAGGCCTTCTATTTTTCTCATGGTGGATCTTTCATGTATTAATAGTATTATCTTTTTTAATTTGTTAATTGATTTCTTGTTTATCAAATATACCTTGTCATGTTATCTTATTATGCACCATCTTATAGTTTGGGACAAAAGCTGTTGTTGAGTTTAAAGGTAACCAAGTATAGTACTTGCTGATTTTATATTTTTTTCTAGACCCAACTGGGAAGGTGGTCAGTATGATGGTGATGAAAAAAGTCGACTGAACGTGCTTCAATTGGCCATAGAATTGGGAGCTGATTACATTGATGTGGAACTTCAGGTTTCTTTCCCCTTAAATTTTGTTTACACAGTTCAAAGACTGACATTCATTGTAATGTAATAAACAGCCTAAAAAATTGGTTTGAATGCAAATATTGTGTTTGTTGACTGTTTAATTAATTTTGGATCAGGAGCTTCCGGTTCATCAGAGGGGAGATGTTGCGAGCAATTTATTTTTTGAAACGAACGCAAGAATGAGAGACCCTGTATACGGTTGTGTTGGGAAAATCTCCTACTTGCAGAATCAAGTATCTCAGTTACAAATGCAGCTAGCAGTTGCACAAGCAGAGATATTATGCTTCCACCAGTTGCACAAGCAGTTTGGTGATAAATGTCATTTTCCCCATGGTGAATAGGAACTTGGCAGGCCAACAGCTCAACCCCATGAAGACCCTCGTGCTATGGGACCAAGGCAAGGCAACAGGTTCGTTGGCCACATGGAGCCAACCCCGCCAAGTCACACTATAATTTTATGCATGCTTAGGTAGTAGCTTAATTTTATGGATAGTTTGATTTATTTTGTGGATGTAATTAAATTCACCTGCATTGGTAATGTAGGTGAATCACAACATTTTTTTTTCATTTTTTTTTAATCTACAACATTTTAAAAATGTTGTGTAAATGTGCATAAACGTTGTCTGATATACTAAACAACAACATTTTTATCCAAAAAACGTTGTGGAATCATACATTCTACAACGTTTTTAAGCATCTGCTAATTTTTGAAAAATAAATCTACAATGTTTTTTCTTAAAAAACGTTGTGTATTATGCTTAACTATAACGTTTTAAAAACGTTGTGTAAGAGTGTCAAATAGACAACACTCTTAACCACGACGTTTTTCTGACTGAAACCACAACGTTTTTTTCGCGTTGTCTATTTACTGTTTTGTAGTAGTGTCGAAGTCCATCACTTACTCAATGAATTATTTTTGTCCATGATATTCAATTCATATCACACCCATGACCCAAACCTGTAGTAATGACTCTAATACCAGACGTTAAAAATATTCAACATGCTCATCTGAAAGCGCATTTTGACCCAGAAAAATTGACACCTAACTTATTAGATTTTTTTTTTTACTATATTAGACTGAAATTTAATATTTTTACCTTTGACAACAATGAATTCCAAGATATCATGTACCCAAAGCCTTATAAATAATTTTTTTACCATTGAAGTCTGAGAGACTTGGTAACCTATTAAGCTTCTGATCCATTGAAACATGTATTTCCTTATATTCCAATATGAAAATTTTACTATCACTTATTAACTCACTCATGAGAATCATTTGTCTTGTGATAGAGATTATGTCATGTTATATTATCATTAATAAAATTAGAATTTTTTTACAATATTTACCACTTTACAAATAGACTTCAATTTTTCACAATATTTACCATTATCTTTTGTCTATAATAGCTGTTCTCCCGAGCTGTGGTTCTTTTATGTCACATTTTTTTTCTTTAGGCCCTATAATTTTAAATATATTATTATTTTATATTTTTTATTTAAATTTTTATCAACGAAACTTTTGTAATTGTATCACCAATTAGTAATTATAAACTTATTTTTTAAAAAAATAGAATCTTTAGTGTGTGAATTTATTGTGTGTGATGAGAACTTATATATACTCTCAATTATTTTTATTTTTTTTAAATAATTTAAAATTTATATTTAACACAAGATGGACCCTACTTATTATTTATTTATGTAAAAAAGAATTAATATAACTATCAAATTTACTTGTAAATTCTCTAAATAAAAATTGTGTAAGAATTCACGAGGGTGTCAGAGGATACCTTTCTTTTTTAAGGTCACGTCGCTCCAGAAAGGAATGTGCTCTCTTTTTCTATTTTTGTGAAAAGGAAAAGGCTCCATCCCCTTTCCCAGATTCTGATTGGATCACCGGTAAAAAAAATTCCACTAGTTCACCTTCTCTTTCTCTGTAAGGGGTTGTTTGTTTTACATTTTATTAGTCATTTGCTGCTACATTTAGTGGTCCAAACCCTAAATGTAATTTATATTCTTTCTTTTTTCTTTTTTAATAGTATTGAGTCTGTGGCGGTAAAAAGGGCCCGAACTGAGCGGATATGGTAATCAGCTAAATTTTGATATTGATATCAATACCGATTGGACCGATATATCGAAACCGATTCGATACCTGTTTTTACTGAAAATTAATATATTATTATTATTATTATTATTATTATTATTATTTTTATTATACTCATTATTTTATTATTATTATTATTATTAATAAAAATAATAGAAAACCGGTATATATCGGTCCGATTAAACCGAACCCTAATTACGTCATACCGAAACCGATATCGAAAAATCGATATATACCGATTTTTTGTACCGAAATCGGACCAATTCTTTTTGTACCGAACCGACCTGTTCGGTCTGGTCCGAAAAACCGAAAAAATCGAAACAATTGCACAATCTTATTAAAACCCACTATAAAAGCTATATATATATATACAGAGAGAGAGAGAGAAAGAGAGACCGATTCAGAAACGGACCAATCCGTTAACAGATTGGTCTTTAGCGACGGACATGTTTGTTACTAAATCTCATAATAAGTCTGTCGCTAAAAATCAATCCGTTAACGAACTGATCCGTCTGAGATTCTCGCGGTATATATATATAAAACTAAAAAGCAAAAAGCACTTTTACCCCACTATGGTTGTAGTGTTTTAAGCAATTAGCCACTGTGCTTTTAAAATATTCAATTGACCCACTGTGTTTTTTATAAATGTACAATCAAGTCATTCCGTCTAATTTGAGTAACAGACTTTAACAATTTGCTTACGTGACTTTTTGAAAAAAATTAAAAAATTACGCTGACTGACTTTTTGAGGTCAAATTTACAGAAAGTCGGTCAAATTTGCATAAAGTTGGTATTCACCATAGTTTCTGGCCACAAGGTCAAGGAACACAGACCATAAATCGGAACAAATTCATAGACCAATAATAACAAATCTCTAAGCTTTCAAATCAGAAACCGATCAAATCCATAATCCACAGACCAGAACAAATCCATAATCCGACTACCAAATCAGAAACTGATCAATAAGCAAATAACCCATAGACCAGTAATAACATCCAAATCTGAAAAAGATAAAAGAAAGACAATGAAACAAAGTTTGCACATAAAACTTCCAAATTTCTAATTGTAAGAGCAACCCACTTCACTTTCAGCAAAACCCATTACATACAAACTTCAAATCAAATGAGAAATCAAAAGAAAAAAGAGATGGATGATGATTCCTTTGGAGGATGTTTGAGGAGAATCCTGCCTCTCTCGTCCCAAATCCTCTAATCTGAAATCATCGAAATCTTTCTCTCTATCTCCTCCCTTCACCCTCCTCCGTCTTAGATCTGGATGCCACCGACATAGATCGAAAAATGAACCCCCACATCAAAGAAATCAATTCATCTTCTTTTTATTTTGGCTGAACAACAACCATTTGATGAAAATAAGAGTGATAAAAGAGATTGTTTTTTGTTTTTTGTCCGCACTGACTTTTTAGTTATTGATAAAAGGAAAGTGATATTTAAAGAAAAGAAAAGAGATTGTTTTTTTTTATGTTTAGTTATTAAAAAGTTTTAATATTATTTGTATTATTTAGAATTAATTTTTAAAATAAAAATAATTATTAAAAGAAAGGAAAAGATAAAAGGAAAAAAAATTATATAGAAAATAAATTAAAATATTTATTTTAATTTTATTATTTTGTCACATAATTAATTATTTTTTTTTATTTTTTTTTTTGTTAAAATTAATGTAATGTTGTAATAGATCTCATTGATACAAAAAATTTTGATATATTATTTGTATTATTTGGAATTAATTTTAAAATAAAAATAATTATTAAAATAAAGGAAAAGATAAAAGGAAAAGAAAAATTATATAGAAAATGAATTAAAATATTTATTTTAATTATTATTTTGTCACGTAATTAATGATATTTTATTTTTATTTTTTGTTGAAATTAATGTAATGTTGTAATAGATCTCATTGATACAAAAATTTTGATATATTATTTGTATTATTTGGAATTAATTTTTAAAATAAAAATAATTATTAAAAGAAGGGAAAAGATAAAAGGAAAAGAAAAAATTATAAAAAATGAATTAAAATATTTATTTTAATTTTATTATTTTTTTACCACATAATGATTTTATTATTTTATTTTTTTGTTTGAGAAGAAAAAATTATAAAGAAAATTCATTAAACAAGCATTGACCGACTTTCTGCAAATTTGACCTCAAAAAGCCAGTCAACAAAGACACATAATTTTTTATTTGTTTTCAAAAATCCACGTAAGCAAATTGTTAACGTCTGTTACTCAAATTGGACGGAATGGCTTGATTGTATATTTTTAAAAAACACAGTGGATCAATTGAATATTTTAAAAGCACAATAGCTAATTGCTTAAAATACTACGATCACAATAGGGTAAAAGTACTTTTTGCCAAAACTAAAATTATGAAACGTATAAGAAACTCGAGTCCGTTTAATTGTAAGCCTCTCAAAAGTCAAAATAATTTCGTTTATAGAACTATATTTGTGAAACTTACAAGACACTTTCTTTCAAACGTACCAAAATCCAAACCAAACATACACACACGCTTTGCCTTTTTAACCCTTTCTTACTTGGAAAATAATACTCTCTTAATTATTTAATATAACTTGTTTTAGAGTTGTGGTATAACATTAAATATAGTACTCCTTCTGTTCCTAAAAGATTATTGTTTTAGAAGGTAAAATTTATTTTAAAAAGTTTGTCGTTTACAACTTTCGAGGAGAATAAATTATTTATTTTTCTATATTACCCCTATCTTCTCTCATTGTCCTAAGAAATTCTCTCCCTTGTATTAATAGTTTTCAACTTCCTATAAAGGGGTAGTGATGGAATTTCAAATAAATTTTACTTGGTAAATGATACTTTCTTAATCTACGTGCAAAAACATTAAACGACAATCTTTTAGGAACGAAGATAGTATTAATTATCTATAATACTATTTACCGTATACTTATGTCATACCTTCTCTCTTATCTGTAACATTTTTCTATGAAGGGTAACTTTGAAAAGATTGTGACTAATTCTCCTAGATTATATAAACGTCAAATAATTTGAAAAAAATAAAATCATCTAAAACGTCATGAGAGGGAGGGAGTAATGTATTGTGAATATTTATGTTGATTTTTTAATTTTCAGTTACGTGGATAAACTATTGATAGTAGCTTTTTTGGAGAGATGTATAATAAATTGGACCCTCTTATTATTCTTACAAATCTCAATTTATTTGTCATTTACACCCCTAAGTTGACTCATTCTTCCAATAAATTTTCTCTCTTGCATTAATAATTTTTAACTTTTCATAAATTGATAGTATTAAATAATTTTTTTAATTCATGTGCACGAAGTTAAAAAGAAAATTATTATAGGACGAGGGAGTATCGATAAACTTTCAAAAAACTTTTTGGAGTTTTTGTTTTGTTTAAGACCAACTTTTTCTCAAGTTACTGACTTTCTTTATTGAGTGTTAAGTGCTAAGCATGATTTTAATCCAATTTAATGTTGTTTATGCTTATCTCTCTCACACTCATTTCTCTCATATCTTCTCTCGCTATAATCTATATTCTCTGTTTTATATCTCGGCCTCATCTTCTTGTCTTGTAATGCCATATATCACGAGGACTTTGACAGTATAGATTTCTTTTCAAATTATAATAAGAACCTCTGTCATGTCTTTAATTTTATGATTTTTTTCAACTTTGAGAAAATTTCTCAATATTTTGATATATATATATATATATATATATATATGGCAACTTTTATATACTAAAAGTATTTTGAATGGAAAATTCCACGAGGCTTCTACAAGCCTCTTTCCTCTCCATTTTTTGGTTTTATAACTTCCCACTGATTTCCATTCAACACAAAGTCCAAAATTGAAATTTTGATGTTTTATTCTTGTCTGTTTTCTTCATTTTTAATGCAATCTGCCAAGATCCAAAATTATGAGCTGTAACAATGTCTTATATTGCTCGAAACTGCCATTCTGTTTGCTAATAATCCACCCTTTTAATGCTTTTTTTGAAACTTGCATTTATATTTAATCTTTTTCACAATGTGGAAACAACCTAGGTATTGATCTGTAACAGCAGTTTTTAACCAGAAACTCCAATTGGGTATCCCCAAATTTCAGTTTTTTCTTTTTTTCAGGCCCCCTTTCCTCTCTCTCTCTGTTTTATTTTTTCAAAAAATGGGCAGAACAACTAGGTGGTTGAAGGGCTTGTTTGGGATTAAGAAAGAGAAAGAGCAAACAGACTTTTCAAATTCCGGTGACCGGAAAGACAAGAAAGGTCGGAACTTTGGTCACTCAGGGAGAGGCCCTACCGGGTTGATTCAGAATCCGGCAACCATACCGCCCAACATAACATCTGCGGAGGCTTCATGGCTAAGATCTAGCTTTTTCAACCAGCCCGAAAATGACCAAAGCAAGCATGCAATTGCGGTGGCTACCGCCACCGCAGCAGCGGCGGATGCAGCCGTTGCCGCCGCACAGGCGGCGGCAGAAGTTGTCCGGCTCACTAACCAGAGCAGAGGTAACATAGTCCGCGGCAGCCGTGAGAAGTGGGCGGCAATCAAGATTCAAACTTTCTTCCGGGGATACTTGGTAATTAATCACAAAACACTCATAATTATTTATTTAATCATAATCATTAAGTTGTTTATGTTTTCACAAAAATCATATTTTATTTTTTGGAAATTTTGAATAGTCAAGAAAAGCACTGAGGGCATTGAAAGGACTAGTGAAGCTACAAGCACTTGTTAGAGGCTATTTGGTCCGCAAACAAGCCAGTGCAACACTTGACAGCATGCAAGCTCTAATAAGAGCACAAGCCACTGTTCGTGCCCAAAAAACTTATGGGTTCATCAAGAATGACACCAACAGATTTCAATCGCTCTTTCGAGCCCGGAAATCCATTGTAAGTACCAATTTCAAATTCATGTTCTTTTATAAGGACAAAACATGAATTTGAAATGAGTTTTTGATATTTTCATATGAAGGTGAGAACCACTTTCTTGTCATATAAGAGACTTTGTGAAAATATCAAAAACACGCGTCAGTTTCCATTTGAAATTGTTCATTTTCATATGTAGTAGTGTTTTTGTTATAGTAGCAATTAAGTACAATTTTTATTTTTATTTTAGGAGAGATGTGATGAAACAAGAAGTGAGCACACAGCGTCAATTCACAGCAGGAGACTTTCACCATCATTTGATAATAATGCAATTGATGAAAGCCCCAAGATTTTGGAGATAGACACAGGGAGGCCTAAATCAAGAAACAGAAGAGCCAACACATGGGTGTCAGATTACTCTGAAGACCCATGTGGCCAAACACTATCCTCCCCACTCCCATGTCGTGTTCCGGTACGGATATCAATACCCTATTGCCGGAACTGCCACGGCTCCGATTGGGGCCTCACCTCCTCAGCTCAAAGCACCCCAAGGTTTGCCAATTCCATTGGGTCCAATGCACCGGTCACTCCTGCTAAGAGTGTTTGTTTGGATGGCTTTTATCGACCGTGTACGAATTCGCCGAGTTATATGGCAAACACAAAGTCATTTAAGGCTAAGTTGAGGTCTCATAGTGCTCCAAAGCAGAGGCCTGAGGAAGGGCCAAAGAAGAAGCTTTCACTTCATGAAATGATGGAGTCAAGAAGTAGTTTAAGTGGGGTTAAAATGCAAAGGTCATGCACTCAGGCACAAGAAGTGATAAGTTTCAAGAATGCTGTGATGGCTAAATTTGATAGGTCTTGAAATTTTGCTATAGCACCACAAGAAACAAGTAGTGGAAAAATGGTGAAAATTTGAAGATTACCTAGTTGAAAAATGGGACTAGAAGATGGTGATAGATGAGAGTAGAATAGTGTGTATAAATATTAAGTTATAGGTAGGGCTGTAAATGGTAGAATAGGAAAATTCAGATTAAATCAAGATCCGTATTCGAAAAAAAGCGGATATTATTCAGATTAGGAAAAAAAGCGGATATATCCGTATTCGGTTTAAAGATATCAAGTAAATAAGCGGATACGAATACGGATATAGGCGTATTCAGTATTCGATTAACATCCGTCCGTAAAGTAAATATATCCGTGGATACGGATATCCAGGATTAGATATCTGGAATCAGTATCAAGAATAACTTATATATATATATATATATATATATATATACACACACACACACTTAATATTTACATTAATTAAGTTATTAATTAATGTAAATTATTAATTAATAATTTACCTATATAAGTTGTTAATAATTTAATATATATATATATATAATATATGTATTTATTAATAACTTACATTCATTGATTAATCACTTACATTTATTTATATAAGTTATTAATATATACGTGTGTATATATATATATATATATATATATATATAAATAAATCATAACTTAGATTCATTAATTAATCACTTTAACTTATATTCATTAATTAATAACTTACATATACATTTATATATATAAGTTATTATATATATAAACACATATATATTAATAACTTGCATTAATTAATTAATAACTTTATATATATATATATATATACAATATATACACACACATATATATATTAATAACTTACATTCATTAATTAATCACTTACATTCATTTATATAAGCTATTAATATATATTTATATATATATACACACGTTTAAGGACAATTCGGTTGAGAGGCGGGAAGCAATGGACAATATAATTTTATTGTTAAAATGTGTTAGGTACGAATTAATTTAAAATTAATCTAGAAGGGAGAGTTAAATAAATTAATTCACGTTTAAGAATTTTTGGGGTGAGAGAGTATTTATCACTTTCATTTGCCTAATTATTTAGAAACTAGAAGTCCAAATATGTAAAATAAGTTCAATGTCAATTTTGAATCAAGTTAGATTAACTAGTTGTCACACATACATTATAACTCTCGTGACTCTCCATAAATATAATGAAATCAAATAATTTCTTATAACCATATAATTTATTTATTGAGGATAAATAATAAATAAATCTCCCATAAATATTACTATTCATTTATTAAATATTAATTTATTTCTCTTTTTTATTATTTAATAAAATTTGAAAAAATAATATTGAGATTTTAATTTCAATTTGATCCATCAAACAAAGTATTTGTTACATTATTGAATCTTTTATTTTCACCAAAAACGTCAATTAGCATGTTCCTCCCTTTATGATTAGGATGTTTAATTAATATGTATGGTTTAAATATTAAATTATGTTTAATTAATATGTATGATTTAAACTTTAATTTTTTTTTTCGTAAATATTTTGAATGAATTTTATATTAGGTTCCGATAAGCGAATTCGGATATTCGGATATCAAGAATAATTTGTCTATTCGGATAAAATAAGCAGTATGGATATTATCCAGTATTCAATATTTTTTAAGAATCTGGGATCACGGATAATATTTTTAAAATCCCACGGATCTAGGACACTTGATCACGGATAAGCGAATTAGTTTTTCGGATACGGATACGGATATACCTGTATTCGTATCCGTTTAATACCGTTTACACCCCTAGTTATAGGCAATAGGTTGCATTAATGTAGTCTTGCAGATGATCTAAAAGGTGGGAGTATTTTTAGTAATTGCATCAACTTTCTTAAATTTACTACTAGTAATGATGTGCATAATCATTTCATCTTTTGCTTGGGTTGGCTAATCATTTTTTGTTAGATTCGGTTAGTACCAAGTGAACTTTATGCCCAATAAATTACTGACACACAGATGAGAGGGTGATTTCTCCGCATACATGTCAGCACTGTATTGAACATGAAGTAAATTTACCATGAAGTTCACTTCATGCTAACCACTTACTCCATTCGTTCTTTAATATAAGTCGTTTTAGAGAAATATTTTTATTCCTAAATATGAGTCGTTTGAGAATTTGAAGTAAACATTAATTACTCAGTTTCCAATATTAGCCCAAGTAATAAATATAATTTTGGTTCTCTCACTATTTTTTGTCCAATAAATAACACTCTTCTTTCACTATAAGGGTAATATAGACAATTGATAGTATATTTAATGCTATATAATTATTTTTCTTAATATTTGTGTACAACTCTAAAACGACCTATATTAAAGAACGGAGAAAGTATTTTTTTTATTTATTTGATTGCTCTCTCTCACACAAAAATTAAGGGTCATCTTTAAAACCATATTTTTGACACCAATTTTAATACCGCACAACAATACATATAGGTTGAGACAGTAGAAGTAAAATATTATTAATAGACTAATGTAGTAATTTAATAATAAAAATCGGCGCATCTTGAAAAATTTAAAATAAAAATACGGATACAACTTTTTCTTATACAATTGTATAGAAAAATATGTCTCCTCATTAATTATTTCTTAAATAATCAACCCGGAAATTTTTTTATTTAAAAAATAATAATCCTTATAAATCAAATCCTTTACACCCATTTTTACGGGTTGGGTCCGGTGTTGTTAATGATCGGTACCCATTTTATAATATTATTTATTTTTATTTTTTTAACCACGATTATGAGAAAAATAAATAAAAATAATAGAACAAGTTTGAATAAAAATTATAAAAGAAAGTAGTATTATTTTTATTAAAAAACACTGCATACCGGTCATTAACCCCCCCCCCAATTTATCTTTTACTTTCCATTCAATAGCATATACATCCAATTCCCTCTATGTTAGTTAATACATTAATCATATGTTAGTTGTTGTAATTATTACTCCCTCAGTCCCGTAGCTAGACTTATTGTTGATTACTGGAAATAGTAAAATATACTGCAAGGGACTAATAATTTGATGATTATTACAGTTTGATCCATTCTGCCCCATCAATGAAGCCAAGTGATACAAAAGGCTTAGCTTCCTCATCAGTAAGTTGTCTGGACCATGACACTCTTCCTGCAAACTTTGCTCCTGGCCCACTGCACTTGTATTGTCCATAAAACACAGTCCTGCATGCAATGCACATTCAAATTAACCAAGGAATTAATTATATTATCTTCATTAGTTAATTTATTATAAAAAGTAATTAAGACCTGCACGCACTACCAACCAACAAAAACCAACCTGTAATCTGTGTGTTAATCTTGATTAATAAAAAAAACCAACTTGTAATCTGTGTTAATCTTGATTAATAAACTCTATGCAAAAAGAATAGACACGGTTGGATTTTAACTAGTAAGTAACCACTTAATTTAATCAACTTTATAGATTAATAATGTATTATGTCATGACAAATGAATAATATAAGGTAGGTAGTAGTGTTACTAAATTAAATAAAGTAGGATTAAAAAGGTTGTGCAGCTATAATGCACTAAGCAAAAGGTCATAGGACAAGCAATATAAAGCCCATACAATAGGCTTATGTGTAGATAGGAGGCTGCAGGCACCGGGCAGCCCACTCTAAAAGGTTAACTTTTTTAGAGGTCGAGTGGGTTAGTTAACATTTTAGCTGGTTGGCATGGCATGGGCATGGGCGTGTGCATGCGTGTGTGATTGAGAGTAAAAGGTTCCACGCCCACCAAGAACAATGATTATTGTGTTACTTCATAAGTTCCAATATGTGTGGGACGGAATTATGATACGTATTAAAATTTTAGGTATAGTCACCAGTCTTGATCCATTTACCATGAAGTTTTATGGTAAGTTGGCTAATTGATCAAATACAGTTCTGACGCGGAAAGAGAAATCAACTCTCGGTCTGCTTATCGACACTGTATTGATCAATTAATCAAAATTAATTTCATATTAACCACTCTTCATGAGTCTAATATGATGCATTAGGACAGTTATGACACATATTAGATTAATAGTCATGAGTCTAATATGATGGGTAGTAATTATAATGCGTAGTAGGTCAGTTATGACGCGGAGTAGACTAGTTCCAAATAAAAATATATAGAGAGAGCATACATTTCTCGGCTAGGGTCACCCCAATTATACCAGCCTTTAGGGATGATAATGTTGTCCATATATGTGTAGGCAAAGATTACCCTAGAGAAGGGACCCCAAGCTCTCCCAAGGTACAGAGCTCCTGATCCCGTGACCTTACATTTTAGAAATGAGAAGCCAGTATCTTCTAACAGACTGTTCCTCCCTTGTGCTGTTAGGGCGCCGGTAACTGGTGCTATTGCATGCACGTGACATCCCTGCGGTAAAAACATATACAGGCAGCAACACACGCATCATCAGTGTTGTAAAATCTTACCAAAATCTCAACCTTGCATTGCACAGATTTAACAACAAGATTCAACCATATTCTTATGCTTATATATATTAGGCTTGTGTGTGGCACAATATAACATAATTCCTTTCATAAAAATAAATAAAGATATTTAGGGAATAGAATGTGCAATAATGGGTCCAACTTTAGTAGGTCCCATTAGATGGTAGGTGATGTTATTTTCATTGAAATGGACTGCTTAGAGTGAGAACTAAATGAGAATGAAATTTAAGAATATAAACATGCATGAATGTTTTGCTAGAGTTGGTAGAGTGGAAAGACAGAATTCAAACCTCAAAAAGAGAAAGGCCATTGCCAAAGATGAAGTCTACGGAGCCTTCAATATAGCAATCTTTGTAATAGTGCCTACCCAAATGATCATAGAGTGTGTCCTGTGCACCCAAGAATCTACAACCTACAAAAGCTGCTGTATCGGCTGATATTCTAAATGCCACTGCTTGTTTTCCTATAGCTCCGGGTGCTGGCACTGGTGTTGTGTTCTGCATCAATTTACTTGTAAAATGAGAATACATATACATACATTATATATAATAGAGAGAGAGAGCGAGGGAGGGACAGTGAAGGGGGTCTATGTTATGGTACCTTAAATGTAATGTTCTTGGCAATGAAATAAGGGGAATTGACAGCAAAAGTAGCAGAAGCAAAGGTTCCAATAGGATGCCCTTTTGGCCCAAGTGTTTGAGCTGTATCTCCCCATTGCACAACTGTTTTATCTGCTCCTGCTCCTTGTATTGTTAGGAATGATTTTAGTGGAGGAATGTTAACTTTCTCCCTACCACAAAAGAAAAAACAAATTCATAATTCTGAATCATCCCCAGTTCACATGCATTTTCAAAGAAGAAAAACAGAGGAAAAAAATGACATTAATCCATGAACAACTTGGTACATATTTCTTGGCAAAAGCACAAGCATAATTTGAAACATTTTTTTTATAATAAACAAACGGACAGATAAAAAAAAAACAAAATAAGTTTCCTACGTGACAGTGACTGAAAATATATTGTTGGGATATTTCACATGAATCCCACATTGGATAAATTCAAGAATGTAGATGGGTTAAAGGTTAACCTTTTGGGTAAGGAGGTGGTACAATTCCGCTACATATATATATATATAGAATACTTACGTGTAAACTCCTGCATGAACCTTGATGAAGACTCTCACAAGATTAATAAAAGGGAGAGAATCAATAGCTGCTTGAATCGACGTGAAGTCTCCGGTGGCCTTATTTCTATCAACTGTAATGGTGAAAGAAGGGAAGAGCTTATTCTTGGCTGTAGAAAAGACAGAGTGGTTAAGTGTACCAACAAACTTGACCCACTTCATAAATTGTTGTTCCGGGTATTGGGTTTGTGTCATATTTTCTTTTAATTGCTTCCCGCCGCCTGAGCTTTTCCTCTGTCTAATTCCCTTGGTGTGGCATACTGTCTGGTTCACATTAAAAACAAGAACAAGAATGATAATTATACAGAAAATGTGTCGAAAATTAGACATGAATTAAGGATGAGATAGAGGGAAAAAACAAGGGGAATGTTGTTGGTTTGGACTTTTTGAAGTGAATTAGAAACAGGGTAATGCAAAGAGATACTTATATCATATCATATATGAGTTGGTAAGTAGTTTGGCTTAGGTGTAAAGTGGTGCTGAATTATAGAGAATAATGCCATGGGCATGGAGTGAGAGAGTTCACGGGTGTTTCTCTCTCTCTCTCTCCTGACATTAATCAACATATATATATTCTAGAGAGTAGAGAGAGAGAGAAATGAGATCACAGGCAAACAAGCTAGGCCACAGACAGGCAGGCTTCAAAGAAAGCACTTTTTGGCTATAAAAGCAGTTTGTTTCCTAAAATAATTTGCTTTTGTTGTTTTTGTTGGTGCCCGTGAGTGAGTGAGTGAGTCTCTCTGTGTTTTGTGTGTGAACTGTGAAGGTGAATAGATTCGTGGGAGAGAATGGTATGCAGTATGCTACTACTTATATCTTATATATGATTATTATACCTACTACAAAAAATAAAATAAATAAATTCTATCTGTTTTATCACATTAATTAGTACCCCATCCCATGTAGTTGAAGATTATCGTAATTAAATTTAAACAAAAATTATCATGGGTTTTTAGGTTTTAAGTAAAAATATTTGTATAATTTAAAAACAAATGACTAAACATCAATTATAATAAGGAAATAGAATCATGATAAGGATCGATGAAGTAAACTTTCACAAGACCCGAAGGGTATGTACAAAATAATTAGAAAAAACATTACTGCAAACTGCTTCTACGAATCAATCATTTGCTAGGTTTAGTAAATTAGTAATAATTGTGTCCGTCACAATTATTACAGAACAATTTACATAACAGATAGAGAACCCACCGTTTAAAAAATAGAAAAAAAAAAGGAGAAAGATAGACAGACAGATAAAGAAGCCAAAAAATAGTGTTGGTCATTCCACGAATACTTTCAACCCTGGTCCAAAATGATTAAGTTATGTATGTAATACTCCAATTTTTAATAAATAAAATTTAACCTTTTATAAATATTATTCTAACTAAAAAGGTGTTAAATTGATAAAAAAAAATTAAGTTAAGGGTACAAATTATAAGAAATAAAAAGTATGTTGACAAATATTTGGTATGTTAAGAAATATTTGGTATGTCGGAGAATATTCAGTAAAATACAACGGCGTCGAAACAACCATTCATTTATGGACTCCACAAAGAAAAAAAGAAAATTGTCAGATATAAATAACGATATAAATAACTTTTAAAAAAAATTGTCGGCTGAACTATTACTTTTAATTGTTAAAATGCCCGATAATAAAGAAATAGTAGCACACAATAATGAACAGTAGCACACGGTATTTCACAGTATTTCATATTATTGAACCAATAATTGTCATTATGACGCCCCCAAAATAGGTATACATCACCCATTCTGAGTCGCCAAATACATGGTACAGAATACAAATACAAACTTAAATATATAACATGAGTTGTGAGTTTTAATACAAATATTTTCTTCTAGACAGTATTCAAACTCAAAATAAGTCTTTAATACATTTATTATCACACTATTTTACAGAATAGTGAGGACTACTAATGCAAACACATCTGATGGTCACTCCATTCCCCGACTAGTCACAAATTTATATTCTCATTTTCGAAGAGAACAATGAAAGCAAAGGGTGAGCTCAACTAGCCCGAGAAAAAATATTATGACTAAGATAATGCAGAATAAATTATCGTTAGCCTTCAACAGTGTTAAACTGATAAAATACAATAGACATCAAGTTTAACTGCAGCGGAACAAGCAATACAGTAGAAGAGTCAAGTAGAGCATGAAATCTACTATCTTCTATGATTTAAAAGGTTTATCATCAATTTTATCGCTGAGAATCAGCTTAATAAATAATCCACATCATCAAATCACCCCTGCACTATGGCCAAGGATATTCATTAGTATCACGACCATGAATTATCCATGCACTACGGGCCAAGGATATTCGTGTTTTTATTAATGGTCATGATCATGCCAACAAATGTCCATCAATGCACTACGGGCCAATGAGGACTATTACCACATCATTTGTAACATTACAGACATGATTATACCAAATAATCCCTGGTCATAATCATACCAAGTCCATCTATGCACTACGGGCCACATATGACTTTCATCATAATATAAGCATGAGGATGATGACAATGATATAAGAATTCAATTAAAAGAAACACTACTAAAAAAATGGTCATTTGTGATGGCCAAAATCCATCACAAAAATTAAAAAAACCATCACGAAAGGTTTACGTGATGGCTTTAAGCATCAGAATGGTCGTCTTGTATACGCCCATCATGAAAGGATTTACGTGATGGTATTGACAATCACGCAAAAAACTTAGTGCTTTTGTGATTATTAATATAATCACATTAACACGTAATCTATCGTGATTGTCAAAGTCATCACAAAAAAATACGACTTTGGAAATCAAAGGTAAAAACGTGAATTTCTATTTACGGACAATTTATTTCACAATATTAATTATATCAAATGATACTTGTAGGATTCAAACATTCTCCCCATTTGCAAACTAAATAACAAGTATTACCACTACACCAAAGCCCAGATCATGATTATAATTGTAAAACAAAATATAAAAAGAAATATATGTGAGTTAACTTACTAAACAAGATTACTTTCATATAAGATTTGGTGATTGCAATAGCAATCACAAATACTCTATAATGATGACAAAATTAGTCATCACTGAGGGCTATCATATATTTTATTTTTTGTGATAGCTTGAAAATTTCATCACAAAATACCTTCTTTTTGTAATTGCAAAGAAAAAGTCGTCACAAAAATTTATCTTTTTTAATAATTGTCATGATCATCATAATTTTTTTTATTTCTTACATTAAAATATTAGTGATAGCTTAAATGTAGTCACGAAAAGGGTATTTACAACTATAAGTGATGAATTAGTGTGTCACAAAAAGAAAATCTCTTTTACGTGAAAAAATTGGTGATTGACATGACCATCATAATTATAATACATTGATGGCAAAATTAGCCATCATTAAGAGCCATCATATATACTATTATTTTGTGATTGCTTAAAAAGTTCATCACAAAGTTTCGTCACGTATTCTTGTTTTTCTAGTAGTGAAAGCAAATGATAAATTTTTAAAGATTTATAATTTAATTTATCCAGAATTCAATAATGTCCAAATTATCAACATGATACTGTTTTGTGGAGTAAAATTCAAGAATAATATTGTATCAAAAATAATTTGGACCGAAAAAAATCAATTTTTGTTATGAATAGTACCCCGGGTAAATAGTAACCGAGTAAATAGTACTTCAAGAATAGTAACCCCGTGAATAGTACTCTGGCATAAAAAAATTAAAACTTATCAAGAATACTCAGAATAATATTTCCATGAAAAGATACCTGATGAAGCGCAAATATCAATGATATTCTACTAATTTCATGGAGTATAGAAGCCAAAACTTTAACAAAATGGGTGTAGAATTCGAAATCCGAAACGAAATAATATTACTTATATACTACAGAGTATGGAAGAAAATATTATTTCATACGAATATTGAACAAAAATAACATCCCTTATCTTAAAAAGAAGAGTATTCCGACTTGTAGGGCGGAGATATTCTTGAAGAAAACTTATACTATTTTCTACGCCCAAAGCTTCCTTAAACTATAAAGAAATACGCTCAATATTATAGAAGAAGAACTCTCTGATTCTGGTGTGATTTTCAATTCTAACTAAGCATCCTATTTATAGGAGAATGGAAAGGATACTATTTGAATTTAGAAAATCACGTGTGCACAGTGGGGAATTCACGGATTCAACAATTCATCTGAATTTTTTTTATAGTTTACTATACAAACACTGCAGGTACTATGCAAACACTATGCGTAATAAAATATAATATATTCTATTTTTCATATAAAACAAAACTTATTATAATATATATATATATATATATATATAGATATATGATAATAGTACTCCCCGTGATCCTGCAATTCCCCCACCCCCCCAAAAAAAAAATTTATTTTTCTTTCGTGGGCCCCACATGTGGCCCCACCTTTATTATATTAAATAATTTTCTACCGATTATTTTAAAAAATGAGTAAATGGGGGTCCATAAAATAATCAATATTTACATCAAATACTTCATAAAAATTCCATCAATATTTTTAACAACATTTATTTATTATTATTATAACTCGCAATATTAACAACCAGATCGTTCTCAGGAAAGAGGGGACTTTTCGATAAGGATTTCTCCCTATTGGCGCACAATTAGGTGACCAAACCTCTCATGGACAGAACTTTCTAGACATCGGCATGATATTGCAAATAATAATATGAATAATTGTATCTTCTCAATTATTGATTTAATAATATATAAAATATCGATAATAATTGAATCAAATAACGTGAGATACTATGCAGCATTTCTGTAGTAATAATTGAACAAAACTGAGTGACTTCTCACGTAAGCATCAATAATCAATACCGTATGCTACTATGCAACCACGCGTATTACTGTACTTTTACTATCGGGTAATATACTATGCAACCACGCGTATTACTGTACTTTTATATAATCTCGTAACTCCCTTCTATGGAGCAACACGTAACAACACATGTTCTCCAACGTTGAATTCTACGTCCTTCCAATGAGATCAACATAACTCTTTTGTCGATCTTGTGAGGTTTTTATACGTTGCCGGATCATTTGAATCTTTTTCGTAGTCATGCGTACCAATTCTGCTTCCAACAACGTTCCTTCACCTACCACATCCCAGCATACTGGAGAATGACATTTTCTTCCATACAACGCCTCAAATGGAGCCATGCCGATACTTGCTTGATAACTATTGTTGTAGGAGAATTCACCAATGGCAAGAACTTGTGTAAGACCCTGAATTTTATGAAATAAAAGTATTCAAATTTTTTTATAATTACTATTCACGAGTTACTATTCATGAGTTACTATTCACGAGTACTATTCACGAAGCATGATAATTTTTTTTTGTAAGAAGAAACTACTCAATAATTGTTACAGTAATTACTGTTTAATATTTTTATTTTATTAATTCAATAATTACTACGTTGATATTTTATATTATTATTATTTCAATAATTGTCACGGCATAGTATTTTCCATTATCAGATCAATAATTCATATTATTTGAATAATATTATTAGATAGCATTATTGGCAATGTCTAAAAAGTTCTGTCAAGGAGAGGTTTGGTCACCTAATTGCGCACCAGTAAGAAAAAATCCTTATTGGAAAGCCCCCTCTTTCTTGGGAACTGTCTGGTTGTCATTATTGTGATTCTGTAATATTATTTGTGAATAATTAATTATTGATTTATATGATAAGGAAAATATTCATTTTATGTGGATATAGATGGAGAGAATTTTTAATGTGACAATTGTTAAAAATTGATATTTTATCTTTTCTGATAAAATATTTCATTTAAATATATTATTATATTATAGTAATATAATAATGGTGATATTTTTACAATGAATGTGTGATATATGAATAAATGAGGAAAAGTATTTTTGTTACAAAAAATATTTAACACATGTTTTGTGTGTTGATGGACCCCATTTTTGATTGAAATTTGATTATAGCCTGCAAAATCGTCCGCATGTGGATTTCGGTCAATTTCTGTTTGGAATTTAAAAAAACTTTCTTCTGCAAAGTTGTAGAGAATTAAATTTTCTATGAAATGGACATAAGATTTGAATTTTTCTGATAAAAGGGTTATTTATTATAAATTATTGAAGTTCTGGAATATTGGGTCTGAATTGATTTTGTTACAAAAAATTATTTAAAACATGTTTTTCATTTTTGGTGAGTTGGTGGGCCCCACTAACATGTGTGAATTGCTGAATTCAGATTGTAAGGTGTGCGTAGGAAATTTAAATATAAATATTATTATTTTATTAAATTTTCTGTTTTGGTGTTCTAAGCAATTTCTATAAATAGGGTGCTTAAGTTAGAATTGAAAATCACTTTTTAAATCAAGTTTTCTCTCTATATTATCGAGCGTATTTTTGTGAGTATTTAGATATCTTGAGTGTTGCTATACGGTGCAAGTTCGTTCAGCGTTATTCCAGTCAGAAGTACTGCTCTTTTGAGGTAAGGGATATTGTCGTTATTATGTAAGGGATTTTAAGAGTTATTATGCTTTTCAGTTTCGAAATTTTTCTTACCTTTAAAAATTCTGGAAAAATTTGAAATGATAATTTGATGAGTTTTCTTGATTGTGACCAAAAGTGGCAATTTTTGGATGTATAGATTAGGAGTTATGGATTTTATGAGAAAATACTATTTTAAAAGTAAACTCTTATAACTCCTTGTGGTTAATTCCAAAATTGATGAAATTTTTATTGGGAGTACATCTATATAATATCAGTATACCCTGTAAATTTTGGAATTTTTGGACAAAAGTAAAATTTATGATAAATGTCTAAATATTCGGCAGTTTTGGCCATATGAAAAATAGTAAATAAATTTTAAAAATTCCGAAAAAAATATATGTTCAATATGGGACTATAGTATGCTAAATACCAGAAAAGAAATATTTTTGGGACTGATTTTGTATTTTTCATGAAAATGGACTAGTTATGAGTAAATGAATTAAATATGTTATGTGAAGTAACAAAATTGAAAAATAGGATTTTATGGCTTGGGAATCCTATATAAGGTATATGAAGATTTTTGATGAGGGTTTTGATTATTGGTGATGAAATCTTATGAGTTTGGCATTTTCAGATGATTAAATGCATTAATTAGTAAAGTGTAAACAATTAAAATAAATTATTTATAAATTTAAGAAATGATTAAAATATTGTGGTAGTATTAATAATATTATATTATGAGATTATTAAGTGATCTATTGTGACGCCCCCAAAATAGGTATACATCACTCATTCTGAGTTGTCAATAAATGGTACAGAAACAACTACAACTTTATTATTACAACAGTAAAACTGTGAGTTTGAATACACATATTATCTTCTAGACAATATCTATACTCAAATAAATTCTCATCACATTTATTGATACATTATTTTACAAAAATGGTGAGAACTACTAAACAACTCTCTCTAGAACCTTCATTCCATACCCCCAAGGCTGCGACTCGCTTATATTCTCGCCTCCGAGAAGAAAAATGGAACAAAAGAGAAAATGGTGAGCTCAACTAGCCCAAGAAGAATATTATGACTAAGATAATATACAACAAATTATCGTTAGTCTTCAACAGGAAAAATCTAATAGAATACAATAGACAACAAGTTTTAAATCAATATTCGCAATGAAATAATAATTCATTAGAAGAGTTAAGTAGAGAATGCAAACTACTATCTTCTATGTATGAATTTAAAAGTTCATCGCTCTATCTTTTATCCTTGTAACATCAATCAATATATATCCGAATCAAATATTCATCTTTGGACTCTGTGCCAAATATATTCATCGATTGGTCATGTTCATCTAAACACTGTTGATCTTTTGACTACGGGCCAAAGATATTCATCGAAATTATTCATCTTTTACTACAGCCAAAGATATTCAATAATATCATCATTTAAGACTCGAGGATGATGAAAAATATTTTTTAAAAGCGAATCCGGTGAAACAAAATGACAAGGATTAAGGATTAAGGATTCGTACTTTGTTTTATCCATGTCCAAAAATACCTCAAAAATAATCATAGTGGTGTAAAATTCAAGAATGATCAAAACATGGATACAATCAAAGCTAGTATCCGAGAATAGATATTTTGGACGAAAAAAAATTTTATTTTTCGATGAATAGTCTTAGGCCGATTCGTGAATAAGATCAGATATCGTGAATAGTCTTTAGTACACGTGAATAGTAATCCCGACACTAAAAGTTCCAAATTTGATTAAAAAGTTCAGATCAATACTTCGGCATAATGGTATTAGAATAAATAATATCATTTTTAAAAAAAATATCTCTTACCTCGAAAGATCAGTACTTCTAGCTGAAACACCGGATATAGGCTATGACTTGAACTTGGACCGTATAACAATACTCAAAATATACTCAAAATACTCACAAGAATACGCTCGATAATATAGAGAGAGAAAACTTCAGTTTCTGGTGTGATTTTCAATTCTAACCTAAGCACCCTATTTATAAGAAATTGCTTAGAACACCAAAGTAGAAAATTTATTAAAATATTAATTTATTAATTTTTATTCCTACGCCCACATTTAGAGATCTGAATTCAGCCACTTCTAACACATGCAAGACCCACAATAATGACAAAAAACGTTTTTGTCATTTTAAATATTTTATACTTCCAAAAATCAATTATTTCGGAGCTTCGGAACTTCAATAATTCACAATAAATAGTCCTTTTGTCAGAAAATTCGAATCTCGTGAATTTTTATAGGAAATTCCATTATCTACAACTTTGCAGAAGGAAGTTTTTCCAAATTCCAAACAAAAATTGACCGAAATCCATAAACGGGCGATTTTACAAGCTATAATCAAATTTCAGTCAAGAAATGGGGTCCACCGACACATAAAACATGCTTTAAATATTTTTTGTAACAAAAATACTCCTCCTCCACATATACTCATATATCCCACATTCATCGTAAAAATATCATCATTATTATATTATTAAAATATAATAATATATTTAAATGAATTATTTTATCAAAAAGAATAAATTTTCAATTTTCTACAATTGTCACATTAAAATTTTTTTTCATCTATATCCACATAAAATCAATATTTTCCTCATCATATGAATCAATAATTAATTATTCACAAATAATATTACTGAGAATCACAATATCGACAATGACGCGCTTCAAGAAAGAGGGGGCTTTCCAATAAGAATTTCTCCTTACTGGCGCACAATAGGTGACCAAACCTCTCTTTAGACAGAACTTTCTAGACATTGCCAATAATGTTATTTAATAATATTATTCAGATAATATGAATTATTGCTTCGATAATGGAAAATACTGTATAATGACAATTATTGAAATAACAGCAATATAAAATATCAACGCAGCAATTATTGAATCAATAAAATAAAATAATTGAGCATAATTACTGTAACCATTATTGAGTAGTGCCTTCACGTAAGAATCAATAATTGTGCAATGCAATCTGGTATCTTCTTGTGTTTTAACCACCGAGTATTTTAACAAGATATTAGCAGTAACAACTACGTAGTTATTTTTAAACAACTTATTTTTGTCGTTTTCTTCATCCAATCGCTTTTTTCGTTATGGGGCCCATAAAAGATCGCTGTGTCGCATTTAATATTCCCGAAGCAAGAAGAATATTCCACGACCAAACGAATATTCCCAAACAACAAGAATATTTTATAACCATTTGCTTTATTGAAATATACTTGCGTATTTTACCCATAACTATCCACATTAATCAAATCAACCCTTACTATTTCAAAATAATAAATAGAGAAAATTAAATTTCATTAATAATAAGTTGGGGTCTTACATATATAACATTTGGATTAAGATGTTATGAAATCATTGATTTATGAATCTTATTCTTGAGATTAAATCTATATGTTGATTATATTATTTTTATTATCATATATAACATTCTTATAACCCTAATGATGATATTTCTCTTTGCCTTAAGTGTAAAGATGGATAGATTATTGGTATAATCGTGACTATGGGTTCTCTTTGGCCAGTATTGCAAAGTTGAATGGTTGACTGGTATGATCATGACCATTGAATTTATAATTGAATATCTTTAGCTTAAGTGCAAAGGTGAATTGATCAACATATATGGTTATAATTATGGTTTATATAAATTTTGAAATGATTATGTATTTTTTTGAGATATGAATATCTTTGGCCTGTAGTGCAAAGATCAATTATTGATAAATATCTTTGGCCCGCAATGCAAAGATGACCTGTTGTTGAATATCTTTGGCATGTAGTGCAAAGATGAACTGTTGATGAATATCATTGGCCCGTGGTGCAAAGAAGAATTTATTAGTATGATTATGAACAAGAACTGTGATTTGGTATAACCATGATCTTTGATGTTTCAGGTAAAGACGGGTGATGAAAATTATCTTCGTCTTGGATGCGAAGAGGAATTTAGAATCACAATTATGATTATGAGTTATTCATATGATTGTGGAAAGGAACTGTTGATTGATGTTATAGGGATAAAATATTATTGGTGGACTTTTAATTTGGAGAAGATAATAGACTTTATGGTCTAGTTGACTCTTCTAATGGATTGCTCGTTCCGCTACAACTATGGTTGAAAAGTTTTATTATCTACTATATGTTCTAAATCTCTGATTTATTACTGATGAAGTCTATTGATAATGTAATTATCTTTAGTCATGATATACTTTACTGGGCTAGTTGTGCTCACCCTTTTGCTTCACAATTCCTTTCAGGTAACAAGAGTGTAGCTGGGTCGAGCGGGGGTAACAGGAAAATAGAACGGTGGTCTATAGCTGTTGAGGTTCTCCCTAAATAGTATGGAAATAATTTTATTGAGAACTTTAGATAAGTGTGTCGTATTGTATACGTCATTTGATATTTAATTTTGGTGAACCGAATAGGGTGAGGTGAACCCAACTTTGGAAGGTTGTTTTGCCACTATCATACAAGATGTCTAATGACATACAACCTCGTGTTATCATAAGACAGGGTTGTGCACATCCACTTGTTGAGTATATCTACGAGCATTACCTATATGATCTTGAAGTTTGGTTGAAACATAATGTTCAATCGCAGACGGTGGAAATAGTTATATGTCAAGAGAAGACTCACCATTGGAAGGAACATGATTGTAATCTTCTCGTTTTTCTTTGGGGTCTATTGGGCCAACCAAGGATAATTCTGTGGGCATATGATATCTATCATAACCTAGACGCATGGCCTCCCATGTACGGAGGTTTCCTTGAGCACTTCCCAAAGATTTTAATTTCTAAAAAAGTTATTGACTGTACTTTTATGTAATGTATCAATGTGAGGTGTTGTCCATAGTTGGGACATGAGTCACAATTGGTATTAAAACTCACAGTATATGTGTTGTTGTATTTTGCACGACAATTGTAGTAATAAAGTTGTCGTTGTTTTCTGTACCATGTATTTGGCGACTCAGAATAAGTTGGATGGATTGGACCTATTTTAGGGGCGTCACAACTTGTCCCAACTTCTTTTGAAGTCAAGGACACACAGTCTTAATAAATCCTCTAGAATTTGAATATTCCTCTCCTATTGCCCGTCCGTTTGAGGATGATATGCCGAACTAAATCGTAAATCCATGCCCATAACTTTTTGAAAACTAACCCAAACTCGTGAAGTGAATCTTGGGTCTCGATCAGAAACTATGGATACAGGCATACCATGCAGTCTTACAATCTCATTTATGTAAATACGAGCACGACGTTCAAGTGAATAAGTTTCTCGTATAGGTAAGAAATGAGCCGACTTGGTCAATCTATCAACAATGACCCAAATTGCATCTATGCCTTGAGAAACCTTATGAAGACCAGTAACGAAATCCATGGTAATGTGTTCCCACTTCCATTCTAGAATTTTAAGTGGTTGCAATGGACCTTTTGGCACTTGATGATCCGCCTTGTCACGTTGACAAGTTAAACACCTTAAGATAAACTCCGCGATCTCTCTCTTCATATTGCTCTACCAAAATATATGTCGAAGATCACGATACATTTTGGTACTCCCAAGATGGATTGCAAATGGTGTGTTGTGTGCCTCCATCATTATTTTATACTTTAAATCAAGGTTGTTAGGAACACAAAGTCTAGAGTTTATTCATAGTATTCCTTCTTCATCAATTCTTGCTTCCGGGATAACACCTTCTTGCACTTTCTTCCTCATACGCATCAGCTCCAGGTCTGTAGCTTGAGCAGCTTTAACTTTATCGATTAAAGTCGGTTATCATTACGTGGGTCTCTGGAGTCTTTAAATCTATCTCCATCCTTTGCAAGTAATATAAAATGGGCCTTTGCGTTGACAATATCGCACTCGTACCCGCATATGATCTTCTACTCAAAGCGTCAGCACGTTCGTTTTTCTAGGATGGTATTGAATGGTATGATCATAATCTTTCAACAGCTCGAGCCAACATCGTTATCGCATGTTGAGTTCTTTTTGGGTGAAGAAATATTTGAGGCTTTTATGATCCGTATAGATCTCCATTTTCTCCCCATACAGGTAATGCCTCCAAATTTTAAGTGCAAAAACAACAGCTGCCAACTCTAGATCATGAGTAGGATAATTCCTTTCATATTTTTTGAGTTGTCGAGAGGCATAGGCTATAACTTTCCCATATTGCATGAGAACACATCCTAAACCTTTGCCCGAAGCATCACTGTAGATGACAATTCCCTCCAAGCCAGATGGTATTGTCAGAACAGGTGCTGAAATAAGTCTTCTCTTAAGTTTTTGAAAACACTTCTCACATTCCTCGCTCCAACCGAATTTTGTATATATCTTTCCGAGTCAGCTGAGTTAATGGAGTAGCGATTCGAGAAAACCATTCTATGAATCTCCGATAATAACTAGCTAAGCCAAGAAAGCTACGTACTTCGGTCACTGACTTAGGTTGCTCCTAGCTTTGAATAGCTTCAATCTTTGTCGGGTCAACATGTAAGACCCCAACTTTTATGAATAAAGATGATTTTTCTATAATTATCATTTTTGAATATTATGGAATGAATTTGTTATAATGTTATAGTTGTGGGTAGTATTTATAAATTCTGCAAAGTATGCAAGTTGTTATATTATATTCGATTGGTCGGGGAATATTCGTTTTAGCGAGGGAATATTAAATACAAACCACTATAATCATTGGTGGACCCATAATAGAATTATTGTCGATTGAAAAAATGACAAAAATATTTTTATGAAAATAACGATAGAAGTTTTCACTGAATTAATTAATCGTTAAACTACTCGGTAGTAAAAGTAAAAGAATGTCGTGTGGTTGCATAATAAAGCACACCGGTATTGATTATTGATGCTTACGTAAGAAGTCACTCAGTTATACTTAATTATTGCTACAGTAATTGTTGCATCGTATCTCTCATATTATTGATTCGATTATTGTCACAGTATCATCTGCATTATATGATATATTATTAAATCAATAATTATTACGACAAAGTTATTCATATTATTAAATTGCAATATTTATAATGTCTAGAAGTTCTGCCAAGGAGAGGTTTGGTCACCTAATTGCGCGCTAATAGGGAGAAATCCTTATTGGAAAACCCCCTCTTTCCTGGGAACGACCTGGTTGTTAAATATTGTGAATTATGATATTAATAATGAATAAGTTTGTGTTGATTAAAGATGAATTTGATAGTTCTATTATGTTGAGATTATTGGTGTTAGTTGAAATCAACATCTATTCCGATGATAATTGATGTCTGGGGGGTATATTGATAAATCGGGTAATTTATCGGATAAATGAGCAATTAATTGTTACTAATTCACAAGCTTATATAACTATTTGTTCACATGTGTGTACTATTGAGTCACATTCACTTACTATTAGGGGAGTTGGTGCAAGATTGATAATACTTGCATGACTAAGTTAAAAAGGGAGGTATAGATGGAGGTACTATACTGTATTTCGTATTTTCAAATGATTATAACTATTGATTCACATTATTTACTATTAGGGGAGGTGGTGCAAGTTTGATAATACTTACAGGACTGAATTAAAAATGAAAGAAAAGTTGGAGGTATTGTACTGTAATTTTTTGAGCCCCAAAACGTGCAATTATCGAAACTATATGTTTCTATAAATAGAAGCTCATTCTTCCTTCATTTCTCACTAATTCACCAAAGCTATAGAGCATTTATTATAGGGAGAAAGAAAAAGAGAAGTCTACTACATTTCTATTCTAGTATCCAGCTTTATTCTAAGATAAGGGGTATTATTTCTTTTGTATTCATGAAGAGAACTTCTATTATTCCATTCTTTATTATTCTGTTGGAATAACCTGTATACACGGGCTACCCTATACTTGGTGAAATTCTTCTGTTATTCCATTATTTGTTATTCTGTTGGAATAACCTTTATACGCGGGCTACCCTATACTTGGTGAAATTCTTCTGTTATTCCATTCTTTATTATTCATTGGAATATCCACGTTTACGCTGCTTTTTCTGCCGGACCAATGTACCGTCTTTATTATTTTGTTGGAACATCCGCTTGGCATGTAATTTACTTCGATCGGTTCCGTTATTTATTATTCTGTTGGAATAACCTGTCTATGCGAGGTACCGCATGCATGATGGTTTCTTTTGTTATTCCATTCTTTATTATACTCAGTTGGTTAAAGTTTTGACTTCTATACTCCATAAAATTAGTGGAATATCCTTGATATTTGCGCTTCATCCAGTATCTTTTCATGGAAATATTCTTCTGAGCATTCTTGAATTTTACTCTACAAAGAAGTATCATGTTGACAATTTGGACTTATTGGTTCCTGAATAAATTAATTCTTGAACTTGTTTTATTGAATTCTTATATCATTGTCATCATCCTCGTGTTTATATTTTTTGAAAGTCATATGTGGCCTGTAGTGCATGGAAGGACTTGGTATGATTATGACTAGGGATTATTCGGTGTAATCATGACCGTAATGTTACAAATGATGTGGTAAAAGTCCTCATTGGCCCGTAGTGCATTGATGGACAGTTGTTGGTATGATCATAACCATTGATGAATACACGAATATCCTTGGCCCGTAGTGCATGGATAATTTATGGTCGTGACCCTAATGAATATCCTTGGTCAGTAAAGGGGGATGATGTGGATTATTTATTATTTCGAGTTTCAAATGATAAAAAGTGATGAAAAACTTTTTAAATCATAAAAGATAGTAGATTTTATTCTCTCACGACTCTTTTAATGGATTGCTTGTTCATTGCAGCTTAAACTTGATGTCTATTGTATTTTATCAGTTTAACATTGTTGAAGGCTAATGATAATTTATTCTGCATTATCTTAGTCATAATATTTCTTACTGGGCTAGTTGAGCTCACCCTTTCTTTCACTGTTCTCTTCAGGAAATGAGAACGTAACCGGGACTAGTCGGGGAATGGAGTGACGGTCCGAGATGGTGTCTTAGTAGTCCTTACTATTCTATAAAATAGTGTGATAATAAATGTAATGAGGACTTATTCTGAGAGTGGATATTGTCTAGAAGAAAATATTTGTATTAAAACTCACAGTTCTTGTTGTATATTTAAGATTATAGTTGTATTCTGTACCATGTATTTGGCGACTCAGAATAGGTGATGTATACCTATTTTGGGGGCGTCACACAACAGATATTCTGTGATTTGATATCACGTGCCCAAGGAATGCAACTTCCTCAAGCCAAAACTCGCATTTCTTCAACTTAGCATATAACTTGTTTTCACAAAGCTTTTGCAGTATCAGCCTCAAGTGTTGTTCATGATCTTCACGACTTTTGGAATATATGAGAATGTCATCAATAAAGACAACCACAAAATGATCCCAATATTCCTTGAATACTCGGTTCATCATGTCCATGAAGGCAGCAGGAGAATTAGTCAATCCAAAAGACATGACTAGAAATTCATAATGCTCGTACGGAGTTCTGAAAGCCGTCTTTAGAATGTCATCGGTTTTAATCTTCAATTGGTGATATCCGGAACGAAGATCAATCTTTGAAAAGAATTTGGCACCTTGCAACTGGTCAAACATGTCATCAATGAGGCAACGGGTATCCATTTTTGACAGTGACATGGTTCAACTCTCGATAATCAATACAAAGTCTCATACTCCCATCTGTCTTCTTCACGAATAGAACAGGAGCACCCCAAGGAGACGTACTAGGACGAATGAAAACGATGTCTAACAATTCCTGCAGTTGGGTCTTTAACTCTTGAAGTTCAATAGGAGCCATTCGATATGGGGCTTTGGAAATGGGTTTTGTACCGGGTTCAAGGTCGATACAAAATTTGTATTAAAACTCACAGCTCTTTTTGTATATTTAAGATTGTATTTGTATTATGTACTATGTATTTGGCGACTCAGAATAGGTGATGTATACCTATTTTGGGGCGCCATGATTAGTATCAAAGCTTAGGATATGATCCCCTGGCTAAGATGTGAGACAAGAACTAGGAGGGGAGAGACAGGGAATTCCTTCGCTAGTTATGACCTACCTAAGTTTATTTGGTATTTAATTGGTTTGTCGAGTATAGGGATAATATGTGATATGTTAATTAACCCTTGTTTTGTGACAGTATTTGAAAATGGCATTCGAGAATGTTGAGAACATCAATGGAGCATAAGAGACTGTTGAGTCTCCACAGATCAATAACCAGGACAATATGCATCAGAAAGGCGACAATCCTCATTCAAACAACAACACTGACCAAATGATGAACGATGGAATGTTCTGAGGCTTCATACAATTCATGCAACATCAGGCGAGAGCGACTCCTTTCCAAAATGCAGGTGGAAACATTGGCAACTCTTGGACGGTCACTGCCAAACAGTTCAAGGAGCTGGGACCACCAGAGTTTTTTTGAGAGCCAAAGCCACTTAAGGCGGAGACATGGATAAAACAGATCAACAAGATATTTGATGTCTTGGGATGCTCGAGGAGCAAAGGTTCCTTTTCCACCTTCATGTGCAGCAGAGGAGACATTGGTGGGAATCAGCAAAAGCGTACTCAACCGCCGATTGAAGATGTCTTGGGAGAAGTTCCAAGAATCCATTCAACGACAAGTACTTTCCGAAAGTATTCGTCACATGAAAGAGGTAGAGTTCATTAAACTGGAACAAAACAACATGGACCGTGTCGCAAAGACGGGCCAAGTTTGTCGAAATGTTCCGGTTTGCATCCCATTTGGTTGATAATGAGTAGAGAATGACACGAATGTTTCTAAGAGGTTTGAAACCCGAGATACGTCAATATCTTATCTCTCATAAACTGTGTTTATATTCAGATGTTGTTAATAGGGCTCAGTTATTGGAGTGCGATAATGAGTCAACCCAACCAAAAGAGAGCAGCCGACAAAATGATAATACTAGTTAAAACAGTCATCGAAGCGGTGATAATAAGCGTGGAGGGAATCAACATGCCAGAAATGGTAACCACTTCGGTGGTAATCATGGCCAAAACAATAAGAATAGACATTTCAAGAAGAGGAGATTCAACAATAATGGAAAGACGTCAGCATCAGAACCTGTCGTTAAGGAAGGAGAACGACCACCTATCATATGCTTCCAATGTGGAGGGGAGGGACACATCAGTCCAAATTGCGCGATGCCTTCCAAAGCATGTTACAATTGTGGAAGAGAAGGTTACCTGGCCTGATTTTGTCGTGCACCGAAGATAAGTCTAGCTGGGATGGAGGCATCAAAGGCCGCCCCAGACAAGACAAAATCGGTAGTTCAAGAGAGAGCATTTGTCGTGACCTCCCAGAAAGCAAGGAACCCAAACAAGGTCATCACGGGTAAGCTTATCATAAACTCTAGCGAAGTATATACCTTATTTGATACTGGTTCTACCCATTCTTTTATTACTCCTATTTGCGCTCAACGTTTAAATTTGACTCTGGAGAAATTAGACTTTGACTTATCTGTTGAAACTCCATTGGGAGAAACCTTCATTACATCCACTATTTATAAGTCTTGTTTAGTTCAAATCGGTACCCTCACATTACCTGTCGATCTGATTTCATTGAAAATACTTGCATTTGACGTAATTCTAGGGATTGATTGGTTAACTACTCATCATGCAAAAATTGATTATTTTCGTAAGGTTGTTAGCTTTCATATTCCTAACCAACCTATTATGCGAATTCAAGCAACCAAACCATTAAAATCAATCACTATCATCTCAAGCCATAAAGCTATTCATTTATTGAAAAACAGATGTCAAGTTTTCTTAGCTCATGTCACGAATCTAAATAAAAATACGTCAGTTTTGAATGATATTTCTATTGTTAATGAATTTCCTGACGTATTCCCTGAAGAACTTCATGGCCTACCCCCAGAGCGTGAAATTAAATTTTGTATCGACCTTGAAACCGGTACAAAACCTATTTCTAAATCCCCATATCGAATGGCTCCTATTGAACTTCGAGAGTTAAAGACCCAATTGCAGGAATTGTTAGACATCGTTTCATTCGTCCTAGTACTTCTCTTTGGGGTGCTCCTGTTCTATTCGTGAAAAAGAAAGACGGGAGTATGCGACTTTGTATTGATTATCGGGAGTTGAACCATGTCACCATCAAAAAATAGTACCCATTGCCACGCGTATCGATTTAATTGTTTGACCCGATTGCAAGGCGCCAAATTCTTTTCAAAGATTGATCTTCATTCTGGATATCACCAATTGAAGATTAGAACCGATGATATTCCAAAGACGGCTTTTAGAACTCGGTACAGGCATTATAAATTCCTAGTCATGTCTTTTGGATTGACTAATGCTCATGCTGCCTTCATGGATATGATGAACCGAGTATTTAAGGAATATTTGGATCACTTTGTGGTCGTCTTTATTGATGACATCCTTATTTATTCCAAAAGCCGTGAAGATCATGAGCAACACTTGAGGCTGATACTCCAAAAGCTTCGTGAATATAAGCTTTATTCCAAGTTTAAGAAATGCAAGTTTTGGCTTGAGGAAGTAGCATTCCTTGGGCACGTAGTATCAAGTCATGGAATATCTGTTGACCCATCAAAGATTGAAGCTATTCAAAGTTGGGAGCAACCCAAATCAGTGACCGAAGTACGTAGCTTTCTCTGCTTAGCTAGTTATTATCGGAGATTCATGGAATGATTTTCTCGAATCGCTACTCCATTAACTCAGCTGACTCAGAAAAATACAAAATTCGGTTGGAGCGAAGAATGTGAAAAGAGTTTTCAAGAACTCAAGAGGAGACTTATTTCAGCACCTGTTCTGATAATACCATCTGGCTCGGAGGGATTTGTCATCTACAGTGATGCTTCGGGCAAAGGGTTAGGTTGTGTTCTCATGCAACATGGTAAAGTCATAGCCTATGCCTCACGACAACTTAAAGAATATGAGAGGAATTATCCTACTCATGATCTAGAGTTGGCAGCAGTCGTTTTTGCACTAAAGATTTGGAGGCATTACTTGTATGGGGAGAAAGTGGAGATCTTTACGGATCATAAAAGCCTCAAATATTTCTTCACTCAAAAGGAACTCAACATACGACAGCGACGTTGGCTTGAACTGTTGAAAGATTATGATCATACCATCCAATACCATCCTAGAAAAGCGAACGTGGTAGCTGACGCATTGAGTAGAAGATCATATGCGGGTACGAGTGCGATATTGTCAATGCAAAGGCCCATTTTGTATGACTTGCAAAGGATGAAGATAGAGATAAAGACTCCAGGGACCCACGTGATGATGGCGAATATACGAGTAGAACCGACTTTAATCGATAAAGTTAAAGCTACTCAAATTACAGACCTGGAGCTGATGCGTATGAGGAATAAAGTGCAAGAAGGTGTTATGCCGGAAGCAAGAATCGATGAAGAAGGAATACTTTGAGTCAACTCCAGACTTTGTGTTCCTAATGACCCAGATTTAAAGTATAAAATCATGATGGAGGCGCACAACACACCGTTTGCAATCCATCCTGGGAGTACCAAAATGTATCATGATATTCGACATACATTTTGGTGGGGCAATATGAAGAGGGAGATAGCGTTGTTTATCTCAAGATGTTTAATGTGACGACCCCAAAATAGGTCCATTCCATCCAACCCATTCTGAGTCGCCAAATACATGGTATGTAAAATAACTACAACTTTATTACAACAATTGTCGTACAAAAAATACAACAACACATATCTTTGTGAGTTTGGATACAAATATATACCAAATGTGACACATGTCCCAACCGTGAATGACAAGACCTCACAAAGGTGACACCTTACATAAAGGTATAGTCAAACACCATTTTAGAAACTAAAATCTTTGGGAAGTGCTCAAGGAAACCTTCGTATACTTGGGAGGCCATGCGCTCAGGTTATGATAGATATCATATGGCCACGTAATTATCCTTGGTCAATCTAATAGACCCCAAAGAAAACAAGAAGATTACTATCATATTCTTCCCAATGGTAAGTCTTCTCTTGACATATCATTATTTCCACTGTCTCTAATTGAGAATTATACTTCAAACAAACACCAAGATTATATAGGTAGTGCTCGTATATATACTCAGCAAGTGGATGAGCACATCCATGTCTTATGATGATACGAGGTTGTATGTCATTAGACATCTTGTATGATAGTGACAAAACACCCTTCCAACGTTGGGTTCGCCTCACCCTCAACAGCTATAGACCACCGTTCTATTCCCCTGTTGTGACGCCCCCAAAATAGGTCCATTCCATCAAACCCATTCTGAGTCGCCAAATACATGGTACATAAATAACTACAACTTTATTATTACAACATATAAACTGTGAGTTTAAATACAGATATTGCCATCTAGACAATATCCACACGCAAATAAATCCCCATCATAATTATTGATACATTATTTTACAAAAATGGTGAGGACTACTAAACAACTCTATCTAGAACCTTCATTCCATACCCCGACTAGTACTCGCTACATTCTCGCCTCCTGAGAAGAAAAATGGAACAAAAAGGAAAAGGGTGAGCTCTAGTAAAGAATATTATGACTAAGATAATATACAAAAAATTATCGTTAGTCTCCAACAGGGAAAAATCTAATAGAATACAATAGACAACCAGTTTTAAATCAATCTTCACAGCGGAAATAATAATTCATTAGAAGAGTTAAGTAGAGAATACAAACTACTATCTTCTATATATGAATTTAAAAGTTCATCGTCGATATTTTATCCCTGTAACATCAATCAATATATATCTGGAATCAAATATTCATCTTTGCACTATGTGCCAAAGATATTCATCATTGGTCATGTTCATCTAAACACTGTTCATCTTTGCACTACACGAGCCAAAGATATTAATCGGTCGATCATGTTCATCTCAACACATGTTCATCTTTTGACTACTGGGCCAAAGATATTCATCAAGAAATCATTCATTTTTGCACTCACAGCCAAAGATATTCAAGAATATCATCATTTAGGATGAGGATGATGAAAAATATTTTAAAGAAAACGAATCTAGTGAAACAAAAGAACGTGTATTAAAGATTCGTACTTTTAAATAATCCAAGTTCAAAATACTTCATAAATAACCAGATTGGAGTAAAATTCAAGAATGAAGATCAAAACATAGATCCAATCAAAGATATGAATCATAACAGACAATCTTGGACACGTAAAAGAAAATTTAATTTTACGTGAATAATGTCGTATTCATGAATGAATAGTCAGATATCGTGACTAGTGTCGATACGTGAATAAGTAACTCAGACCTCAAAAGATAGAAATTTCACAAAAAACATCATCACGCTTTGTGAATAGTACTTATGAATAAGTAACTCGTGAATAGTAACTCATGAATAAGAACTCGTGAATAATAACTCATGAATAGTAACTCGTGAATAAAGAACTCATGAATAAGTAACCCGACATACATGAAAAAATTCCAAATTTGATAAAATTTCCAACCAATATTTTCATCATAATGATATTGAAGAAATAATATCATTTTCGAATAAAATAACATCCCTTACCTCGAAAGATCAATAAGACTTCCAATTTAAAAACAGGATATAGGCTATGACTTGAACTTGCATAGTATAGCAATACTCAAAATATACTCAAAATACTCACAAGAATACGCCGATAATATAGAGAGAAAACTTCAGTTTCGGTGTGATTTTCAATTCTAACCTAAAGACCCTATTTATAGGAAAATGCTTAGAACACCAAAGTAGAAAATTTATTAAAATATTAATATTAATATTACAATTCCTACGCCCACTTCTAAGGATCTCAAATTCAGCATTTACATCACATGCAAGACCCACCTTTAATGATAAAACATTTTTCATAATAAAATAATTAAAACTTCCAAAAATCAATTATTTTGGAACTCAAAACTTCAATAATTCATAATAAATTATCGGAAAATTTGAATCTCGCGTTTTTTATAGGAAATTCAATTTCTACAACTTTGCAGAAGGAAGTTTTTCCAAATTCAAATGTAAATTGATTGAAATTTACAAGCAAGCGATTTTACTGTTATAATCAAATTTCTGATAATAATTGTGTCCACCAACACACAAAATATGTGTTAAACATTTAATGCCACAAAAATACTCTTTCTCCTCATATACTCATATATCCCACATTCATTATAAAAATATCTTTGTTAATATATTATTAAAATAATATATTTAAATGAATTATTTTATCGAAAAAGATAAAATATTAATTTTCAACAATTGTCACATTAAAAATTTTCTCCATCTATATCCACATAAAATCAATATTTTCCTCATCATATAAATCAATAATTAATTATTCACAAATAATATTACGGAGATCTGGCATCTTGTGCGGTAGTTGAAAGAAAGAGGGCTTTCCAATAAAGATTTCTCCTTATTTGTACGCAATTAGGTGACCAAACCTCTCCTTAGATGTAAATTTCTAGACATTGCCAATAATATTTTCTAATAATATTATTAGGATAATATGAATTATTGCTTCGATAATGGAAAAAATACGTGTAATGACAATTTATTCAAACAACAAGTAATATAAAATATCAATGCAAAGAATCTTTGAATCAATAAAATAAAATCTTGAAGCAGTAATTATTGTAACAATTATTGAGTATTGCCTTCTTACGTAAGAATCAATAATTGGTGCAACATCGTGTGCTTCTTGCTCAACAACGCGTATTAGTGTGTTTTAACCACAAGGGTATTCCAACAAGATTATCAGTAATAACTATGCCGTTATTTATAAACAACTTATATTTTTCGCTTTCTTCATCCAATCGCTTTCAAGTTATGGGGCCCATTAAAGATCAAGTAAATGCATTTAATATTCCCGACAAGCGATTTGAATATTCCACGACCAAACGAATATTTCTCGACAATAATGAATATTTTATAACCACTTGCTTATTCGAAATATTTGCGTATTTCACCCATAACTAACCACATTAAACAAATCAACCCTTACTATTTCAAAATAATAAATAAAGGAAATTCCATTTTTATTTTAAAAAATTAGGGTCTTACACTGTTATCCCCACTCGACCCCGCCTACACTTTTATTACGAAAGGAATTGTGAAGCAAAAAGGGTGAGCACAACTAGCTCGATAAAGAATATCATGACTAAAGATAATTAAATTATCAATAGCCTTCATCAATAATAAATCGTAGATTTAGAACATATGGTAGATGATAAAAATTTCAACCATAGTTGTGAACGAACGAGCAATCCATTAGAAGAGTCAAATAGACTATAAAGTCTATTATCTTCTCCATGTTAAAAATCTACCAACAATGTTTTATCCCTGTAACATCAATCAACAATTCTGGTCCAAAATCATATGAATAACTCATAATCATAATTGTAGTTCTAAATTCCTCTTCTCATCCAGGACGAAGATAATTTTCATCACCTATCTTTACCTGAAACATCAAAGATCATGGTTACACCAAATCACATTTCCTGTTCATAATCATACTAATAATTTCATCTTTTCACTACGGCCAAAGGTATTCATTTGTATCACCAGTTGGTCATGTTCATCTCAACACATGTTCATCTTTGCATTACTGGCCAAAGATATTCAACAACATGTCATCTTTGTACTACGGGCCAAAGATATTCATCAACAATTCATCTTTGCACTACAGGCCAAAGATATTCCTCAACAGTTCATATTTGCACTACAGGCCAAATATATTCATCAACAGTTCATATTTTCACCTCTGAGCCAAATATATTATTATCTCAAAGAAATATATAATCATTTCAGAATTTATATAAACAATAATTATAACCATGTTGATCATTTCACCTTTGTACTTAAGCTAAAGATATTCAATTACAAATTCAGTGGTCATGATCATACCAGTCAACAATTCAACTTTACACTACAGGCCAAAGAGAACCCATAGTCATGATCCTACCAAAAATCTACCCATCTTTACACTCAAGTCAAAGAGAAATATCATCATTAGGGTTATAAAAATGTTATATATGATAATAAAAATAATATGATCAACATATAGTTTTAATCTCAAGAGTAATATTCATAAATCAACTATAATTTGGTTAGAAAAAAGAAACCAATTTTATCATGAATAGTAACTCGTGAATAGTAACTCATGAATAGTAACTTCGTGAATAGTAACTCATAAATAGTAACCCGTGAATAGTAACTCATGAATATTAACTCGACACAAAAAGGTAAAAATTTCACAATAAAATTTATACCAATATTTCGGTATAATGATATTGAAATAACATTTCTTAAACTTATAAACAATTTATTTTAATTGTTTACACTTTACTAAATAATGCATTTAATCATTCTAAAATGCCAAACTCATAAGATTTCATCACCAATAACCAAAACCCTCATCAAAAATCTGCATATACCTCATATAGGATTCTCAAGCCATAAAATCTTATTTTTCAATTTTTTTACTTCACATAACATATTTAATTCATTTACTCATAACTAGTCCATTTTCATGAAAAATACCAAATCAGTTCCAAAAATATTTCTTTTCTGAGATTTAGCAGAATATAGTCTCATATTGAACATATATTTTTCTCAGAATTTTTAAAATTCATTTACTATTTGTCATATGACCAAAACCGCCGAATATTTAGACATTTATCATAAATTTTATTTTTATCTAAAAATTTCGAAATTCACAGAGTACACTGATATTATATAGATGTACTCCTAATAAAAATTTCATCAATTTTGGAGTTAACCACAAGGAGTTATAAGCGGTTACTTTTAAAATAGTCTTTTCTCATAAAATTCATAACTCTTAATCTATACATCCAAAAATCGCCATTTTTGGACACAATCAATAAAACTCATCAAAATATCATTTCAAATTTTTCCAGAATTTTCTGAAGGATGGGAGAAGTACGAACTGAAAAACATAATAACCCTTAAAATCCCTTACCTTAAGAGAGCAATACTTCGGATGAAAAATCGGAGGAAACTTTTACTAAATAGCAACTCTCAAAGTATCTAAATACTCTCAAAAATATGCTTGATAATATAGAGAGAAAGAAAACTTAATTCTGGTGTGATTTTCAATTCTAACTTAAGCTTCTATTTATAAGAAAATTCTAGAACGCCAAAGGAGACTAAAATAATAAAATATATTATTTCTTTTCCTTATTCCTACGCCACCTCAATTGTCAAGCCAGCCATTTTGAAAATCAAACATGCCATCTTGAAAAAAATAGCAGCCCACATGTGTTAAAACACAAGTGGGTCCCACCTTTTTTTTTAATAAAAATTATTTTATTTTCTGAAACTTCAACAATTCATAGAAAATAGCCTGTTTATCAGAAAAATACAAATTTTATGTCCATTCTGCCTGAAATCGAATTCTCTACAACTTTACAGAAGAAAGTTTTTCCAAATTCCAGACCGAAAATATCTGAAATCCAGGAACGGATAATTTTAAACACCGTTTCAACACCTTTTAAAATTCATAACAAATCATGCGTTAATTTTTAACGGTTCAAAATTTGTGAACATATACTCAACATATATATGTATAATATATCCAAAAATAAAAACGATCCAACGGTCAGATCAAAATTATAACTCACGCAATAGAGCTTTAAGAACACCGATTTGATCTTTTAATACCTCCAATCCGACAAAATACTGATAAGACACCTCAACAGTAATTCCTTCATTTATAACCACATAAATAAATTCATTATCTATATCCACATCAAATAAATATTTCATTATCATATAAATCAATAATTAATTATTCACAAATAATATTATAGAATCACAATTATGACAACCAGGCAGTTCCCGGGAAAGAGTGGGCTTTCCAATAAGAATTTCTCCTTACTGGCGCGTAATTAGGTGACCAAACCTCTCCTTGACAGAACTTTCTAGATATTGTCAATAATGCTATCTAATAATATTATTCAAATGATATGAATTATTGATATGATAATGAGAAATATTGTGTAGTGATAATTATTGAAACAACAATAATATAAAATATCAACGCAGTAATTATTGAATCAATAAAATAAAATATTGAAGCAAAGAATTACTGTAACAATTATTGAGTAGTGCCTTTTACGTAAGAATCAATAATTCAAAATATTGTGTAATACCTGAAGTGTCTTTCTTTGTGCAACAACGCGTATTACTTTATTTTACCAATAGGGTATTCCAACGATTGTTAATCAGTGAACGATTACGTGAATTATTTATAAAAACTTAATTTTGTCGTTTTCTTCATCCGATAGTTATTCTGTTATGGGGCCCACAAATGGCTGCGCCGTTGTACGAATATTCCCCGACAGAAAGAATATTCCACGACCAAACGAATATTCCCCGACAATTGAATATTTTATAATCACTTGCGTATTTTGAAAAAAAATTCATATATCATCCTTAACTTTAACTTTTATCAATTTAACCATTTACTGAATTGTAATTATAAGAAAAATTGAATACTTTTATTTCATAAAATTCGGGGTCTTACATTTAACTTGTCAACGAGTCAAGGCGGAGCATCAAGTACCAAAAGGTCCATTGCAACCACTTAAAATTCCAGAATGGAAGTGGGAGCACATTACCATGGATTTTTTTACTGGTCTTCCCAAGGTTTCTCAAGGCATAGATGCAATTTGGGTCATTGTTGATAGATTGACCAAGTCTGCTCATTTCTTACCTATACGAGAAACTTATACACTTGAACGTCTTGCTCGTATGTACATAAACAAGGTTGTAAGATTTCATGGTACGCCAGTATCCATAGTTTCTGATCGAGACCCAAGATTCACTTCACAATTTTGGGTTAGTTTGCAAAAAGCTATGGGCACGAATTTACGATTTAGTTTGGCATATCATCCTCAGACGGACGGATAATCAGAGAGGACTATTCAAACTCTTGAAGATTTATTAAGACTCTGTGTCCTTGACTTCAAGGGAAGTTGGGACAAGTTCTTACCATTGGTGGAGTTTTCCTACAACAACAGTTATCAAGCAAGTATTGGTCTGGCTCCATTCGAAGTGTTGTATGGAAGAAAGTGTCGTTCTCCAGTATGCTAGGATAAGGTGGGTAAAGCAACGTTGTTGGGACCAGAATTGGTACGTATGACTACCGAAAAGATTCAAACGATCCAGCAACGTATAAAAACCTCACAAGATCGACAAAAGAGTTATGCTGATCTTCATCGAAAAAATGTGGAATTTGATGTTGGAGATCATGTGTTGTTACGTGTTGCTCCATGGAAAGGAGTTACGAGATTTGAAAAGAGAGGAAAGCTCAATCCTCGATTCATTGGATTGTAGCCTATAAACTAGCTTTACCGCCAAGTATGTCTCGTGTTCATAACATTTTTTATATATCCATGTTACGTAAATATGTAAAAGGCACGAACCACATTATTGAGTTAGAACCGGACGAAATAGCGGAAGATTTAACGTATGAAGAGGTTCTTGTTCAAATCTTGGATAAGAAGGAACATATTCTACGCTCCAAGGTTATACCTCAAGTCAAAGTTTTATGGAGGAACCACGATGTTGAGGAAATGACCTGGGAGTTAGAATCTGAAATGAAATCAAGGTATCCTTACCTCTTCGACATACCAAGTACGTACCCTAATTTCGAGGGCAAAATTTCATAAGAAGGGGAGGTTGTAAGACCCCAACTTTTATGAATAAAGATGATTTTTCTATAATTATCATTTTTGAATATTATGGAATGAATTTGTTATAATGTTATAGTTGTGGGTAGTATTTATAAATTCTGCAAAGTATGCAAGTTGTTATATTATATTCGATTGGTCGGGGAATATTCATTTTAGCGAGGGGCATATTAAATGCAATGGTTAATCATTGGTGGACCCCACAATGTAATTATTCATCGGATTGAGAAAATGACAAAAATATTTTTATGAAAATAACAATGAAAGTTTTACCGTTAATACTGTTAAACTACTCGGTAGTAAAAGTACGAAGAATACATGTGGTTGCATAGTAAGACACTACAGATTGATTATTGATGCTTACGTAAGAAGTCACTCGCGTTATACTCAATTATTGCTACGATGAATTGTTGCATCATATCTCTCATATTATTGATTCGATTATTGTCATAGTATCATCTGCATTATATGATATATTATTAAATCAATAATTAAGACGACAAAGTTATTCATATTATTAAATTACAATATTTACAATGTCTAGAAGTTCTGCCAAGGAGAGGTTTGGTCACCTAATTGCGCGCCAATAGGGAGAAATCCTTATTGGAAAGCCCCCTCTTTCCTGGGAACGACCTGGTTGTTAAATATTGTGAGTTATGAATTAATAATGAATAAGTTCGTGTTGATTAAAGATGAATTTGATAGTTCTATTATGTTGGGATTATTAGTGTTAGTTGAAATCGACATCTATTCCGATGATAATTGATGTCTAGGGGTTATATTGATAAATCGGGTAATTTATTGGATAAATGAGTAATTAATTGCTACTAATTCACATGCTTATATAACTATTTATTCACATGTGTGTATTATTGAGTCACATTCACTTACTATTAGGGGAGTTGTTGCAAGATTGATAATACTTGCATGACTAAGTTAAAAAGGGAGGTATAGATGGAGGTAGTATACTGTATTTTGTATTTTCACATGATTATAACTATTGATTCACATGATTGAACTATTGATTCACATTATTTACTATTAGGGGAGGTGGTGCAAGTTTGATAATACTTGCAGGACTAAATTAAAAATGAAAGAAAAGTTGGAGGAATTCAGATTGTAATTTTTGAGCCCCAAACGTGCAATTATCGAAACTATATTTTTCTATAAATAGAAGCTCATTCTTCCTTCATTTCTCATCAATTCACCAAAGCTATAGAGCATTTATTATAGAGAGAAATTATAGAGAGAAAGAAGAAGAGAAGTCTTATACATTTCTATTCCAAAGATCCAAATTTTTATTCTAAGGTAAAGGGTATTATTTCTTTTTGTATTCATGAAGAGAACTTCTATTATTCCATTCTTTATTATTCTCGTTGGAATAACTCGTATATACCTGCTACCCTATACTTGGTGAAATTCTTCGTTATTCCATTATTTGTTATTCATTGGAATAACCTTTATCTGTGCTACCCTATACTTGGTGAAATTCTTCATTATTCCATTCTTTATTATTACATTGGAATATCTGTGCATGCGTTTTTTACTGGACTGGTTGATCTTTATTATTCTATTGGAACATCCTCATCGGCAATGTAATTTCACCGACACGGTTCCGTTATTTATTATTCATTGGAATAACTGCCTACATCAAGAAATACCGCATTTATGGTGATTTCTTTTGTTATTCCATTCTTTATTATACTCAGTTGGTTAAAGTTTTGACTTCTATACTCCATAAAACTAGTGGAATATCCTTGATATTTGCGCTTCATCTAGTATCTTTTAATGGAAATATTCTTCTGAGCATTCTTGAATTTTTACTCACAAAGAAGTATCATGTTGACAATTTGGACTTATTGGTTTCTGAATAAATTAATTCTTGAACTTGTTTTATTGAATTCTTATATCATTGTCATCATCCTCGTGTTTTATATTTTTGAAAGTCATATGTATTTGTAGTGCATGGAAGGACTTGGTATGATTATGACTAGGGATTATTGATTGTAATCATGACCGTAGTAATGTTACAAATGATGTGGTAAAAGTCCTCATTGGCCCGTAGTGCATTGATGGACGAGTTGTTGGTATGATCATAACCATTGATGAATACACGAATATCTTCGCTTGTAGTAGTGTATGGATAATTTATGGTCGTGACCCTAATGAATATCCTTGGCAGAAAAGTGCGGGGATGATGTGGATTATTTATTAAAAGTTGAGTTTCAAATGATAAAAAGTGATGAAAACTTTTTAAATCATAAAAGATAGTAGATTTTATTCTACTTGACTCTTTTAATGGATTGCTTGTTTCATTGCAGATTAAACTTGATGTCTATTGTATTTTATCGGTTTAACATTGTTGAAGGCTAATGATAATTTATTCTACATTATCTTAGTCATAATATTTCTTCTTGGGCTAGTTGAGCTCACCCTTTCTTTCTTTGTTCTCTTTAGGAAATGAGAACGTGGCGGGACTAATCTGGGAAGCGAGTGACGGTCAGAGATGGTGTCTTAGTAGTCCTCACTATTCTATAAAATAGTGTGATAATAAATGTAATGAGGACTTATTCTGAGAGTGGATATTGTCTAGAAGACAATATTTGTATTAAAACTCACAGCTCTTGTTGTATATTTAAGATTATATTTGTATTTTGTACCATGTATTTGGCGACTCAGAATAGGTGATGTATACCTATTTTGGGGGCGTCACACAACAGATATTCTGTGATTTGATATCACGTGCCCAAGGAATGCAACTTCCTCAAGCCAAAACTCGCATTTCTTCAACTTAGCATATAACTTGTTTTCACAAAGCTTTTGCAGTATCAGCCTCAAGTGTTGTTCATGATCTTCACGGCTTTTGGAATATATGAGAATGTCATCAATAAAGACAACCACAAAATGATCCCAATATTCCTTGAATACTCGGTTCATCATGTCCATGAAGGCAGCAGGAGCATTAGTCAATCCAAAAGACATGACTAGAAATTCATAATGCTCGTACCGAGTTCTGAAAGCCGTCTTTAGAATGTCATCGGTTTTAATCTTCAATTGGTGATATCCGGAACGAAGATCAATCTTTGAAAAGAATTTGGCACCTTGCAACTGGTCAAACATGTCATCAATACGAGGCAACGGGTATCTATTTTTGACAGTGACATGGTTCAACTCTCGATAATCAATACAAAGTCGCATACTCCCATCTGTCTTCTTCACGAATAGAATAGGAGCACCCCAAGGAGACGTACTAGGACGAATGAAAACGATGTCTAATAATTCCTGCAGTTGGGTCTTTAACTCTTGAAGTTCAATAGGAGCCATTCGATATGGGACTTTGGAAATGGGTTTTGTACCGGGTTCAAGGTCGATACAAAATTCAATTTCACGCTCTAGGGGTAGACCAAGAAGTTCTTCAGGGAATACGTCAGGAAATTTATTGACAATAGATATATCATTCAAATCTGACGTATTTTTGTTTAAATCTGTGATATGGGCTAAGAAAGCTTGACATCCGTTTTTCTCAATAAACGAATAGCTTTATGGCTTGATATGATAGTGATTGATTTTAATGGTTTGGTTGCTTGAATTCGCATAATAGGTTGGTTAGGGATATGAAAGCTAACAACCTTACGAAAATAATCAATTTTTGCATAATGAGTAGTTAACCAATCAATCCTTGGAATTATGTCAAATGCAAGTATTTTCAATGAAATCAGATCGACAGGTAATATGAGGGTACTGATTTGAACCGAACAAGACTTATAAACAGTGGATGTAATGAAGGTTTCTCCCAACGGAGTTTTAACAGATACGTCAAAGTCTAATTTCTCCGGAGTCAAATTTAAACCTTGAGCTTAAGTAGGAGAAATGAATGGGTAGAACCGGTATCAAATAAGGTATATACTTCGCTAGAGTTTATGATAAGCTTACCCGTGATGACCTCGTTCGGGTTCCTTACTTTCTGGAAAGTTACGACAAACGTTCTCCCTTGAACTACTGGTTTTGACTTTTCTGGAACGGCCTTTGGTGCCTCCATCCCAACTGAACTTGGCTTCCCTGCACAACAAAATCTAGCTAGGTGACCTTCTCTTCTACAATTGTAACACGTTTTGGAATGTTGCGCATAGTTTGGATTGATGTGTCCCTCCCCTTCGCATTTGAAGCATATGATAGCTGGTCGTTCTCCTTCCTTAACAACGGGTACTGGTGTTGACGTCTTTCCATCATTGTTGAATCTCCTCTTCTTGAAATGTCCACTTTTATTGTCTTGGCCATGATTATCACCAAAGTGGTTACCATTTCTGGCATGTTTATTCCCTCCACGTTTGTTGTCACCGCTTTGATGACTGCTACCACTGGTATTATCGACTTGTCGGCTACTCTCTCTTGGTTGGGTTGACTCATTATTGCGCTCTAATAACTAAGCCCTATTTACAACATCTGAATATAAACACAGTTTGTGAGAGATAAGGTATTGACGTATCTCGGGATTCAAACCTCTTAGAAACATCCGCGTCATTCTCTCCTCATTATTAACTAAGTGGGACGCAAACCGGGACAACTCGGCAAACTTAGTTTTGTACTGCAACACAGTCTTTTTTTTTGTTCCAGCTTGATGAACTCTACCTCCTTCATGTGACGAATACTTTCGGGAAAGTACTTATCGTTGAACAGTTCTTGGAACCTCTCCTAAGACATCTTCAGTGCAGCAGGCTGGGTACGCTTTACAGATTCCCACCAGTAATCTGCCTCTCCTCGCAACATGAAGGTGGCAAAGGGAACCTTTTGCTCCTCGGAGCATCCCAAGACATCAAATATCTTGGTTATCTACTTTATCCACGTCTCCGCCTTAAGTGGTTTTGGCTCACCCAAAAACTCCGGTGGTCCCAGCTCCTTGAACTGCTTAGCGATGACCGTCCGAGAATTGTCAGTGTTTCCGCTTGCATTATGAATAGGAGCCGCTCTCGCCTGATGTTGCATGAATTGCATAAAGCCTCTAAACATACCATCGTTCATTATTTGATCGGTGTTGTTGTTTACCTGAGGATTATTGCCTTCCTGTTGCACATTATCCTGGGTATTGATCTGTGGTGACTCAACGGTCTCCTGTGCTCCATTGTTATTCTCAACATTCTCTGATGTCATTTTCAAATACTGCCACAAAACAAGGGTTAATTGGCACACCACATATTATCCCTATATTCTGACCGACCAATTAAATAACAAATAAGCTTAGGTAGATCATACTAGCGAAGGAATTATCCGTCTCTTCCCCTAGTTCTAGTCTCACATCTTAGCCAGGGATTATATCCCTAAGCTTTAATACCAACTGTGAAAACCCCAAAATAGGTATACATCACCCATTCTGATTCGCCAAATACATGGTACATAATATAAATACAAACTTAAATATACAACTTGAACTGTGAGTTTTAATACAAATATTGTCTTCTAGACAGTATTCAAACTCAAAATAAGTCCTCAATACATTTATTATCACACTATTTCACAGAATAGTGAGGACTACTAATGCAAATATCCGGACCATCACTCCGTTCCCGACTAGTCCCATTTATATTCTCATTTCTCAAGAGAACAATGAAAGCAAAGGTGAGCTCAACTAGCCCAAAGAAGAAATATTATGACTAAGATAATGCGAGAATAAATTATCGTTAGCCTTCAACAGTGTTAAACTAATAAAATACAATAGACATCAAGTTTAACTGCAGCGGAACAAGTAATCCATTAAAAGAGTCAAGTAGAGCATGAAATCTACTATTTTCTATGATTTAAAACATTTATCATCAATTTTATCACTGAGACTCAGCTTAATAAATAATCCACATCATCGAATCACCCCTGCACTACGGCCAAGGATATTCATTAGTATCACGACCACGAATTATCCATGCACTACGGGCCAAGGATATTCGTGTTTTCATCAATGGTCATGATCATGCCAACAACTGTCCACCAATGTACTGCGGGCCAATGAGGACTTTTACCACATCATTTGTAACATTACAGTCATGATTATACCGATTAATCCCTAATCATAATCATACCAAGTCCATCTATGCACTATGGGCCACAGATGACTTTCATCATAATATTAGCATGAGGATGATGACAATGATATAAGAATTCAATTAAAATAAAGCAAATTATAAATTTTTAAAGATTTATAATTTAATTTATCCAGAATTCAATAATGTCCAAATTGTCAACATGATACTGCTTTGTGGAGTAAAATTCAAGAATAATATTGTATCAAAAATGATTTGGACCGAAAAGAAATTAATTTTTGTTATGAATAGTACCCCGGGTGAATAGTAACCGAGTGAATAGTACTTCAGGAATAGTAATCCCGTGAATAGTCCTCCGACATGAAAAAGTTAAAACTTATCAAGAATGCTCAGAATAATATTTCCATGAAAAGATACTAGATGAAGCGTAAATATCAAAGATATTCTACTAATTTCACGGAGTATAGAAGCCAAAACTTTAACAAAATGGGTGTAGAATTCGAATTCTAAAACAAAATAATATTACTTACATACTACAGAGTATGGGAAAAAATATTATTTCATACAAATATTGAACAAAAATAACATCCCTTTACCTTAAAAAGAAGAGTATTCCGACTTGTAGGGCGAGGATATTCTTGAAAAAAACTTATACTGTTTTCTACGCTTAAAGCTTCCTTAAACTCTAAAAAAATACGCTCAATATTATAGAAGAAGAATTCTCTGATTCTGGTGTGATTTTCAATTCTAACTAAGCATCCTATTTATAGGAGAATGGAAATGATACTATTTGAATTTAGAAAATCACGTGTGCATAGTGGGGAATTCACGGATTCAACAATTCGTCTGAAATTTTTTTATAATTTACTATGCAAACACTATGCAGACACTATGCAAACACTATGCATAATAAAATATAATATATTCTATTTTTCATATAAAATATAACTTATTATATATATATATATATATATATATATATATATATATTATACAATAATAGTACTCCCCGTGATCCTGCAATTCCCCCCACCCCCAAAATCATTTTTCTTCCGTGGGCCCCACATGTTGCCCCCACATGTGGCCTCACCTTTATTATATTAAATAATTTTCTATCGATTATTTTGAAAAATGGGTAAATGGGGGTCCATAAAATAAGCAACATTTACATCAAATACTTCATAAAAATCCCCTCAATATTTTTAACAATATTTATTTATTATTATTATAACTCACAATATTAACAACCAGATCGTTCCCAAGAAAGAGGGGGCTTTCCGATATGGATTTCTCCCTATTGGCGCGCAATTAGGTGACCAAACCTCTCCTCGACAGAACTTTCTAGACATCGTCAATATTGCAAATAATAATATGAATAATTGTATCGTCTCAATTATTGATTTAATAATATATAAAATATCGACAATAATTGAATCAAATAACGTGAGATACTATACAACAATTCTTTGTAGCAATAATTGAACAAAAGCGAGTGACTTCTCACGTAAGCATCAATAATCAATACCGTGCTACTATGCAACCACACGTATTCGTACTTTTTAAGGTATTTCAACGATTAACGATATAAAAATTTTGCCGTTATTTTATAAAAAGATATTTTGTCATTTTCTCATTCAAAACAATAATTTCGTTGTGGGGTCCATTAATGATTATGCGTCGTCATTTAATATTCTCTGTTAAAACGAATATTCCCCGACCAATCGAATATAATATAACAACTTGCGTACTTTGCAAAATCTATAAATATTACCCACAACTATAACATTATATCAAATTCACTCCTTAATATTCAAAAATAATATTTATAGAAAATTCATCATTATTCATAAAAGTTGGGGTCTTACAGTAACAGTAGCAACTGCACAGTATTTCATATTATTAAATCAATAATTATCACATTAGCACATGCATAGTATTTCACGTTATTGAACCAATAATTGTAACCGTAACAAGGGTAATTAATAATGAAAAGTTACGTAATTAAAAGTCACAGATATTAAATAGTTAGAGAGGCTTATTATTTGAAGAACATTGATATCTGTGATATTAATACGATAATAATGTAGAAGATTGATAATATAATAATAATCATGAATAGTAAAGAAAAATGTAATCTTGAAATGTGAAACATGTGAATAACCAATATGTGGTAGATTAAAGATAATATTGAAATGTGAAACATATGGATGATTGATGAATGGTATAGATTAAAGATAATCTTGAAATATAAAACGTGTGGATAAGTGATGAATGATATAGATTGAAAATAATCTTGAATTGTGAAATGTGTGGTAGATGTTAGTTAATTTTAATTAGCTATAAATAGGGGCTTAATATAAGGAGTTTCATAACTTTCTTGTTTATACTTCCTTCCACTTTTTAAAAATTGTTTACTGCAAGTCTTTTTGAGTGTGCTAAGGCTTTCTTAAGTATTGGTGAGTATTAGTAACAATGCAAAAATTATTAATGTGAGTTTTTCTATAAAAATTGCACAAGCACTCACACACACATCATAAAGTGTTTACGACTCTTGTTTTAGAAGACTCTTCCTTTAGAAAATTCATTTTAAAAAGTTTCATCTGAAAAATTGTTTTGAAATATTACTTTATTCTTTCAAAAACTATTTGAAGTTTATTCTATTTTGTACTTTACACAATTTATGTAAGACCCCGAATTTTATAAAATAAAAGTATTCAATTTTTCTTATAATCTAAATAGTAAGGTGATAATTTAATAAATGCTATAGTTATGGGTGATGTGTAAATTTTACAAAGTAAGCAAGTTGTCATAAAATATTCATTTTGTTTGGGAATATTCGTTTGGTCGGGGAATATTCGTTTTGTCGGAGAATATTCGTACGACGGCGCAATCATTGGTGGACCACACAACGGAATAACTGTCGAATATAGAAAGCGACAAAAATAATTTTTTTATAAAAAATAACGGCAAAACTTTTACTGTTAAATTGTTGAAATACCCCGTGATAAAAGTACAGTAATACGCATTATGCGTTATTGCACAGTAGCACAGGTTATTGCACAATATCTCTGATTATTGATACTTACGTAAGAAGTCACTCAGTTTCATTTAATAATTGTCACAGTAGTTGCTGCATAGTATCTCATATTCAATTATTGTCAAAGTAACATCTACATAATATTTTATATTATTAAATCAATAATTATCACGACACAGTAACTCATATTATTAAAATGGTATTATTAGATAAAAATTATTGACAATGTCTAGAAAGTTCTGTCGAGGAAAGAGGCTAGGTTATCTAATTGCGCGCCAATAAGGAGGAATTCTTATCGGAAAGCCCCCTCTTTTCTAAGAACGATCTGGTTGTCAATATTGAAATCTATAATATTAATGGTGAATAATTATTGAAAAGATTAAAGATTTTGTTGATTAAAGATAAGTGAATTATAAAAGTTAAGGGGAAATAATACAAACTTAAAAAACTTTAGGGGTACCAAAGTGTAATAAGTCGACCAATCCATGTGAACTTGAATCAACCACTCAGAGAAAAGATGATGCAAGCATGATGTAGGTATGACATCATCCTTAAAGAAACACAAAGATGATGTCATCATGATGATGTCACCTGGTGGAAGATGATTGAGGGACTGAGGCGCAATTAATGAGTTACTAAAGTGTAATTAACCTAGATATCAAACTATAATAAGCCTAGTCCCTAACGTGCAATTATCAAAACTATGTTTTCCTATAAATAGAGAGTTAAGTTCATTAGTTCTTCACCAATTTACAAAACCAAGTTATAATCAAGAGTTAGAAAGGGAGAGTTCTTGTGAGTATACTTTGAGTGTAGTGCAAGATTTTCTCAAGATAATCTCCACTATTCCAGTAATAACTACTCTCCTACTAAGGTAAGGGGTATTATTTATTTCATATTCGTAAATGATGTTATTTTCTTCATACTCATAAGGGTTGTCATTCTATTACTTATTAATCTGTTAGAATAACTTGTCTACGCGGATTATCGCATGTCTGGTGAATAACCATTCGTATTTATTCTTTATTAAATTGTGAAAATGATTTGTCTACGCGGATTACCGCATGATGGGTGAAAATTCATTTGCAGTTTCGTATATTATTTCATTTCATATTCCTAAATCTAAATTTACTATGGTAAGTATTGCTTCTATAATTCTAATCTTTTCACGTCGATGTACTATTCATTCGGGGTACTTTGCATGACGAGATATTATTCATTCGGGTACTATTCATGTCGGGGTACTATTCACGATAAAATTACTTTCTTTTTCTGTCCAAATTATCTTTGATATATGAATCTTATTCTTAAATTTGAATTTACGTTTTGATCATCATGTTGACCATTTGGACATTCTTGAACTCTGGATAAATTGAATTATAAATCTCTAATATTTATCCTTGATCTCACTTGATTTATTTTTTATATCATTTTCATCATCTTCATGCTTATATTGGGGTGAAAGTCATCTTTGACCGGTAGTGCAAAGATAGACTGTTGATTGGTATGATTATGACCAGGAAATGTGTATTTGTATAATCATGACCTTTAATGTTATAAATAAAGACTTATGATTAAAGTTTTTTTTGGCCCGTAGTGCAGAGAAGAACTGTTGATTGATATCTTTAGCCCGTAGTGCAAAGATGAACTGTTGATTGGTATAATTATGACCAGAAACTGTGTATTAGTATAATCATGATCTTTAATGTTACAGATAAAGATGAAAGTTCTCTTTAGCTCGTAGTGAAAAGAAGAATTGTTGATTAATATCTTTGGCCCGTAGTGCTAAGATGGACAGGTGTTTGACTTGATCATGACCACTGATGATACAAATGAATATATTTGGCCCGTAGTGCAAAGATAGACTATTGTTTGGCATGATCATTGATTTTACAGTTGAACATCTTTGGCCCGTAGTGAAAAGATAGACAATTGATTGGTATGATCATGACCATTGATATTACAGCTGAATATCTTTGGTCCGTAGTACAAAGATAGACAATTGATTGATATGACCATGACCATTGTTGTTATATTTGAATGTCTTTGGTGTAGGGTGTAAAGACGATATGATTATTGAGTGTCTTTAGCCTTTGTGACAAGGACATTGAGTGAAAGTTCTATTAAGTCTTTGTGACAAGGAGAAACTGTTAATTTATATGATTATAAACATGAATTGTGATTTTAACGATAATCTTTGGTGGTTTAGGTGAAGACAGGTTATGAAAGTTTTCTTTGTTTTGGGTACAACAAAGAACTGTTGATGGATATTATAGGAATGAAATATTAATGATGGACTTTTAATTTGGAGGAGATAGTAGACATTATGTTCTACTTGACTCTTCTAATGGATTGTTGATTCCACTATAATTATGGTTGAAAACTTTTATCATCTACCTTATGTTCTAAATATCTAATTTATTACTAATGAAGACTATTGATAATTTAATTATCTTTAATCATAATATTCTTTACTGAGCTATTTGAACTCACCATTTTGCTTCACAATTCCTTTCAGGTAATAAAAGTGTAGCTGGGTCGAGCGGGGATAAAAGGAAAATAAAGTGATGGTCTGTGACTGTTGAAGTTTCTCAATACATTATAAAACAGCGTGACAATATATAATTCTAGTGAGGATTTAAAATGTGGGTGTCATATTTTATACGTCATTTAATAGTTGATTTTGGTGAACCAAATAGGGTGATGAGAACTCGACTTTGGAAGAGTCAAAAATGCACCCCATTAGAACGAGGAGGACATAATTTACTGAGAGCTTAAAGGGTTTGTTGCCACTATCATACATGATGTCTAACTACATACAAATTCGTGTTATCATAAAATATGGTTGTGCGCATCCACTTGCTGACTATATCTATGAGCATTATCTATATAATCTTGGAGTATGGTTAAAATATAATCCTCAGTTTGAGACAATAGAGATAATTTTATGGCAAAAAGATACACACCATTGGAATGAACATGATAGTAATCTTATCGTTCTTCTTTAGGGTCTATTGGGTCAACCAAGGTTAATTCTCAAGTACTATGATATTTATTATAATTTAGATGCATGGCCTCCCATGTATGAAGGCTTCTTTGAGCATTTTTCAAATATTTTAATTCTTAAAACAATTATCAACTGTACCTTTATCTAAAGTCTCATTGGTTTGGAGTGTTGAGTACTGTTATTTGTATTGAAACTCACAGCTTATGTGTTGTCGTATTTTACACGACAGTTTAATTGTTGTAAATAGGAAGATTTGTATTTTGATTTTGTACCATGTATTTTGGTGACTCAAAATGGGTTGTGTGGACCTATTTTGGGAATGTCACAATTTATACTATCAAATCACTTTTAATATACGAGTTAGTGTACACCAAATACTTATATGTGGTAATTACTAATTAAATTATAAATATACATATAAGTTGATCCATTACATAAAAAGCAGTATATAATCACTTACTAAGATACTCCAAAATTTATGATAAAAAATTATTATTCGTTTCTACAATCTTATCATTAAACGGTGAATTTTTTTGAAATGATTAGAATAATATCTTTAATAGTTGGTGATTCATTTAATATCTTTTGACATGAACTTTCTTGTTGAATTTTAACCGTTATATTTGAACTGTAAACTTTATATTTTATTCTTGAACTCGAATCGATACTCTGGATATCGTGTTGATAATTTAGACATTATTGAACTCTGGATAAATTAAATTGTAAATTTCTAATGTTTATTCTTTATCTTATTATTCTTATTATTTTTGTTCATCCTTTATATCATTGTTGTAATCATCAGGACTTAAGTTGTGGTGAAAGTTCTCTTTGGTTTGGGTGTAAAATTGGCATGATCATGATTATCAGTGTTACAATTAAATTTATGACCTAAATGCAAAGATAATATGATTGTTGAGTGTCATTAGCATGTGTGGCAAGAACATGCGGGAAAAGTTCTCTTTGACCTTGATGTAAAGAGAAACGATTGATTAACTTGATCATAACCTTTAGTGTTAAAATTAATAAAATATTAATGGTATATTTTTTTAATTAAAATAAAAAATAGACATTATAATTTATTTGACTCTTCTAATAAATTGTTCATTCTGCTGCAGATATTTGTTAAAAATTTATGTTGTCCATCATTTTCTAAATCTCTGATTTTAAAAGTTAAGAATAATTTATTCGCCGTTTTCTTAGTCATGATATTTTTTACCGAATTATTTGAGATCACCCTTTTATTTCATAATTTCTTTCAAAAAAATAAGATTATAACCAAGACTAGTGGAGAGAACAGGAGAATAAAATGATAGTTCGAATTAGTAAATATAGTAGTCCTTACCAAGTTGTAGAATAATGAAATAATAAGTGTAGTGAGAACTTAGTGTGTTTTGCATTATAATAATTATAAATGATAATCTTTTTGAAACAAAAATTACTTCTTAAAACGACAATCTTTTAGAAACGGAGGGAGTATGTTATTTATATTTTAACGTGGTGGAAACCCGAATTTGTAGCGTCACCATGTATGTTGTCTGCGTCTTGTTCTAGCACAACATTTCTAACAATATTTGGGTGAAGGGTTGACAACATTCCTATATTAAATGAAATATACTTAAAAAGCGTGAACTCGAGGGAGGGAGGGAAAACAAAGTGTTCACTCTAATCTTGCCATGCCATCCCATGCAATTATATAAATCAAATCCTGATCACAAGATCTAAAATTTTGTGGAACATTGAATTTGGTGATGCATTTAACTTGTATCACCAGGCATCAAGAAAGAACCCAACCGCAAGATTGAATTATGAAAACCAATCGGGAATATAATTTGTATTCAACAACTAGCAAAAATTCCCAAATAACAATTACCTAAAGAAATAGACAAATGGCACGCACACTACTTTATTGGCTGTCCTTTTCGTATCCCCCCCTCGTCATATACCATGAAAGGAACCCTTAATAAAGAAACTTAACATCACAACTTTAGTAGGGTATTTTTGTTAATGAGGAGAACCATTACCACTTTAGTAGTTTGTCCCACACATTGTGGCATACAAATAGGATAGCAATTATAAGGAGCGTGCAGTTTCTGGTAAAAGGATAATCATACCACTACTAATGAAAATGATATGGAACATTAAATATACATATCACCCATAATTATTTGAGTATATCTACTTTTCATGCTATATAATGCCAAAAATAACCAATGAGGATAAAGTATCAAAGGTTAGTAATCCACTCGGTGGTCACGATCCCACTAAGGGCGGCATAAAAAACAACAATAAAACTAATGACATATACACAACCCTTTTATAATTGGTTGGGGAATAAACCAAAAGACAAACATAGGTGGTGATAGCTTCTAAATCTTCTTGCTAATATTTTAACATCATCTCTCTCTCTAGATTTTGAGCAGTTTTCTCAAAATCGCTTCAAAAAGAGCTCCTAGGGAAACATTCAACAAACTGATAAAATTTCTTAACCAAGTTCAATGTTTAAATCAATGATTAGCACCTTCATTGCCATAGTCAGCTCCCTCTTCTGTTTCTTCATTTCATCCCCACAAAAGTCTATCTATCACTCCCTATACATATCAAGTTCCTTATCAGACAATGCATCCATCTCTCACCACCTCTACAGCCTCACTCGCAGGCCCCATGTCGCTGGCACTGAAGCCAACGCTGAGGCTGCACGCTATGTTCTATCTACTCTCACGTCCTATAACATCCGATCACATATTGCATCTTATGAGGTATTACTAACATATCCCATCTCAAGGTCCTTAACACTAACGCATCCACCTCCAGACACAACTACCACATTTGATCTTAGCCAGGAGATCTACGAGGGAGATCCCTACGCTGATGTGGCGAATGAAGTCCTACCCACTTTCTACGCTTATGCAAAGTCAGGTACTGTGGCCGGACCTGTCGTCTACGCAAACTATGGGCGTGTGGAGGACTTTATGACTTTGAAAGAGAGAGGAGTGAACGTGTCCGGTACTGTTGTATTGGCTAGGTTGGGACAGATATATAGAGGGGACATTGTGGAAAATGCATACCAGGCAGGTGCTTTAGGGGCTGTGTTGTATACAGATAGAAAGGACTATGGTGGTGGAGGTGATGCAAAAGGGTTTCCAGATGACAAGTGGATGCCGCAAAGTGGAGTGCAAGTGGGAACGTTGTTTAATGGTGCTGGTGACCCGACCACACCAGGATGGCCAAGTACTGAGGAATGTGAAAGAATATCAAATGATGAGGTGGAGAAGAGAGGAGATATTCCATTAATACCTTCATTGCCTGTATCAGCAGCAGATGGTGAGGCGATCATAAAATCAATTGGTGGAGAAGTGGCAGATGAGGATTGGCAAGGAGGCAAAGATGCTCCGGTTTACAGGGTTGGACCAGGGCCTGGAATTGTGAATCTAAGCTACACGGTAAGTGACCAGAAAAGAATTATTTTGCATGCAAATGTCAGAGAAAATATAGTCAAGTGTGAATTGCTGAAATACATGTTCATTGGTTTTGCAGGGAAAACAAGTCATAAACACAATTGAAAATGTTATAGGCATAATTGAAGGAGCAGAAGAACCTGATCGGTATACTTCTAATTTTTTTTTAAACAAAAACACAGATAATCAAGTATTTATAGTTAGCTGCTAAGCATCAATCAATTTTACTCTGCCTGGTACCAGTAAGAAAACACATGTCTATAAAATGGCACAAATAGTAATCAAATGTAATAACAAAAGGCGATCTAATGCAACCAAAGAAAAGAGAATCTATCTATTCATTAGCAGGAAGGAGGAAATACTGGTCAAATTATGAATTATGGATTATATCTTTATTAAAAACTTTTCTGGACCACCCAAAAAATAAACATCTATAAATGGCAGTAACAGCCAAATTATGAACTTCACCTGATAGTTGTTTAATCATGTGCTTAAATTATTTGTAGGTTTGTCATCCTAGGTAACCATCGGGATGCATGGACTTTCGGAGCAGCTGATCCCAACAGTGGCACAGCAGCCCTACTCGAGGTCATGATAGTTTAAGCATTCTCTTGTAAAAATGTATACCCAACTGAAAGACTCCCCCAAAAAAAGTAAAATAACATGCCCTTCACCTGATTTGTTACATATATTATAGGTTGCGGATAGGCTAAGGAAGCTACAGAAAAAGGGGTGGAAACCTCGACGAACAATAATCTTTTGCAATTGGGATGCCGAGGAATATGGCCTGGTCTCTCACTCTCTCACTCTCTCTCTCTCTCTCTCATGCATACACAACAACAACAACAACAACAACAACAAATTTGACTAAATATAAGCTTTCAGCGATTTTCAGATAGGATCAACAGAATGGGTCGAAGAGAACAGGGAAATGCTAACCTCAAGGGTTGTTGCTTACTTGAACATTGATGTTGGAGTATGTGGAGCAGGATTTCATGCCTCTGCAACTCCACAGCTTGACCAATTACTGATAAAAGCTACTCAACAGGTATCATTAATGAAATACTGACAATTTGTCACTGTTGAACATAAGCAGTAAACAGTAATTGCAGTAACAAGTGTAGTAGTAAAAGATAGCAGAATCGCAATAACAAGAAGTAATAGCAAAAAGAAACAGCAATATGAATATTAATAACAATATATGTTTATGATGTCACCATTCTTAGCCATACCTGTCAAGGTAGTGGTTATAGACTCGACAAACAAACTGCCTGTAAAATTTATTGCAGAGTTTAGAGTAAGAACACTGATATCAGTTTTAACCATTTTTCGAGTCACAACTAAATCATATTTCAAATTGGTTTTTAAAGGTTCAAGATCCAGATAACTCGTCGCAAACAATCTATGAATCGTGGATTGGCACTAGCAATCATCCTAGAGTAAGCATTACAGAATGTCTCTACATTATTTAGCAAAAAAAAAAGTCTCTACATTACATCTCAGCAAAATGACCTCAATAGATATTTCAAAGAGAATGATTGAACCCATTTATTACTGATCAAGAAACAAACAAGGGTAATGTGTGAAGGGTATCTATCAAATTTCCAATCAATGGTGAAAAAAATCATAGTTTCATCTGATCAAGATATACGAATAAATAACCAAAAGGAATTTCATATTAAGAGCCTCAGTTTATTTACTTAAATTCAAATCTTCCTGTAACAAACTAAACTGAATTATGCATGAAGATTGGAAGGTTAGGAGGTGGAGGGTCAGACTATGGACCATTTGTACAACATGTAGGTATTCCAGCAGCCGACATGTCCTTCGGAAAAGGTAAATAGTAGAGGATGGCATGCTATTTTCATACTTCAAGGGTTGCCTGATGGAACTTATCAACTGCAGATTACCCGGTCTACCACTCAATGTATGATGACTTCATCTGGATAAGAAATTTTGGTGATCCAATGTTTCGTAGACATGTAGCAGGTTTGTTCTATATTTAAAAACCGTATCTAGAACACTCAAAATTAAACATCATATGAGCTTGCATATATATTGATAAAAAGAGATTTTAGATAAGTTACGTGCTTGAAATGCTGTTTGGGAAACAGTGGCAAGCATTTGGGGTTTTGTAGCTCTTCAGCTTGCAGATGAGGAATTTCTGCCTTTTAATTATCTATCCTATGCATTCGAGCTCCAGGTAAACCTAAACCCTAGAGAACTCAGATGAAATCATTAGATACACATCTAAAAATAGTACATACAGATCTCACTTGATGTCTAATAGTAAATGTGTATGTGACACGTATTTTTTATTTTTGATACAGAAAAATGCAGAAGACCTAAAAAATGAGGTTTCAAACACGAGGATAAGCCTTATTCCCTTGTTCAAGTCTATTGAAGGGTTCAAACAAGCAGCCACCAATATAGATAATGAAAGAAAGGTATGGCCCAAGTTTCTATTAGTGGAGATCTCCATCGAAAGTTTTTGCCATTTATAGAAATAAAAGAAGCCAGATTTCCAGGCTATACAAGAAAACCAAGGTTGGGCATCAGTGTGGAAAAGTCAACCTTGGCAAGTGAGAGAATTAAATGACAGACTGATGATGGCAGAGCGAGCATTTACAGACAGAGAGGGACTTCTTGGGAGGCAATGGTACAAGCATTTGGTATGTTTCCCCCTTTTCTTTAAACCATGATAAAAACGGTTTCAAATCCCCCCCCCCCCAAAAAAAAAAAAAAAAACAAACAAACAAACAAAAATACACGCACAGAAGAATGCCATAATAAATGTTTATCCATTCAAATGCAAACAAATACTCTACGGATATCAAATTATCAGTCTTAATGGCAAATCTAACTAATATTCCCTTTCTCAGATATATGCACCATCAAAGCATGATGATTATGGATCTGTATCCTTCCCCGGCATAGGCGACGCCATTGAAAAGGCAAAAAGCCTGAACACAGCAGAATCATGGCATACTGTACAGCATGAAGTTTGGAGAGTCTCTAGAGCTATCAAACATGTATCCCTAGTCCTTAATGGTGTATTAACATGAATACGTTCAAATATTAGCAGAATTAACAGCATAACGTTTTTCATCAATTTCATATTTCTGTTCTGTTTTCTTTTTCTGAACACATGTTAAAAACTGGAAGTGTGACGTATCGCCTATGTTCAAACTCTAATTTCATTGAGTTCTGCATATTTGGGTAAAGAGCATCAATGGGTCCTAATTTTTTTTTTTAAAACGGCAATAGAAAGTTGTGCATGATCCCAATGTAAAATTCACCAAAACTATGGAACACTTAAATTTGAAAAACAAATTAAATGGAGTGACAACCTTTGCAGGGAAAGATTCATAAAAGAACCCCGAAGGAATCATAAGTTTTGGTAATGCACTGCAACTACATTTTCCCTAACATTTAGCATTAACAAGTGCCCAAGCTATTATATGTTATTGTGAACTCATTACTCAAGTACAAGGTTCAACATGAAAAGAATCTCTACCACAAAAAATTGTACATATGGCTATTTATTGAGACCTGCCGTTCAGGTCACATGAGCCAATGATGCATGACAAAGATTTCAAAGGTGGAAGTTTTCATCAATCCCACCTTAGCGCAGAAGGCCCATCTATATTAAAACTCTAGAGGTTTATCTTACCAGAGCTTTCTTAACAAAAACAGAGTCATCACCCAAGCACCATAACATCCTCACAAAAGCTTCCCTGCACACCAAATTTACTTAAACATTCAAAGAAATCAGTTACCATTTTTGTAATTTAACGAGGTATACAGTCAGTTAAGATAAGACAGTGTCAACCTTGCACCAACCGCTGTTACTGCAAAGAGAAACACTTGTACAAGCAAATACATATAAAAAAGACTTAACTTCACCAACGCCCAGGCATCACGTGTTTCAAGGAGGCAGAGGTTTACAGATCATTGCATTGTGAATAAAAATTAATGGTTGAGATTTTAACAAGATGGTTCCTATCCATTTTGGAACCAAAACTCTTGCGCGATATACAAAGGAAGTAGAAGTATATTAGAATTTAGAAAAAGTTCTAGTGATTAAAAAACTCAAATAATTTATCCCGGTAGAATCTTAACCTTCTCTATTCAATATATAATGTACATTTTCAACTATCATTAGCCCTGATATGTACAATAAATAATATATGGTATGCTTACATCCTTTACTTCCAAACTTTGATGGCGCCATCTCTACTAGTTGATAGCAGAAGTCTCTAGTTAATTTTACAGAAGCCAAAGAGAGGATAGAGTTACGGTGGCAACCTGCAGAATCAGTAGCAGCTGCTGCAAGAACTACCTTTCCAGTCAACCGAGTTGCTAGAGGTCGCCTCTTTGCCTCCTGTTTGAAAAGTGAAAAACTCAAATTGTAGTCTTACAAACACCACTCAATAGACTGCCGAAAGTAATAGAAATAAAATAATAGTTAAGAAATAATCAAGAAAGACATTATCTAAACTTTAAAGCCAATAATAAAACATCACAAACAAGAATAAAGGAAATTATAATGAATTTAAATAGAGCTAGAAAAGAATAAACCTAGTTGATGATTCACATCTATTCAAATTTCATAAAAATATGCACCAAGGGATGTCAAAATTTTATTGAAGTGTAGTTTTATAAAGAATTTGTAATGAATGTAACCCCACTGTTTAATAGGAGATTCTTACCTTTTATGTTGTTAAAGGATAGTGTTATTTTTTGTTTCCCTTTGGAATTTGCTATGGAAGCCAGTGTAGCTCTGTGACTGATTTGTATAGGGGGGGTGCACTTTTTTAAGTGCTTTTTGCTCTTTTTTTTAACAAGTCTGGTGAGGGTGAACTTCTTGTCTTCCAGTTTATTGTTTCCTCTCTTTTCAACTAACAATATTTCTTCTTTTATAAAAGAAAATTTTAAAAAAGGGATCAGAGTTTGATGGGGATACAAATATTTTGGAAAGATATGTTAACTAGCCGGATAACAGACATAAAAATAAGGTTTATTATAATAAAAGCTAATTATAAAACCTTCCTGCTTACCCGCATTGAACAAACTTTAATCCACAAACAGGTGATCAAGATAGGACAATTTATTAGAACAGATACACGAATCATATTAACTTTTTAAGCTTCAGAGTGCACACACCCTATATAATCTTCCAAACACAGTATGAATATCTTATCACCCCACCAAGAAAAGAAAGAAAACTAACAAAAGATCTTGCTTATAATATTTACCATACCTGCACAACTTGCAACCCAAAACTAGATATTGTTTCATAGAAATCATCATTTCCAACCCCCTTCATAGATGGTCCACAAATGCAATAGCTTCGGCCCAGGCTGCAGTATGGAATAGCAAGGCCAATTAGACACAAGAAGATGGGATAACCAAATGCACAAATTGGGGAACAAGCAGAAACCTGCAATGGTCCCATCGACATATCTTTAAGTCGGTACCCCCTGTTAACAAATCTCCTCCTGGTAATGGGAGCAATGCACGGATGCCAGAAAGACAGGGAGGAGGTTCATTCAGCTCATCTACTCTGTACTTGGGATTGATATTCCTTCTCATGTCTGTTTTAGAATTTGACTTATTGGAAGGTCTGGCCAAGGACCAAGGTAGGTCAGAGGCTTCACCATCGCTGTAATTATTTGCAACACTCAAAATCCGCAGACAACATAAGAATGATCCAAAGAGCATGTCAGCTATAGATCATGAAAAAAAAAAAGATTAATAAAAGGAAAACTACTGAACTCAGCATTTTCAATTTATGACTATTTCTCCATCATGCCAAGCACTGACTTAAGTAAAAAGAAAAAGAACATTGAGATTTACCTCGAAAGGAAAAATGCCATCAAAATAGAATGTTATACTGAAATCAACAAAAGCAGTAGTCATTTACCTGATGACAGCTCCCATTTTCTGCATTCCAAAGAGAGACTTCATTACAACCTGCTGCAACATATACAAGTGGCCTAGCTGTAGTGTGTATGGAAGAATTAATAGGAGGAACAAAAAGACATATTTTCTCCACAGGGCAGGCAGGAGAATACTGCCATGAGTTAACAGGAATACAAAATCTCAGATCCCAAAGAGTAAGCACACCCCTTGAAGAACCAGAAACATAACAATTCCCACAAGGTGCTGTTATCAAAGAAGACACAAAACCCTCCTCAGGAATCACTTTAAAAGTCCATGAATTTGTGTTTGTTCTCGAGTCCCAAATATTGATCCCGCAATTTTGGGTGCTGTACAAAATCATTTTACGGGCATTGTCATCCGCCGAGTTGTTTACTAGGCTGGTTATGCCACCTTCTCCAACACAATTTTTTTTTCACATCAGCAATGCCCGAATACTTTTCAACAACATTACAAAGCCCTCTGGAGATGTGATCAATAGAGAACATGTGTATCATGCCGTCAGAAGCTCCGACAATGACTTGAGCAGAACCCTGGAGCATTGCAGTGCACAGTGCTCGGCTTCCATCTAGAGAATAAGTTAGCCTTGACCTAAATGAGATGTCCTTCTCCAACTTTCTAGAATCCCACAACTTAACAGTGGAATCATCCGATGCACTCACAAAAAAGTTGTGGTCTGTTGAAATAGCAATGTCCTTAACAGCAGAATGGTGCTCTTGAAGGTCTGCAACTAACACACCACAAGGCCTCCACCCTGAATCCATCGGTGCTCGTGCAAAGGAAGGAAGACCTGTTACATCAGTTGCAGCAGAGGTATCTTCAGTTACAATATAACTCCCTTTCATACTGACTGACACCCCATATCTTGAAACTCCTTGTTGGGATAGGCTGCTTGATCTTGTTTCCCCATCTTCTACCTCGTGTACCACTCTGTGAAGCTGAGGAGAACTATTACCAATGCTAATTGAACCTGAAACAAGCTTAGGCAATGGAACTGAACTAGCTAAACTAAAGGACTTATTCCCGGCATCCATCCAAGGCATGGATGACGAACCAAAACCTAAAGAGTTCAATGGTGATGAAGAATCAGAGGAAGGCCGAGAAATTCCAGCTGTTCTATTGTTGTCATATTTAAAATAGTACAGTGGTATGCCTTCCGCTGATTTATCGAAAATGAGGCTGTTCACACCATTCACAGGCGGACGCACGAACGTGGAGAACTGTACTTTCTCTGAGCATAGGGGATCACGAGTGTCAACTGTTCCAGAAGTGTTACCAAAGCTTCCCATAGCTCTCAACTTGGCCTCGCCATCATCTTCACTTAGATCCAGGTTTTGCATCGCATTGCCAACAGATTTGCTACCCTGAATATCATGTTGCCTGTCAGACCAGCACTTCATTGAATCTAATTCTCTGGATCTTCCTTGGTATAAGTCTAGAGTTTCCCATTGTTTGGACAATGCTGATGAACTATACCATATCTTTCTCTGTCTTTCTAACATATCTAAACTTCTGGAATTTTCCAAGACTTGGCAAAATACTTGTCTTGAGAAGGGAGGCTTTAGACATGAAAGAAGAGCCTTCTCTGAAGCTAAAGATGCTGGTTGTCTTCTAAGAAAAGGCCGTATAACTGGGACAAGGAAAACATAGGAATCTACTGCACCTAAGCTCTCACTACTAGCTGCAATGAAAGCGACCGCTGACCTCCTTACCTATTGACTGGGATAACATAACAAAGGAAAAGCATGCTCTATCATTTCGAGAAGTATCCTTTTCCGCAAAAATCCACTTTTACAAAGGATGGCCAAGCAATCTAAAGTATTGACAATGACAGCCTCAGTTGCATCACCTAAAGCCTGCTCAATATAAGGTAAAAGATATTCTTCAACACTTATTTGGCCTACAAAGAAGCAGACATAAATTATCTGCCCATATAATACTGCCCTAAGTAGCTCGTCTCAATCATTTAAAAAAGCAGGAAGGATTGGCAACAAAACGTCATTACTCCGTCTCTGTCCAAAGAACCAGCAGAGGTTGCCAATATCCTGCAAGAGTGCTCTCCTGAAATTTGGAGTTTGTTTTGGGCCCATTACCAGTTCTTGAATGACCTCGGCTATGGATTTCCTCAGCTATCCAAGCTGTGTATCTCTGTTTTTGCTCTGCAATCGTCCAGATGTATCAGAAGACGAAGCTAAGGACTTCTGGCCCAAAGTTGATTCATTAAGAACCCCTGCCTCACTCAAACTTATTGAGTGAATCAAAAACCCATAAGCAGTTGATACCGGCTTAGATATTTTGCTAGAATAACATATCCTTACGCTTTCCTCTGGATCATCAGGAAGCATGGAAAGCATTGGCAAAATATACTCCGGAAAAATTTTAGCGTCACTGGGAGGAAAATCTCAAACTAAAGGCAGAATGTCACACAAAGTCTCCAAGGCAGCACAACGTACAATTGCTGCTAGATCAGAAAGCATTGCAATAACATATGGAAGCACACCTTGCAACCAATCTTCATCATCAATATATAAAGAGCACGACTTCAGTAGGAGTACAGCCCCCCTCCTCATATGAGGCAACTTGGCATTGCGAATGCAGGAACAGAGCAGTGAAGCAATCAGAACCATACTTTCACAGCTTATATTATCTCAAGGTAATGGTAAAAAAGGCATTCCAAAGGTATCCGACTGGTTATCGTAATCAGACATCAACGAGTTTATATCATTCATTGTGGTTTTTTAAAGGAAAGAGTGGTGATTTCTCTTGAAAACATTGCAAATAGTTTGGAGTAGATCGCCAGGAGCTGGCAAGCCACACTGTTCTTGGTTTTGCGAACATGCAGAACTGGCAACATCCTCCAGAACTGGCATTGCATCCGAATTGACGGTTATTTTGCTTTACATCCCTCAGAAGAGAGCTGATATCACCAGGAAGTTCGAATCGACCATGAATTGAACCCTTTTCCATATCTTCTAAAGGGTCCTTCGGCAGATCAATACTTTGTTTTGCATCTATGTGTTCTGATGACTGAAAAGCATTAGAAGTTAAGTCCATCTCTTCACCTGCTTTATTTCTCATCATTTGCTCAAGTGTTTCATGAAACGAGAGCTGGCATATTAGAACCTACATCAAAAATTAGAGTAGCTTAGCGCACAAATGTACAAGTCGAAAGATTGCAAATGTAAAAAATTGAAGATATAACAGTTTCTTACCCTTGAATCAGAATTATGTGGATTCAATAATGAATAGAACTTGTGCAGGAACAGTGAGAAGTAGCATGGGAAGACAACACCAGTATAGCTCTGCAAGTAGCTTTCAGCAGAACATCTAGAATCTGGATCCAGCTGGATCATATGAAGAATCATCTTACATAGTCCTGAATCTGGGATCTGCTTTATAAGATTCATTTGATAGTATGAATATCAATAGTAAATCGACTCCGAAGAACTGAAAATTCATGAAAATTAATCTTAGCTATCTACCATTTTATATTTTTCTATTTCGTAAGTAATTTTTGCAGGTATCACTTGCAAACTGAATTATGAGATCTCCAATGTCCTCAAGTGATATTTGTATCAAGTTACAAGTTGGAGAAGGTAAAGCCAAATTTACAAGTCTGAGCAGTCCAGATTACCTTCTCCAGATGTTGGCTAGGATCATACTGCCCTCTGCGATAAGCAAGAAGTTGGGACTGTTCAAACAGTGGCTGTCCCTCGAGGAAAAGCTCTGCAACAACACACCTAAAGCAGCAAACAGATTAACTCAAGCTTAGAGGACTGAAGAATCCTGATAATCAAATAAAATAATCAGCATGTATTTAAATATAAATTAGGTAAAGGATCTTTCTAGAGAAAGTAAAACAACTGTCTCGACTACTGTAGAAATCAAATCACAATTGATACATGAATAATAGTTATTCATTTATGAAAAATGGATGTGATCACCAGATCCTTGGACTATTCATTCCATTGAAAGTAAATGGGTTGGGCTGGATGAATAGGTTTCAGCATTAGTAGCAGAATTCATCCCAATACACTATTTTCAGCATACAGAAATCACGTGATTAGAAAATCAATACACACTTCAAGCATACAGCAATAACTTATTGGAAAATATCTGGATCATGAAGGTGTTAATTGGAAAGAAGATTGATGGAATGGAGACTATAAAGTGCCCTAGATAACGGCAACCATGTAACAACTGAAGGCAGCAATCTAAGCTCATGAATGGCAGTGGAAATGGTGGTGGAGTGATGGAAGTGCTCAGTGCCTGAGAATATGATAGCTTAATGGTAGACTAGGAGCAATCAGGCAATCGTCATGCACAAGCATTTTATTCAAATTACTTAAATAGTAAAAACTTATTTAATAGAATTAATTAAGCTGCAGTATCTTCTTTTCTTGTTGAAAATAATAGAAACTACAAATGATATTTTTTTTTTCGTTTGGACAAGTTTTATTTTTTGTTTGATTTTGAATAGGTAATTTTGGCCAAAGTATTAGATATAGCATATGGATGATAAAATAAATTTCGCAAAGATGAATATCTTTTTCTAGAAGCAGCATCAACATCTCATTTTTCATTAGTAGTATATCAACGGCCAAAAGTTAAAATCTTCCATGCAAGAAAGTGATTCTGCTGACAGAAAATGCTCACCCTACAGCGAAGATGTCCATGGATGGCCTCAAAGATGCATCTTGTGAAACATGCATCTCACCTCCATGCTCATAAAATCTCTGAAAAGTAATGTAAAAAGTTGGTTTTTATTATACAATTCATTTAAGTTTTAAAAGATAATTAAGGGGAAAAAATTTATAGGACTGCAGGTTACAGATGAAAGGAAAAAGTATACAATTTGTACGAGGCTTTTTAATTTCTAGTTGAATGAATACTATACTAATATGACAGGAATTCTGAAAACTCCAAATTTCCAGAGAGTGATACAGTCAACCAATAATAAGAATGCATAGAAGGTGCGATTATTTCAACTTAAATCGACCGAATAACACTGGAACCTTGAATAAAACTCTACATTTGCAGATGATATTGAATCAATTGAACTAATGGAAAGAAGCTTTAATGCTAGACAAAATTGTGCCAACATTAACAGAGGTGTTGGCAGCAAAAACTTGTGGTGGTAGTAGAGGAATCATAATAAATAGTTGGGACGTTAGGGGGAGTTACCTGGTGGCACTGGTATTTGGCAACAATGATTTGCAGTTTGAACTATTGTGGCGTTTTTTTTTCTTTACTCATGAAAGCTGTTGACAGATAAGGATCTCTTATTCAATGATAATAAAAAGATAGATAGACAAAAGAATAAGGAACCAACCTCTGGTGCAAGATAACAACACCTTCTTTCCCCAGTGTTGAAGAAAAACGAGAAATCGTAGGGGTCATCATGCGGAATATAAGTAGTTTTGAAGGATGCAAAGTCGGCAAGGTAAAGCCAATTCCAAGAAGTGATGAGCACATTCTCACACCTGATATCACCTGGGAAAATAACACATTAATGTGAATCTGACCACCGCCAACAAAATACTTCATATTACAGTATAACCAAAACCCTGTAACCCCGAGCTCACCATGACAAACTCCAATCTCATGGATTTGCTTCACCGCGTAAAGCAACTACATAACCACCAAAATGTAGACTTCTAAATCAAAGTGTATTGATATGAATTATGAAATTTTATATATGAATACACAGTGAGGGGGAGCGAGACCTGATAAGCCAACCATTCCTTCTCAACGAGACTGAGGAAAGGTCACGTACTCAAACGATCATGAAGGTTATTGAAAAAGTATTGTCTCAACAGATAAGCAGCTTTATCCGTTTCAAGCCAAAACTGCATCATATTTCATTCAAAGAAACTGAAATTTTTTAGCTAAGACAACAACCAATTCATTATTATAAACCTAGTGCATCTGATTTAATAAGAGTGGTAAGCGAGAAAATTCGATTTTGGGCTTTTCAACCTCAAGTGTGACTAATATTTAAATGAATTGAGTCGAGTTTTAAACGAGATTTGATTTGGTGAGATGAGCTCGAATCGAGTAATAAAGAAATTAGCTTCATCAGTGTATAACCGAGCTCGGTCAAGCTTTAGCTGAGGTCATTAATTATTTCCTAACAGTAATTTTAAATAAAATAAAGAAATTAATTAGAAAATACACTTATATATAGTCAGGTCGGACCGCACTCAAGTCGAGTACAAAAAGGAGAAAATCAAGCAACTATATATAGGCAAAAAGGTTTGATCGAGCTCGGCACACTAAATAGACTCGAGGTCAAACCGGGCTCATAAGCAGCCCAGTGCCCCAGTTTGCTAACCAGCCCAAGTTTCAACTTTCAGTAAATGACTGATATCATCAAGACATCAACTCAGATGATGACTCTATTGTTTACTTGAGTGGAGCTGTGGAGGTCCCCCATGTGAAAGAAAATCAAAAGTATAGTTTCTTCTCTTTCCTTTTCCAGCCATTAAATTAGATAAAGTAGTTCTCTATAAAGCCAACTGAAAAGTTTGGTTCCATCCACTTCCAAGCAATCCAAAACCGAATTTTCTAAAACACTTCTTTGCGGCACGGACTTCATTCCTTGGATTGGATATTTAGGCAGGCTAGTTTAGGTTTAAGTTGATTTTCCTTCAATTCAGGCACTGAATCTATTTTCTATAACACAGTACTAATTCTAAGGGGAAAATAGTTATTCATACGTCAGCAATAGAAACCAATTCTAGATCTGAGGTTTTTGATTAGTGTTCTGACCTAAAAAAGCAAGCTACAAATGAATGAGTATGTGAGAGGAGTGTTTGGGCATAATACACAACTATACAATAACCCATCAAATACTAGCAAGGGAGCATCATCTATGATTTTAACAGTCACTAAACAAGCTCATAAAAAATAAACTAAGGACATAGAAACTACAGAAAAGAAGCCACGGGAATCATGAAATACAAAAGAAACGGAACAACTAAATTCAAACGGTTAGAATCGGATCACATACTTTGTAAAGAATCAATACAAAAATTTATCAATTATGAACCACAAGTTCTAACAATCTCCACTAACCTCGCCCATTCAGAAATAAGCCACTTGTTCTAACCTGTTTTGGGGAGAATTTTTTCTTTCTAGCATCTGGAGACATTAGTCAAGACCAAGTAATGCTTGAACTTGTCTGCGGTCACAGTCTAAGTGTGAACCTTTTTTAATATCACATCACTCATAGCAATTAACTCTCTCACTTTGTAAAACCTTACGTCAATATGTTTGATCCTTACATGATACACTTGATATTTTGTCAAATAATGTCACTCTGACTATCACAATATAACTATACTCCATCTTGAACGCTTTTTTCTTAACCTCAACCAATGTCATATATTGAAAGTGATTGTATTATGGATCTGTAACATAATCCCATTATTTGCAATACTTCTCAAGTATCTGAATATTCACTTGACCGTTTTGCATAAGGCACGCTTGACATATTCCAAACACTTCTCAAGTATCTAAATATTCACTTGACCGTTTTGCATAAGCCACGCTTGACATATTCCAAACAGTGTTGTAGACAACAATTAGTTTTTGTATTGGACTATAATAATGATATTTATTCATTTATTTATTTTACTATGGACATATATAAAAATATTATTTCTACTTAAATTTTTGATATTTTCATCTAGTCCCCCTCCCTCATAGAGCTGATATCCACTTTCTTTTCATATGAATAAAAACTATTTAACAATATCAAAAATACATATTATAAAAATATGAATTTCCTATATATATCTATATATATATATATATATATATATATATATATACAACACTCCAGAGTCCAGCACAAGACAAAAAATTCCATAATTAATACCAAAAAGTAACAAATAAAAACTATCAGTGACCTGCGAACTTATCTTCTTAATCACCATGGAAATTACAGAAGTTCAAAAATAAAGTATGTCCATTAAACGAAGGAATCCAAAAAACAGCTGTTCAAAAAAAAAAAAAAAAAGCTCTCCAAGTGATTAGTAAAGAAAGTAGTAGCTGATTATCCATCCTTGCTTAAGGAGTACTACAGATCAGAGTTTCCAAAACGCATTAGTTTCAACTTTAAAGTACCTTGTAGATCAGATCAGGTCAAACACGCCATAAACAAATCACAATCAGCAGAAATCATATATAGAATAGGAAATCAAATTTGAATTTTATTTATGCAATATGAGTAAATCCATAGATCGAGATCACCCAACACCATAAAAGAAATATTTACAACGATCTCATTCATATCTTCATCATCATCATCTAAAACATAAATGGAGAAGTTTATATATCTTAATTATTCGCAACTTCGGGATCTTCAAAGTTGGGATCCTTCGAATCAAAAGCGGCAGCGTTTTCAAACTTTCCGAGCTCGGCGTGGGAGTAGCCGTCACCGGACCAAGTGAACTTGCCGCCATGACCTCCCTTCTTCGGCGAGCCACTCAATCCAGTCCCAGATTTTCTGTCCTTGCGCAAGTCCTGCCCCGTTTTGCCATTGGGTTTGGGATTGGAACCTTTCCCTGCCTTCATTCTCTCTCTCTAGCTTTACTCTTTCACTGTGTGTGAGATTTCCAGAAAAGCGTACGCAGGTGACTACTAATTTATAGGCTGTTTGGATTTTTATTTTGTAGACGGTTTGGATTCTTGCGTTGTCTAGGAGCATGTGACGTGAGTCACGTGACAAGTACATTGAGATATGGATAAGAACGAATACAATTCTCTCTCCCCTTTTTAAATATCTTTTAGAAATGTGTTTTATTTTTTAACATTTATTGTTTGAGAATTTTAATTAAATATTAATTATTTAATTTTTAATATTATTTTAAATATTAAATATAATTTTGATCGTTTTATTATTTTATGGTTAATAAATAGTATTTTAATATAAAAAATAATATAAACAATTAATATTATATAATTATTTTTTTAATACTTATACATAATTTTAAAATCACATATATTAAGACAAAGAGAAGTATAATGAAGAATCATCTTTAAAAAGAATTGTTTAGGAGAGCTAAACAATCATCTTTAAAAAGAATTGTTTTTTTTGTTACAAATACGATTATTTTGGATTTGTATTTTAACAGTTTAAATAGTACAAATGTTAAAGATAAATGCCATAATATTAAAGTATGTAATTTTTCATATAATTTGAAGTAGTAAATTAAAACACCATTGTCTTGATTATGTAAAATAATAAAATTTTATAGCGTCACAGATTTATTTATTTCTATTATTACGAGTTTTTTTTTGAAACATTTGACTAATTTATATGATAATTTATATTTTCTTATACTTTTGCACATTCTTTTTTTATAGTGGTGAAGTAAATCTCTAATCGGGAAGCTTCAAGAAGATAATTTAAATTAAGATAACGCTTTATTAAAAAGATAATTTTATCAAAAGCACGTAATTTTGATAAAAGCGTAAGCATTTTTTGTAAATCTGGCGGTGGCATAGTATTTATAAAAATACCATCGCTGTCTTATCAAAACTACGTCGCTTTTGATAAAATTACGCTATTTTAAAGTTATCTTATTTAACGATTACGCTTTTTTCCATATATATATAGACAACACAATTATAAAAATTAAAATTATTAAAAAAACTACCAACTATAAATTTTATTTCTGTCAAAAATTAAATGAGTTTTAAATTTGAAAATATCTCGTATTTTCTTTGAAAAGTTAAAATTTCCTATATTTTGGAAGAGAAAACATTTTCCTGCCTGCCAAAACGAAGAAAGTACGGAAGCCACATATTAACGTCAAATTTTTAATAGCTAATATGTAGAACCCACAAAATATCATATATTGCATAAGTTCCAACCATAAGAACATTGCTTGAAATTTAAATCTAGATATGATTGGCAACAGGTTGTGTAGAGTGAGTAAGAATATTTGGTGTAGAAATAGGTTCCACGCTGACTGCATCATAATAAGTTGCAATCATTCTTGAGGCAATATGAGAAGCGTGGTTGTGCTTGACACAGTCAAACTTTAGTACTACATTAGCTAGATGCTAAAATCAATTTTGTGAAGGGTTTTAGGCAAGACCGTAAAAAGTAAAACTGATAAACTGGGGGGGGGGGGGGGGAGGGGAGGGGGAGGAAATGATGTGCTTTTAGAACAGAAATTATCTAGGAAAATTTACAGGAGGTTCCAAGCACCCTACCAGAATACCGAGATCAATGTCTTTGCCTTCAAACTTTTTGATGAACGGGTGACTCTATAAGAGTAATGAATTATAAGTTAGATTACTAATCAAGTAATGATATGTCATTATCAATATATATATATATATATACACACACACACACACACACTAACCAGAAGGTCTGAAGCTGATGATCTGTCTCTGGGGACCTTCTGTATGCTGTAAATGCATGAATCAACAAAAGAAACAAGTTAAAATTTGTATCCGAGTATATGGATTTCCTAGTAAAAGAGAATATGGATGAACCAAAAAAGATGCAATGCTATGCACAGAGAATTTTGCAGACAAATTAAGAAGAAGAAGAATCTCTAAGGTCTCATTGCAGCAAATTAGATTTTGTAGGTTAGAGCCTTGGGAGTTCAAAAAAGAAAACAAGGGATGAATGTGTGTAACACAGTATACTAACATAAACTCTAAGAAAGCATGGCAGCATTAAAAGACAGATCATCTGCCTTGGCCTTTAACAAGTAACAACACCCAAGGAAAAATGGCTTAAAATTCTCTCTGTCCTTAACTCACCACATGGAAAGGAAAGCTAATTCCCACTGATTTGTTCACAGAAAAGAGGGGACAGATATTGGACATAAAATTAGAAGTAGTAAAATAGTTATGTAAGAAATAGATCCACAGACCAAATTAATTTTATGAGAACAGGTGTGTCTGAAATAAATACTGGAATAGCTGCAATTTTGTTTATAGAGATATCTGTCACGATTATAATATATATAGCTCATTTTGTTTTGTCTTTTACCAAAGTTTCTGTTTAGTTGTGACAATTGTTTTGCATGTTCTACAACTTCAAATAATGGATAATGCAGAGACCCAAAAGACAAGTATTCATTAGGTCACCAGCTGTTCTATGCAAGTCAGCTTCTTTCAGATATTGACTTAAAGTATACTTGTTGCACTAAAGATAATGCCCTTAACAACAATATGGAAAAGATACTAGTCAACCCAAAATTGTGTTCAAAACAATGTACAGATGGAAATAAAATAATGAACAAGCAAGTAACATGCAAAAAAATTCTCCACTAATAGAAATCGTTCGACATTCAGCTCCTCAAGGTTCCCTGGAAAAGAATGAAGATATGACTGAATTTATCAACATGATCTATTGATATCTCAGATATTCGTTCTTTGTACCAATACGAGGTCATGGAGTTTCACACACATCAGTTACACTTTAACTACTGTAATCTTCTTTCCTTTTTTACCATTGACCTTTTCTATTGTTCTTTTTTCTCTTCTTTTTTTTGTTGGGGGGGAGGTTTGGGTTGTGCATGCTTCATACATAGTGCAACCAAGAAATATAAAATATTCGAATGCAGTGTTTCCAATGACCAATAATGTAATGGCGAAATGCAATCACTATAAGACAAATGTTTAGCATAGTAATAGCAGATTTTATGCAGCTCATCAATATAAATGCCGAAGGACCCTATATTATTACCAGGCTGAAACAAACGAACAGAATTCTGGAGAGAACTGATCTGGTGGAGCAGAAGGGGGAGGACTTCCAACAATTGCTTCCAAAAGCTCATAAAAGCTTGGCCCACATAGCTGCTCTTCAGATTGTATGTAAGGAAAACGTCCTACAGCACACTCGAGGATCACCAGGCCCAAACTCCAGATATCGCTCTTATAATCGTAAGTGCTTCCACAGATTCTTTCTGGCTAAAAAAAGAGAGTCAAATTAGCTTTCATTCTAATTAATTTGACTGGTCTCAGATCAGGCATAAAAAGTTTGGAATAATCCAAAAGACACTTTGTTAAGTACTGGGTAAAAGAACATAGACACTGAAGAAGCAAATAGACTATGTGCACTGAAGGATGATGACTCCACTCACCGACATGTAATTGTAAGTCCCAACGAATGTATTACGTTGACCCATAGAGTTGGCTAGCATTGCACTCACACCAAAATCTGTAATTTTTACTTCCCCTTTATGATTTACAAGCAGGTTTGATGGCTTTATGTCCCTATGGATTACATGTCTTTCATTGTGCAAGTACACCAGACCCTGTAAAACCTGCAATAAAGGAAAGGCATAAGTGTGCTAAAATATATATTTCCTGAAACTTGACATTTGCAGTTCAACTATGTATGAAATTAGTATGGAAAAACTCATAAACCTGTTTACAGACAACCGCAAGATATGGTTCAAGAATCGTCTTGACTTGTCTGATCACATCTGCCAAGGACCCACGATCCATGTATTCGAACACAAGAGAGATAACTCCATTGTGATAGAAAGAGTGGTAGCAAACTACAACATGTGAGCATTGAGATGCTTGATTAATTTTCAGCTCCTGCACAATTTGTTTACGAATTTCTTCTTGTATGTTCATCTGGATAACCTGTGATACAACACACATTTCCACTTTAAAGAAACTGCCATCATCAGGAGAAAGAAAGTTCCAGGTGGAACACTCAAACTGGCATAGAATTACTGTAATCACTAACTTGCAGGCAGACAGACAGGAACAAGTGCCAGGGAATAAGTGTTAGGCCTTACATTCCAAGTTAATCATCTAAGATACAGAGACGTACAAGTCATAGTAGAAAGCAACAACTGCCATGAGAATTGTTTTCATCATTTTACTTTTATGTGGTAAAACACAGGAGGTTTCCCTCATTTACTCCATCTCTTTGGGCCATCAGGGCTAGTTATAAAGTAGCATTACTTCTAAACATATATCAAAACCATGAACTAGCAGTCTAACTTCACTAGACCATGTGCATTTCATGATTAATAATACATTAACCACAAGCTAGCAGTATCTTGGTAACCCCAAGTTCCATAAAATAACAGGAAAATGAACATTGTGTTGCTTGAGTACTGACCTTCAATGCAAATAATGTTCCAACCCATTTATGGCGAACCAGTTGAACCATGCCACCACTTCCCTTGCCAATGACTTTTATTGTTTCAAGGTCTTCCAGTGAGAATTGAAGATCTATCTCCTTAGCATCAGAAGGCTGTTCAAACCAGCAAAAGGTGAGTTTTAGCCTTCAGAAATTAAACTTTGAAATCAAATGATAAATATATGGGAAAAAGCACGGATAAGATAATTATAACAGTAACGTACTCCCTCCGTTTAAGGTTTTTGCACATAGATTAAGAAAGTCATTTAATAATTAAAATCTGTGTGAAATTCCATCACTACCCCTTTTATGGGAAGTTGAAAACTATTAATACTAAGGGTGAGAATTTCTTGGGACAATGAGAGAAGGTAAGGGTGATATAAACGACAGATAAATTGGAACAAATTTTTTCTTCTAAAACGTCACTTATTTAGGAACGGAGGGAGTATAAAAAGTACAACAGATCAATAGTGGTATTTGCAAGAATGTCTCCTTGACAAAAGGCTCAGCCACAAGAAGCTTATTCAACTAGTAAAATGCACTAACATTCAAAGCAGACAATATGTGACAAAATGGCTATCAACCAGAACAAATATGTTGTCCAAACGGGTGATATTCAATATTTATTTGAAATCTAACCACCTCACTTGCAAGCCTATATCATTATCAAATAAAATAATCTATTTGCAAGATCTATTAATGTAAGTCTTAGTCCTTCCATTTCCAGAGCACCTCAATTTACTGTAATTTGTAACCATTTAGCTCTGGTTCCATCTACAATATCATATCACTTTGACGAAGAATAAGACATGGTGCCTAAATACACGGTAGACACCACCCCTCCACTATTAGCAGATTACTCATACTGTATACAATCTGACATATTAGTGAGTGATACACCGAACTGTAGTTAATCCAAGTATGCAACTAGCAACTATGAAACGGAAGTAAAACTTACAAGAGAATCATTTTCTTCAGAAATGAGTCGCAAACCTTTCTGGTTCAGTAGCAAATCGCCATCCTGAAATGTTCCACTAGCAGTCCTGCAATTTAACAATTTATAGATACAGCACTTGGAATTCAAATCGATTCGTAAACTAGAAATTAGGGATTACTTATTCATTTTACAGGCAACTCGGAATCCAATCGACGAAAGATAATAAATAGAAAATGTCGAAATAGATAAGCACCGATTTGGAGGAAACTTGAGAGAGCTTACAAGAAACTGGTGATAGGTGTTTCTTGAGCAGGTACGGAGAGCTTCAGTTGCTTAAGTGGCTTCATGCTCTTCATGATTCTAGCCTCCTTTTAGGGTTTCTTCGAGACGATTTATGACTTATGTCCAGCTCCTCCTAGGGTTATAGAGAGAGAGGGAAAGAGTTTGGTTGACGGAGATGGTGAAAAACAACCGACCGATTAGCCAAAAAAAAGTAAAAGAGAAAAACAAATTCAATTATTCAAATGGGCATGACCGCGAAACAGATACTTCGCTACTATGCAAATTACTCTCTTTCAAGTTTCAAAGTTGGTACAAAACAAGACTTCCTAAAATATAAATAAATAATATGAGTAAATTTTAAAATTTAATAAATTATTCAAATTTTTTCAAATTGTAATTTTATATTGATACGTTTGAAAAGTTCAAACGGTTCGAATTCGATTCGGTATCGTGCTCGACTCGATAACTAAAAATGAATTTCAATCAAACCATAAATTTTATGAATACTAGACTCAACTTAGTTCATTTACTCTCTTACCCACAAGGTCATCTCTCAGGTGAGATAAATCGCACTTACTATTTATATAAGAAGACATTGAAATTTGTACAGCTATCAAATTATTTATAAAAATATCAATTCTCTAATTTTATTATTTATGCATTGCATATTTAAGGATATTGTAAAAAAAAAGGGAAAATGTTATACTTTTTGAAATCAATACTAATGAGAAACTCAAAATTGAAATAAATTTATATAATTTTAGTCAATATTAATGAATATTGTATATTATCTAAAAAAAATTACTTATTTATTTATAAATTTATTATTCTATAATTTTTAATAAATTATCCTAATTTTAAATTTAAAAATATTTTAAATTAAATTTTAAAACTCAATAATATTGTAATGAACTACTACATGCTTTTGACCATACAAAGGATATTGAAATTGAGGGTGAGGGTGAGGGTGAGGGTGAGGTGGGGGTGGGGGTGGGGGTGGGGGTGGGGTGAGGGAAATTTGTTAAATTTGACTTGTTATAAAACTTGAATAGAGCTCTATTAAAGTTTTATAACAAGTCAAATTTAACTAATCACTATTAATATAAATCGAATAAAATATTTTAAAAATAAAAGTTAGAGATTCACTAATCACTATTAATATTCCAATTGAATATTGAATAGTTTTGCTAGTGATTGGGCCCAGAAAATTGATATCTCTAACCAGCCAAGCCCAGAAAATTGATCTCTCAAAAGACTTCAAGAGAGTGGACCGGTTTAGCTTGTTTGCACATCGTTTTTGTACAAGTAATTTTGTCAGATCCTAAGAGTGAAGTTAGCACAAACTTTAACTTAATAAGTGTTAACGTCAAATTTTGTACGCCTGACGAAATCATCAAAACAGCAGGCCAAAATCGCACTAACGGTTGATGGAGTAGTTGATTATATTAAACTCACAAAATACATTCACACAAACATAAATAAAGAGATATAAATATGAACACAAGAATTTACGTGGAAATCCAATTAGGAAAAAACTACGGAGAGAGAGTAATCCACTATAATAATACAAGATGTGTATATGGAGGGAGTACAAGTTGATAATATGGAGTATAAGTTGTGTATTTGTGTTGTATCTCTTGTGTGTTGTCTCAAAATCCTAGCTTGTAGCCGTATATATAGAAGTCACCTCCATCCGCATCCAACTAGGAGAAGGACTCCTTTTGTAGAATCACCTTATAACTACTGAATCCAATTAAGAGTAGGAGTCCTAATTAAACCTCCTTATCCCACCAAATAAGGAAACACAATCCTATTTTAATAAGGACTCTCCACTGTAACAATAAATACATATGGGTCATCACCAGATCCAGACCATTAAATAGACTAGGTTGCAGCATGGCTAGACCCAAATAATCACATCCCAACATTTCCCCCCAGTCTCTTATTTATAAGGAACTTAAAATAAAAGAGTATACAAATTTTGTCACACCCAAACACCATACGCCAAACAGAAACTTGTGACTCTCAATATTTTCGCCCCACTCCTCAATTCATTTCTAAGATATACATAAAGATCCGCAAGCCACGACCCATGTGCCGCGTGCCACGAGCCACGAACCACGAGCCACGTATTTGAGACACGAGCCACGTGCTTTGAGCTATGAACCACGAGCAACGAGCCAAGTGCTTTGAGCCACGAGCTTCGTGCTTTGAGCTACGAACCACGTGCTTTGAGCCACGAGCTACGAGCCACGAGCAACGAGCCAAGTGCTTAGAGCCATGAGCTTCATGCTTTGAGTCACGAACCTCATGCTTTTAGCCGCGAGCTACGTGCTTTGAGTCACATGACACGAGCTACGAGGGTTTAAAACATGTCTTGGCTAGATCTTCTCCTTTTCAATTTCCCTTTTTCTTCTTGTAAGATCTCGGCTTTTTTCAGAATGCTTAGAATCTTCGATTGCTCAAGTTCGACACTGCTCAACAGGAAGTACGTCCTTTGCCTGACTAATTTCAACTGCAGTCTCCACACTGGCATGCAATACTCCACTTTCTTGTTGTTCACTTCTTAATTCTGGCTAAGTCAAAGACTTTAAACCTGACATCATGCACAGTTGTTTATCATTACTTTTATTTAAAAGCAAGTACACGGGCTTTACCCTAAGCCTGAGCACACAAGGCAACCATAGGCATTAATAAGCATAAAAGGCATGAATTTTATAATATTAATCATGTTAATGATGAAGCACATTATATACAAATTGGTATTCATCATATTAATTAATCTGTTTATGCTAAATTGTAGCATTATCATTACTCCACATGTATAATAATTGACAAAAAGTCATATATTCCACTACTATTCTTTTTCATGGGTTGAGACTTGAGCAGATCCGTATATAATAATTGACGAAAAGTCATGAATTTGCTGGCATATATATATATATATATAATATTTATTTCGTAAATAAAAAAGAATCACTTATCTTCTTCGGTGAATCGGTGATTTTAAATCGACACTAGAACAAGTGTCTTGGTTCCCACAAACGGCGCCAATGTTAACGCCAAATTTTGTACGCCTGACGAAATCACCAAAACAGCAGGCCAAAATCGCGTTAACGGTTGATGGAGTAGTTGATTATATCAAACTCACAAAATACATTCACACAAACATAAATAAAGAGATATAAATATGAACACAAGAATTTACGTGGAAACCCAATTGGGAAAAAACCAGGGAGAGAGAGATAGTAATCCACTATAATAATACAAGATGTGTATATGGAGGGAGTACAAGTTGATAATATGGAGTATAAGTTGTGTATTTGTGTTGTATCTCTTGTGTGTTGTCTCCAAATCCTAGCTTGTAGCCGTATATATAGAAGTCACCTCCATCCGCATCCAACTAGGAGAAAGACTCCTTTTGTAGAATCACCTTATAACTACTGAATCCAATTAAGAGTAGGAGTCCTAATTAAACCTCCTTATCCCACCAAATAAGGAAACACAATCCTATTTTAATAAGGACTCTCCACTGTCACATAAATACATATGGGTCATCACCAGATCCGGACCATTAAATAGACTGGGTTGCACCATGGCTAGACCCAAATAATCACATCCCAACAATAAGTTTTATAATTCGTTATTGCATCTAAAACCATATTTTAACTTAAAAAATTAACAATCTTATGATACATTAAAGTATATATGTCTTTAATCTTTTTTCTTATGTGCCCACACTCTTTAATATTTATTGTCAAGAGTCAACCAAGAGTCTTTGTGAGTAGAGTCCATCATTTGCTCAATAAATTCTTTTTTATCCATCATACGCAGTCCATACCATATCCATGACCCAAGCTCATAGTCATGACTCTGATACCAGTTGTTAGAAATATCCAGCCTATATACTCATCTGAAACCACATTTTAATCTAAAAAGGTAACGTTTAGGTCTATGATCCATTAGAGCATATATGTCTTTAATCTTTCTCCTTATGTTTCGATATAAAATTTTACTATCACACTGTAACTTAACATTATATTGATGTAGAAAAAATTGTATTAATAAGTTTTATAACTTTTTATTGCAATAATTAATACAATTTTTTATATACTAAATGAAATGAAAAGTTTACCTAACCGGATCCAATTTACTTAAGTAATATCAAAAAAATCAAAAATGAGGAAATACAAAATGATTTGTATGGATATTGATGACGACTTAACTCTCGAATTAGGTCTTCAGCTATGGGTTCCTGTTCACCTACATATACACAAACTGTGATGCCCCCAAGATAGGTATACATCACCCATTCTGAGTCGCCAGATATCACACTATAAAAATCATTTACAAACTTCATTTATACAACTGTTGAACTCTCGTGCAGAATACGACCATAGTTAAATTGTGAGTTTTAATACAAATGTATGTAACTCTCATGGTGCCTCGACCACAACCTTACAATGGTACTTTACATAAAAGTATAGTCAATAACTGTTTTAGAAATTAAAATCTTTGGAAAATACTCAAGAAACCTTCAATACATGGGGAGGCCATGCGTGCCAAGTTATGATAGATATCATATGTCCACAGAATTATCCTTGGTTGACCCAATAGTCCCCAAAGGAAAATAAGAAGATTACTATCATCTTCTTTCCAATGGTGAGTCTTCTCTTGACATATAATTATTTACGTTTTCTCCAATTGAGAATTATATTTCAAACAAACTCCAAGATCATATAGGTAGTGCTCGTAGATATACTCAGCAAGTGGATGTGCACAACCTTGTCTTATGATAACACGAGGTTGTATGTCATTAGACATCTTGTATGATAGTGGCAAAACACCCTTCCAAAGTAGGGTTCACCTCACCCTATTCGGTTCACCAAAATTAAATATCAAATGACGTATACAATACGACACACTTATCTAAAGTTCTCAATAAAATTATTTCCATAGTATTTAGGGAGAACCTCAACAGCTATAGACCATCGTTCTATTCTCCTATTACCCTATTCGACCCAAATTACACTCTTATTACGAAAAGAATTGTGAAGCAAAAGGGTGAAACACAACTAGCCCAATAAAAGAATATCATGACTAAAGATAATTTACATCATCAATAGCCTTCATCGGTAGTAAATCGTAGATTTAGAACATATGGTAGATGATAAAACTTTTCAAACCATAGTTGCGTGAACGAGCAATCTATTAGAAGAGTCAAATAGACCATCAGATCTATTATCTTCTCCATGTTAAAAGTCCACTAATAATGTTTTATCCCTGTAACATCAATCAACAATTCCTATCCACAATCATATGAATAGCTCATAATCATAATTGTGATTCTAAATTCCTCTTCGCACCTAGGACGAAGATAATTTTTATCACCTATCTTCACCTGAAACATCAAAAACCATGGTTATACCAAATCACAATTCCTGCTCATAATCATACTAATAAATTCATCTTTGCGCTACGGCCAAAGATATTCATTAACAATTCATCTTTGCACTACAGGCCAAACACATACAACTGTATTTTAGAAGAGTCAAGTGGAGCATGATATCTACTATCGAATTAAAAGTGTATAATCAATATTTTGTCGCTGAGACTCAGCTTAATAAATAATCCACATCATCGAATCATCCCTGCACTACGACCAAGGATATTCATGTAATCATCAATGGTCATGATTATACCGAATAATCCCTGGTTATAATCATACCAATAACTGTTCATCAATGCACTACGGGCCAATGAGGACTTTTACCACATCATCTATAACATTACGGGTTATGATTATACCGAATGATCCCTGATCATAATCATACCAATAAACAGTTCATCTATGCATATAAGCCAAAGATACTCATCAATCAATAGTTCATCTTTGCACGTAAGCCAAAGATATACAACTATAAAACCAATAATCAACAGTCCATCTTTGCACGTAAGCTAAAGATATACAACTGTAAAACCAATAATCAACAGTCCATCTTTGCACGTAAGTCAAAGATGACTTTCATCATAATATAAGCATGATGATGATGACAATGATATAAGCATTAATCAAACGAAATCAAAGATAAATATTAAAGAGTTTAAATTTATTCAGAGTTTAAAAATATCCAAATTGTCAACATGATCTTCGCTTTGTGGAGTAAAATTTAAGAATAATATTCATGTACCAAAAATAATTTGGATGAGAAAAGAAATATATTTTAGGGTAAATAGTACCATAATAGTACCCTATGAATAGTACTTGGGAATAGTACCGTGAATAGTACCCCCGACATAAAAAGTATCCCAAATACCCGAAAGTGAATAATATTTGGATGAATAGTAATTTGGGTGAATAGTAACTCCGTGAATAGTAACTCGTGAATAGTACTCGACATAAAAAGTGCCCCGAATACCGAGTGAATAATGAAGGGTGAATAGTAATCAGTGAATAGTAACTCGTAAAAAAAAATACCAAAGAAAATGATATTCCATGGCGAGTACAAAAGAAATGATATCTCAAATTAGTATAATGTAAATATCTAGCGCAAATGGATTTTCACCGCCATGCAGAATCCACACGAGATGATCATTTCCACAATTTAATAAGAAATGAATACAAAGGATCATTAACCATGCATGCGGTAATCCACATGTATGTGTTATTCCAATGAATAATAAAGAGTGGAATAATGTAAGAATTCACCACATGCATGCGATAGACCGCATGCAGAATGAGTTATTCCCAATGAATAATAAAGAATGGAACCAGTCGCGTGTAATCCGCATGCATGTGATATTATAATAGAATAATAAAGAATGGAAAAGGGTCATGCGTAATCCGCATGCATGTGATATTCCAATGCAGAATAATAAAGAATAGAATAATAATGAATTCACGGGCATGCGATAGGCCGCATGCATGTGTTATTCCCAAAGAATAATAAAGAATGGAACTGGTCATGCGTAATCCGCATGCATGGATATTCCAACAGAATAATAAAGAATGGAACAGTGTCATGCGTGAATCCGCATGAGATAGGATATTCCAATAGAATAATAAAGAATAGAACCAGGTCATACGTAATCTGCACATACATGATATTTCAACTGAATAATAAAGAATGGAATAACAACGAATTCACCGTGCATGCGATAGATCAGATGCATAAAAGTTATTCAACGAGAATAATAAAGAATGGAATAATGAAGAATTTCATCATGTATGCGGACTGACAGATAAAAAAGTTATTCCAACATAATAATAAATAATGGAATAACAACCCTTACGAGTATTAAAAGAAAATAACTCTCTTCATGAATACGAAAGAATAATACCCCTTTACCTCAAAAGAAGACTGTATACGGGAATAGTGAGGTAGCAGACTTCTTTTCTTCTTTCTCTCTAAAATTTATCTCTATAATAAATGCTCTATAGCTTTAGTGAATTGGTGAAAAATAATGAAGGAATGAGCTTCTATTTATAGGAAAATATAGTTTTAATAATTGCACATTTTGGAGCTCGAAATATTATAGTATAATACCTTCCTCTTTTTCTTCATTTTTAATTTAGTCCTGCAAGTATTATCAAACTTACACCACTTCCCCTAATAATAAATCATGTGAATTAATAGTAAATCATATGACTCAATAGTTCTAAACATGTGAAAATACAAATTATAGTATAGTACCTCCATCTATACCTCCATTTTTAACTTAGTCATGCAAGTATTATCAATCTTGCACCAACTCCCCTAATAGTAAATGAATGTGAATCAATAGTACACACATGTGAACAAATAGTTATAATCATGTGAATCAATAGCAATTAATTACTCATTTATCCGGTTAATTGCCCGATTGGTCTATATAACCTCCAGACATCAATTATTATCGAAATAAATGTCGATCTCCACTAACACTAATAATTCCAACACAATGGAACTATCAATTTCATCTTTAATCAACATGAACTTATTCATCATTAATATTATAACTCACAATATTTAACAATCAGGTAGTTCCCAGGAAAGAGGGGGCTTTTCGATAAGGATTTCTCCTTATTGGTCTGCAATTAGGTGACCAAACCTCTCCTTGACAGAACTTCTAGACATTGTCAATATTGCAAATAATAATATGAATAACTTTGTCGTCTCAATTATTGATTTAATAATATAACATATTATGCGATGATAATCTTTGTGACAATAATTTAATCAATAATATGAGAGAGATATGATGCAAAGAATTATTGTAGCAATAATTGAGTATAATCGAGTGACTTCTTTACGTAAGCATCAATAATCAATACTGGTGTGTGCTACTATGCAACCACGCGTAGACATTGTACTTTTTTACTACCGGGTAGTTCAACAGTTTTAACGATAACACTTTCGCCGTTATAAAAAGATAATTCTGTCGTTTTCTAACTGCGACAATACTTCCATTGTGGGGTCCACCAATGATTGTGCCGTCGTACGGATATTCCCGATAAAAAGAATATTCCCCGACCAAACGAATATTTTATAACAACTTGCATACTTTGCAAAAAAATTCACATATCACCCTTAACTTTAACCTTTTATCAATTTAACCATTTACTAAATAGAATAATTATAAGAAAATTGAATATTTTATTTCATAAAATTCGAGGTCTCACACAAACTCTTTCACAATATGAAACGACTCGGGCCGCCATTGAGCGCCTCAGATATGGATATCAGTAAATATGATTGAGAGATGAGTAATCAATTTGAATTTAGTTTTCAAGCATGACAAGCCTTACAGATAACATCCCATCACGTTACTTTTATCCCATTCGAGACATGGCTATGTGGGACCCTTTCGAATTGGATAGACTCCTCAAACGGGTTAAATACACTTTTTTCCACTCTACTCGACCTCGGTTTACAAATGCATCACTAAAGTGAATTTTTTTATGGTCAACACATTGAACTATACATTATTTATAAAAAGTGATTTTGCCGACTATGTCTGTTAACCATTTAACAGAAAAAGGACGTGACAATACTGGCAACTAATTAAATATATTATGTGGATGTTATTCCTAAATCCCTTAACCGACTAAATCCCTAAATCTCTAAATCCCCAAAATCATTCCCAAAACATTAACATCTTCAGCATCAAGTAGACCGACAGTGAAGAGAAATTAAAGAGAGGAATCAAAACACTCTATCCCCAAATCATTCTCAAATCGATTCTAACTCCTGCCTTCATCCACATAGATCGACGAAGGAAAAGAAGATAATTAAGAGTGGATCACTAACATGAGCTCCAGCGAAAATAGTTTCACAAATCGCGTCGAAGATTAGGAGATGCCTAGAACTCCAGTGACATGCCGATGTGGGATTGTCGCATCGATGTGGGTAGCTTAGAAAGAGGGAACTACTGATCCAAGAAGAAGGTTCATCGGTTGTTCTCATTTCAAGGTATGTGACCTAATTTCTTCTAGTTGGGCTCCAAAGACCTAATGTTTGTTGTAATATTTAACAACACCAAAAGTTGATCTGGTGTTGTTAAATATTTGAGTATTAGATGTTTGAGGAGTTATTTGAAGATATTAAAAGCTGATGATTTCAAACAGAGGATGGCTATCTTACTGTTACACACTTAGATCACCAACATATGACTAGAAGTTGCAATTTTTTTAAATTGTAAACATTTAAAGCTATCCACTTACTTTACTGTATATATTATGGGAGTCTAAGATTCAACAACTTCAACTTATTCTATAAAAATTTACTGATATATAGAGTGAAATGGAAGATTGTTATGTTTTTACTGACCTAAATACCCAATTTCATGCTTAGTAAAAGCATATATTTGTTGTATGTTGTAAAAGCATATCTGTTATGGGCTTGATGGATGGATTTGTGTGCAACTGGTTGTAGGATAATAAGTTGTTTTGTAGGTTCTTTAAATGGTTTGATCCTCTATTTACAGAGAGATCAAGGGAAGTGATATTGCAGCTAAAGGGAAAGATAGAAAGAAACAATGAAAAAAATTGAGAGTTTAATGGAAGTAATAAAGAAAATAGAAACTGGGAACACATTGATGAGCAAAGGTGAGATAAACAAGGAAGAAAAAGAGGTTTTGGTGCTGCAAAGACAAGGGTAGCAGTTGAGGAAGAAAATTGACAAGCAAAGTTCGATGGAGAAGAAATTATGGATTGGTTTAGTAGTTTCTTGGATTTTATTTTTCATTGTATTGCAACCAAATGTATAGATTTGTATATTTAAATGTAGTTAAGGATTAAAGTATGTATTGAAGGTTAATTTGGCAAGTATGTATTGAATACTTAATGTTGGTTTTGATGGTTGGCAAGTATGTAGTGAATGTTAATTTGGCTTAAAATGCGAGTAGTATTGAATTGAATGCTTATTTGTTGAAGAAGAGCATTGAATTGATGTTTGGTTCATTATGACTCCATGTTTAATGTGACACCAAAAAATGAATACAACAGACTCATAGACTCATAATGTTTAATGTATTCACATATATGTGAATATTGTTAGTGTATTGAAGTGGTAGCAGTAATAATAATAGTCTTAAATTCCGGGTTAAAGTTCTAATTTTTCTCTGTTGAACCCTGTTTACATGGGGAAAATGTGGTTTATGTGAAACCTTATAGGTTGAATAAATATGTTTTATTTAGTGTTATGTTTTTATTATGCTAAGACAATAACATAAGTTTTTGTATTATAAAAGATAAAGCATTAAGTCAATGGAAGATACCAGACCATTACATATTCCAAACATTCAATCTTTGTAAAAATACATAGTATCGAACACACAACCAAAATGCATTCACCAAAATCACATAACCAAAATGCATTATCTAGCATTACAGAACCAAAATGTATTCACCAACAGTAAGCAGAGATAAAAATCCCAAAAGATAAGAAACCTAATAACTTAATATCCCAAAATTAGTCCCAAATTAAGGATAAAAATCCTAATTTTTATCTAACTTTGCTCCATCCTTCTTCCTGGGAATTTTGTATGTCCCTCGTGTAGATTCTTGGTTGCCAACATTTATCTTCCTTTCCCCCCCACTTCTGGTTTAAATTTTGGAAGAAAGTGAGCTTAGACTTGGTGTTTGGAAGCCCATTCCACTAAGGTATGCTTCATTTGGCGGGGTACTAACTGGAGGGGTATTATTGATAGGAAAATCAATTAGTATTCATCACACGTGGAGTTGACATTTACAAAATATACAAGCTCTCAAATTAATTAAGCAATTAAATTATAACATGGAAAGTAGACCAATATAGGTATGTTTTTACTTACAAACATAAATGTTTGTGGGGGTCTATCTTTCCCTTTTTCATTGGAGCATCCCACCTTTTCTTTACCTTTACTCGTGTACTGTAACATATATCTCTTAGTTAATCTTTATCATTTTCAGAAAATATAATGAACATGCATTGGTCACTTATGTGACACCCCCAAAATAGGTATACATCACCCACACTGAGTCGCCAAATACATGGTACAAAATTTAAAATACAAACTTCATTCATACAATACCACAAACGTAAGCTGAGAGTTTTAACACGAATATTGTCTCGTAGACAATATCCAAACTCAAATAGAGTACTCATTACAATTATTATTACACTATTTCATAAAATAGTGAGGACTACTAAAGCAACCATCTGGACCGTCACTCCATTCCCCGACTAGACCCAACTATATTCTCATTTCTTTAAGAGAACAATGAAAGCAAATGGTGAGCTCAACTAGCCCAGTAAAAAATATTATGACTAAGATAATGCAGAATAAATTATCGTTAACCTTCAATAGTGTTAAACTCATAGAATATAATAGCCAACAAGTTTAAGTACAACGGAACAAACAATCCATTAGAAGAGTCAAGTAGAGCATGATATCTACTATCTTCTATGATTTAAAAATTTATCATCAATTTTATCATTGAGACTCAGCTCAATAAATAATCCACATCACTGAATTATCTATGCACTACGGACCAAGGATATGCATTATTATCACATCCACGAATCATCCATGCACTACGGGCCAATGATATTCGTTATTATTACCAATGGTCATGATCATGCCAACAACTATCCATCAATGCACTACGGGCCAATGAGGACTTTTACCACATCATTTGTAACATTACAGGTCATGATGATACCGAATAATCCCCGGTCATAATCATACCAATCAATAGTCCATTTATGCACTACGGGCCAAAGATGACTTTCATTACAATATAAGCATGACGATGATGACAATGATATAAAAATTCAATCAAACAAAATCAAGGATAAATATTAAAGATTTTTAATTTATCTAGAGTGTTGGGAATAAGCATGTGAATGATATTCTTACTTATATATGATTTGATTATGATATAAATGAATGAATATGCAAGTATGCTTGCATTGAGAAAAGCTGTGAAGTCCTTTGATAGATAATAGAAATATATGTACAAGGACTTAGAATGAATTGATCAAATGTGTTAGATTGATCCTACATAAGCAAAACAGCTTTGTAAAGTCCTTAAAAAGAAATGATGTACAAGGACTATAAATATAGAAAGATCAAGTTTGTTAGGTTGATCTTATAATGTAATAGATAGGCTTCATTCGATCGTCGAAAGCACCGCACTGAGAAATTGTAATGCCGCCAGAAAGTCAAGAAAGGCTCGAGAATTATAAAGGCGGAATCATAGTCTGCAAGATAGTAGATCTCGGAGTTTGTAGACTGCAAGGAGAGACGAGGAAGGATCGTAGTGTGTCGAGAAGAACTTCCTCAAAGTCATAGTCTGTTGAGGAAGTCATGTTCAGAATAGTCGAGACAGCCTGCCTAAGAGCCGACCGAGCATCTGCCAAATCCAAGTCAAGAATCGTAGACCACACTCAGAGTCGTAGAGTCTACTGATCAAATAAGAGGCAGAGATCGTAGTCAAGCCAGATCAGATGAAGACATCAAGCTTAAAGGCAAAAATCGTAGAGTGTTAAGATCTGATCTCAGAGTTGTAGTGTCTGCAGAATCCAAACAGAATCGTAGAGTGCAGAATTAAGACTTCAACAGAAGTGCTCACAATGTCGAGGCAGAATCGTAGAGTAAACATGATTCTCAATAAATGAGCACTCATAGAATATCCAAAGGATGAAGCCTCTGGTCAAAGCTGCAAAGATACATTCCATCTAAAGGAAACCAGAGAGCACTCAACGAATGGCCGATAAACTAACAGAAGATCTAAACATCAACCCAATCAACATCCAGATTGAGTTGTAAAGCCATTCAAGATGAAGTCTTCTACAAGGAGACCAAAAGAAGACTTCAGTAAAAGTGACTGACTAAGGAAAAGTCAGCAAGTGCAGTAGCTATCAAATGAACAGAAGACAACGATTTTAGGGTTAACCAGGATCATAGTATTTGCAAAGCAAAGAAGGAACTGATATAGTTTACACAGAGATACTGGCCAGCTTCTGAAGAACAAGGCTAAAGTGATTAAGCATGGATCATTCCATTGATGATAAGTGAATGGGAGATCACAAGGAGAAAGCGAGCTGGGCATGCCATAAATCTAAGGTGTCTTGCTATTCAGAAGAGACCAGAATAAGGAGTCAAGCTATCAGTTCCTAAGAACAGTCGAAGACAAACAAAAGTATTGAAGCACTGCACAATAAAAGGAAGAAGTGTTCTACATTGAAGATCAAATGAACACTTTTCAGGATCGTAGTGTTGTCTCAACCAGTCAATAAGCAGCATTCAACAAGACACTACGGTCAGGTCCAAGAATATGGATCAGAATCATAGAGTTTGGTCATCTAAAGATTGAAGCATTGGCAATAGTTCAATCTGAAGAGTGATATTCGAATATAGCTTATTGAGAGAATAAATGCAAAAGGAAAAATCTCTGATGTTCTAATTTAGAAATCAGAAGGGAGAAATAAAGTTGACTACTTGCCCAAGACATCAAAGTGACATCTGTGACGGGGTAGGTGAAACAGTAGATTGCAGTGTCAGAAAGATGAAAAAGGAAATGTCATGTCACATCTGCAGTCTGTATCAAATAACTTGAGATCTGCGAAGCAATTCAAATAACTTTCAATGGCTATATCCCAACGGGAAGATTGGGAAGAAGTATAAATAAGCCAGAGCTTTAAGGATCAAGAGTTTCTAAAGTTGAAGGATCGTTGAGTTGTTGGAATGCTATATTGTTGACTCTACGAGTTCCACCAGAACTAAACAGAACAAGTCTCAGTGATAGTGAGATTACAAAGGTGAAAGTGAAGCAGCTTTAAAGAAGTACTTGAATAGACTAAAGCTTCACCCAACAAATATGAGAATGCCACTGAAGATGGCAGCCAAGCTAAGAGCCGAGAAGGCCAAGAAGATAGCATTCAAAAAAGTGGCAGAGCATAAAGAAGATCCAGAAAGCTACTCTACAGATCACCATGAACCAAAAGCTGAAAAAGAACAGATGCAGAATCATGTCTGCAAAGCATTCAAGAAGGGTTCAGGGATTGCTAAGTGCCAGATGAAGTCTACCAAAAGCTTAGAGACTTAGCAAATCCAGATGGTGATGGTGCACAGCTGACATCAGATGAAGATGAGCAAAAAAGAGTGAAGATCAGCTGCACCAGAGAAGATGTGGTCCAGACTCGAAGCAAAATGCAAAGAGGATCATGCCAAGCTGCTAAGTACAGAAGATGTTCAAGCTTAAATACATCTTAGCAGCAAGGCACCAACAACAACTACAACAACAAGAAGCTAGGGCCTGAGGGGTCCTTGTCCGGAGGGACTAAATGAAGTTCCAAGCTTGCTGGGCTTGCAGAGTTCCTAGGGAACTTGAGGAGTTCCAAGCCTGATGGGCTTGAAGAGTTCTTAGTGAACTGAAGTTCCAAATCTGTTGGCCATGAAGGAATCTTAGTGATTTAGGGTTCTGCCCTTCCTTAGTAGAAATCCTGCGAGTTAAAGCAGAAGAGTGGATTAGGAGCTCGAGTCTCTGAACCACTTAAAATCCCTTGTGTCATTTACTTACTGTCATTTACATTGTGTACTTAACTGCTATAACTGCTATGTATGTATTAACTGCTTACCACTTAACTAATTCTAAGAACAATATATGTATGATTATGAATATATCAATGAAGGGGATATTTTACTTATTTTGATGTGCTTGAAAAGATTAATATGATTTTCATATGCTAATTCATTTGTAATACAAAATAAATAGGAAAAGTATTTAAAAATAAAAAGGATCTATTCAACCCCCCTTCTAGATCTATTGTGTGCCTACTAGGAAATAACAATTGGTATCAGAGCAGGTTCTCATGCTATATTCAAAAGCTAATCGCTTTGAGTTTTATCCTAGGCACAAACATTGTTCTAAACTTAGTTTAGTAGTAAGTCACTTGTAAATACAGATGAGCTCACACGTTGGAAATATTGTGTACAGGTAAATGTGTATATACACCTAAAGCTGCCCAGATTGGTTCATGTTCTTAAATGCCATAACAACAAGACCAATCTTTGCCTATAGTCAATCTCGTAGTCTGAAGAGAAAATATGGGAGCTTAAGAGGTATCAACAGCAAAGAGTCAAGCATCCACCAGACTGAAAGATGAAAAGGCCATATGTGTTAAGAAGTACTCATTCAGAGAAGAAAGAAGAATCTCTCAAATCTATATTTGGCCAACCAACAGCTGGATGCGAACCTTGAGGACTCAAAGTTGTCAAAGAACTAAAGATATCAAGATTCTCTGAGCCTACATCTTCAAGACTATGACTGATTGATTAAAGGATAAATAGAACAACAAGCTGTCAGAAGTAAAGGAAAAAGTATGCACATCAATGCCTAACCTCAGTATATCAAGATAAATAACTGTCAAGAAACTGACAATGTAAAGGTACGTTTTCTCATAAGTATAAATGTG